>CM066598.1:2027500-2697500 GCA_033816785.1 Picus viridis | reverse complement strand
GACCCCACCACAATGCTTTTCCTTTTCTCTGTATTTTTGGAACTGAGTAAGATTTAGATTTTTGGGGGCGGGCAGGGAGGGAGGGAAATAGGGTAGAAGTCTCCTTAACTGTGAGGGTGAACCCTTGTATGTCAAATCTGGCCTGGAGCAAATTTTCACAGCTGAATTATAAACCCTGTAAACAAGGGTTTATGATGGAAATGCTGACACAACCTTAATTACAAACAGCGTGAAGAGGGGGAGGCTCTGTAACACACACTCCTTTTCACTCCACGTCCTCCTGCCAGCCAACACAAAGCCACCCTTGCTCATTCTTCCCCTTCACGCTCAAGCAAGGCTGTGGGACCTTTCCATCAAATCTGGTTGCTCAATGCTATCCCTCTGGAAAATAGAAGAAAACCCACCCCTTGGTTTTGTAATAAAAGTATAATGTATAGCTTAAAAATAAATTAAATAAAGGAAACATTAAAAGATAAATGGAGCAGGATGCTCTATGGCTGAGGTAATTTGAGTGGAAAGGGAAGGAGGGAGTTTACATTAATAAATGATTAAAGGCCTTAACGAGGGCCTATCAGGTTGAACAGTGGAGCATACTTCTCCACCTCTCCTCCTTCAGCCCAGCTTTTTTACATTTGTTCTCAGTGCTGATCAATATGGTTTTCATTTGCTGATTTCCATAATGCCATATGTGATCTGCTAGCCTGACAGAATGAAGGCAGAGAGCGAGCTGAAGTCATTTGAACATTCTCGCTTGCATGTCTGTCGCCAATTTAGAAAAGAAATATCTATTGAGAGTTAGAGTTTCCTCCTGTCTGGGAGGAACAGGGCAACATTTGCATATGTAGATTCAAAAGCCTTTTCCCCCTCCTCCTCATCCCATCCTTTTTTTAATTAATAAAGATGAATGATGTTGGAAGAATATCCTTCCCCCACTGTTTCAGTCAGAACATGTCCTTAGAATGAAGTATTCTTGAAAGTTTAAAGCTGAGTGAGAGTTGGCTTCTCCTCTTTGCTCTAGCTGGGACTCCCTTGGCATAACTAAGGAAGCAAAGCTTGTCTGTCTGTTGAGTCACAATGACCCACTGGTGAGGGTGCTGGAGCACTGGAACAGGCTGCCCAGAGGAGTTGTGGAGTCTCCTTCTCTGGAGACTTTCAAAACCTGCCTGGATACATTCCTGTGTGACCTGCTCTGGGTAATTCTGCTCTGGCAGGAGGAGCTGGACTGAATGATCTCTGGAGATCCCTTCAAACTCCTAACATTCTGAGGTCAGAGGCCATGATAGTTTGAAAAATTAGGTAACTTCTATTTCCAGCCTATCACTGTCCTCATGAGCAGAGTTTAAAGTCAATACTAGATAAATATCCCACTTAGAAACTGAGCTCTTTTGTCCCCCTCTAAGAAGTGGGAACTCTGCTTTTTACTGATGGCATTAGATAAAGGCTGTGTACCTGCTTAATGAAAGCCCCAAACTGGCAAGGTACCTTCTGGAGGTTTGGAACTGGGGTTTCTGCCACCTGCAAAACATCACTGGCACAGGAGCAGCATGAGGGCTGTAATCAAATCATAAAGAGGTAAATGGCTTACGACAGACAAGATGCTGCAGCAGATTTATAGGTGTTTGGCAGCCAGTTTGGCTCTCAGTCAGATCTCGTAGGAAAGAATGAAATCAGAGGTTTTTAAACACCTTGCCCTTTGGTTGCAATTATTTCCCTTAGATGCCCAATTTTGTGATTTAATGAATTCTGTTCATTGGAAGGAAGCAACCGGTTAAGAAACATCCTTCAGAGTGTCATTGTTTGGGTGACTCCACCTTGACCCAACGTCCTGACTCTTCATCATCCCAAACAGCTGTGATCTTCTGAATTCCACCATATACCTTAGCACACAGCGTTTCCTGATGCTGTGCATGATGGCCAGCAACATCCCATAATGCTCCAGCCGGAGCACAGAGTGTGGATGGCCTCAAAAGAAAGATTCTTCTCCAGCTTTGCTTTTAATGCACAATATGAAAACAAGAGATGAAAAATTACAGGAGGCATTAAATCCAGAAGTCAGGCTGCTGCTTTGGCTTCACAGCTGAGCAAGTTAATGACATGGTAGCAAACAGAAAGGTTTCAAAGTTGGGTTGGTCTCTCTGATGAGCCATAAAAATATTGCTTGAGCTGCTGTTAATAGAACTTGCAGCTCATTAAGGATAACAGAGAAATTCATGTAGGTAGGGATTAGTGACTGGTGAGCAGGCTCTCTGTCAGAAGCAAAGTGTCTTTGAGGTTCAAAAGAGTTTAGTTAACTGTTTATAAAGATTCTTGTTGGTTTCAGGCATTGCCAACTCTTTGTCTATAGGAAAAAGATGCTTGGAAAATGCTGGACTTTGAACACACTTTCCGAGTTCCACAAATTAGTACAGATACAAAATAAAATGGGGGCAGGGGGGAAGAAAAACAAACAAAACAGAACCACTACGGAAAAATTCTGATGACAAAATTAAGCTACCCTGATACTGCTGAAATGATAAAGGGTCTCCCTCTAGAAGTGAAAAAGCAAACTTAAAAGAAAGTCTTCTGTTTGTATCACACTCTGGCATCTCTGTTTAGCCAGTGTAACTAATGGTAAGGGATTTCAGCTCTCCAATTACGATATTGCATTGACCTAATTGGGTTTTCTGGAGGGCTTTAGGGAATTCCTTGTTTAAAGACTTTGTTCCCACTAAATTAAGAAAGATTTAGAAGTATGGCAGTTTCAGAAAGGGACAAATGAACCTACTGATCCGGAGCTGGAAAAATAAATTCTGGAGGAAACCCGACTGCAAGCAGCAGAAATACAAACCCCATGCCTTGAACTGTAAACTCCTCGCAGCAGTCTTACTGGGATTAATAAATCAGAGTCGTCGTGAGCCTACAGAGGAGACCTGAAAGCTCCAATAATCACCAACTCCGGGGCCGAGAGCGCGGAGCGAGCGCTGCCGCCGCCAATCCACAGCCTGCCATTAACCTCCCGGCCAATTACAGCCTCATTGGCAAAGCAAACAAGGAATTATTGGCTGTTTAGCTGAGCTTTTCTTCTCCCGCTCCGTGCCCTGCTTCTCATTCTTGTTTTTTGCCTCTCCTTTTCCTGTTAGGCAAAAGAGAAGAAAACCAACCCACCCTCCCCATCTGCAAACACCTGATATTCATCTGAGCGCTGCAGTTGTACAGTCTTGTTAAATTGTTACCACCTTTTCCACGAGCAGTTTTGGCAATTAACCTCGTGGTCATACACTTCAAAGGAAACAACTGTTGAGTTTAACCTCTTTGAGCTACCATGGATTCCTTTATGATTTTTTTTTCCCCTTTCAAACACTTTCATCCCCAACAAAAAATGCAGACTGATAAGATGGGTGTTTATTTTCCCCCTGTGTCAGTTTATTAAGATGACAAATATTTCGACCAGTTAGCCACTGCTTTGCGCTCCCCAAAACACAGGCAAAAAGGAACTCTTCTGTTAATCCACAGTTCTAAAGGCAGGGTACTCTGCTTTCTGGAGTCCACGTATCTGATACATCTGACCCCTCCTTGCCCCTGTTTGCAAAGCTCTCATGTATTTCTCACAGTGCCCCAAAAGCTCAGAAAACAGAAAATATAAGTAGAGTTAATGCTAAGGACATGAGATGCCATTAGAAACATACAGAGTGAATCACAGAAGAGTTTGGGTTGGAAAGGAACTTCAAAGGTTATCTAGTCCAAAATTCCCTGCAATAATATTAAGGTACATACTATAAAATAATAATATCAATACTAATGTATTTTATGTACATGTATATACAATTTCTGTACAACTCCACCACTGAGACAGAACTGCTTTACACATGAAGAGAGCTGCAAATTCCTCCACCTTCAATTACAATACCAGTTAGCAAGATCAGGATCTATGTTAGCACAAACTAAGTGAACTTTTCCTTCTGTCTAAACTTCTGACTACAACATATATTCATTTACCAGACTTTGCAGCTGCTCCTTAGGCAACTGGATAGCTAATGATAGGAAAGTACCAAAGCAAATACTACAGGAGCACGATCAAATTACTTGGAATGTTGTTTCCCTCTCCCCATTTCCATTCTGGTATTATTGCACCTTGTTGTTTTTTTTTTTTTTTTCTTTTCTCCTTTCTATCCAAAGTAATCACAAAAATGTTAAATGGGTTATTCTTAGAAGAAGTTTCCAGCAGAGAGCCAAGGAACACCAAAAAAAGTGTTTGAATGACCTTTATGCTACCGAGCAAGCACACCCTGGCGCTGCTCATGCAGTGGGGCTAGGAGCGAAGCATCACTTTTCTCTGGCTGCAAACTGCCTTGGGTAGGAGGGAGTGGCTGGAAGGGAGAAGGAACAAAATATTTGTCTAGGAAAAGAATGTAAAAGTTTGGTATCTGTCTTGCTGTGCAAGAAGGGGAAGCATATGGCATATGTTTCAGCTCGGGAGGGAGGGGGGGCTGGAAAAAATAAAATAATAATAGTCATGATGCTCTGTGCAGCTCAGACCAAACAGAAAACTTATTCTGACTATTCTCATTTGTCAGAGGCTTTTCAAAACTAAGCAGATCTCTCTGTAGCTCTAAATGTCAAAGGAGGAAGTAACTGGTGGGTATGGAGCTTACATTTTGGGCTCTCTCTTTGACTGTTTCCACTTTTAATTTTAATATGCTTGTCAAGAAAATGAAAAACTCCTTCACTCGCTCAAAAAAAGAAAGAGGAAGGGAAAAAAAAAAAAAAAGAAAGAAGAAATTAGCACATTAAATGATACATGGGTCTGGTGCTATGTTGCACAGTTCAGTGAACCCCTGCATAGATCAGCAAGATGGCTGGAAATGTCTCTTTCCGTCTGTTTTTCATCTCCAAAGCCTGTGTACTCAGCAGAGTGTGAAGAGTGCCTCTCTCCCCTCCCAACGCTCTCCTGCTCGCCCCCCAAAAGCCCCTGCAGCAGAGAACAGGAACTAGAGCAAATGCTTTTGTGAATTAAGAGATCTTGTGAGCGTAAATTTGGTCAGGCTGCTCCTTTCTGCAGGCCAGACCCGGCTGCTGCCCCAGGATGTGAACTGTCAGTTTGCATAGCTGGTGATGAGTTGCAGAACCATCAGTAAAGGTGAAGACGGCAGAAGCAAGAAAGATTCAAGACTGGTGGAAATCATTTCACAAGGAAAATTTCAGCCATCAGTGGGAGGAAGCTTTGAAAAATGCTGCCATTTCCGAGTCAGAACGAAGGAAAAATTAAATTACTGCCGGTGAGGCGAGCCAAAGTCGCATCTTACCCTAGGGAGAGGTTTGATAATGGTAAACATTTGACAGCTGGCCTGAAGTTGTTACTGTGTTCTAACAGTTGTTACAGTCTGAATGAACATTTCTGATAAGAGAACAGAAAGAGAAACACTAAACCACTTTTAATTTCTCACTTTCTATATTTTAAGCTGCGCTGCCCAAAGCCAAACAGGTTTCAAGCACTTTGCCGCCATTGGTCCCAGTCAAGCCTCGGTTTCTACACCGAGCAGTGGACCACAGTTTGCAACTCGACGGCAGCACCACTTGAGCTGAGCCGACCTCAACTCCACCCTAACGAAGAACTAAAAATTACTTCAACCCGCTCACTTTCAATATCCCTTCTCTGTTTCACCAAGAGCAGTTGCAAGAACTAACCACAAATTAGAGTGAAATTGAAAAAAATTAATCAGTTTAAGTGTTTAACTTCAAGATCTACCACAAAACCTTCTTTCTTTATGACTTTGCTTCAAGTGGTTGAGGTGCAACCACAAAACTTCAACTCCCGGCCATCATGTAACAAAGAATAATTAGACAGACACAGCAGAAAGGTAGTAACCTCAGATCCACCTGACCAGAGCAATAGCAAATGCAAACCAGTTCTGTTCAGGCAGAAAGAAGTATGTGATCTTCACAGGAAATTTAATTATACATGTGATTGTGTGTGTGTGCTCAGTTGGTAGTGACAAAGCCTATATTGAAAAGAGAAAGGTGGCTCTGCACTGCTATTAGCAGCTCCTCCTTTACAGAAATCCAGTGTGGATATGGAAAGTCCATTACATGTATGTCAAAAACTACTATTCTGGCAGTTGAACATGGGTTGGGTTAGGGTTTGTTTTTGTCTTTTTAAAATCAAGAATGCATTTCTAAGCTGTTTAACTAATGCAGCTTAACCTCCCAGAACAAATACACTAAACGTTTACCTCCCATTAAAAACAATTAAGATGAGCGTGTACCACGGCTATTAAAAACTCTGTTTAATAACTTACTGAACTGGACTGGTGGCAAATCTTCATCTCATTCCATGGCTAAAAACCCTCCTCACTGCAGAGGCAGGCACGTGAAACTGCCATAGTTCTTTAACCCAACTGATGGGTTAAAGCCACTTCTGGTGGGAATGATCCTAACAATGACATGACAATGCTTCAGGTAGAAAAGCAGGGTGTAAAACCTGTCCCTTAGATGCATCAATTACCTCCCCAACTTTCCCTGCATCTCTGACATTAACAGGTAGAAAGTGTTTCATTATTTTCCTTCTCAAACGACTCTACCCCATCTTAAAGCAAGAGGGTATAAATTGATATTAAAGTATGGTATTTTGAGAATGTTTCAAAGCAAGGTCAAACGTGTATTAAAAAACCTACTAGTGTAGGCTAAAATAACAGTCTGGCTGAGCAGCCCTCGGTGCATCTGGGTTCAATTACCCACTACATCCTTGCTGTGTTTTCTACCAGCAAGAACAACGCAAGCAAGCCTTGGAGTTCACGAATAATGTCAAAGTTAGGTTACTCAGAAGAGGAATGAGATAAATCATCCAAATATCACAGGCATATTGGCAGACATTTTTTCTCCTCTCCTCCCCCCGCCTCCCCCCAGCTTTTCTTTATTTCATCACTGAAAGCAGCACAACATTGCATAACAAGAAAGAGAGGACAAAAGTCCTCACCTCGGGAAGAAGGCTGAACTCGGGCTGGAATGCCTGCTGTCTTACACACACTCCAGAAGGGAATGAAAAGCACAAGCTAAAATGATAGCTAAAAGAAGGAGAGAGAGAGGCAAAACCCCAGCCTAATACTCAAGGCAAACAAACATGATTTACCACACTGTCACCCTGACTGGTTTCTTTTTTATGTGTCTTTGACCCCGGAACAATGAGGCTGGATTAACATCCATTATTTGCATTCAACAAGCTGCTGTGTGGAGCAGGAGCTGCTCCAGCACCAGCCTCCTAAAAAAAGAAAGTGGCTGTGACACTTGTTGAAATCTTGGCTCTCTCCTTTCTAACGAGCTCACCAGTGCCCAAAGCTTCAACCAAATACAAGTGTCCTGTGTCTTGTTCTCATGCTGTCAAGCTAGTTAATGAGGATTTAAGAGCTGGGTAGGTAAGCAACTTACTGGGACTCATCTCAGCAGTGCCCCAGGGGTGAGAGGATGCCAGACTGGGAGCAGCCAGCCTAAAGATCACATCAAAATCAGACTACCGTGTCCAATGCAATCGGTGTAAGGCAGACCTTAGTCTCCCAGGCCACAAAAGCCCCCCCCCCCCGAGGAGAGCTGCCACATCCCTGCACCGCACACCTCAACCTTTCCAACTGCTCCAGAATTGTGAGACTGTACTCAGATCATGAGTAAAACAACAGTGTCTCTGTCTGCAAGGATAGATGCTCCTCCAGGGAATGCCAGGATTGTCATTCTCTTCCATCAAGGCCCATAAAAAAGCAATTGTCAGTAAAGTTGCTCAAAATTATGTATGCTCTGGGAACACTGGATCAAGTATTTCTAAAGCACCATGTTTAATTCTGAGCAGCCCTATATGGAACATGGTAAAAGGCAGCACTAAATCACTATCATCCAAATGAAAGGGTTTGCTCTGTACGAGGAGTTGTTTTGCCCATCCTGCAGTCCATTTGCAGAGGAATACCACATCTGCAAAATGATCAAATTGGGTTAAATTTAGAGGAAAAAGTGTCTTTTACCCAGATAGTGTTTGTCAGAACACTTCCAGATTAGAACATAACAAGATTTTAAATCATGCAATATCCAAATGCTCCGGTATGGAGATGTATATCTATTATAAATTCATACAGCTGTAATGTGGCCAATTATATAAGGTCATTTCTTATAGAGAAGCACTTGGATGAAAGTTTCATGCCCCACCAGGCTGGCTGTTTATTAATTTACTATCGCAGACGAGAAGCCCTCTGCTGATCGTTACAGGGACGCATGCAACACACTGCTGCATTCCAGCAAGGCAACCTGCCCAGCTCACAAAATATTAACCAGCCACCAGAAACACGGGCTGAGGGGACCTCAGGGGTTAGTCCCTTCCAGTATCTGCTCATAAGCCACCGGTCTGCCTCTCCCAGCACTTGCCTCCTGCTTACCTGCTAGACTAGAGAGTGGCATTTACAATGAATGCCATAAATACATGGAGTGACTAGACAAAGAATGGCTTGACTTGGAAGGGAGCTGAAAGATCATCTAGTTCCAAATCCCCTGCCATGGGCAGGAACACCTCCTCCTAGACCAGGCTGTTCAAGGCCTCATTCAGCCCAGTCTTAAACACCTCTAAGGATAACACCTCCACAGCTTCTCTGGGCAGTACGTTCCACCCCATTCACATGAGCAGAATTTCAGCTCTGCCATGAACCAAGCACTTCTCCAGCCAATAATAAACTACTTTTGTCTGTAGCAGGAGTAAACCTTTGATGAGTCCAGCATTAAGGACACAGAGAAACAGCAGATTCATGCTCAGCTCCTCCCTACCCTTAAGCATCCAGCTGGTACGACGAGTCAAACAGTTTCACTACAATAAAGCTAAGGTACCATACACAAGGAGTTAAACACAGCCTTGCAGGGGAGAAGGGAGCTTCCCTCTGGCTTGTTACAGCTCAGCAAACCACCATGAGCAAGACAGAACCATGTTCAGAAGGTCATCCTAACACTGCCTACAAGGCACAGCTGAGTGACCTCTGCTTTCATGGTTTCACCTTGCTCCACCCAAACCAAATCCAAAATTGCCACATAAAACCCAAACCAAACCAAACAAAATCAGCCCTCACATAAGACAAGGTAGGGAGATTCAGGCTGGATGTAGAGGAGGAGGTTCTTCACCATGAGAGTGGTGAAGCCCTGGAATGGGTTGTCCAGGGAGGTGGTTGGGGCCCTGTCCCTGGAGGTGTTTAAGCCCAGGCTGGATGAGGCTCTGGCCAGCCTGATCCAGTGAAGGGTGTCCCTGCCCATGGCAGGGGGTTAGGAACTAGATGATCCTTGTGGTCCCTTCCAACTCTGACTGATTCTATGATTCTAAGGTAATGAAACACTGAGAAACACTGTAGAGAAAATCCCAAAGCAACTCCTGTTCCCCTACTGCAAGTCCTGTGAAGAACTCTATACCCTTAACCATGCAGAGATGAAGTCCTCTCTCACAAGACAGTTTTAATGGCTGCAGTAAACCTGTTTAAGACTGAATTTACTTCCAGAATTTCAGGCCTTCACTGAAGGACTGAAGGCTGGAATTGGGAGGCATGGCAGAAGGGAGAGGGGGGAGCAAGGGCTTTCTTCATCTATACAATACAATACAATACAATACAATACACCAGGTTGGAAGAGACCTTCAAGATCATCGCGTCCAACCCATCAAACAATCCAACCCACCCAACAACTAGACCATACAGCCAAGCACCCCATCAAGTCTTCTCCTGAACACCTCCTGTGAAGGTGACTCCACCACCTCCACGGGTAGCCGATTCCAATGGGCAATCACTCTCTCCGTGTAGAACTTCTTCCTAACATCCAGCCTAAACCTGCCCTGGCGCAGCCTGAGACTGTGTCCTCTTGTTCTGGTGCTGGATGCCTGGGAGAAGAGGCCAACCTCTGCCTGGCTACAACCTCCCTTCAGGTAGTTGTAGAGAGCAATAAGGTCACCCCTCAGTCTCCTCTTCTCCAGGCTAAGCAACCCCAGCTCCCTCAGCCTTTCCTCATAGGGCTTGTGTTCCAAACCCCTCACCAGCTTTGTTGCCCTTCTCTGGACACGTTCCAGCAAGTCAACATCCTTCCTAAACTGAGGGGCCCAGAACTGGACACAGTACTCAAGGTGCGGCCTAACCAGTGCAGTGTACAGTGTACTGTGTACCAGTGTACTGTACAGGTTCTCATGAAGAACAAAGGGAAGCAACTTCAATGCAACCTTGAAACAGACCTGCAGGCAGAATTGTCTTTTCTAAAAATGATGTTCCCCTGCCTCCGATGTGTAAGTATCTGCTCTTACCTAATAAAAAGATCCTTTTGAAGTAAGTGGCTCAGTTGGCTTCTGCCAAAGCTCATGTTACTAACCCAGAAGAAAGACCCTCCGAATACAGTATGCAAAAGCTTTGTGTGATCTGTATCACTTTGAACCATAAAAGCAGCAAGAGGAAAACCAGAAGCCAAGTGCTTAATACTGGACAGCGACTTTCTTTAAATTGCTTCTACTTTCTAATTAACTGCAGGGAGGCAGCTCTGCGGGAGCAGGGTGTGGTAGGTGCCTTTCCTGCGCTGGGAAACAGCCAGGAATGGAGCAACTGAGCTGGGGGTCAGGCAAACACAAGTCAACCTTTGCCTGCAATTCTGCCTTCTTGCTTTATAGGACCGTTTGTGAATGGATCATAGAATGCTAGGGGTTGGAAGAACCCTCCAGAGATCATCAAAGTGTTTTGGGAAGATATCTAGACCCAGTACGACATAGGATTCTATATCAGGTAGTAATAGGACTAGAGGGAATGGAATGAAGCTGGAGGTGGGGAGATTCAGGCTGGACGTGAGGAGGAAGTTCTTCACCGTGAGAGTGGTGAAGCCCTGGAATGGGTTGAGGCCCCATCCCTGGAGGTGTTTAAAACCAGGCTGGATGAGGCTCTGGCCAGCCTGATCCAGTGTGAGGTGTCCCTGCCCACGGCAGGGGGGTTGGAACTAGATGATCCTTGTGGTCCCTTCCAACCCTGACTGATACTATGATTCTAAACATAATTCCAGGTTATCAGTTAAACACCACTCGCTTGTTAGCTATTATAAAGCAAACACACACTGTAAATGAAAGTCCACAGATTCTCTTCATAGTTTTCTAACAATCAGGGATTTGGAAGTTACCTGACAGATGTATACAAAGCAGAGTACAAACATGTAGGATTTTAAGTTGTTTTTTCAAGCTAATTTTCAGAAGTTTACAGTTGATTTTTCTGGCAGAAAAATGCAAAAGGACCACTAAGGCTGTTCAGTTCCTTAAAACAGAGGTAAAGGATAAGTTTGCCTAGAATTTAGCCAGCATTTCTGAAGTGGCCTTCTATTTTTACACAGTGTTGTTGAGATGTTGTCATTCACAGAGCAGCAGCCATCATTCACTCTGGTATTTATAAAGAATTCAGTGGCAAACTCCTCAGATATTCTGGCATCCTTCTGAAGCACAATGAATTTCATGATGGACTTTTAGACAAGCTTTTGGGCAGAGTTAGGAACCTTATTCCCAGGGCACTAAGACTCAAGGTGTGTCTGAGTTGTGTATATGTTTTTTTAACCTTCCACTTTCTTCTCTCTTGAGCTTTTGCAGATCCACAGATTGCATTGGTTGGAAGGAAACCTCCAATGTTATCTTGTCCACCCCCTCCTGCAGTTATCAGGGACACCTCCAACTAGATCAGACTGTCCAGGGCCAGATCAAGTCTCACCTTAAATGTCTCCAGGGACAGGGCCTCAAACACAGCTCTGGGCAACCGGTGTTTTATCACTCTCATGGTAAAGAACGTCCTCCTAATGTTCAACCTACACCTCTGCTCCAGTGTCAAACCATTGCCCCTTGCCCTGTCACTACAAACCCTTCTAAACAGTCCCTTCCCAGCCTTCCTGTAGGTCCCCTTCAGATACTGAAATGTAGCTCTAAGATCTCCCTGGAGCCTTCTCGTCTCCAGGCTGAACCACCCCAATACTTCCAGCCTTTAGGGAGGTGAGATCCTTCAGCTCCTTCTGAGGCAGATTTGTACATCAAAACAGACAACTATACACCTTTGCTTCCACACTTAAAGACAGTGGCAACCACTTGCCCAAAACCTCAGGCAGAGAGGCTACTGTTCTCCTGAGCAATCAGAAATTGGTATCCAGGAGGTATTATTTCATTCTGCAGCATCTGAGGTTCGAGAATCTTTGCTTAGATTTGCAGAAGCACCCCACCACCTAACACAGAATCTTACAGACCAACTAATCCCTGCTCTGGCTTATCTTCCTGCAGATTAAGCATCCCAGAACGTCATGCTACCGAAGGCAGATGGAGCCATTGTGGAATTAGCAAATTATTGTTGAGCACTTTCCATGTGGCTCTGCCCAATGAATAAATGAACACACATTTACAGCAGGGGAGATGTTATGGTTCAAAAAAAAAAAAAGCAATACAACATCTTTCAGCTACCCTTCCTTAAAGCCCTAATATGCTTGTGCATAAATAAAGCCCTTAGCTTGCTTGGGTAGAGTCTCACTGAGACGTGCCCATGGTGCTAATTCAGAGCAGAAAACGCTCTTATTCCAGGCCACTGCAGTGAAGTGACATTTACCTAATGCAGCTATAAATTTCCTGATAATTAGTGGGCAGCTGATGGTGATGCAAGCTGACTAGTGCAGCAATGCCAGCCTCAAACTAGCTCTCCAACACCCACAAGTTAATCAGATTTAAAACCAAAAAAAAAATAATTCCAAAAATTCTGAAGAGTGTGATGGCTCAGAGACAAAGGTTGGTGCCACTGAGCTTCCACCAGTTGCTGTGAGCTTTTAACGTTCCAGACACTGTTACTAATAGGATGCAGCTCCCCTTTACACTCCACAATTTGCAAGGGGGAAAAACAACTCTCATGTGACTCTTCATTTAGTGATACGCAATCAACATTCCCTGAGCTCTGTGTAATTGTGGAGTTCATTTAGGTGGGTTCACAAGGCTAAAATGATGAAATTTGGAGGTGTGCAACAGCATCTTCAGAAGTGGGAGTTCATTTAAGTGAGTTCACAGGGCTAAAATGCTGACATTTGGAGGTGTGCAACAGCATCTTCAAAAATGAAGCTAATTTAGGTTGTGTTCACGGGGCTAAAATGATGACATTTGGAGGTATGCAACAGCATCTTCAAAAATGGAGTTAATTTAGGTGAGTTCACAGGGCTAAAATGCTGAAATTGAGGTGTGCAAAAGCATCTTCAAAAATGAAGCTAACTCAGGTTAAGTTCACGGGGCTAAAATGATGACATTTGGAGGTATGCAACAGCATCTTCAAAAACAGAGTAAATTTACCTAAGTTGACACAGCTAAAATGCTGAAGTCTGGAGCTAAGCAACAGTATCTTCAAAAATGGAGTTAATTTAGGTGAGTTCACAGGGATAAAATAGTGGAGCTTGGAGGTGTGCAACAGCATTTTCAAAAATAACTTTCAAGAGCTTCTTCTCCAACTTGACAAGCCTTTGGGATTCCTTAGTCCTGAAAGTTTCCGGTGTCACTTGGATTTTCAAAGCTGAATAGCTGAGCAATTACTATCGGTAGTAAATCACAGTCTTCCACCTGTTGTGAAGTGCACAGTCCCAAAGGTTGCTTCATTCCACATCGCTGCCACACAAAATAATTCACTTTGACAAACAGATACTAAGGAACCTTATTTTTTTGCTGGGAAATGTTTACATTCTAATACTTTGGGTGTGTAAGACTGATTTAATAGTAGCCTTGGATGGCCTAGTACAGTGAGTTTATTTAACACTGCAAGGACTAGTAGGGAAGTTGTAAGCAGATTCTCAGACAGAGAGAAAATGCAGACCCAGCCTTTAAGATACTTTCTCAAAACAATCTTTGACCTCTGAGGTGCATCATGAACAAGGCCAGTCAATCAGAGAAAACTCTTATCCCTGGCCTTTCCTGGGATGAACTGTTTCTTTATCACACTATTTGAAAAAGAAGAAAGGGGGGAAAAAAGAGAAACCCCTTTCCCCATGGCAGAATATTGTACTACAACAAAACAGAAGACATGAGAAAGTTAACTAACATTTGGAAAGTACCCTGAAATTCTCCTTGACTGCAAAGGGCCATCCACACATGCTCACTGCTGAGGAAACATTCAGCTCAGTACTGGTTTCCTGAAGGAAGGGGAAGATGACTGCAAAGCTGTAAAGACACTTCCCACATCCACCAGTGCTCCCATCCCTGTGGTGTTCAGGAGACATAACTCACCTGAGATGCAAGATCACAGCCACAGATTCCCAACTGCACTTTACTTTGGGGGTTGTCTCTCATTTTTGGACAATCAAGCTCAACAAATGGTGTTTAACAGGTCACACTACCTGGGAGCAAGTGGAGTACCACAGGGGCTGTCCTGGGACCTGTCCTCTTTAATGTCTTTATCACTGCCTTGGAAGAAGCAACTGAGTGCACTCTTGGCACATTTACAGACAACACCAAATTGGGAGGATATGCTGAAGTGCTCGAGAGCAGAGCTGCCCCTTGGGACTTGGAGGAACAGGCTGACAGAATCCTGGTTAAACTCTGCAAGGACAAGCGGAAAGTCTCACACCTTGCAGGAAAGAGCCCTGTGCAGCCATACCAGCTCCTGCACTACATCTGGTCAGGATGCAGGGAGCAAAGGCACGGCTTGGGGCCAGCCCCTACTTAACAAATACTTCTGTGGGGGATCTCTCTCCTCACTGGATCAACAGCATCCTCACCTGAACACAAATCTGAAAAGAAAGTCACTGTAGATATTAGGATGGATTTTAATAGGCCTGCCTAATCCCTGCAAAATGTAACACAAAGACCCATAAGGTCAGGACGTGTTTTTTCCACCTACTTGGCTTTTCAGTTCATACACTGATTACAGCCCAAGCTGATCTTTAAAAAGGGAAAACCCTATAGAATTAAAACAAAATATAAAACACCCTACAATAAGGTGAAACCACCACATTTATTTTCAGTTTGAATTCCTGGTTAATAGAAGTGTCAGACCATCTAGATCCTACCAATGAGCTTTTGAAGTCTGTCTTTAGTTACACATCCAACACCAGACAGGAACTTTCTGACCTCTCTCTGATTTAAAACTTGGTTGTAAGCGTTACTCTTTTTTTTTTTTTGGGGGGGGTGTGTGTCATTCTTTTTCGTTATTAAAAAGGGCAGTGAGGAAAAAGATGATTAAAGATATCAAACAAACACCAAACCTCATGTGAATGGACTGTTGGAAAATAAAGTACGATTTAATGACGTGAGAAATTAGATGAAACTGTCAAGTTTAAAGAATCTTAAAATGGTTAACAGGTCAAAACATAAAAACTTCTTTATGTATAGAGTGAATATAAAGGGAACATGGTAAGTATCTGCCAAGGGTTAATTGCAACCCTGCATGAAAAGCAGTTAACAAGTGAGAGTTAGAACACCCAGGAGGAAAAGAAAAATTTTTCCAGTGCCATGAGAAATAAACAACAAGGGGGAAATATTTCCTTTGGCCACTGTTACCTCCTCTCCAAAAGCTCAGAGGAGCAGTGGGAATGCCAAGGCCTGGTTTGCTCTTGACTCCCTCTGAAACATTTGTCTTCATTACCACTCTTTTTAATCAGGGCTCCTTCATGAGTGTTTCTGCTCAGCCCCCAAGGGGCAACTCTGGGCTGCGATAAATCAGCATCCATACCGCAAGTCACTAATCAGCACTCTCAGGGAAAGAATAACAGCAAAGTGCAGACCACTAAAGGCTTGGAGAAACCTGAAGGCTTAGTGGCCTCAAGGAAGAATGGCCTACATAAAAATAATAAGTCAGTGAACCATCACTACCTTCTAGGCTTAGCAAGACTTGCATTTGGAGGGCTTCTTTCAAAGCCTCTCGTGCACAGATTGTTCTCACTGCATAAAGGGTATTTTATTGATGAAGAGGGAACGTGCCGGCACCCTTCAGCTTGCTTCAGCTAGCTTCAGATAATTCACTGCACTTCCCTTCTGCCTTCTACCAGAAAGCATTCAGGGAAACAAACTTGGTAATGGATACCTGGTGCTGCCCTCCTACAATTTCTGGAGAAACAGATCAGCATATAGTGAGACCGAAAAGAAGAGGGGAAACAGAGAAGATAACACGTTCCCAAGACACCTCCTCTGTTATTGCAATGGCAGAGGAAAGTATTTTGTCTGTTTCTCTTGCTTTAAAAGGTTATTTATAAACACAGCTAAATGGATGTCATCTTAAAAGGAAAATATCTCCCTAGGTTATCTGTACTCATGACGATCTCCCTGTGTTTGATCCCTGTGAAAACTGCCCCATGTTCCAACTGCAGAAACAATTAATGTTTCAGTCATCATCATTCCTTAAAATTGCCCAGACTCCCAAGCCTGCATCAATGCTTGCCAAAAACATCACAGAAAATAAATAACTTTCAGAAGAGGTGAATACACACCCAAAACCTTTCTGCTTTTTCCCCACGTAGCTTGGATGCCAGTACCGCTGCGAAATGACTGGGAGCTGTAAAACCCTATTGGCATCCAAATTAGCAAACTAAGCACCCTCCTCCCCAGTAGCTGTTAAACAAAAATCCCAGAGCAAGCTTTTCCAAAACCACAATTGCAGCCATCCCCAGTTTTTTTTCCCCTCTGTTAAGGCTCATCTCTATGGTACCTGGAAACCTGGCCCATGCAGATAAAGTGATTCAGGCCATACGTGGAAAGATGACAGAAAAAAAGGAAAAGTCTTCCACTGTTCCCACTTACAAAGTGCAGGAAGGTCCAGAAATCACATCCTTCCAGCAAGCAGGCTCCGGGATTCAAATTAAGCATTACTGCAGTGACACAGCTTTGGATTCTGGGTTTAACTGATTGAAATTAAGAAAGGGTAATGGTCCGGTGCTTTAGCAGCAGTGGGCTTCACTGCTTGGGAAGTATCCCATCAGCAGAGGGCCTCTGTCAGGTTATTAAGTAGCCTCCTTAGGACCTGAATCACTTTGTGCTAAATCTCTGCCAAATTTCACACAAGCAATAGAGCAGCACTGGGACAGGGCAGCTTCTGACTGAAGGTTTAATCTTGAACACCAGAGGAAGGAAAGAGAGATGTTACCTTCGCTTTTAACTGACTGTGAACTTCTGAAGGGTTCCAGGCTCACACCCAGGTTTGTCATGCTTAAAGTGGTTACCATGAACAACACAAAAACCATTTATTACTTCATGTAAATCAAAATAGAAGTAAACAGTCTGCTAATTATGCTTACTAATTAATATTTGAATTCAGAAGTCACCCGAGTGCTAACTTCAGAGGATTTAAAGGAGTATTCACTCTAGGGAGACACAATCTGCTCTGAAGTCAAATCTGTTGAGCGCTACAAATAGGTGGGGTCCAGGAAAGTTGGAGCTGGGTTGTATTAGAAGAGCTGCTAAACCAGAGCATGGAATGTAACAAAAATATTCTCTACATCAATTGTGCTCCTTTACTTCAAAGAATTCAATATACTTCAGGGCTTCTTTCTCAAAGATGAAAATTGTCATTTAAGTTGTCTGGTCCCACTCCACTTAAATGATCCTTTAATTTCCTTTCTTATTTCTAAGCCCTCAGGTGGCTGGTGCAATGCTATCTGGCCTCGGTTGCATGTGAAGTTCACAGCTCCTTGCCTGATCTCATGATCCTCTCTCCAAACAGCACTTTCAGAAGCGTTTCCTGTCTAGCTCTGCCTTGCGTGATGTGCTCCTTGGCTGCATCAGCTGCCAGGCTAAATCCCTTTCGTGGAAAGCCGGCCTGGCCCCTTCCCCCTCCACCTAGGGCCTGACATCCGGAACTGACTTAGGAAGTACTCTAATGGTTACCAAATTTTTGGGAACTGCCTTAGCTTTTCTGAGCTAAACATGTGTTTAGTACAGGCAGCATCCACCGTCGCCACTTGACCTTATGGCAGCCTTCGAGTTGCTGATTTTTCTTTTCAATCTTTTTTCCCCCCTTCCCTCCCCTTCCCCTGGAAAAAAGAAAACCAAACAAAAAAACCCCAAAACACAAGAAAACTTTAGCAGATAACACATGATGTAAATGCAAAATTATGTTGTGAAAGGACTGCAAACATGCTGTTTTCCAGATGTTTGACGAGACAGCAAAGAAACAGCACAAAGAAGGGTCAACAGTTTCCGTCAGAGACTCTGCTGGGTTCCACGGAGAAAAAAAAACACCAACCAAAAAGCCAATCCAAACCCCCAACATTCAGCTCTCATAAATTCAAGGGACTTTGAGCAGCTGTCAAGCCATTTAGACTTTAGAAAGAAAACTCAAAGGTTCTTCTGTCATCTGCCAAATTTCACTCCATCCATAGGTAGTTAAAAGACGTTTGACTCTTAACATTCTACAAATATCCTAAAGCCATTACTGCCTCAAATTAAAGGGACTGCCTGGGAATCACTGCTCCTGGGCAAAGCTGAGGTAAGAGGGGCTGTGTCCTCTCTTTGCTTGTAAACACAAATCTGCCCTGAACTGCACCAAACCCAAAAACTTTCAGGAGAAAGCAATCAAAAAAGAATTGGAAGAACAGATGAAAGAAAAGAGAAGCTGCCAGGTGCTTCCCCTTCTCCCCACCATGCCAAGAATGACCAATGCAATTGCCACGAGGAATGAGAGCTTTTCTTTTCCATCATCTAATCCCCCAGCTGGTGTCAGAAGGACAGACAGATCACCCTGCTGATCATGAACGCTGCTACCAGCACGGGGCCCCAGGGAGCTGTGGAGAACTGCACATCTTTGCATCAATCCATCAGGAGAGGCAGGGCTGGAATTTCATTTCTTTCCAACTCTGCTTCCTCTCTCAGGACACAAATCTGTCCTTTTGGACAAGATCATCAGGAGCAGTGATTATAAGGCTATTTTTGTGGCGCTTTTCCCTGGTCCTCTTTTCCACTCAAGCAGTTTTTACCAAGTGCAGTGCTTGCGATGTGCTGGGTGATACTTTTAACAGAAACTGGATGAATTAATCTTTAATTTCGGCATAGGAAAACACCAACCATAATTTACAGACAGCTCTGCCAAAATGGAAAGTATGGTTTCAGACCTGCTCATTTGTTAGCGTGTGATCCACTTGGTATAGGATCACTTCAAATGCCTTTTAAACGCATGTGGCTTAGCCTTGCCCTGTGATGTTTACACAGTCGCCTGCAGCTTCCTTGCTCAGCTAAGGGGAAGGTTAGGCTCCTGCTTCAAAACCAGCACAGGCAGGGAGTACCACAGCCTTACAGTCTGTATGCAAACTTGCATCCTGCATCTGGGAGACACCAAAAGAAAGATACCCCACGAAGATGTCCTACACAGGATACCGACCAGCATGATTACAGTGAATTATGGAGTGTCTTGATGTGAAAACACCACCACTGGAAACATTTTTAACTCCACACAGAGCATGCATCTGTGGGGCTGCTCTAAAACTGCTCACTCAATTTCCCTGTAGGCAAACTCTGAGCCTACAACGAATCCATTCACTGTATTCAGCAGCCAGTAGTTGGCAGCACGGTCCCTCTGCCTCAGACACATGGCTTGGGGAAGACTCCCCTGGCTGGCAGAAAACTGCATCTAATGGTATGTTAAGAACGTTTTTGTTCTCCTTCTCCGCAGTAATCAGGATAAAAAGTTAGCGTGCCTTGCCTGCCACAGTGTCACAGCAGGATACTCTTCCTCCGGGAAAGCCTGACAGAAGAGATGAGCTGGATTTCCCTGTGCTACTGACTCAGTAAAATCCCTGGCTTGGCTTCTCTTCTTTTTTTAAACCTTTCTGTGTTATTAGAGCATTAAAACACTGCACAGATTGAAAGAATGCATACTTAATTTTATTTACAGTTGTAAGGAAATCGTTCATTTGGTTGTGAAAGAGTTAATAAGGAAGAAAATCACACACAGTGCGTGTTAAAGGTTAGAGGAATAATCAGTCATTTGAAAAACACTACATAAACATTTTTCCGGATGCAATTTTCAGTCCAAGGATACATTTCCCAGTAGAAATCAGCAGCTAAAAAGGAAATCATTTAGTCTCCATAAGTGCCAAATTGTATCCTGATTTTTCCTGGTCTGGCTCGACTTTCAAAAAGTAGTGGTTCAACTTCTGCAATCTTTCACCCAATGACTATATAAACACATCCTTATAAGACAGACATAATCCTTGGGTGGGCCAATTTATGTTGGATTATGAAAATACTTAAAGTACAGAATCGTATAATGATTGTTGTCCTTTGGTTTTCACTAAATGGAAAAGAAAAAAAAGCCCCAACACAACCCAACCACCCCAACCAGCCCAAGCCCTGCTAACACAGCCAGGCTCCTCTGCTTCCAGCCGCCCTCCGCGACCACCTCCCCTGCAACTGTGTCAACATCTTCTGAAAGCAATTAGGTACCACCGAATTTATTCTTCGGTTATCATGAGCGCTGTTTTAATGACACCTAATGTGATGTGTATCTATTTTGAGCTTTCCCATGGAGGGGGGCAAAGAAAAAAATAAAGAAAAAGAAAAGAATAAAAATACTCCAATTCCTGGCAAAGTGTCAGCATCTCGAGGTGGTGAGTTACTGCCCAGCGTGAGCACGGGCTGCGCCGCGCCATTGGAGTGAATTAAGTTGTTACATGCACCAGCCAGGAAAACAATTCTCACTCTCAAAAATACTTTGGCTACTCTCTGTTTGGTTAAAGGTTATATAAATAGTAGCGTTAAGAAGGCTAAAACAATCTCCATACAAAGCAAACAGATTCATTTGTAATTTATTGCTGCCCGACGCACGCATACGCAGCCCCGCGCATAAATGTGTACTTCCAAAAACTATCTGCTCCTTGCACATTTCTGCTTTCAGCAACATGGCTGAGAAACAATGGAAACTTTTATTCTTTGTGGGAAGGTAAATCCTGTTTTTTCACTCCCCTTCTGAAACTCGAGAGCTTTTACAGGCAACTACAAAGTCAGCAGGCTAAAGCCAACAGTATCCTATCTTCAACACTTACCATGTGGTAGAAGAGAACTTTCCTTTTCCTCCAATGTATAAAGTTATGTGAAAGAAGACATTTTTCTAGTCTATAGAGAGTAAAGAATAAATTATAGTGATAAGATCTGGAAAAGTTTGGTTGGAAGTTAAGAGATTTTCACATCTGTGTCTACACATCCATGTCTTGGGAATAATGTATCTCAAGTACCAGTCACATAAAAATGCAAGAAATTGTTCCTCTCTCAAGTGGAGCAAAACCATTCATTGTACTTATGTCCACACTTTGACTAGTAGCTTACAACAGTGGTCTGAGCTAGCAAACAAGACATGTTCCCTTAATTTAAAATACTATTTAATGTGTGGATGCATTAATACATAAATACTAACACACACACACCTTAATTCACCATGACATAACTCCCTCTTTGAGCTTCAGCAAGTTAACTTATTCATGCTGTTCAAACACAAGCTGAGTGATGCTGCAGTCAATCTGCAGGTAACACCACAACGAGCTTGATTTACAGCCCTAAAGTCAATGGGCAGCTTCCCCTCAGCTTCTTAGAGCTTTGGATTCACCTCCACTGCTTTTCCAGGCAGATCCTTACATCGTGTTATGAACAACAGCCTGGTGTCACGTCAACAGCATCTGAGAAACTACTCCTCATCCATTTAAAGAAAAATGATAATGGTGCAGCCTTTCATAAAGCTCATACTGAGCTCGTGCAGAACACCTGCAGCCATCACAACAGGAACATGAGAATTGGCACTGTTGCAATGTTTTTATGAAGCTCTGAGGCGGCTCAAGGTAAGAGAATGACTGAAGCAAGGAAGATATGCAGCCTAACCCCTGCAGGGGATGTGGAACCAGATGATCTTGAAGGGCCCTTCCCACCTAAACCATTTGATGATGTTTGCAAAGGAAGGTCACATTTTGAGCCCCTGATTCACAGAAATAACAGCAAGACCCCTCCATATTTCCAAAACCAGTGAGAAGTACCCACATAAAACACACGGAGGCCTTGGGTGACAGGTTGTACTGATGATCTTTGAGGTCTTTTCCAACCTTATTGATTCTATGACATCACGTGTACCTCAGGTGCCCACTTTCTCCTACTCTGACTGGACAAAACATTCACACAGATTCAACAGGACAGATCTGTACCAGACTAAGGGAGCCCCAGCACAATCTTTCAACCATAAAAGATTTTGTTTGCAAAGTCAAGGCTTTCTGCCTGACATATTTGGCGTTCCTTTCTGATTTAAAACACCCTGCTCTGAAAGCTACCATTATTTAAAAGTGAAGAAAGAGAAGGGAAATTTGCCCCATTTCTCCCCACTCCTTCACTTTGCTATTGTCCCCTGTATCTATTTCCAGGAAGCCATATTCATTAGGGTTAATCTGCCTACTAAATGAATAAACAAAGGATTTCTCTGTCACTGAGAGGCCAGGTGAGCCGATATCATCTTCTAACACAGAAAATCATCCGCACAAATACAGCGCAGGAAATTACCTGCTGCAATCCCACACCTGGGATCATTTGGCAAGTAGCTTAGAAATGTTGAGTAGATGACTGAAATCAAACTCATTAAAGATTTTTTGGGGGGTTTTAAATGCAGATCTTCTATCAGCAGGAGAAGGGGGGGAAAAAAAAAGGCCTGTCTAAAAATGTGATGCAAAAAGGACTCAAATATCTTGGCTTACAACACTTACTAACAGGTCAGAAATATTCCTCCTATGAAAATGTTCTGTGGATTTGTGGAATTAAAGTATTCTGCTGTCTTATTAATGTAAGAATTTACTTACTATTTACTCACTTCTTGATTCCCACCTAGGGCTGTCTGCAGCAGTGTTTATGCTGCAAACCCCGTACAAGTTCGTAGACTGGGTTGCATCGGAAGGGACCTTAAAGATCATCCAGTTCCAACCCCCTTGCCATGGGTAGGGACACTTTCCACCAGCCCAGGTTGCTCAAGACCTCTTCCAGCCTGGCCTTGAACGCCTCCAGGGAGGGTGCATCCACATCCTCCATGGGTAACCTGTTCCAGTGTCTCACCACCCTCACTGGAAAGAATTTCTGCCTAATGTCCCGCCTAAATCTGCCCTCCTCAAGCCTCAATCCTTCCCCTCTCTTCCTATCACTACAAGCCCTTGCAAAAGTCCCTTCCCAGCTTTCTTGAAGCCCCCTTCAGCTCCTGGGAAAGTTCACAAATTGTAAGACTCTAATGAAAGAAACAGGGAAAAAGGGATCTAATGGAGCTCCAAGAAATGCTGATGTAAATGCAGTCACCATCCCTGGAGGTGTTCAAGAAACTTGTGGACATGGCACATAGGAACATGGTTTAATGTCCACGTGGTCTTAGGTTGATGCTTGGACTCAATGATCTTGGGAGGCTTTTCCAACCAAAATAATTCTATGAATGGAAGAGGTCAGAGGATTGAAGAAAAGAAGTCACACCTAGATAGAAAGGCCAAAGTTCATAGCTTAGCAATGCTGTAGAGGGAGAAAGGCCAGGATCTGAAGCTGGCCTGGATGGTGCCCCCAGAGCTACAGAGCAGAGGCTCCCTCTTCCCTCCCGCAAACACGGACTCTGTTTGATGTTCCTCAGTCAGCGAGCGAGAAGAGATAAATTAAAATTGAGACCCTCGAGAGGTCTTTGATCCCATTGCCTGGAAATATGGATAGGAATATTTTCTCCAGACGTACTTTTGCTATATATGGAAACCAAATGCTGACTAATCATATAAACCTTCTGGTGCCTAAGCACAGCTGTAATCTGCAGCAGAACGCTGTCACAACGGCAAAGGAAAATGTGGAAAACTAAGGAGTTCACTGTGGTGCTGAGAAAGAGGAGAAAACGGTGATCAAAGGCACTGGAGGCCAGATTAGACGAGAGGGAGAGCTTCTAGCTGGTTAGCTTTTAAGACACAAGTGACATATTTATGACTTATTCTTCTATTGCTGAACTTCAACAGGTCAAGTAATGATTATCCGTTTTCCAAGTTTATAGAAAAATGATTCTATAGGAGACCTGCTGACTCAGGACAGAGATAATAACACACAAAAGTCTGAAATTTGGATTATTGCTTTATAGATAGCACCAGTTGGCAGCGAGAGAGCCGTTTAGGGCTGTTTAGCGAGGCACAACCATGTGTCCTGGGGGGAAGCAGAGCTGCCAGCTGAAGAAGGATAGAATCTGTCACCTGCCCATTCACCCCTGTGTGGCAGACAGACACAGAGAGAGGACACAGACAGGAGCACAGAGGTGGCACTAGCACTTCTAGCCTGGAGAAGAGAATGCTGAGGTGGGATCTTCTCAAGGCTTATAAATACTTGAAGTGTGGGTGTCAGGAGGATGGGACCAGTCTTTTTTCAGGTGTCCAGTGACAGGATAGGAGGAATGGGCACAAACTTGAACATAGGAAGTTTCACCTAAGCACGAGGAGGAACCTCTTTACTTTGAGGATGGTGGAGCACTGGAGCAGGCTGCCTAGAGAGGTGGTGGAGTCTGTCTCTGGAGGCATTTCAAACCCACCTGGACCTGTTCTTGTGTGACCTTCTCTAAGTGAACCTGCCTTGGCAGTGGGGTTGGACTCAATCTCCAGAGGCCCCTACCGTTTTGTGATTCTGTGTATCCCACCCAGCACTTCATACTGGAGTTCATCAGTCATTTACTGAACCCTCCCCTGTACAAACAATGGGAGAAACATGAAGAACAGCATCAGTTCTTGCTTTCCCCTTATCCTCAAGTGCTCATCAGCATGGCAATACCTAATTAATGCTTTCAATAGGTGTTAAAAATTCCTCCACTCCAGCGCAGTAAACGCATGATGAACAGGCTAAGGCAAGTGGCTATAGTTTAGAAGCACAAAGGTGAGATAATGGCCTTCCACATCACTGAACTGTCAACCTCATTTAGCACAAAGCCTGGCATCTGGAGACTTCAAATCATACAGCCGTTTAAAAATATATAGAATGTTAAATTAAATGACAAACACAGGACATGTCACCTTTTAGAGGCAGAAATGTAAAACCAAAGCATATGTTCTCCAACTGTATTTGCTTCAGGATCAGCAATATTTTTGTAACCTCATTAGTTTCTTGACTTGGGTTTTAAACATGGAAGGATGGCTATACAAATAAGTTACAGCTCCTCCACGTGATAGCCTCAATTACAAGACAATCTGCACTAGCAAAATAAATGAGGGAGTCTGGGTTTAACTCTTGCAGAGGATTGGGAAGGTGAAGACGACGAGCAAACATGTCTGCAAGCTGTTAGGGGTTAAATTCACTCTGCGTTTTGAGCTCTGAATCCAAGAGGCATGTGCAAACATCTGACCTCCAAACCTGCATTTACAAACAAACCCTGTGGCCTCTACTTGTGCAGAGCTCTTACTGACAACTCCAAAAGTCTCAAGAAGTTAGCACACCAAAACAGGCCCAGGCTCAGCTGCCCTGATGGAGGGCTAACTGATATCTGCATGCAGCTTATCTGTCCCTGCGTGGCATGAAGCCTAAGCTAATAAACTGTAGCTGGCTCCAAGAAGAGCCAGCTCAGATCTCAGCACTGTGGTCTTGTCACCACTCTGGTGGGAGTGTTACACACCCAGCTCTACAGGATGGAGCCCGTGGGTGGCACGGCCAGGGCAAGGAGAAGGTGACAAGCCCCACTGCTGAGCGTGGTTTGGCTATGTCTGCATGGTTCTTCAGCTCTTCCACCACCCCCAAGAGCCCAGCTCCCCGGCCCCCTCCTAAAGGGAGGGCAGACAGTGCCTACAGCCTCACCTGCACTGAGGCTGCTCCCCATCTGACATATCACTGTACTCCGGTCACGTTACATCACTTTAGAGCACGCGTTCAGCGCTGCACGGCATGCACAATCTTTCACTGAAGTGTTATTAAAAGGCTATAACTAGGCCAATAAAGCTGAATTTTATTTGTCCGCTCAGAGCGATGGGGAAGCGGTGCCTGCTGATGGCATTAAACGAAACATCATGCCCACGGTTCAGACGCTTTCCCAGCGACCTGCTATGCGAGTGGGGAGCTGAAAGTTGTTGATTTAACGTACAGCAGGGTAGTGCTGAAGCGTAGCCATGTCAGGATATCACATCAGATAGAGCCGGTGCTCTTCCATCCTCCCCTCCTCACCCCCTGCCAAAAAGGATTTTGCAGCATGAGGAACATTTGATACTGCCTCACAATTCATAGTCTCACTGAGCATCCAGAGCATCTCTAAGCACATGGTTGCACATTCTCCCGAGGTCCTGCTTCAATAAGGACAGACTCCCTTTCTTTGCAGGCACTATAGGACTAGCACAACAGCAGAACAACGCTGATTTTGCAAGCCAGGTTCCCCAAGTTTCAGTCACAGGTTTCATTGGAGAGAAAGGAAGAGGCATCGGTGAAACTTGGAAACAAGATCATGAAACAGTGGAACACTGCTTGCAGTGTAGCTTACTGTGCATGAAAGTTTAAAACTTGCTTTCAACCTTGGTTTCCTAAACACGTTGTCATTTACTATAATATGGATTAAAAAGCAGAGAAAGCAAAGACAAAATGTAAATGATTTAAATGCATGCATATGTTCTTTTGTAAAATGTATAATGCATCTGTAAGAGGTTTTTCCCCCCCCTCGTATTTTGGGCACAAATCAAGGGGGATATGGTTCACTTATGATATAGTGAATTTTTTATCTTAACTTCAGTGGTAAAATGTACTTCCATGTAAGCATTTCACTGTATTCTGTCTGTTGATGGTTTGCTTTGGTTTCAAAAACTTAAAGTAAGAACACCAAAAGCAAAACAGCCTAACACAAGAGTATTTCTTTCCTCTTCCAAATTCTTTCATGGCAACTTTCTGTCTGTTAAAAAATACACTAGTATCACAAACAACCTTGGGGATGATCTGTGGTCCATCACTAAGTCTGACATTTGCAGTTTCACAGACTGCATTGGTTGGAAGGGACCCTCAAAGGTCAGCTTGTCCAATTCCCCTGCAGTCAGCAGGGCAACCTCCAACTAGATCAGGCTGCCCAGGGCCACATCAAGTCCCATCATGAATGTCTCTAGGGTTTCAGCCACAGCCCTGGGCAACCTGTTCCAGTATTTCAGCACCCTCATTGTGAAGAACTTCCTCCTGATGTCCAACCTAAATCTCCGCTGCTCCAGTTTCAAACCATTGCCCCTTGCCCTATCACTACAAGACCTTCTAAACAGTCCCTCCCCAGCCTTCCCTTCGTCAGATATTACAATGTAGCTCTAATGTCTCCCTGGAGCCTTCTCTTCTCCAAGCTGAACCGCCCCAATTCCTTCAGGCTGTCTTCATAGGAGAGGTACTCCAGCCCTTTGATCATCTTAGGGGCTCTCCTCTGGACCTGTTCCAGACTGGGGGAGTTACTAGTGGGAGGTCTCACTAGAGCAGAGTGGCAGAATCACCTCGCTTGACCTGCTTCCTTTGATGCAGCCCAGGATGCCATTGGCCTTCTGGGCTGCAGGTACCCATTGCTGGCTCATGTCCAGCTTCTTGTCCACCAGCACCCCCAAAGCCTTTTCTGCAGAGCTGCTCTGCATTCAATCACAAGTAAGTTTAGAGAGTGTTATGATTACTTTTAGAATGTGTTGTAAATGATGGTCAGATAGAATGTTACACAGAGATTCACTCAGCATTCATCCTGCAAACAACACAGGTGAAAATCTGAAGAGGTGCTTTTTTAATTAATGCAAATTCAGTTAATGGAAATCATCCTGACAGTAAAGAGTTGGTAAGATCATGGCTCATATAAAGGCAAAACTAGGCATGTACTACCTTTCTAGAGGCTTCCTCTCCTGAAGTGGTATAGTCAAGGCTTTTTGTAGGGTCCTAACATTAAAAGAGGCCAGGCACTGCAGTTTCAAGTTCCTGTACTTGGAGCAAAGCAAAAACAATGCAAAAGACAGTGACAGAGCCAGTTACCAAAACCAGCACTCAAACACAACCAGACACTCGGGAGCAAGCACTCAGCCTCTCTGCCAAAACCTAGCAAATTCTGTTTATTATCCAGAAATACAGGTGGGTTGTACAGAGCCAGGGCCAGCTGCAACTGGGACAAGAGCCCAGGCGAGTGAGCGTGTGTGGGTCCCTCTCTGAGCAGATGTGAGCTCAAGGGAAAGCAGCTGTGCTGGACGCCCCCACAGGTACTGCACACAGCACACCCAGCACAGGAGGCACAAATGGATGCCCGCTGTTGCTGGAGGCAAATAGCAGGCAGAACAGACTTGGCAAGCCTGGGAATGCAGAAGAGGAGAGCCTGCACCCGGCTTGACCTGGGGACATGGGATTTTTGATAGGACTATTACAATCACAGAGCTTATAAAATAGATTGGGAAAGGCTTTCGTGTTGGTTTTGGGATAGCGTACGAAGGCCCCAGGAATCCACTTGGAGGCCTTATATCTGTGGCCAAACTCCAGCACAAACCATATGTCAGCTGCATTACCACCTTTTCCTTCTCCATTTTAACGGACCACGCCTCAGCCTCACGCAGTAAACCAAAGGCAGCCCCAGGGCAATAGAGGCTCACACACCACTTCTCTTATCTGGAGAAATCCTGTGCTAATGATGTGAATAATCCCAAGCCTGCTTTCTGTCATTTACCGACTGTGACCTGCTTGTTTTCACCTTTACAAGGGGAATAGCACCAGAAGGTTTATGTATGAAGTACTTGGCTTTCTGAGCTCCCTCTGCATTTGCTTTGGAAGGAGGTGAGCCCCAGGCAGGCTCTCCCAAGCAGTGGTCAAGACTAAAAGATCTATTTGCACAACCCCCACAGCAGGAGGCACTGCCAGTGACACTTCCACAAAAAAAACTGCTGAGGAGGGGGAGGATGGTGACAAGCAAGGGCTCTCTCCACCCCACATACTGGCTTCTCCCTGCAGCAGCTGCTTGCTGGCACCAGCTTTGGCTTTCTGTAGCACTCCACCCATAGCTAGAGCAATAACCAGCACCCAGTTCAGCTTTAGTTGTAATAAAGAAGTGAAAGGTAAAAGCTATGCAAGCAGCAGATAAAGTGCTATAAAAAGCTGGCTGGGACCAGGCCAGGGACGGAGTCCAAGGAGCCAAGACAACTGCAAGCTGATGAGTATTTCCTAATTATCCAATCCTGTGAAAAACTAAATAATTCCCATCTGGTTTTTTTACCCCTTACGTCATTGAGGCAATAAAATATATACAAGTGAGTACCAGAAGACTGTATTTCAACTTAGACATAAATATTTATTTCCAGCAGTGAACATCCTTTACTTCAGCAAGGCGAAGACAGGGTGAAGAGGCTGTGATTATAACACCCTCAGTGTATTAAAGTCCACCTTAAACCAGATCAAATGCCTGGCTGAAATGCCTGGCTAGTTTATCATGTCCCAGAGCTCGGTTTTGTATGGTATATACCTAAACTCACCCTTCTGCTGACTCATCCCTATTACACTCTAATGAGCAATAGCTAAAACCTGCTGATTTGGGATTAACAATGGTGACAATTGGTGCTTATGCTGACATTACACTACAAAACCCCCTCAAACCTCATGAGGACTGATGATATTGTTTAAAGCTACTTCAGTCAGATCCAGGCAAAGTCTGTGTAGAGTCTTTCCACCAAGTAATGTTTACGTGGAGTCTTTCCACCATGAGCAGTGGGCTGAACCAGAAGTCTGAAATCAGACATTAAACCTGCAGTGGCTTTAAAAGAACAAGTTTTTGTGGCTCTGGAAACACTAAGAAGTGTCCAAAATGTCATTATTCCAGAGTAAAGTATTATCCAGCAAGCAATATGTTATCTGTAGCATGAGGAAATGCAAGTGAGAAGAAAATCAGTGACTCATATTGGAAGTTATTTCTAGTACGAGACTGGTGGCCAACTGGCACAGCTGAGAGCTCAATGGTTGTGCAGTAATCCAATAATCCTCCGTTTCGCCTTCCTTTCTGTGCAGCATTTTAATCTAAAATGCAGCACTATCATCTCATTACCTGGAACCCCCCCAAAAAATTACAAACAAGCCACCATGCTGATCTTTAAAAGCTAGTGATGCCATTTAATGAAGAGGGGAACAACATAAATCAGGATTGGCTCAAACTAGGAGAAATTCCTCAGCAGCTGCCCTACCACTTCCAACTGCCCATGAAAAATCAACCCCCCAAACCACTCCTGGAGACTGATCAGGCCCAGTTTTACACCTACAGATTTAATTGCTCTGAAGAGGCCACCACAACCTATAGTGTTCAGGTAGTTGCTATGCTCTAGGGACACAGACATCAAGCCTCCGTGGGTATTTTACAGGCAGGAGGAAGCTGAAAGACAAAAGGAAAAGTCCACAGAGGCCTGAAGACAAGAGCTGATGTTCTGGAACAATTCCTGAAAGCAGGGGAGGATGAGTCAGGGGATCTCAAGAGGACCAGCAAAGCAATCCTGATGATTAAAACCTAGCATGTGACAGAGACTGCAACAGTCCAAAGTGGAGGAGAAACGAGAAATAATAAAACATATTTAGAGGTTTTCAAAGCAAACACAGCAAACAGTGAGTGAAGACTTTGAAGGGCAGCCTCACTCAGTGCAATCATTAAAGAAGAATGTCTCTCTTATGAAGTGGAAAACTGATTCTAAATGAAAGCTTTCCCCAAAACAATGCTGTCTCAAGAATTCATCTGCAGATGGATGTTCAAATACTCTTAACTTGCACATCTAATGCTGTTTTGACAGCATTTCAAAGGGTCTAGATTAAAGATGAGCTTTGAATATAATCAAACACTCAGAAAAAATATCAAGGTTTGTAAAATGATTCCTTTAAGCACCACCTAAAAAGAGCAGAACTGTCAATGAAAAGGCCTCTTTGCAGATCCTGCCCAGTGTGTTATTTCTGTGCAGCCTCTCAAAACACAAGTCCAGACACTGAGGCTTCTGGATCTCTTGTAAGTTTAACAGTAGCTAGGAGCTCTCAGATCTTAAGCTATAATAAATATTGTATCCTACAGGAGCCCATCGGGAATCTCAGCTCATGTGTTGTTCCATAGAAGATTGTGGTGTCAGATATGATTAGAATCAACACTTGCCACTTATTCAGAGCTTTAAAGCTACCTCCACAGAATGTTAACAACTGTTAATGAAAGACAATTAAGGGCTACACAAACCAATCTTACATCCAGAACGAGTTTGTGTTAATTACTGATGCACAAAACACTTATTGTGCACTTTGGGGTTTTTCCCCCAGAAGTCAACAGAAGGTGTTTATAGGCTTGCAGCAGGCCATGCTCTAGCACACTGCTATTTTTCAGCTCACAAACCATTATGTGAACTGAAGGTGGCTTCCCCAGCTGAAAGCTGGTGTGCAACACTTAAGCAGTAAGACACTCACTGTCTGCATTAATGGACCACTGGTACATGCGTCAAGCGGGTTGTGTGACACGAGAACAACTGTCTCTGAGCAAGAGGACTGCACCAGTGACCATTACCGTGGCCCCTGCAGGCCTCCCTGAAACTTATCTTCACATATGGAGAAAATCCACCCCCACTACCTGGTACTTGGTTCTGATGTTGCTGAAGTCACAGGTATGCTTTTATCTGGCAGTGACACCAACATGGAAATTGGTGGGTTCCTTGTCAGCCCAGGGCACAGTCCCCAGGGCACAGTCAGAAACCACCTTAGCAAGATGAATACGGAGGATTAAGCACCTTGAGTAACTTAAGTTGCTTGAAGCTAAATTCAGCCTAACACAGCGGTGCCTAAAAACAGTGGACTTCTGATTTTCACCGGCATCTGTGAAGCTAGCTGCCACATTGCACCATTTTGTTTTAGTTCATGGACACTCCTGTCAAAGCACAACCATCTTAGGAGAGATGAACTGTTAGAAGCCTCCTCAGCTAAACCAAACACAAAGTGGGGTGAGGAACAATAACTTCCTTTGCTGCTATCAGAGCGGTGGCCACCCTGCATCGCTGTGTCGTGCTGTGCAGAGTTCCCATCTCCAGATCTGACAGACTAAACCACCCACAACCATCACAGGGAGGCAGAAGTAAATCAGTCCGTAACGATTCTCTTGCCTTTTAGTCACTGTTCCCATGCCCTTCCTCTCCAGTGTACTTCTCCTGCCTAGAGAAAACACCCACCAGTGTTTCAAGACATTAATGCTACTCCATGCACCCCTGCAGCTGAGTCTTTTCCCAAGCCCGGCAATGATCCAGCAGCAAGTGCCCAGTCAGTAGTGTCAGGTCATTTTAATTTCTCTTCACATCTCCACAGTCCATAGGGCATAGCTGTTTCTAGATGCAATCACGTATACTGCTTTGGCATCTTGGAGCCTGTTGAAGTCAGTTCTGTCTTAAGGCTCTCTTCAAAAATCATCAGATAACATTTTCTCAAATTAGATTAAATAAATCAAGTTGAAACAATCCTAAGTATGAGAACTGTGCATTATGCAGCTCACACACACAATTTAACCAGACACAGGAAAAGGATGGAGAGAGCATGAGCACATTCAAGTGTGTGTTAGTGCACTGAGAAAACAAAAAACCCCTGAGTATCTCTCACACTCTATCGCTGTTCTAGGAGTAATGCATAAAATGTTTTTCATTTCATTGTAAGGATTTTAAATACATATGAGAGTAACAGAATTGGCTCAGAATTGATTCCAGGAAAGAACCCCAACTTTAACTCATTTAAATGTAAGGTAGAAATAAAAACCAAGCCCTGCTGGGTCTGTGGTTTTGCTGTTACGAAACAGGTGATGCCCTCTAAGAGCAGCTTGTTCTGCAACCATTATTAAAGCCTCTCAGTTGCTGTGAAGAACAAACCAAGGGCCAAATCTCTTCCTTGGCTTCAAAGCTCAGCATTATACTCAGAAGATCTGAGTGCAATCTCTATCTGCAACAACAAACTACCTTTATACCATCCAGGTAATTACAGGTTCAGGTCAAGGACTCCAGACTGTATTGATTACATCTCTCTGCAACAAGGACCCTCCAGCGCTGGCCGGCTCCACTCAAGCAGGGCAGCTCAAGTATCCGTGACGCCAGGGCTCCCCAGGTCCTACCAGCGCCCGTAACGGGAAACCAGCCACTGCTCAGGCCTGTCAGTTATTGCCTGTGGCAGTGAGGACAGCCTGGGAATTCATAATGTTGGTGACTTCATCTGCCAGCTGCATTCACACATCTTTACTACCTGAATAACTGATCTCTGCTACTCCAAGGCAGCACTTTCTGGTGTACAGCATTTGGGAATAAATATTTGATGGTGCATACAACAGAAGAGAGCTCAGATGGTTTAAGGTGTGACAGCAGAAGTGTTTATTAAATTTCAAGTGAGAGCATTGCTGGGCAGTAAAAATTTGTCCCCTGGTCCCTATCTCACAGGTGTGTTGATGAACAATAAAAGATCCTCCACAGGCAGAGGGAAGAGGGGGAATGAGGGGAGGCAACCTCCCTCCCCCCACAAAACCCACATCAATTCTTCTGTTCATTAAACCTCTGCAGGCAACAAGCTATCTGTCCATGACCAGCCCATCACACACAAAAGAAAGGGAAGTACTAAATTACCCAGGCAATTTAAAGTGAGCATTGATTGAAGCAGCTAGAAAAGAGTTTTGTATTGTCAGAGCTTCATACAACACTAATAAATGATCTTCATTAAAAAATGATGCCTGTGTTCTGAAGATTCACAGCTTATGCCACATTCCAGATAGAACATGAAGGTTCTCCCCACCCCACACAATCAAAGAGGTGGAAAACCATGTTCAGGATCTTTGTCTTCCATAATTTCACCTTAATCATTAAAATCCTTCCCATTATAACTTCTGTATTTGTCCTAAACAAGCAAGAAATGGAGATCTCCTCCAAGATCAGACAACTTCTTTGTCAACACTTTGCTGACAGCACAACAAAATCATGACTTGACTGATGGATACATGTCAAACCCCCTCTTTGTGTGAGGGAATACACAAGGCTTTTCATAAACACACACACAGATGCACAGGCTTTTCTTTTGTTCAGCTGAATAGGACTGCGTTAGCAGCTAGGGTTGAGCATACCTGAGTACCTGAGCCCTTCAGCACATTTGTTACAGCTTAAGGACAAGGCTTGCCCTCACAGACTCAGTGCAGCTGTGAGAGCACATGACTGGGATCAGGGACTGCTGCAAAATCCTCTCTCAGTCAAGTTGAAGTAAGCACACAGAAAGATGTTTTTATATCTACTTTTAACCATTAAAAATCACAGGATGAGAGGAATAGACTGAAGCTTGAGGAAGAAGGGAGATTTAGACTGAAGAGTAGGAAGAAATTCTTTCCAGTGAGGGTGGTGAGACACTGGAACAGGCTGCCCAGAGAGGTTGGATGAGTCCTTGAGCAACCTGGGATAGTGGAAGGTGTCCCTGCCCATGGCAGGGAGCTTAGAACTAGGTGATCTTGAAGGACCCTTCCAATCCGAACCATCCTATGATTCTATGAACTAATCTCTACAGAGGCAGCCATCCACCTTGCAAATCACACTGAAAAATCTTCACTGTAACAGCATTAAGATTTTAGTGCTTTTAAAATGAAGACAATCTTAGGAGAGAACATGGTAAAACTGTGCTGTGCTAAAGACAAACGGGAAAAATCTTGACTTAGAAAAAGAATTACACACACTTCTTAAGGGACACAACAACAGAGTTGTCACCAAGGTGACAAGGAGGGAGAAGGAAGGAAGTTATCAAAATGGCAGAAGAGGAATGGAAGATGATAAACATGTACTCAAAATCTTTTGATAGGAAGAAGTAGTGATGGAGTTAGATAAGAAGAGGCGCCACGCTGGTTCTATCTCCAAGCAACAGGCAATCAAACAGCCAGATAAGCATCTTCATAAAGTGCAACAGGCTCCACTACACAGGTCAGAACTGAAGAATCACTTCCTGGTTCAGCCTAGGCAGTAAAAATTTATGATCTACTTAAAAAACAAAACAAAAAAAACCCCTTCAAACCTAAAACTGTATTATCCAACAAATTTGTTTTCCATCAAGAATGGAAGTCACTGAGAGCATGCCTTGGTAAGGGCAGGAAACGAGAATACTCACAGTAGTGGACTGTAACACCAAAAAAATGCAGTGCTGTACACAAGCAGTGTTTAAAATAAAACCTTTAGGTTCAGAGCTGAGCTTAATGCAATTTTCGTCACATCTCAAAGGTGGGAAGGGAAATAAGTCAGCAGAAAATACTTCTTCCTTTTGCTGGGCTCTGCTGCAAGAGCAGCACAGGATCTCAAACAGCAGGGTATGTTTTCAACTTGTCTCTCCTTGACACCACACCAGAATTCACACCCCTGTACCTGCACCCATCATCTGGCATATCTATCCTGAATTTGGACCGGTAATTTCTTCATGGGGAAGGACAGACAACAGGCAACATGAAAACTTCAAATAGATGGTCAAGTCCCTGAGTCAAAAATCAATCCCAATCCAAGCTGTCTGGCAGGGAAGTTAAATAAAATACTGCTATCAGCATGACCCTAACAACATCCATGTATTGTTTAGAAGAAACTTATGAGGTGCTACAACAAAACTGAATCACTACTCTACAGTAAATATATTTTCAGTGTCAAAACAATTGACTTTGGCAATTTTAATATGGACACACATGTTTAAGGCATTACCCACAGAGCTTCATCATATTCACATGAGCCATTTCACATTAAAGTCCCATCCACACCTCACAAAGGCTGTTTAGCATAGAATAGCTACAGTCCTGCATGGTCTGTTGTTTCTAATGTGGATGGAATAACACAGTTTCAGAATGTTTTATGGTTGTATTTTGGAGTTCTTACACATTCCTGCTATATGGAATGGCACTGCTCTTTTCATAAGCAAGAGGGAAAGAAAACCCCACCCTGCTAACCCAGATATCTCTTATCTGCATCAGCTGGCATGGTCATGTTGATAGTGAAGAGCAGCTCTGCCATTAATCACTCTGCACCTGAAATGCCAGCTACACAGGCACAAGCACTCCTGTGATTCAAGCTTATAACCTTACAGGGATAATAGGCATAGATGAACTAGTCCAAAAAAAAATCACAACTGATGCACTTCCCTCCTGTATCAAACCAGGTATTTCCAAAATGACTCTGTCACGTGGTAAAACAAATAAATCCACTTGAAATACCCAGCATCAGGCGTTTGTCCAAGCTCAAAATGTGAATTAATTTAACAAGTTTCAACTATTTGAAAATAGAATTTATAATGACAATCCTCAAGATCCAAAGTAAATGCAGTTATCATCGAACTCCGTTATAAACACATCTAAGAAGTAGCCTGGAACGCCCAAAGAAATTAATTTGGCAAACACTGCAATAGCTTGGACCCTGAATTTGTATCAGTAGCACACCGAGTCTGGCCCAGGAGCTTTTATTTTAACTCTCTTTAGAGCAAGCTCTCCAGAAACCAGGTTCTGTGTATGTGTTACAGTCTCCTTTTACAGTTTAACCTCAATCCAATCAGCAGTCCCCAGGGATTTTCAAATCACCACAGATTAAAATCCTCCTGGACTTGACTGTTTGACTAATGCTGTGTGTTTAATAATTCTACTTGCGAGAGATTTTATTTGACAAAATCCTGCTGTGTGGACCCTTGGACACTCTACAGCTGTACTAGAGCACAAAGCTCTGCTGCCCTTGTTTCTTTATACAGCCTACACCCCAGTACTGAGGGAAAAGCAGAAGAAAACTTTATAGTACATATATTACTATGCTGAGATTAAGAGAATCACTGTAGTATTACATTTACACACCCCTTTAGAGCAGAGTGGTGAAATTGTGCCTGTTACACAAGCACTAGATAAACTACCCTGTTGCCTGGCCTGTTTACAGAAATCAATTACACTTCTGATTACATTTCAGTGAAAGTGCTTTTACAAAGGAGATGGAGCTGCAATACTGTGTGCTTTAGGCATTCATTAATAGAAGCATTTCAGGGTTAGCATTCGCAAACGTTCTGCTTCTCAGTTTAGGCAGGTTTTAGCACATGTTAAACTTTGTGTAAATATTGTGTTTGTATCTTACCCCAATGCTGTCAGTTCAGATTTGAGTGGTAAAAGGCAAAAATATAATCCCCTCCCCCAGCATTATGGTAGTTTTCAGTAAGTACTTGTGTAAGACAGCACTTACCCTACTGTGCAGCTGAAAATGATGGGATCCTTTTAATGCTTGGCTATGGTTAGTAAACATGTTACCAGACCAAAAAAAAACCCAACAAACCACCCCAAAACAAGACAGGGGAATGCCACAAATATCAAAGAAAACACAAAACCAACAAGTTCCTACCTGAGGTAGCATCAATCACCGTTGAAACTCCTCTGCGATCAGAAACTGGACGTGAAGAGCCCGGCATGCTCACAGGTTCTGAGCGAACTGGCTGGATCCTGAACAACGAGTTAAGGGTTACCACCTGTGTCCAAATCATGGCTCAGGTGGCCTGCACAAACCACCATCAGCTGAGCAATTCAGCTCTTGAAAACTTTTGTTTTCCTTCATTTTGTGGAAGGAAAAGATCCAAGATCTGGATAAGCCATCCAGAGGCAGCTTGAGACTTTGCACAGAGTGGGTGTCCCCAAACACTGTCCCACAAAGAGCCACAGGAAAATGCTCACCCTACTCAAACAGGTTAAGAAGCCTCTATTGCCCTTCTGAACAGCAGCATTTTCTTTGCTAGTTTTAGGAGAACAAACACATTTGTTTGTTCCTTTTGTGGCATATATCTATATCCACTAAAAAAATACCCCTCTCTTTCTGCATATTTCTACACTTGAACACTTTATGTATGTGACAGATACACCCTTACTCATGTGAGTGATTACATGTGAGGAGGAATGACACATTTCAAACCCATGGCTTTTCAGTCCAAGGATGATCTGCCCAGCTTTAATGGGGTTAGTCATATTATCCATCTCAGGAGCATGGAAACTCATTAAATCTTGAGAGCTATTGGACAGGACACAGAAACACATGGTGCAGGAACCAATTCTACAAAATCACAGCTATCAGTAAACATAAATCCACCTTTACCTTCACTCTCCTTCCCTTCCCATCTTTAGACCCAGTCCCAAATTCCAGACCAATCAACATCCAAAATCAGATAAACTAAGTGCATGAAAAAGAAGACAATAAAAAAGGAAACAAAGGAAGGGGGGGTGTGGGTGTGTGGAAACCAACCAGGGAAGGAAAAAACATTCCAGAAGTTCACTTACTGTTCAAACACACTGACCACAGTCACCATCTAAATCTGTGGCAACATCATGTCTGAGAAAATGAATTTATTAAGCAATGCAGAACCTGTGAAAGGCAAGATGAGGCTCAGCAAGGCTACCAGACTTTGTACTATCTCTCACTGTCATTTACCAGAGAAGGGGCAGCAGAAAGGCATCTATAACTGCCCCACTTGGGTGAATGTTTGTGGTTGTTGAGTCACACACTCTTCTAAGACTTTCATCTGCACAAGCTTGATGAAGACTCTTACACATTCTACACAGATGGCCTCGCTTCAGCAAGGGGCAACTTATTCACACGACAAATGTGAACCAGCTTTCAAACTCATTTTGGTTTTACCTGAGACTGTTGAGATCAAGATCATCTGTATCAAAGTCCAGAAGAGGCTGAGGGGTGTCACTTGGCCCATGTGACTGCAGCACAGAAGAACTGGAGGAAATGACAGTGGTCTGGCCTGAGGGGTGGATTGTTTTGAACTGGAACTGGGGACCCATCCACAGGCGTCGGTGGGGCCCAGTGTGAGTCACTATCTCCACCTGTGGGAGGGGAATACGGGGAAATGCTTAACACAAATGGTTCCTTCAATACACTGAGCCCCCAGAATTTTGCTGCTCTCGAGCGAAAAGAACAGTTTGTGCCATCGGTTTGCAGGAATGCTGAGCAAGGGAAGCCGCTGCTAAGGAAAAGATGTTGCAGGCAAAGCCAAAAGCTTCATGCAGAGCCTTCTCAAAAGCCTGTGAACCAGCACAGACTGAGGACACTGCACTCCGGTTCTTAAGCTGTTCTGGAGACTGACACCCCAGCCTGGCCATCACTTCACCTGATCCTGCTCGTTCCTTCCCATGGCCTGAAATTGTGCCAGGAGAGATTTAGGCTGGAGATTGGGAAAAATTTATCTCCTGAAAGAGTAGTCAGACATTGGCACAGGCTGCCTAGGGAGGTGGTGGAGTCCCCATCCTTGAAGATGTTCAAGAAATCTCTGGACATGGCACTTTGGTTTAATGGCCATGGTGGTCTTAAGTTGATGGTTGGACTCGATGATCTTAGAGGCTTTTTCCAAGCAAAGCCATTCTAGGATTCTGTGATTATGAATTGCACAGTAGAACCTGAATGCCACAAGCTGCCCTTGTGGTGTAACAAACAGTGGAACACAGACAAAAAGTCTGCCTCCTCCAGATCACCTCAGTGCTGCCCAGGTCAAGGGGTGCACTTTCTAAAAGCAAGCTGTCACGGCTTGGTTACAGCTGCTTGCTGCAAGTTCACACATTAAACAGCACTGCTTCACATGTATAGAGTGTGAACTGCAGCTCAAATCAAAGCTCATAATTACTGTTGGCATATCTGCTGGCAGGGACCATCTTGCTGGAAAGCAACAAGATTTGTAACAGAGAGCAACGTGAAGTGTGCTGGGAGGCACTGAACAGCCCAGGTCACACTCCTCCTTCCTATGCAGATGCCATATGAACATGTATGTGCAGCACACGGAGTCAGAAAGGCAGCTACACACACACTGATGCTCATTTAACCAAAATTCCAGCAGTTACAGCAGAAATAAAGGTGTTTGCCTGTAATGAACAACCACACCTGAGATATGTATGTGTAAGTGTAGAGACATGCCTGCTGCCAAACAACACAGAGTACAGGTGTCTAACAAACAACACTTTCAAATGTTCTGATTTTTTCTCTCCCAGTGAGAGGCCAAATAGGGACTTCTGAAAAAGAAGTTATTTCAGTAAATTAAGCACCTTGTTTGTTTAGTTATTTATTTATGTCACACTGGTAACTAGAAACCCGATGAATAACAATTCTGGCAAAGTCATAGGAATGCAAAAAACCACAAAGGCTGCAGAGGGACTGTTTTCAAAGACCTGCAGTGATAGGACAAGGGGGAATGGTTTGAAATTAGAGCAGAGCAGATTTAGACTGGCTGTTAGGAACAGGTTTTGCACTGTGAGGGTGGTGGAACACTGCAACAGGTTGCCCAGGGAGGCAGTTGAAGCCCCATACCTGCAGATATTCAAGGTGAGGCTCAACAAGACTCTGAGCAACCTGATCCAGTGGAGGATGTTGGTTTGGATGACCTTTGGAGGTCACTTCCAACCCAAACTGTTCAATGATTCTGTGATTCTATGATGAAAACTTTCAGTAACATTGGTGAAATGTGTGTGATTAGGAAAATTTGGCCTTGTAAATAAAATCATAGAATGGCTCTTAAAGATCATCTAGTTCATGTAAGTCTTCAGCAATGTAATTTCTAAAATCAAAAAGAGCCTTTAAGGATCATAAAAAGGAAGTAGGAAATGCAAACGTTAAGCCCAGGTGAGCTCCCACTTTTGAGATGACAAACCCAGACTATTAAATTCCCACCCGTTTCTGCTAAAACAACAATCACCTTCACAGCAAAAATGCAATTTAGGGATTCATGAAAACCTATTTCTGCACCTATATGACACAGATGTGTACTTGCAGTGGTTCTTGACTCTTTCAGAAGACATTTTACAGAGGGACTAATGTTGTGAGCTCTCTGCTCAGCCAAGACGACAAACGCACAGCCTATTTCGCACTATTTCCATCTCTGCCTTTATCTCAGCCTAACTTGCGCTGACTGTAGCCATTTCTGAGGCAAGTAGCTTTTATGTAGCAGTGTAAATTAGGCCACAGATAAAGTAATCTGTGTATTTTAAGCTTGAAACCATCAGTGTCACAGAGCCGAGAGGTAAACAGATGCCTCTGCAATTTTACTGAGGCTACGGCCAGATGTTCCTATTCACTCTCCTGTTGTGTGCAGGACAAACATATTGTATCTACTTCACACTGACAGCACACATTACCCACTGTTCTAATTGAAAAGTTGAAGTGAAGGGCAGTGTTTTTTCACTGCATGCTGTTACTGTTGATAACAACACTTTCATTTTGAAAAACACACTTGCACTTTGGGCTTAATCTAAAGTGGCTCGCTTAGAGAACGCGAGCATCTTCAGGCTCAGAAGAGCTATCATGGCTCTGCTCACTTAGCAAAAATTAAACATTCCAGAAGCATTCTCTGGAATTACCTTCTTCTGTCACATCAGTTGGGATTTTCCTGTGTTTATAAGGAAAAACAATGCCTGACATCACTGGGGATTTTCTCATATTTATAAGAAAAAGAAAGGAATTTGACATCACTAGGGATTTTCCTCATATTTGTAAGTCAATAAACTGACATCCCTTGGGATTTTCTCATATTTGTAGGACAATAATCTGACTCACCTGGGATTTTCTCATATTTATAAGAGAATAATCTGGCATCACTTGGAATTCTCTCATATTTATAAGAGAATAATCTGGCATCACTTGGAATTCTCTCATATTTCTAAGAGAATAATCCGGCATCACTTGGAATTCTCTCATATTTATAACAGAATAATCTGGCCTTCACTTGCAATTTTCTCATATTTGTAAGAAAAAAGTTAAATCCCAAGTGGTGTCACGAACACAGAGAGATTTATATTGACTCTTCCAAAGGGGCTCTGGAACTGGCTGCCCAGGGAGATTGTGGGTGGCCCCTCCCCGGGGGTGTTCAAGGTCACGTTGGATGAGGACTTGAGCGATCAAGTGTAATTGAGAGGTGTTCCTGACCACTGCAGGGAGGTTGAAGTAGATGATTTCTAAAGGAGCCTTCCAACTCAAGCTGTTTTATGATTCTATGACTCTATGAATGAATTTCAAGCAGTCTTAAGTACCCTTGTCATCTTATGTCTTCCAAGAATTAGTAATGAATCAAACTCCAAAATGTATGTTTCCCTCACCCCCTTCTTTTCCTAAGGCTGCCCACTACAGCAAAAAGTCACCAGAACAGTAAAATATCCTATACAAAGGGTCACAAAGATGATCAGAGGGCTGGAGCACCTCTCCTGTGAGGACAGGCTGAAGGACTTTGGTCTGTTCAGCCTGGAGAAAAGAAGGCTTCAGGGAGACCTTAGAGCAGCCTTCCAATACCTGAAGGGGGCTATAGAACAGCTAGAGAAAGACTATTTGGAAGGACAGGTGGTGATAGGACAAGGGGCAATGGCTTCAAACTAGAGCAGGGTAGATTCAGATGGGACATTAGGAACTTCTTTACTGTGAGGGTGCTGAGACACTGGAACAGGTTGCCCAGAGCAGTTGTACACATCTCATCCCTGGAAGCGTTCAAGACCAGGCTGGATGAGGCTTTGATTAACCTGGTCCGGTGGTAGGTGTCCCTGCCCATGTAGGGGGGTTGGAACTGGATGACCTTTAAGATCCCTTCCCACCCAAATTATTCCATGACTCCATGATGAACATTGTCAGAAACCATACCTGTGAAAGCCACTCTTCATCCTCCTGCCCACTGTGGTCAGAGGCCAGGCTGTCGTACGACTCGTGTCGAGTGATCGGCCCAGGGCTCCCTGGTGGAACCACTGAAAAAAACCCAGAGAACTGAAAAGTCAGAGATACTCTCAGATGTTTGGGGAAACACCTACCGGCACAGTAACACTTGTATTTTCTCAAACCCCTGATGCTACTTCCAGGACTTCCTGAAGTGAGTCCTCACTCCGATTTTGACATTCATGCAACTAATTTAAAGCTGGCTTCACAAAAACTTGGGGTTTAGGGTATGACTTTCTTGCCCTTTAACTGGATGTGCTTCATGGTCATCTTCCTGTCACCTTTTCAGTTACAGTAGTAACAACATATTGATTAAGAACCCGTAACAAAGAATTTGATGTTGAATTTGCTACAAAGATTAAATACTGAGATTATTTCACTGGATCATAAAACCCCAGAAATTCTTTATTCAGAGTTGCATTGCACTGCAGTCATTCTGTATGATCATTTTGGACAGATAAAGAAACCCACTTTTTTCAGCTGCAGGTGACACGGATAACTAGAAAGCTGTATTTAGTTCAAGCTGAGGGACAAATTCACCAGTGGCTAAACACAGGGGAGACCTTATTGCTGTCTACAACTACCTGAAGGGAGGTTGCAGCCAGGAGGGGGTTGGTCTCTTCTCCCAGGCAAGCAGCACCAGAACAAGAGGACACAGTCTCAAGCTGTGCCAGGGGAATTTTAGGCTGGAGGTGAGGAGAAAGTTCTTCCCAGAGAGAGTTGTTAGCCATTGGAATGTGCTGTCCAGGGAGGTGGTGGAGTCACCATCCCTGGAGGTGTTCAAGAGGGGACTGGACGTGGCACTTGGTGACACGGTTTAGTAGTCATGGGGTCTTGGGTGACAGGTTGGACTTGATGATCTTTGAGGTCTCTTCCAACCTGATTGATTCTATGATTCTAAATACAACAATCCAGACACAAACACCAAGGATCTCACAAACTACAATCCTGCATGATGGAGCATCACTTCCAGTCACACCAGAAAGCCAAGGATGGGCGAATTTTTGGTTTGGCAACATCAGATCAATCCACAGGGCTCACCAGCAAAACTTTTCTTGACAGACAAATCCTACATTAGTCTTAACTGTTTGACTACCTAAATCTCTACTCTTTTCAAAAGCCTGAATCTCAATTCACAGAACAAAACTAAGTGGATTTTGTTCCTCTGTTCACTGCTGTCATTTACCTTCCTGTGGACTCACTCCAGTGGGAAAACAAAAGTTATTCAGCTCTGCAGGCTGCATGATATTCCAACCCACATCTTACAGTTACTGTATCTACAACTTGATTGTATAAAACTTTGGGGAAAATCAGAATGTACTGTTTAAGTGCTACCACCAAAGAAAAAAAAAGTCAGAGAATTGTAGACTCATCATTGTAAAGCTTAATATTTTGTGATGCCTGGCCCTTGAGTCATTTAAATGTGTTAGTAAAGCTCACATAGTCCAGCTACTTCACTTTCTACAGCAGCAGCACCATGTTGCTCTAACTAAAACTTCACACTTGAGAAAAGCTGAAGGAGTTTGGAGAAGGCAAAATGCAAGCAAGCACCCAGACAATAAGACAGGAGGTACTTTCTTGTGGCTGCTTACTCTCAGAAGCCTATTGGAAGCCTGGATTCAACACCATGAAACCATAGCTACTTTGAGGGCAGAGCAGACACCACAAAAGCAAATTAAAAGCAGCAAATGCACCAATGGTGTTTTGGCTTTGGCAAAGCAAGAGGGTTTTATGCTACAGCCCTAAGACACCGGACAATGCTAAAATCAGAACCAATATTTTTATAGTCACAGAATCCAACATCGACTCTGAGGCTTTTAAATTGATTTTTAAAAACTCTAGTATTACAGGGTTGACCTCATGTGTCAAGTTTCCATCAACTACAAATTTTTACAGGCATGTTGTAAACCCCTAATAACAGGAGTTTATAATGGCAGAGCAGACACAACTGGAACCAGAAACACAGAACGGCGCCTCTGTAATGTAAACAGCACGGGGTGTCCGTAAATCCGTACACGAGATGGAAGAAAGGGATTTGCATCCTGTTTGTGCAAGTGGCTGTCACAACTCAGAAAGCCAACTGTACCCTGGGCTGCATCAGGACAAGTGTGACCAGCAGGACAAGTGAAGTGATTCACCCCCTCTGCTCTTATGGGAGCCCACCTGGAGTATTGTGTCCAGATCTGGGGCCCTACACCCAAGAAGGACATGAAACGGTCGGAGTGGGTCCAGAGGAGGCCATCAAGATGATCAGAGGGCTGGAGATCCTCCCCTGTGGAGACGAGCTGAGAGAGTTGGGGCCATTCAGCCTAGAGATGGCTCTTGGGGGGACCTCAGAGCAGCCTTCCAGTACCTGAAGGGGGCTACAAGAAAGATGAGGAGGGACATTTTATGAGGGCTTGTAGTGATAGGATTAGAGAGAATGGATTGAAGCTTGAGGAAGGAAGACTGGAGATTAGGAAGAAGTTCTTTACAGTGAAGGTGGTGAGAGTCTGGAACAGGTTTCCTAGGGAGGTTGTAGATGCCCCCTCCCTGGAGGTGTTCAAGGCTAGGTTGGATGATGCCTTGAGGAACCTGGGATAGTGGAAGGTGTCCCTGCCCATGGCAGGGGATTGGAACTAGATGATGTTCAAGGTCCCTTCTAACTCAAACTGTTCTATGGATCAAATCAACCTCAGCTATGGAGCCACCCCTAACACCTCTGTATCGCACAGCATCCTCCTTCTGGGACCCAAAACACTGCAAACTCAATTCAGGGGCCAACTCACTAAAGAATGGCTCAAAGCATTAGGATATAACCTTACAAAGTGTTTTTCCCCACAAGAGACTATGCATCTGCCTCATGAACTGCAATCAGCAGCATTTGTGCCTGCTCTATGCATAGGTACACACCTGAGAAGCCATGGACCTTGTTTCAGCAGTGAGTATTCAGTTTTCCAGCTAACACAGGAACTGCCTTCACCTGCTCTATTACAGCCCTGACAGATCTAATTCAGTGTCTCAAGGATGTGTCTGCCTAGCCCTTCTCAAAGCCCTATTAACACACAAACCTCCCTGGCTCACAAAGAGCTGACCACTCGCAGTAACTCTCTGAATGTGAAAGCCTAACCCCCACACTTCTTCCTTACCAGTCACGTTTACATTTGGGCCCCATGAAACAAACTCATTATTCTGACACGTTCTGCTGCTGTCCTAATCTTCCCCACATCTCCTGCCTCCCCTACAATAAATTCTACTGACTGGAGCAATGCCTGTTTCTGAGGGCACAGCTGATCAACTGCAGGCTTTCCTGTTATTGAACTCTGCTAACAAACTGTTCATGGCTCTAGCAGATGTTTTTGCTTTCAAACCAATGGGAACTTTATGGACTGTTCTGAATTTCTTTTTGTTTTCCATCCCAGGGGCAACTGCTCGAGCTGTCAAGATGAGGGAAGCTGCAATTCAGTGACTAGTTGCAAACACACTAGCCCATGGAGCAGCATCCCCCCACTTTGTGATGTTGCTTCTCCCTTGTTAATACTCTTCCATTTCACTGCAGATTCAAGACTGCTTCCCAGGGAGGGACAGAGCCAAATTTCAGCAGTTTTGGTCCCACGCTGTTGCCTTTTCTTGAGGGATCACAGCTTTGCAGTAACCTCCATCCCAGTGCAGCTCCAGAGCACAGCATTAACTCTTTCTACCAAAAAAAGAGTGACGACATGCTGAATTCCACCAAAAAGCTCTGCCTTCGAGTTCACCAGCAGGGCAACAGTGATAAAGCCTCAGCTGAGGTCAAACCTCAGTAATTTATTTTGCTATTTAATAAAATGGCATTTCTATACCACACCTATCACAAAAGCAGGCGTTTAGAGAGAGTCTGGTTTTGATAGCAGGAACCCATAATGATGGTCCCAGCCTCACCACAGGCAAAGCAAGCTCTACTCCCACTGCCCTTAGTGGGAGCATGCAGTGTTCTCTGAGATATGACCTTATAAGACAAGTGATCTGTACTGGAGATTTGCCATTGCTCTACTGCTGATTACAGATAGACTTATGGTCAGTTTCCCCAAGTTAAAAATGGCCTCCAAGTTACAGGAACAAATATCTATGCAATATAGGAAAATGTGAAGCTGCTATTTTCCCTTCATTTCTGGGTCACACACCTCTTGCATCAATATCAAGTTCCAAGATGAGATTAATTTAAGCCCAGAGGCACATTTCCAGGAATCTGAGCTTGAAAGTAATCTTTTCTCTTCCAGCTTAATTCTTTGAAAACCTGAATTCACACTGGAAAGGATGGCAGCCTCTCACACACCAGTGAAGCTGCTCTTAGGCTGAGTTTTTTCCGTGCCTAAGGAATTTCCCTGTAAAGTAGGATAGCTAATAATACAATTCATGGTGTTCAGAAGCTTTGCAGCAGCTGATGTTTTATCTTGCACTCCTCTAATTTCTTTTTCATCAGGAAACAGTCACAAATGGCACAGGAGTGAGCAAGCCCTTGTTGCACAGAGGCATTTCACTGGCAGCCACAGTGTTTTGTACCTTGCTAAAATAATTCAATGCTTTGTGTCTGAGCTGTGCCAATTTTTAAACTTTTGGGCCATTCTTACACAAACATCTTGAACAAATAGAGATCAAATATCAGAATGCAACTGGGTCTGCTTAATCTGGATATGCACAACATGCAGAATTTTGAATAATTAGCCTTGGAGTGAAAGAGTACAAAGGAAATGAGTGCCTGTTAAAATGAAGGTGAGAATTAGAGCATGCAACTTCTCTTTCTGCAGCAGGACAGGACATGAGTTTCTCAATTCCACTTATAAAACAAAAAACTCCATCCACAAGCGTTCAAGGTCACTTTATAAAGCAGAGTGCTACCTACAGCAAAACATCAGAGCTCTGCCATAAATATTTGGCAAAGGGGAAAAAAAAGTCTTTGAGCTGCTCAAAAATAACAGTAGCATCTTTAATCTCTGTCCTCCTTCAAGCACAAAGTGATCTTCATCAAGCCTAAATCTGGAATATATTCCTGTTCCTCCATCCAGTTAGAAGGGCTGTGGTGAGTAGGTTGAGAGGGTTCTCCTCACCCTCTACCCTGACCTGGTGAGGCTGCATCTGAAATATTGTGTCTAGTTTCTGGGCCTCTCAGTTCAAAAGGACCGCAGAAAACTGCTCCAAAGAGTCCAGCACAGAGCCACAAAGCTGCTGCAGGCAGTGGAACATCTCCCTGAGAGGACAGGCTGAGGGAGCTGAGGCTCTTTAGCTTGGAGCAGGGAAGCCTGAGGGGTGCCCTCATTCCTGTTGATAGAGATGTGCAGGGCAGCATGGGGAGGATGGAGCCAGGCTCTGCTCAGGGATGTCCAAGGACAGGACAGGGGGCAATGGGTACCAGCTGCAGCAGAGGAAGTTCCATGAGAACAGAAGGAAAATTTCTTTCACTGTAAAGGTAACAGAGCCCTGGAACAGCCTGCCCAGAGAGGTTGTGGAGTCTCCTCTGGAAACACTCAAACCTCACCTGGATGCTTTCCTGTGTGACCTGCCCTAGATGATCCTGCTATGGCAGGGGGGTTGGACTGGATGATCTTTAGAGGTCCCTTCCAACCCCTAACATTCTGTGCTCCTGACTAGCTCTGCTTAACCACTCCATGCTTATCTGCAGAAAAAAATTATCTCAGTGAAAAAAATTTCATCTCCTTTTATCAATTGAACACTGCCATCTCATTCTCTACCCTCAAAGTGCAAGCTGCAGATGCTTACCAACAACCTAAGCTAACTTTTTTAAGTTTAGAGGCTCCCTTCCCAGGAGTTACAGGATTAATCTTACTACTACACTTGGCAGGGGGTGGGAGGGGTGGAATATTAAAAGCAAAGATCTGGAAAAAAACAAAACCCCAAACCCAACCAATCAAACCCCAAACCCAACAACCAACATGTTCCAAATTCAGTAATTTATGTTAATTGTTAGTACCAGGAAAACTGCACAGAAGTGACTGTAGAGGTAAAAGTTTCACAACACAAGCCAAAACAAAAGCTGAAATATAGCTCAGCTGATAGCCCTCTGCAGCTCCAGGACCTGATTCACACAGCTCAATGATGAAAGATGAAAAACCCTCATTGTGCTGAACCTTTGCCATCACATTTAGTGACAAATAAAGAAAACAACCCATTTCTATTAACCTCAACTCATCTGCATAGGCATTCCTGCCACGTGAGCAAGCCCCAGCCAAATACGGATGCTTGATGAATATTGGAATTAACAAACAGTGGTTTTGTTCAGAGATGGGCTAATTATACAATAAATACCTAGACCCAAGACAAGTCTTTATTCATCCAAAGATTATAAATTGTCATCTTTCAGCAGCACAGAAGTGTTGGAACAAAGGCACACTACAGCTCAATTGTAGCCTGCGCCCTTATGGCTTTAATTTGGGAACAATAAATCATTAGTTTTACTTAGTTCTGTGTACTTCTTGAACCAAAAGGTTTTAATTTTCTCATTTATATAAATAAGCTTTACACAATTCTCTTTAATTGAGAGTTATAGATGAAATTCCCAATGTGCTCTTCTCCAAGGGATGGATGCTTGTGCAAATTAAGAGCAAACAAAGGCATTTGCAGACTATAAAGAATATTTGTTCTGTGCTGCCTGCTGTACACATGCCTGCAGACACCCAGGGAGCTTTCCTTTATTTCAGCTGAATACACAAAAGTTGTGTTTTGAAATATAGGTCTAAAATCCAGCAGAGACAGAAGCAGTGTACTCAATTAATTCATCAGCTCTGGAGTCTACCCTGTGTCCACGTGCAGCCTGTAGTGATGTCCATGGCAAACAGGTATGCAGAGTAAAGTGCCACATCCCTTGGTTTCACATAAATCACACTTTAACAGACGATTTTGATGCTTTTTTTCTGTGGTTCCCATGTTATACCTTAAACCTAGGGGTTTAGAGGCCTGAGGTAATCACATGCTTGTCAACAAGCTTCAGGAGTGCTTCTCTTAAAATCAAGCTCCACAATTTGAATGATTTACTTCATGCTGCTTCTGGAACTACTGGCATATTAGTTCCATCAGGTTACCCAAGACAAGTGGAGTGTGACAGCTGTGGTTTAGGTCTACATGCAGCCATTTCAAATTCCACAGGTTCGCTTTCTTTCCATCTTACAGATGTGATCTCACTTCTGTCTGAGGTTGGGTTTGGTATCCCCCAGTCAGCTTCGCCATGTAGTTCAGGTCCAATGACTGCTTAGTGAGTTTTACCTCATGCATGTTCCTAAATCTTCTCCTGCAGCAGAGAGCTCTGTGCCTGCTGGCTCTGCCTCTGCTCCAGTTTGATAGGAAAGCAAAGATGAGATTTTCAGTTCAGGCAGAATGCTCACAGCCACATTTCAAATGAACTCTCTGTAGTTTGGTGATATGCTCTACGTATTTTCACCTGTGGCTGTATGTTACTGAACAAAGTTCTGGTTTTCATGTTATTTTCCAGCTTGTAAACTTCTGCAGGAGCATGCCATGCAAATTAAAATGTCCTTTCTTACCCAGAACTTCTCCCCACTCATTTTTTACCCTGCTAGGACTTTCTGTGATTCTTGTATGCATAAACATCATAAAAGTAGGCTTAGCCACCCCGCCCTCCCCCCGTAAACCGGGAGTTTAGCCAGCCTAACAGTTATTTCACACCGCCAACTGCCTTACAGATTTATTTATTCATTATTTGTATACTGCCCACAGTTTATTAGGTGCTTTATAGACCATCCATTCTCTGTTTCAGCACTTTCATCTTACAGGCACAGGTAAGTCTGTAATCAGAACAGGAATTCTCCTTAGATTATCCCAGCTCTGATGACTGCTTTACTTGCTCCTTACTTTTCACCAGTCTGATAGTCAACAGCTTGGCTTCCCCCTCCCTAAAAAGTGCTGATTAGGTGTTCAGGCTTCACCATTACTCCTGGTTGCACTGCAAGAGGGGTATAGGTTCATTGTGCTTAACTCCAGCTTCCATTCCTAAAGTTCCCACAGGAAACCAGTCAAGTACAATGAACATAAAAAAGCTTGGCAGAGCTAGAACCTGATATTGCTCACAGTACGGAACACCTTAAGGCTGTTGAAGGCTTTAAATGCCCAGACTGTGAGCAGACTATCAGTTCTGCACCAAAGGATAACAGATATCTTCTTGCCTGAGCTAAAGAATAATTCCAACTGCACGAACCTATGGCGAAATGCATCTGATGGCCATCTTTAAAGAATTATGGAAGAGGTAACTATTTCTATAATTCACTGACTTCAAAAGTATGTTTGACATTATTGTCGGGAAAATTATGTTAACCATGGATTACTGTTACAATCAAAGTATGTAGTGAGAAGTCAAGAGGCTTAGTAGTAAATTTTCAAAGCGGTGCGTGGGGATTTAGCCGTTTGACTCCCATTAACGTCAATAGGAGTCGCGCGGCTAAATCCCTGTACACTGCTTTGAAAACTGACCCCTGCGTGTTGATGGACCCCTCTCTAAGAAGTTCCAGATGACCATGTAAGAATGGTAAAGAACTATTTCAGCATGTGCCCTTGTTCATTATTGTTGTTTGTACACATCTGAAAGTGTTTTAATTCCTGCGCGCGGGGCCGTTTCCAGCGGTTGGCTGGTAAAGTGCGGATTAAGATGGGCAAGTACTCCGCCATCTGATGGAGCCACGCGCAGGCCCCGGCGCAGATATGCGTCAAAAACTTAGCGTGCGTTGCCAGGGCACCTTGCAGAGTTAACTTTTATCTGCTGCGTCCACATTAGCTCACAAACACCAATTATGGCTGAAGAACGCATCAGATTCAGTCACCGCTCGCACGCAACAGTGCAGCCCTTTCATGAAATGCCATCCGCCCTGCTCCTGCTTATCCCAATCAGTCCTCAGCTCAGCCGGGAATTACATTTGCTTCCCTTTACCACTCAGTCCCGTTTCCTGTAGGGAGCAGGAAGTGCTGGTTACAGTTTTAGGGAAACACAGTTTTCCCTTAAACAAACACCAGGAATTACAATTTCATTAGAAACACCTTTACTGGAAGGGGAAGGTGATCCGGATTAGCTGGCAATCTGTTACGCCTCCGAGTCTGAGAAGCAAACCTGAAAATTCCATTTTCACTGTGACTACTGCCATAAAAATCCCCAAATCCATGCAACAACTCTTTAAGGGAAATGCATGCTTGGAATCAGTTTCACTGGAAATGTAACTGCAGTCATAAAATCTATATAAAAATACATAGATTTATGAATTATAGACACAATCTGATAGAGCTTTAAACACAGCAAAACATTCCAGCTGTGAAATGCTTCTTCAAATTGCCAAAATTCTTCTGCCACAAGTTTTGTGTGTCCCACTCCTAGTTCAAATACACACACTCGCTCCTAGTTCATAGACACACACGCACTCAGAACTTCATGTAATGTTTAGTGAGAGTACCTGAGTCAAGAGGAATACTTAAGTGTTCATTTGCTGAAAGCTCTGAAACTAACTTTTCTGCACAGAAACATCCCCCTCAAAAATATCAAGGGATTTCTCCCCCCCCCCCCCCCCCCCCCAAGTATGGATTTCTACAGTTCATATGCATGAATCCTTCCAAACTACTGATATGGGAGACTCGGGAAGTTCTTTCAGCAAGTATAGAATCATAGGCTGGTTCAGGTTGGAAGGGACCTCCAAAGGTCATGCAGTCCAACCTCATTTCAGTGAGCAGGGACATCCTCCACTAGATCAGGTTGTTCAGAGCCTTGTCAAGCCTCACCTTGGATGTCTCCAGGAATGGGGCCTCAACTACCTCCCTGGGCAACTTGATCCAGTATTCCACCAGCCTCATGGTGCAGAACTCGTTCCTAACATCCAGGCTAAATCTTCTCTTCTCTTACTTCAAACCACTGCAAGGACACCTTCCACTGGCCCAGGTTGCTCAAGGTCTCATCCAACCTGGCCTCGAACACCTCCTGGGAGGGGGCATCCACAACCTCCCTGGGAAACCTGTTCCAGGGTCTCCACACCCTCACTGTAAAGAATTTCTTCCTAATCTCCAATCTAAATCTCCCCTCCTCCAGCTCACAGCCATTGACCCTCATCCTATCACCACAAGCCCTTGTAAAAACTCCCTCCCCAGCTCTCCTGTAGCCCTCTTCAGGTACTGGAAGGCTGCTCTAAGGTCTCCCTGGAGCCTTCTCTTCTCCAGGCTGAACAGCCCCAACTCTCGCAGCCTGTTCCCGTAGGGGAGGTGCTCCAGCCCTGTGAAATACAGAGGCAGAAAGCTGAGAAGTGGCAGAACACTAAATAAAATTGTCAGTCCCAGTTCACTAGCCTGTTGCCAGACCTCCACCACGCTCTGCTGAGCTGGGAGAAAGGTCTGCAGACCAGTATGACCAGATTCCTCACTGGGTCTGCTTGGTGTAACTCGTGCGGCAGCAGCTTGGCTTGGGTTACGCTCCTTGGAGCTTGTTTTCCGTGGTATCTGTCTTCACAGCACATATTCACACAGTTATTTAACACAGTCTCCATTCTCACTGCAAAATATTCACCAGCTCTCTGGATGGAATTTTTATTTCCATCAGTGGAATGTATGAAAGGAATATAAACGAGGCCATAGAGAACCACAATGTTGCTTAGAGACAAAAGCCCTGCTCGGGGTGCACAGCTTTCATTAGAGGGAGCAGGAAGTGCAAACATGATGTCAGAGTTACCGAGATTATCTGTATAAATTGTGTTATCATTTAGCCCAAACAAACAGTGAGGAAAGGCTAACCCCCTCCCTTTGAAGACAATGAATAGTCGCTAAGTTTGACTTCTAATGAAAGCCATTTTCAGGCAAACACAAGATATGTACAGCAGTTGGTCCAGAAATGAAAATCTGTTGTAACAGCCAAAAGTCAAAGGCAGCCATAAATACAGACCTTAATCTTTTCAAGAATCCCTTAACGAAGCCTATAAAACTGATTATATCTCCAGGCCTGACTCAAGTGCAAATTCTTCCTCAGAAATAAGTAACAGCCCTGCAAGCATTACTTGGAGACCAGTACAGGAACAAAGATTGAGACCACAGAGTACTGGTTTCGACCTGAAGACGGTGGAGCATGAATTACACTGCATTTAGAATAAACAGCTAAGGAGCCAGCAGAACCTCAGCTGCATGGCAGTTTCTCTGAGAGGGAAACAATCTCCAGCAGCGGTCAGAGAGGGCTGAAGGAACACTGCGTCATTCCTTTTAACACAACAGAAATGCTCTTTGATTGTTTAAAAGCCAATTGCAAAGATCTGTCTTCAAAACCTCCTATTGCAGGTTTAATAGCAAAGAGGTGCAAGGACACTTACCAGCAACACTCCAGCAGAGCAGAGACTTTTGTTTTAACAAAATCTATATTTATACGATTACATTTCCTATGGTTGAGGGCAGCCGTAATTAATGGATTTCCCTCCTTCCCCTAATGCAGTCATTTGTCAATTTAAACACAGAATGTCCAATCAATTTTGATGTATTTAGTAAGCAATTTGTCAAAGAGTACTGCATACCAGTTAATATATTAATTCTTGTCACTGGCCTGCTTCTGACAGCTGCAGGTCATCTCCATAAAATTGGTCCTGATGAGCCAAACCCCTTGCCTGGAATATGAAGGTGCCCTTTCCAGAGCCAGAGGAGAGAAATCATATCTCATTTTATTCAATACCTATATTTGTGGTGGGGTTTTTTGTTTGTTGTTTTTTGGTTGGCTGGTTTTTTTGGGAGGGGGTATGCAGTTCTTGGTCTGCTTTCAAGGGGGTTTTCTCATTAGTTGTCCATGTTTCAGAGATTTCAACTACTGTCCCTTCCTCCAGCACAATGAAAAAGTGAAGTTCAAAGAGGAAGAGTAAGGAAGAAGGAAACAAGAAGTCTGCAGTGAGGCTGTGAGACTTCCTGCTGTCAGGCAGAGTTACCAATTGGCCCTGCAGTTCCATTTTGTGCCATGCACATGTCTGTAGGAATGCAAACGTGCTAAAATGCAAGGTGCAGAACTCAGAGCAAGGAAAGAGGAGTTAAGCCAATCAAGTGTGTAAGACTTTGGGTCATGGTAAGTGTGGGAAAAGTATTCACAGAGAGAAAATGAACCTGAATACAAACAGCAGATTGTCGTGGACACGAAAAGCACACCTTAAGAACAGGTCTCAAGAGTTTATCCTACCAGAGGCATCTTAATTGCTAAACACTAAATGGGCAGAAGCAAGTGGTTTTAAAGAACAAGTCATGATGAAGCTTGGTAGTTCTCTGAAGAAAGCCAAGTCCTTTACGTTCTTCCTGTGGACAACAAAACCCCTCCTATCTCTCTCACACAACGCTCCTCCTGCTGTCAGGGCTGTCCAGCCATAGCCGGTGATGGGATTCATTTCGAGGAAAAACATCTAGGAAGAATAAAACATGACTTATGTTTCCTTCCTGTGGTGTCATTAGATTTAGGAGTTGCTCAGAACACAGGCAAATAAAGACATAAATAAAAGGTAAAATATTCTGCATTAAACCTGAGAAGGGTAGGAAAGAAACCCCTAGCACCTACCACCTTTTAGGACTGGTTATTTCTACTCTGACCAACTGCAATAAAAGCCTGAACTAGTGAGGAGCAGGATACTGATGCTTCCTGCAGGCCAGCAGGTTGTGGCGTTTAACATACAAATGCTCTTTCAAGCCATGAGCTTACCGATCGATGCAGAGCTCTTGCTGCCCACTTTCTCACCTCTCTGCAGCAGCCAGGGCTGTGATAAAGCGCTCAGGTAGACATGAACTGCATACTCTGATCCAGGTTTCTGCAGCAGATGTCACAGATGACCTCAAAGCAACGAAACAGCTGTGCTAATCCACTTACAAATACCCTTGGGATAAAGGTCTTGGACACTTGTTGTACCAACTATTTCTGCAAACAATGGCTCCTTGTTAGCTGTGAACGTAACTTGAAGATTCTTTACAAATATTAAAAGCCGAAGCCTGTGTAAATAACCAAATGCAGTGTTTGGAGAACATTCTCTTTTTATCACCAGAACTCACTGGCCTCCTTTATACTTTCCAGAGATTAAGGAAGATTTTGGTCCTGTGTTTTGGCATCAAACTCCATATTTATGAGAACCTGCAGAGTGTAGTCCTCCAAGCAGCCTGCCAGACGTTTCATTGTTCCGTCCGTCTGCTGACAGAGGTACTCTGTGCTAAAAAGCACACTGAGTATTTTTCAATGACCCAGGGGGCAAAGGTCACTTATTATAAATGGATAATGAGACCTAATGCAATGTTCTGAGTGTGGACAAAGAAAGGGTCTATCCATACCCCCTTGTGACTTGGTCATTCAGGCTTTTATTTCCCCTGCACACTTAATGGAGCCAAACAATTGGCAGAAATGCTATACAGAAACTGAGAGAAACTGCTGTATTCTGCCTCTGATGGACAGATACAAATAGTGACCCTGAAACGGCGCCAGAATTCCTCTTACCACTAACGTGGCAGACAGATGCAACATTCACCCTAACCCCCTATTTAGCCATTTGCTGGCAATTAAACTTCCTGACGGAAGCGATAGCACATCAAACCACAGGCTTCGGCTAATGTCAGCCCCATTACACTGCTGCAGGTAAGCAGAGCCAGAGAACTCCTTTTTAGCGTGGCTTTAACAGGGGGAAGGCTAACAGGTGTCTTGGGCTCCTTTGTGTGAATCCTGGTTTGACCCCATCTCTTCAGGAACTTCACCGAGTAGCTTCAGATAGAATAAATCCAGCGGCCAAATAAAACTTCAAAGAAGATCAGATATACACAAACCTCTCTTAATGCCAGTTTTACTATGTCCTCTAAATACCTTTTTGTCTTTAGTGTTTATTATTCTATTTTTCTTGACATTCCAAACTCATCTTAACGAATTAGCAAGGGGTTAGACCAGATGATCCCCAGAGGTCCCTTCCAACCCCTACCATCCAATGAGTCTATAAATTCCTCTTATGTGAACTCAAATCTGAATGAAAATTCTTCATGTAATTGGAATAACACAAATTCATTGTTCGGTTGACACTTAGTATTCTTCCTTTTCAAAGTTTCCAGTACAAAACCATTTGAAATGCGTAGCATGGGCTTGCACAACTCCTTTCGGACATCCTCATTTGAATATAGTGATCTGTATTTGTACAGTAAAATGTTACACAGCCAAAACACAGCCTTGCAATGGCCTTTGTCTCAAAGCAGAACTTGCTTACCTAGAAATGGAATAAAATAATGCAGGCATCTAGCCAAAAAAATTGTAGGCCAAAGGCACATCTAACACACTGTCGTGGGTGATTAATTACTTTTTCATATTCTTTTCTACCTTTTGAGCTCTCTTCCTTTTTTTCATGCTCACAGGAAAAAGGAAGATCCTAACCCTGCAGTTTTCCAGAACATTTTGAGCTCAGAGCACATGCAACAGATGGACAGGTAGAAGCAGCAAATCTTAGCTGGCACCAGTGTTGCTTTTACCAGTCACATTCAGACATTCTGCCTTTTGGCCCAGATGTCCACTCTCTGCATTTTAAAATGCCTGTGTCATATAACATGCTGGCATTAGTTGCACTGACAACTGTGCAGAGGGTTTAGTTTCCCCATGGGTACCTTTACATATGCCAAGAGTTGTTCCCTTGTGAAACTTTGACTGCTTTATCACTTTGGTCTTGATGATACCCAAGATGAAGAGAAAAAAAAGAGAGAGACTTGCTACTCAATAGTCTTCTCTTTGGAACTGTTGACATAAAATATAGCACAAATAGTCATTTATCTAGAAAACCAATCTAAAATACATGAGTTCAGATATAAGCTGTAAGATACAGGCATAGAAATGTTTCTGCATGTGCCATGCCATGCACATTGGCTCCCTGTGAATGATGTGGCTGGATAAGACACAGGAGGAGGCAGGTGGGCAGCCATCCCTGGAAGCGATGCCAAGGCTCCTAAGGGAAGCAGCTGTCTGAGACTCTGCCTGGAAGCAGCCCAGCAATCAGGAGTTCCAGGGCAGAGGGAAAATGCAGATACACTCACTTGTCACTAAGTATTGAACTCATGAGAGGAAAAGGCTGAAAGCACAAGAAGAAATGAAGTGAGGAAACCCTCACTTGAGGAGATCCAGTGGGTCCCACTTGCAAAGCCTGCCAAGCACTCACATTTTGGCTCTGTGAGAGCCTCACAACGCTGATTCATACCAAAAAAAAAAAGAAGCAACTGTTCTCTACCCCACCATTATTAACACAGTGGATTACACACAGCCCTGTTCTGGGGTACAATATGGACTGAGATCAACACACATTGTAAAACTGACTCCGAAAGTCACACACAGCTTAAAACACGCACACAAGACAAGACAAAAAGTTGTCAGCTACTTACAGCCAGCCAGAAGATACTGGTAGTACTGCACAGCATCTGCAGCCAGGAGCAGTGGATGGTTTGCATTAAATGGTGGCTGGAGTTCATTCCACTGAGGAGTTCTGAGGTAAAACACAAGACTATTAATATTTTAGCTAATACAGAGAATGTAAATCAGTGTTTCTGTCATCACATGTAATTATCTATACAAGCTCACAAAATGTTTGTAATTATTTAAATTAGCTTGTTCAAACACTGCAAACACCACAGGCAGCTGAGCAGCATGAGCAAACCCTGCAGACCGAGAGGCAAAGACAACGCCTGCGGCGCGTATTGCGCAAAGAAAACATTTTGGAGGCGGTTGAGATGAACTTGGGGAAGCAGATTTAGGACCATTTTATGTCATGCTGACGTTTATATAAACACCCACCAGAAAGTGGGGGAACTTTTTTGTTCTGTTAGCCAGCACTGCTTGGGTACTGGGAAGCCATTGAGCCCTTAAGAACTGTGAAAATAAAGCTGTGTAAAGTTAGGGACTATTGATCCAATTAGAATTTTCAATTCCATTACAACCTCCTCATTTCAACAATAATGGGCTAGAAGTCTGTGTTGTAATTTTAATTAGGGTGGGCCATTCCTAAATAGCTTGGTAAATCAAGTATTGATCAACCTAGCCCAGCCATAAGCAGCACTAAGGAATATAGGAGCCAAGCAAAAAATCGATAGGGAAATATTTTAAAACGTCAAAAGCACTGACAACACTTTCTCATCAAGTTTGGTTTACTTTCTTCCACGTGTCAGGAATCATTTCTTCAGCTGTCTTAAGAAATGCTACCTTCAGCTACTCACAGGATAACTTGCCTAGTTCTTTGCAACGCTTCGTGGTGGCAACCTCACTCCTGTCTCATGGCAGAGTTCTGGACTTTAACACTATTGAAATAATTGAGTTTAGTCCTTACATAAAAAGCTAAAGTACAACATGATCATTTCAAATCACCGGCTGATGAGGAGCTCTGCTGACCCGTAAACACGTTCATCTAGCTTCACATCTACGAAGTATTTTGATGCTCCCATTCAGACACAGAATCATAGAACGCTAGGGGTTGGAAGGGATGTCTAGAGATCATAGAGTCCAACCCCTGCCAAAGCAGGATCACCTAGGGCAGGCCAGACAGGAATGCATCCAGACGGGTCTTGAAAGTGTTCAGAGGAGGCTCCCCAACCTCTCTGGGCAGCCTGTTACAGGGCTCCAACACCCTCACAGCCTCACAGTAGAGAGGTTTCGCCTCATGTTTCAGCTCATACCCATTGTTCCTTATCCTATCACTGGGCACCACCAAAGAGAGCCTGGCACCTTCATCTTCACACCCACCCCTCAGATATTTATAGACACTGATAAGATCCTTTCTTAGGCTTCTCCCCTCAAGATAAACCAGCCCCAGATCTCTCTTTCTTTCTTCACAAGAGAGATGTTTAAGTCACTTAAACACGCTTGTAGCTCTCTCTTGGACTCTCTCCACTATATCCCTGTCTCTCTTGAACTAGGGAGCCAAAAACTGCAAGCATGTAAGCACTGACATTCAAGGTAGGCTTGAATTTGCTATCAAGAGTCCTCACTATAAAAAGAGAGTTGAAAACCACAATGTACTTCATTTACTGCTTCCAAAACAAAAGATCACAACCATTTTCCGGACAAAAAGAAGGAAAAAAGAATGAGCTACCTAGCCAAAGTCCAGCTGGCTCTTGGGCAGGTCATCATTTCCAGAGGTGTGTCATCACTGATCTTGGGAGCAGTGCTGAGGGGACGTGGTTCCAGTACGTGCTCCACCAGGCTGCCGTAACAACTGATAATATACAGCGACTCCACTACGAACTGCTTGGATTGATCTGTTTGCAAGGAGAAACAGAATCTTATTGCAATGGCTCAGCAGAAGCAGGGTGGGGGAAGCATTTACAGATGCAGTGGACTACTCTTTTAAATCTCTTGCCTTTTTATTTCTACAATCCAAAATGTGAATTAAAAGCGATGGGGATGGAGATGCAGAGAGAAAATTGTACAAAGCACACAATTTCCCCCTTGTTTCCAAAAATTAGGAATACCTCATGTAAGAGAAGGTGGGACAGAGCTTCTCATCAAAGTTGTGTTCAGGTAATCACACATTGCCAAACGTAATTTGGCTTGTTAGCTTTAGCAAAGGTGCCTCACCTTTACCTGACAGTGAAACTTCATGTAGTGTCCTTAGTCTGAACTTCCAAAGTTTGCTTTCTGTCATTGTATCGTAATGAAAGACCAATTATTTTGTTCACTAATTAATGTTCTTGTAAATTTTTCTATTTACCAAAGCCACCCTACTCATATGCCCCAAAATCTCCGTTGTCACTGAGTTTAAGGGACAAAGCTAACTGATGAATAGAATCATAGAATCACTAAGGTTGGAGAAGACCTTTAAGACTGAGTCCAAGTGTGAAGTATCTTCTGCTCAGAAGCTATCACGACTCAGGGGTGACCTTATTGCTCTCTACAACTACCTGAAGGGAGGTTGTAGACAGGCAGAGGTTGTTCTCTTCTCCCAGGCAGCCAGTACCAGAACAAGAGGACACAGTCTCAGGCTGCACCAGGGGAGGTTTAGGCTGGATGTTAGGAAGAAGTTCTATACAGAGAGAGTGATTGCCCATTGGAATGGGCTGCCCGTGGAGGTGGTGGAGTCACCTTCATTGGAGGTGTTCAGGAGGAGACTTGATGGGGTGCTTGGTGCCATGGGTTAGTTGTTTAGGTGGGTTGGATTGGTTGATGGGTTGGACGCGATGATCTTGAAGGTCTCTTCCAACCTGGTTTATTCTATTGTATTTTACTCGTATTGTATAAAATGAGAAAACAAAATAGAAAATGGAAATTGAAATTCAAGTCTTGTTTTTGTACTTCACCAACCTTTTTCTCTTTTCAGACCAGGATTGTTTGCAAACCATGACCTTGATGATCCAAAGACTGCAGCGACACAGAATTCTCCTCCCACAGACTTACTGGGTGAAATCTGTGGAGCTGGTTTGGATTTGCTTCAGAGAAAGAACAAAATAAAATTATGAAGGTTAGCTCTCAAAAAATGAAGCTGTCCCTTGCTTAACAGGCATTTTAAAATATTGACTCAGAGGTGGTGACCATCTACAGCTACCATAAGAGTCAGCAGGGTGTACAGATCCTTAGTGCTTCTTGGTAACAGGTCCTAAGTTCTCCTTGCTCACCAAACTCATTAACTCAAGGAAGAGAACTGCCTCCTAATGGAGAATTAGTTTTACTGTTTAAAAGACCAAGTACTAAATATTTCCACTGAAGAGAAACAGCTTCTGAAGTGAATACAAACATATCTAATTGTAAGTCCTCTGGGAATGAAAATACAGATTCTGGGTCAGTCCTTCCAGGTGGTTGATATCTTCTTACATTTTCAAAAGAGGCTCCCAATTACTGCACACACTGATTGCTGATCAGCACAGTCCTGATGGCATTGAAACTGTGAGGGTAGATGTGACATGGGGAAATGGGGAAGAGGGAACAACATGCTGAGGATACAAGGGAAAGGAAACAATGAGCTAGGTGTTAAGACAAATGAGGAATTCTGTCACATAAACAGAGATGAAGTTGCATTCCCCTCTGAAACTCCACAGTGTGCACACAGCACAATGGTTTATAATGTTTCATTCAGACATCATTCAGTGCTTCAGATTCCTGCTTACAGGAATCCAAAGAAAACATTCTGCTTTGTATCAGCTCGAAACTATGCTCAGAGCATTGCCCTTTTCCTCCATTCATTAAACCAGGATTTCACCCTTTCCTTAAGAGAAAAGCTGTTGGAGAAGTTCACAAAGGATTGTTCCTTCTCCTCTCTCTTCCTTTTTTCCACCAGTCTTTTTAATTGGATTATTTTACATTTCTCCCTCTACTCTATTTCACTGCTCCCTTCTCTTGCTACCTCTTCCTTCTTTCTGTAAGAAAACCAAATTAAATCAAAATTATTCTCCAAGCTGAAACTCCTGCACCTGCCCAAAGATCTATGTCTTGGGCCCTCATAGTTCCGTCTTGATCTCTATGGCAAAAACTCTTACTGATCTCCAACACTTCATTTCCTCCCAACCACTAGCTGTAGTAAGTGACACATGGAAAATATGGCATATAGTTAAAAACACAGAGCCTCCACCATCCCTGTCATCCAACCTGAAACATTTTACCTTGAACTCACCTAGAGCAGCAAACACTTTTTTGCAGCACACCAGAAAAGAGGTCACTTAGGAAAATGGGAGAAGGGACTAATTGTCTGCCCTTGTGCTGCATGTTCAGCGCCAGGTTTCTGAAAGGGATTTACAGCAAGTGTGACTGAGCTTCCCAGCACCTTGTGCAGTGTTACTCTGGCAGTCTTACAGATGGACTTGCTGAAGCACAGAGGGGCTAAGCTACCTGCCATAATTCACACACACAACAAGCCTGTGGTCACACCTTTCATGTAGAAGGAAATAATCATCACCATCATCCTTTCCAAAGGAATTCCATCACACTGACCAGAGCCAATGGAAAGATTCAGACAAAGTTTCCTGGTCTTAGATCAGCCTTGAAGCACTCTGCAGGCAGGAGAAGCTAGAATGTCCCAAAAGAGCAATTGCAATTTATAGTCAGTAACTCTGATGTTGAACCACCACAAAGCACTTAACATCCAACTGTTCAAACTACAGCTTTGGATTACTGGGTCAGAAATCTGTGTTCCAAAAAGTTCCTGACTATAAATCTATTCCCTTGCTTGCAGTGGCACTCCATGATCTGTATTAGAATCTTTTATTTGATATTAACATATTACATATTTCTTAGCTGCTCAGAAGAATCCAGAACAGATTCCTGACACTTTGAAACAGTCATCTGTGGCAGAAACAATATTTTTAAGCAGTTCTGGAACTAACTCTATTACTAACTAGGTTCAGCTCTCATCTTCCAAATATTCATACAGTAATATACCTGCACCATCCCTGGAGGTGTTCATGAAATGTGTGGATGTAGTACTTTGGGACATGGTTTAATGGCCGTGGTGGTGTCAGTTTGAACTTGATCTTAGAAGTCTTTCCCAACCAAGACAATTCTCTGATACTATAAACCTTAGAGGAAAGGGTCTAAGCTACATTCTATTTACATCACATCTTTTAGACATACATCCCTCATGGCACGCATTTCAGTGTCAGTTTCGGTGCCAAAACATTCTCCCTTCAAGAAGGATGTTTTGTAGACAGAAAGAGCAGACCTCCTAAACCAGGATTATTCATGTGGTGAAACTTAGTCCTGCAGAAAAGTAACAGCAAGCAAACAAAAATGCCCAGTGCATCCTGCTGGTTTAGACACATCTCTGAAAGCACTGATGAGATGGCAAAAGTCTATTCTGAACACTACTGTAACTAAGGAATCTTTCACTCTAACACCATTTTGCTTTATCTCCATGTCTTCATCAATATATTCCAACCCAAATTTCCTCCCTTCAGTAAGCCTCCAAAGCCCACTTATTTCCAGTATCAGTAATGCCATTAGGAAAATAAATTTTCATGTCACTGTGAGATGTTTAACAACTTGGAAACTATAAATCCTCATTATTATGTAGATGCAAAATCCTCTTGGTGTTACAAACGAGAACAGAACAATGATGTTGAAGGTAGGTGGTGAATGACTTGTTTCTGCTATGAACTCCTGCTCTCTGCTTGCTCCTAGCTTGTCAGCACTTCATAAATTGTTCCAAGAACTGAAATTCAGGCAAGTTTGGCCTCCCTTTTAAAGCCAGCTAATTTCAAAGATTCTTCACAATATAGTAACTTCCTGAAGATTGTGCCCTAACTTTCAAAAGACTGTACCATATTTGTACTGAAAGGAGAAGAGAAGTAACCTGTTGGGAATCAACACTTAAAACATGAACGTGGAGCTAAGGGGACCAGAACACTCACAGATTGAATTGGGTTGGAAGGGACCCTCAAAGGTCATCTTGTCCAACCCCCCGCAATGAGCATGGACACTTCCAACTAGACCAGGCTGCCCAGGGTCACATTGAGTTTGTTCCTGAAAGACTCCAGCGACTCCACTTTTGATTTTGAATGTCTCCAGGGACTCCACTCACCTTTATCATTTCAGTCTTCCACATCAGAAACAGCAGCACTATGTTTATGACACAAGGAAGATTAAAAAGCAGTGTGCTGGGGCTACTCAGCTCCCACAAGAATTCAGTGAGACACAGCAGTATTTTTACCCCAATTCATCTCTGCAGAAACTCACAGCATGCAGAACAACAGTAATAACAACAACCAAAAAAAGGCTTTCCACTATGTAGCTCTTGTTCTGCTACAAATTCAAGAAGAGCTGTGCCTCAGCTGAAGACCATGCTCATGTCATTTCGATTACCAACAGCTGACACTCACCTATCCCAGCTGAAGTCAATAACTAAGCCACCTGCTAATCACAGAAGAGCTAAAGACTTGAAAACTAAAAGCTGAAAGGCAAGTTAATCCCAAATTCCACAGTATTTAGGGAAATGTGTGTTGATAATAGTAAATAACTTCTCTAACAGTTAGTTTGGGGGGACTGTTTCCATTTTGAATGTAGAAGCACACAGATGTGGATGTGTACATGTCCAGTGAAAAGCATGTGTGAACACTTCCCCCGAAATGGCACAAAAACTGATGGCAGCACAGCAAAGAAGAAATTTAAGACAACACTTTGTCAGACCTTAAAAGAAGAAATGAAGAGGCACAGCAATGGCATGCAAGTTCTTTGATGCTGGCAACACAATAAGAGGAGATTAAAAGCTACTGAAACAATTCAGTTCTACCACTTGTTGACTTTGGTAATGAATCAAACTCTGCCATAATCTCTGGAAAGGCCTTGTGTTAGCTCTTTATAAAAATGAGAAGTAATGACAATATTTAACTAGTCAACATGTTTTTACTATTGTTTATTTTCCTGCTTTATGGAGGAAGGCATTAATAAGAATTAATGCTCTTAAAATAGTTTGAAAATCAGAGACAGCTATGAAAACCAGAGGCTATGCAGTACAGTGGTGGAGTGTTTATAGCTTGTGTTGGAAAGGACCTCAAAGATCATCTAGTTCTAAGCCCCCTGACATGGGCAGGGACACCTTCCACTATATCAGATTGCTCAAGGCCTCATCCAACCTGGCCATGAACACCTCCAGGAAGGGGTCATCTACAACCTCCATGGGCAACCTGTTCCAGTGTCTCACCACCCTCACTGTAAAGACTTTCCTCAAAGATCTCATAAAATGCTGCTGGCCCTTAAATTTGTCTTTCAGTTCAGAGTGAAACAAGTTGCAAGACTTTCAAAACTATAAATGTATCTATTGCATATATATATATATATATATATATATCATATATATATATAACTGCTTTACAAATCCCAACATTATCAATCAAACAGCAAGAGCCTGCACAGGCTGAGAATCAGACTGCTTTTACATTCCAAGCAAACAGGCTTCAAATGCATCAGATTCATAAACCCAAAAGCACTCCTCCACAAGGCCACAGCAAAACCCACTGAAATGGAAATGTGGATGAGTTCTGGAGGCAAAAGTTTTACCTAGACAACATAAGCAGCAACGAAAGTATCAGGAGACAAACACTGCATGAAATTTGCAATTACACACAGCATTACTGCAAAAGCAGATCTGCCTCCAAAGACATAAATTTGAATTAATTTATCATTGTGCCTAAAACCAGAAAACTAAGACATGTTTCCAGTTGTCAAATCATGAATAAAGCAAGACAAAGCAAGAAAATAAATGGTAGGCTCCTTTATTTGCCAGGCAGCAAGCTGTCAAATCTCCATTCATTTTGTTTACACAATTTTTGGTCTCATTAAGACCTTAATGGAAACAACATGAGTTCTTCCCCCACCCAAAGTGTGTTTTTTATCCTAATTTCTCTGTAGGCTAGTAAAGACCATACTTTTGAGCTAGTCCTGGCATTAAACAAACCACAAAAGAGGCTTGTGAAAGACAGGCAACGATTTTTGAATCTATTTCATACACTCCCTCTTTAATCTAGGCCTTTTAATCTTGCCTCAATCTACAGTAATTTCTGCTTCGTGCAGGGGGTGACCATCCCATGCCATTTGCTAAGACAATCGGCTTTCAAAACTCCTCTTCCACAGCCTTTTCAGTTCTTAGATCACCAGAGGAAATATTTAGGGGCATTGCAAACCACCTTTAGATATGGTTCTTGGGAAGACTACTTCGGTGGCAGGTGTTCTCCTGGAATAAGGCAATGCCACTTTCTCTCCTTTAGTGTCATATGCAGTGCCTTTGTTTCTCCTGTCTTTGGCAGAGTTCCTACTTTCCACTCTGTCCTTCTCTTAAAAGTCACCCAGTGAAGCTCTTAAAGACTTCTTTCTGCCAAGGGTAGGATTTTGGGAGAAAAAAGCAGGTGATAGATGTGGAACAGACTTTTAGTAGTAAAGAGCTACACACTACCATTCTAACAGACAGCTGGTAAGTACCCTTAGCTAAACTCTAAAAAACAGCCCCAAACCCCAACAACCTCCAACCCTTCCCCTCCAAAATAAAACCTCCTGGCTGAAAGTTTCTGCATTTTCTAAGCAAATTTTAAGATGTTCAAACTTTTCCCATTCTTGTTGCCTAAAACTGCTGACCTGGCTTATTTTCAAGAAGCCATCATTGACGTTTTCCCTCTGTAAGCAACTCAGTGCTACAATAATAAAAGGAAGCTATATGGAATCACAGAATGGGTTGAGTTGGTAGGAACCTTCAAAAGCCATCTAGTCCAACCCCTAGCCAGAAAAAGAGAAGCTTGTTTGGGGAAGATATTTCAATCATTTTTGTCCATTATTGGGGAAAGAATTTATTTTTTCAACCTCTGTGCTACTTAAAAATTAATTGCCCTCTCAAAGGCAACAAAGACTAAAGATAAAGAATGCATTTCATACAGAATCACAGAGTGGTAGGGGTTGGAAGGGATCTCAAGAGATCATGGAGTCCAACCCCACTGCCGAGGCAGGTTCACCTAGAGAAGGTTGCACAGGAACATGTCCAGTTGGGTTGGAATGTCTCCAGAGATGAAGACTCCATCACCTCCCTGGGCAGCATGTTCCAGTGCTCCAGCACCCTTAAACTACAGAATTTCCTCCTCATGTTTAGCTGGAACTCCCTGTGTTCAAGTTTGTGCCTGCTACCCCTTGTCTTCTTTGGCAATGCTTGATGGTGAACATACATCCATAGTTTAAAAATGAAGTTATGCAGAGCTTCCACCTATGGATCAGCCATGCAAACAAACACATTTGAACAACAAAAAAATATTCAAAAAAATCAAACCAAATGTAAAAAGTTTAATCACAGAGGACAGCAAATGAGTTATAGGCATGCTGGGTTTGAAGTGGGAACTCACCATGGAGCTTTTATGGAAAAACATCCTGCTCCAAACAGGTAAGGTCTTCACAGAAAGGGGAAAAATGCACAGAAATTAGATGACAACTCCATTACCAACAAGTACACTCTATAGCATGCTAGTAAGATTTATGCAGAAGGTAAACAAAATCATCTTTTATAACCACTCATGGTGCCCTGAAAGAGACGTCTGCCTCCAATGCAACCAGCATGCTGACACTCACACACGTCACTGCTCGCATGAATGGTCTCCACTGACAAGGCCACCAACCCCCCTCCAGAAGCAGGAGCTGACGGGGTGGGTGCCTCATGCACAATGGCCGTGACCAAGGCAATGCTCCAGTTGCAAGCAGGCTTTGAGGTTATAACTCCAGTTAGACACAGCTCAGCTTTCCTTCCTGAAATCTCCTGACAAATCTGAGGCAGAAGCAGTCTGGGGTTTAAACAGACCTTAAAGTCAAAACTAGTAGAAAAAGCACATGAGCAACAAATACTTGGGGGTCTTCCACAACACCCTGAAGGGCTGAGTGGGACAGTTACAAATTTACTGAAAGACTCCTAATGAAAAGCAGCAGGTACCAGCACAGCCTTTTAGAGTCAGCCCTGTTTCTAGCATAGAAACACACCAGTGAATTCAAATTGTTTAGCAACTGTGAGACACAGCAACCTTATAACTTATTACAAACGTGTCTTCAGAAGCACCTGATACAGAGCTCAGTGGTTCTGGCCACATATCTCCACCATGATTTTATTTGACTTTTTGCTCAAGTATTTTGCACAGTGTAGAGTTTCACAAACCCTCCATTCATGGTAATTTTTAATGGTATCTGCCTTGGTTTTAACATCTCCTCTGAAAAAGCCATCACCATACTGACATTGGCGTGAAATCTGGCACAGAGGAGCAGGAGGTAAATTTAGGGCTACTCCCATGCTCAAGGCTTCTTTGATTCTCATTGGGCATGTAGCATCACCCCAAAAATGGCTGAAAAAGTGATTTTGAAGACTCCAATGTGTCAATTCTCTTTTTCTAATGTGACCCAGTAATAAATTCTGGCTAGTTGAACCAAGTGAAATAATTCAGGCAATGAACTAACCGAAAAGATCTATCACAGAAGGATGTATAAAGCACTGAGCCACGTATCTATACAATTAAAAGGAGAACAGCCTCATAAGAAAGAATTCTGTGAGCTAAATTTGACACTGAGTGAAGACATGCTCTCAAAAACCAAAAAATATCTCATGTGAAGGTACAAATCTAAAACATTTACTCTCCCAACAAGCAGAGATGTAAAAAACCCAATAAAGTAGAATGTTGCAGGAAAAAACACACCCCTGTTTTTAAATTAAGGCCAAAAACCACATAGAAGATCTTTGGAACTCCATGTAAGGGACCAGCCTTTAGCTGAAATAAAAGTTTGGTTAACACTCTGGGGGAGAGAGCTCATTTAGCTGCCTTCCTAGACAAAATAGATCATCTTTGAACAGTGATAAAACCCAATTAAATGGATTGGGCTGTATGCTTGGTGCCATCTCCTCCACAGCCAAGTTGAAGATCATTCCAATGCCTCAGCAGAAGCTTATTCCATCACTGTTGTACTGTTTAAACATTTAATGGAGAGCTAAATCTTCTGCACAACCCATAGCCAATATAATCCCAAACCTGGGATGTATCTGGTGTAAATTTGCAGAGTCATTGGAGAGTGGCTGAGTCTGACTGGGAGCTTAGAATGGTTAAACGATGATTTTGGATGTTTGGGCAAGTATTTTTTCCTTCTCTCTGCCTCAGTTTCTCTGTCTGCACAAAGCAGGCAGCAAATGACGTTTTGCTGAGCTCATTAGAAAAGATAAGTTAGGCCTCTTTTATTTGGACAATGTGCTGTGTCAAGCTGATTATACTTGCAAATTAACAAATTCTCTCTACTTGACAAATTCAGTCAGGTGGATCCATGCTTCAGTGGAAGGTTTTGTTCACTTGGTTGTTTTTAATAGAGATGCAAAACCTTGCATCAGAAAGAAAATGTACTTACACTCCCACAGACTGCAGCAGTCTCTTACTAAAAGCCTGATGTGTGAGAAAGACGACTTAATATTTCCTCTCTGTTCTCAAGCTGTAATTTATTTCAAGATGACCCTTTTTTTTCTTTATGATATTTCTATAAGCAATTGTTTCTCACTATTTCCTTCACACAATATGGATGGTATGCTAATTGAGAGAAAGAATGTACAAATTACAGGATAACCCAACCTTGAAAAGACAGCACCAGATGGCTACGCTCAGTGACAGTAACAGAGCAAAGCCAAGGCAAAAAACTCACTGAGGTTCCCCCTTCTCAGAGCTACTGTGAAATTCCAACAGGAAAATTATGGATGGAAGATGAGTTATGATTCAAAATTCCAACTCCTAATTTCTGATCTGATTCCTGGAGTTTAACAACTCCAGAACTGAAGCACACTTTGATTTTTGTGTCACCGTGTTTAACAAAACCGAAGCTGCTAAAGAGCGGTGCAATAGGCACTTACAGCCCTCATCACTCTGTCCCCATAGCTGGATTCCTCTCATAAACAGGGACATCTGATCAAAATTTACTGCAAATAGCTGTATTTCAGATCAATTACAAACCATTACAGCTTGCTTTATTACCAAAAGGTATCATTGAAGGTGACACAAAACAGATCCAAGAAATGTGCCAGAAAGAGAATGTCTGGCTTCAACATGCAGGGAAGCTGAGCTATTTGTACTGATCCTTTTAGCTTTACCTTTTCATATTAATTTTTTTCCCTTGGCTTTTTTTAGGTACTTTTGCCTGCTTAATTGTATGATGACATCATGCCTGAGCGCTCCTTATTTTTGGTTGCTTCAGTAGTAGAACGTGGGGTAAATTAAGCTCTCCAAGTCAAAATAAAGCAAGCAGGTATCAGTGCTTTTCAGTACATAAAATAGAAGCAATGAGTAACACCAAGATGATAAAATTGCATCAGACACTTTACCTACTTTCCCCCTTCCTTTTGGGGGGACAGGATGAGGAACAGATAGAGTTTCATGCTTTAAAAAACCCACTATCTAAATCTTTTGGATGGAAAAAAAAAACCAAAACCCTACCCTAAGGTTTATTCCTTTTCCTGTAAGATACATTGGATGTGTCTGCTTTGACAAGAGCCAGCTAATGCAGGTTACATCCTGGTGTTTCACTAAAGCTACAACGAATTTGAGACTGAAGTCTGATACAAATATAATGACCACATCCCCTGAGAAAATTAAAACAAATGCTGCTGTCAGAGAAACCAACTTCTACAATAGTTTTTCCTCTGGGGCAATTACTGTAGCTTTTATTTCCCTCCTTCCTATTACAGCTCAGCTGTGTCCCCACATTCTTATGAACTGGAAACTAACTACAACCCATTCCACAAACACAAGGAACACTTATAAAGCCATTGCAAAGCACAAAGCTGTCTTCTAACATATTCACTGCCTTTTATAGACAAGCAAGAGATGGATCATAGAGCTCTTCCCCTTTCAAATCTATAAGCTCTTTGTAATGGGCAATGAATTAACCCATTCACCAGACTCCAGAAGGAATTCAGCATTACTATTAAAACTCTGAGAGGGAAACTGAGGCACAGATATAGAAAGACTTATTAAATCTAGCTCTTTGATTGTCTCACATCCCCCTAATCTTTAAAACATAAGATGCTTCCTCACTCAGTGTTAGAGCCCCTCAGGGAAAGCCTATCTGCTCCTCAGAATGTGCTGACAATACAAACTACAGGCAAGCCAGTCAATGGGATGGCAAAACACAGGGACAAAAATTAAGTGGAGAAATTACAATGAGAGACTTGAAAAAGCAGAGGAAGAAGCAGAGGGCAGGGAACAAGAAATGACAGCGATGGCAAAATGGAGGTAATGCTCTGAGATAGTGCTGAGAATGTGATTTGTATCCAGAGAGTTGAGTGAGTGATCAGGAAATGTTTCAAAATCTGTAAGTTTGCATGGGAGGGGAAAAAAAAAGGCATCTGTGATGAAGAGTGCAGCAATGACCCAACTCCAGATTCTGGTCTTTCATTCCCACAGGGTTACAGTGAACACTTCTAAAAAATGTACTGCCATTCCACCTGCCAAGTACAAAGACATGACACACTCTGCAGCTCTGCTCCAGACAGATGATATTAAAAGCCCTGATCAGCCCTTTCGGGTACCTTAAAAAAATATGCTGCTGTCTTGGATACTAACGGAACAAAACCCGGCTTGACTGTTCGGGTTTATTTTGGTTAATAACACCTGCAAAGCTGAAGGAAGATCTCTAGCATGAAAGCATTAAAGAGCCCTGATCAGCCCTTTTGGTACCTTAAAAAATATGCTGCTGTCTTGGATACTAACAGAACAAAACCCAACTTGACTGCTTTGGGGTTTTTTTGGTTAATAAAACCTGCAAAGCTGGACGAAGATCTCTAGCATTAAAGAAGCTTTTCATATATTAAAAGCAAAGGAAACAGCCAAACCCAGGACAGCCAATTAAAGGCTGTTCTTTTAATCTTGCCTTTTTGTCACTTTTTGATAAATGGAGTGCAACAGATTACATTTTAATTCCTTAAAAGTAGCAACAGCAGAGAAAGGAAACCTGCTCGGAGGGCCGCCCTGCACTGCCTGCAAAGCCCAACTGCGAGCGAGCGCCTCTCCTTTTCTGATCACTGCACAATCACAAGGTTAAGCAGCTGCTCCCAAAGAAGAGCCTTGTTTCCTCGGAGCAGCGCTTAAAGGTGCTGACCATGTAGGTGTAAATACATCTGTCTTTTGCCATTTGCAGTAATACATGCCTCCTACACTTCTCAGAGCGAGGCAGATGGTCCCTGTCCTGTCTGAGCCTCACACTGCACAGACTCGCACTGCTCTGCGTTTCTGGAAATACGAGGGCAGATGTTAAATATGTTAAACACACGCTTTGCCCCCTGGAGGTTTAAGTTAAGGCTGCTGTCTCAATTTGGTCATTTTAGGCATGCCAGGCTTCTTGGATCCTAGGCATTCTTCTTAAATCCCCGCTTCAGAAGTACAGCTTTTCATGTTAATTTTGTGCTCTTTCATCAAACAGTTTGGACGCAGAACAAATGAAGGAAGCTCTCAGCTTAGCGTTGCACAGCTCCGCGGGCTTCACTGAAAATTATGATCCTCATTCAGGAAAACTCTATTTACACAGCAGGGTATTTCCCATGCCTGTTGTTTCCCCCCTCCCCGTTACATAAGCCTCGTGGAATATTTTAAACTCAATTAGTTACAAAAAAATCACATGAAATCACAGGGCTGGGGAATGGTTGTTAACAGCAGCGTTTACTTCAAGGAAACTCCAAATATGAACGCTCTGAATGTGTTTACAACAGCTAAGAATAAATGTTGAAATAGACTAGAATAACGGACAGAATAGAATTTAAACGAAGCAGAATAATGCAGAATTCTCATATTTGCAAGGGTTGTAGAAGAGTTTGCTGGTGACCACAGCTTTAAGGCCTCTGTAAAGACCACTGCATGATTTACCATTGTAAACCAAGTGCTGCTTCTCAAATCATCATCCTCTCCAGCGCTCCTATCACCCTACTTTCCTCCCTGAAGGCCCTCTGATGGCTTTTTATTTTCTTGCTATGTCTTCTCCTAGCTAAGTATCTATTTAATTTCTGTGTAATTTTGAGGAGTTTACTAACACAGCCCAGAATTACATTTCTGTCCCCTGACTGTACTCTTCCAGATACCTTTTGGTATTTTCTCTCTTTGAGGAACTGTAACTTCCTGCTAATCTCCACACACACACACCAACCTCTCTCTGATCCTGGCTCCCTTATGTCCCTGCTTATGTCCCTGCTCAAACCTCTCTATGCCAGTCCAATTGTTCTCCCTCACCTGTGTTGAAAATGTAGCGGGGGGGAAGGGAAAAAATAAACAACTGAAAAGTGTAGCTATGTTGCCCTCATACTCTTTCTTTGCTGTTTCACAGGTTCCATTTACAGTTGCCTGTGGAGTTCAGGAAGTTATCTGCAGACAGCAGCCTCTGTGCTTTGGGCAATTCTGTGCCCCCAGTTCATGATCTGGCTCAACAAGCCTAATGAAATTCCAGTTTACAGCAGCGTGAGTGGGACTGGATTGTTCGGCAGACACAGAGAGAGATCCACATGTATAGCTGTGACTACACAGGTAAGCTTCAGAACATCAGCATGCATGCTTAGCACACTAAACAAAACAGCAATGGATTTTACTCAAGCACAGACTGTGGGAATTACTCAGGGAGAGAGGGAATATCCCCAAGCTCTCGCCCCAAAAGTAATTCCTGGTTCACACAACAGAAAGTGAAATTCACCTCACTCTAGAGCTCGAGCAAGAACCCACTGAAGCCAGCAAGCCAGTGCCTGCACCCTTTTGCCTAAATGCAGGGGAATGTTAGCAACCTTCTCAATTGTTTTTGTCCAACCACATGCCACAGTCCACCAGTTTTTCTCAAAATATAAAAGAAGCCAGCTGTAAATGAATGGATCTGACTTTTAACTAGAAAATGATCGGGGATTTGAACACCTGAAAAAGGGGAGTGGGATAAAATCCCCCACCAGCTTTATGGATTAATTGCAAAAGGCTGAAGATTTTGAATTTAGAAAGGTAAAAATATCAACTATTGAACAGCATCAATTAACTTGAAATTGCTACAGTTTGTGAGGCTCACAAAACCATCTTAGTTATTTAACAGAGATATTTAGTAGAGCTTTCTTTGCACCACAAATATTTTGAAGTGCTTTATCATGGCATAGTGAAAAGTACCAAAGTGCAGCTGGCTCTGAACTGAAAGTCCACACGTGAATGTCATAGTACAGAACAGTCACTTCAGAGGAAAAATAAGGTCAGGAAAACAGGAGGATGAAGTTTTGCCTTCATGCTCAACCTGCCTTACTGTCTTCCCTTTCTGATAGGCAAAAATCATTTCTGCTTGAAAAGTTTGGAAATCAAAAGAAACAGACTTTGGAAGAAAAAAATAACACAAAACCAAAACAACAAAAAACCACCAACAAACCAAAACAGTAACCCCACATCTTATCCTGATTGAATACAGCTCTGCTTATGTTTCATACCAATTCCTGGTGTGAAACCTCTCCTCATGTCAGGGTACAGCATTTCCCATATGGTAGACTGCAAGGAAATGAGCCACCAAATGAATACTCCTGGATTGTTACAGCTTTGTTTTCAGGTTTTGTTTATTTATCTGGTGCTGGTTTCCTTTTCTTGTCTCCAATTCTCCTCACCCCTCCCCTCCTTCTGTTGGCATTAAACTGCATACACTGAAATCAAACTCAGGAATCAAACCAAGTCCCACTAGCAACGCAGATTTTTCCTGTATTAATCACAAGAAGGAAAGGTTTATAAGGAAGGATCGTGCAGCTCACTTACCCTGTGCGTTTGGTGATGGTCCCTAACGTCATTGGCTGCTTGATTTGAGCAAGAGGCAAGACCACAGTCAAACTGGGAAGAGGCAGGAGGCGAGGGTTCCCAGGATTATTGTTTGTGAAGTTATTGTAAGTGTCTTGGCTGTTCAATTTACCTTGATGGGAGAGAGAGATGCAAGAAAACAGATTACTTTCATTTTTCCTTCAGTCACCATTTTTTTAACAGCTGCTTGAAATAAGCCACTGCCAAAAGATGAAAATTAGAAAGAGCAAAAATAACCAGCTCTTGTTGTCAGCAAAAACACATCTCAGAAAGTCATCTCTCTCAAGTGAAAAAATAAATGACAGTGGAAGCAGCAAATATTGATTTTTATGTAGGGGGATTTCCATGGAAGGGAAATTATTCTTGCTGCTGCTGCTGCTTGCCCGACACTTTCGTTCACCAGAAAGTTTTCAAGTTCAATTTGAAGAGCAAGTCCTGGATTTCAGTTCTCTGGTAATGATACAAATAACAACCAAAAGAGTATCTGGAAGGGAATTCTTTGCCTAAAGTACCACATACAGTGTTGGCAACTGAAAAGCCCTCAAAAGGTTGCTTTTGTTGTCTCTACGGCACACATCATAGCAATCTGCTGAGCACAGACCAGAGGAAAATCACAAATAACTATAAAATAAAGCCAGGCAAAACTACAGGAAAGAACCAAAGTATTTAAAAAGTACCAAACTTCATATTCATTCAACAAAGATGAAGTTAAAAAAAACCCCGAAACATAGAGGTACTTAAAAAAAGGAAGGGGAAAACGTAACCAGAAAGAAAAAAACAGTCCCCACAGCCCTAAATTTAGCTTGTTTCAAAGAGCTCTGTGCTGGATATACGCCCAGTTTAGATATGCTTTCTTGCTTTCTGTATCATTCTGTAGTCACAACCTTTCATTCTTCAGTGAGAAAAGGAAACTAGCTACAAATTTCATGGACAGTAAAGAAAGAAATGCGAGGAAACCAAAGAAAGAAGTTAAACAACAACAACAGGGGGAAAAAGGGGCGGGGGGCAGTCTGTTTAGAACAGAATCAAAAGTACTTTAAATAGACAAGCAACCATGAATTAGAAGGTTTAGATCATTAACTTGTTTTTCTGTGTTCCTATAATGCTGTGAAACGCTGGCTTTGTTCTTAATCAAAAGGGAGCCATATTGGGAATTAGGTTCCTAAACAACCGGTGCATTCTACACAGATATTATACAAATCCCAGGCCAAATCCATACAATCTGACTGAAGAGCAGCCACCTTTTTTCAAGGAAGAAAAACAGCACAGAAAAGGGTTTCTCACAGGAAGCTGCCTGAAAAGCTTTAATGGTACTTCAGATGGATTGAAAATAGGAAAAGGAAGGCAGAAAAATCTTAATGAACGTCTCATCATCCTAAAGACACTCAATGCTTCCTTTACCCTTCTTTTAATACTATATAACTGTAAGCTTAGGGGAGGGATTTGTTTGGGGTTTTTTTTTCCTACAACGTCCACAGACCTCTGCATCTTGGGGGGAAAAAAGCACAACAAAAATGATGAAGTTACAAAAGTGTATTTCGTGTTAAGCATCTGGGCTGAACGCTGGTCAACCCATTTTAAGAGAAACAGCAAAGCTTCAATGAGTAACAACCCCACTGAAATCTCAGACGGCAGATTTCATTAACAGCAATTTTCCTGCACCAACTTTGAATAAAAAGAAACAGGAAAGGATTTGGGGGGTGGGGGGAAGGAAAATAAAGCTCAGTTTTAAATGAAGACTGAAATGCAATTAACTTTTTAAATTTTATTTTAAGATTAGTTTCATAATGCATTCTTGGTTCTAGTAGGAAGGAGTATAAATAGTTTTCTGCATTGTTGTCTAATTAGTTACTGTTGCATGTAATCAAGGCCCCTCTGAAAGTGTTTCCCTCTCCCATATTCACCACCAGCACCGCATGTTCCACAGCAAACAGCCACGGGATCTACAGGGGGGGCTCCAAACGTCTGTAATTTGTTTTCTTTCACTTGTTAGGAATATAATGATTAACTCTGAACTACTGAACCAAGTGACTGTGTTGTAACAGTCCCCTCTCTCAAGGCACATTTAATTACTCCGTGCCCTCCGCTCCCAACATTGTGTAGTTTTCCATATGCAAAACCTTCAATAGAATCTTTGCATGCAGAGAAATGAGGCACTTACAGACCATCTTCCTACACAAGGGAAAAGCTGCTTTATTTTCACACAACTTGAGGAATCCCAAGGCAGTTAAGGATAGTCAGGAAACTGCAGGATTAAGTCAGCACTTAGGAGTTCTTTATTAATCGTAGCAACAACCTCCGACAAATTTTTAGGCTCGCACTCAAGAAAACACTGAGTAAACAAAAAAAAATGTACTCAACTATACAGAAAGAACTGAAAATACCAAGCACACAGGGAAAAAAAAATTACTAAACTACACAGAGAGGACTGAAAATGTTGCCATGCTATGAAAAGGAGACAAACTATTTCTGACAGTAAAGATTTCCTCGAAAATCTGATGGGGAACTTGAAGATGGTGCAGATGAGTGAGGGTAAAGAAAACTGTACTTAATAGAAACTCTTAGTAAAAATATTTGCTGTTGTTTACACTGAATTCTTTTTAGCTATTTTTATGATGTTCTGTACTGTTCTACCTTCATTGTACATTGCCTCAGACCTGTCAGAGGGGTACATGCATGGCCTTGGGGATTGGTGACAAGGGCTGGTCCGTTCCTCAGCGTTCAGTAAACCTGAATTCTCTGCATTCTGAGTATCACTGGAACAACACAATGTCGCAGGTTATGTTTGATAAGTCACTCTAAAACCCCCATAATTTTATAGTGTGCTGTTGTACTCATCCAGAAACTCAACAGCCACCCTCCATTCCCCCAGCCCTTTGAAGTGGGAAGCCTCTCCTGCAGTAAATGGGAGTTGCGTGTGTACAGGACTGACGGATCAGGCCAAGAGAGCACAAAGAATGCAGTCAAGCATCAACATTATTTCTACAGCTCAAGCAGTTGTTGATTCACTGTCAAAGGACAAGCAACAAATAAGCTAAAGTTTAAGTCTGCTAGAAATATCAACCATTTTTCACACAGCAGTATCCTGTACTCAGGCTGCCTTGCCACATGTGGACAGTCTGAATTCACTCTCTCATTCTCTCTCCAGGAAATATGGATATTAATAAAGACTAAACCCCTGGAATTAGAGGAGTCTCCTTACCCCTTACAATATAACTTTAAATGCTAGCTTGGTTGCATACTGACACAACACACAAATCACATCCTAGTGACCATTCAAGCAATACTTTCTATTGCAATTAATCTAGAGAAAATTAATCACCATTGTCCTAACCTCACATTTCCAGCAGAGCACCCTAAACAATGAGACACTTTCCCTTGGTAATCACCCCAAGGCTGAGCTAACAGCCCTCAGGACCCTGAGCAAGGCAAGTCCTTTTGGCCATGTATTCATCTTTCCATGAGCTGTCACAGAAGAGATTTTCAGATGACAGTTCAAGAGTTGTGCACAGAATACATTAAAACCATTTTAGACTAAAGTTTATTTTCCCTGTATGCCTCCTCCCTCTTGCCTGATCTTCTCTAGCTTGGGCCACAGCTCAGGACACACACAAGAAGAAACCCTTGAATTATTTTCACTCTGATCTTACAGACTCAAGGTCCAAATTCCTGACTGCAACCCAATACAAGTCAAAAAACCTCCTACGGTTAATCCTAATTCAACCACTTACACTTTCACTGGAGAAAAATAAAAGTCTTCTGCCCCAATTAAAGCTGCTGATAAATCTCTTATTAATTTTACTAAGTGACTTGCAGAAAAGCCGAGGTAGCCTGACAGGAGAAGTTTATTTGCAAGTGCAGCATTATATTGGATGAACTGTGCCTAGCGAGACACAAACCATCCACTTCGCTCTGCCTTTGTACCTGTCTGCTGAAGTCTGCAGCAAAACAGCCTCCATCACATCACCCACCCAAAAAGCTGAGCCATGCTTTTCCAGACATTTTATCCCACAAATACTCAAGGGGGCGAGGGGGAACGGATTAAGTTGAGGATAAAAGTGAAGAAGGGAAACAACAATGGGCTTTGTTGTCAGAGGGAGGGAGCGGCTGCCGGGCCCGGGGTGTATTCCCAAGCCGGCCATCATTAACGGACTCGCTTCCACCCAGAAAAAAAAGGGAGGCCTGAAAGTGCCGGACAAAAGAAATCCCAGCAGACAAAGAAAAAACAAATTAAAAGCACCATTATAAAACACAGATGCTATAAGGAAAATAAACTTCACAAGATTTACTGGTTTTTGACAAAGCAGGACATCTGTGGAAAAGCCATCAGGAGCGGCTCCCAGGTACAGCCTGGCTGGGCTCCTGTCCCCCCCCCCGCTCTTCGTCCTCACTTGCACCCTCGTCCCCACAGCCCCTTGGCCAGGAACATGGCTCCAAAGCTTAGGAGAGTCACTTTCCATGGATCTTCACCTTTTTAATGTCAAGTTATTGATAGCTGTAATTTTTATTCATGATTATTTCAAATTGTTAAACCTATCAAATATTCTTAAGGGCTGAACGTGAGGTTCAAACATTTGACCGAAGGACATATTTCTAGCTTTTAAAAGTGTATTTTTGGATACGAAAGGCAAGCTACACCTAGGGGAACATGTGCTGGACTTGTGAGCTTGTAACACTATCTAAAAAGCACTCAATCAACTGAAAGCAATTAATCCAGTAAACTTGTCCTCTTCTGATCAACTAAGAGCCTTGATGAATTCAGGCCAGATTTCAAAGTGGTCAGCATTTGAACGGAGCACTTCAGGGCACTACTGTCAGAGATCATCTCTGAGGAGAGAGGAAGAAAAACATCCTGATTTTTGCAGCTCCTAATGACATAAATATACATCAAAATGCAGCAGGCAGATGCATTCCCCAAGGAGCTCATCTGCGAATACAGCACAGTGCAGCCACTGTTATGCAAAGAGACTTTATTGGATCCTGAAAGAATTATGTTGATGCAGCCCTGCTGATTGCTCCACCATTACTTTGTCCTCTTTAGTCTGCACATAGTGCCACATTAATGCCACCAAATCACTTCTTCCCTGATTTAAACCTAACTCTAATACATCAGCACTGTGCATCCCAGACATGCACACAGGCAACTCACCTCTCAGATGGAGAAAGAATTCACAACTGAGCTTCAAACCAAAACTACACCCTGAGACTGAGGGATGCAAACACCAACTTGCCACCAAGCTGAAATCAAATCCTTTTACCCATTACATTCCCACCACAGTTTGAATTGCACACGGCATGTCTCCTCACTCAAGTGTTGTGAGATTCTCTCCTGCACACAGAAATTCCACCCTGTTAAGCAGGCAAAGCAAACGGAACTTGGCCCACGCTGTTCACAGAGTATCTTTGGCCAGAAGAGACCTTCAAGATCACCCAGTCCAAGATTTGACCCAGCACTGCAAGGCCACTACTGAACCATGTCCCTAAGCACCAGGTTCACACAGCATTTAAACACCTCCAGAGATGGTGACTCCACCACTGCCCTGGGCAGACTATTCCAATGCTAGATAGGTTCTTCTGGAAGGAAGGTAATGATCACAAGGATTTTAGTTTCTCTACATACTTTACATGAAAAACTAAAGTGGTACCAAGCACATCTCAGCCTCATAATAAAATGAATCCATGTTGATTTTTTTATTATTAGCTTTCTTCCATTATTCCTGGCACAAAACGCTTAGCAACGCAGCATCAGTAAAATACAAACCCTACTTGATTAGCTTTTATATCTTACAGTATTTAACAGACTGCATTTCAAAGAGTCCCACGTAGTCTACTGACATTAACACTCCATATAAACATCTTTAATTTGGTAAATAAAGCCCAGTAACTCCAGGCTATGCAATCATCTGGAGGCCGAGCTGTAGGAAAACGAGCTGTGTTTGGCCATTATTTCTGTTCACACTGAAGATTCCTCAGCTAAACATTCACTGACTGCACAATGCAAGGGAAATGAAATCCTTTCTGACTGGCAGAGAGAATATGGCAAGAAAAGCAGAAGTGATGGAAGTGGTGGGGGGTTGGGTGTTTTTTTTGCCTTGTTTTGGTTTTTTTAATTCGATACAAAAAAAGTTTCCCGGATGAGAATGGAAAGCTTCCCAGCTGCAGTTCCAAGACTTTCACCCTCATTTCTGACCTTTTCTCAGCCATGTTCCAGTATAATCTGTAATCTACTACAGTCAGAAGAGGAAACAGCAGTGCCCTGGTGAGAAATGCTGCCTTGTGACCTGAGCAGAGAGCCCTGTGGAAGCAATGCTGGCTTGCAGAGTCGTTTGGAAGAGCTTGACAGACACACTCAACAGTGTCCCGAGGAGCACACTCAGCAGCACCAGCACTAATTCCTGCCAAAGGGGGCTTTTGGCTTTTCTGTTCTGTTTTAGTCAGTCCAATGGGGTTTGTCTTGGTAAAATGTTACACTTTTTCCTAGAAAAAGTCAGGAAAGTAATTATTGCAGTGAATGACCGCTTCAGAATCAAAGCTACACTGCCGTTTCCCCCAGTTGCATCTTACCAAAATTAGACTCATTTCACACTCTAGCCCTCAGTGTTTCCAATGGAATTAGGCTCATGAAAGGAAGAATACAAGGGATTAGCTACAGCATGTATATAGACACAACTTAGCTCCTTAGAGCAAATTTTTCCCTCAGCTGAACGAGTGCAAGTACAAAACCTATCACTAACTTGATTCCACTGCAAAGGATGGGAGAAAATAATGCAGCCAGCTGTTTCCATCTTGTTTAAAACTGTCTCTTACTGAACCTTTGGAAAGCCAGCTGCACTAAATCTCATGATTGTCCTAGGAAAGCAGAACCTTCTCTCTGTTTGCATCCAAACAAGGCATGTGATAGTGACAGGCAAGCTCATAAGTCAGAATACTCTGCTGAGACATGCAAGCACCAATCCAAGTGCCTCAGCCACTGTCGAGACAGAGTCCTCTGCCCTCTCACCCGAGCTCCTTGAACTTCAGCTCTTCCAACTGCTCATCAGCATCATCCACTCATAATCTGAACATGGCCTCATAATGTTCTTTTCCTCCTTCTGAAGTTTCTCTTTCCCCTGCTATCTTCAGTTTCAACAACTTTGTCCCTCAATTAAGTGTCCCACTGATACCCAGAAACCTCCTCTTGTCCTTGGCAAAGGTTAAAAGAGAGAAGGAGCAGCTGTGACCCCTTTGCCACCCATTATTTCTACCTGGCCAAAGATGGATTTTGAAAGAACAGTTTAAACCACAAGCTGGGAAGTGAAGCTGTCATTTAACTCTACAATTAGTGATGTACGGCTGACCATTTCACCTACCTCCATGCATATTTCTTCTTTTCCTGCATGGAAAAGAAATTACATTGACAGTTCAGAGGAATCAAAATGGAGAGGAAACCACTTCTGCCAGAAGAGCAACAGCATCCTGGGCCCCATGGCACCTCTCACCGGCAGCTGTGAGGACATCCATAGAGTTAACTGCCTTGTGTAAAAAATACCTCCTTCAAAATCTGTCTGTTTCTGCCCTTACCATTCCCCCTCCTCGTTTCGTACAGACACCAGCTTGCTGTGCTAAGGTTCCTCAAAGAGCTGCACAGTAAAGGTGCCTTCAAGCATTTCCTTAGAAAACAGCCCCTCCACCATCACACCACTCTGGCATAATAATCATTGTCCAGGACTATTTAACTAAAAATATTGCCAGTGCAAAGCTCAACTCCATTTATGGGCAAAACTTTCCTTGAAGTAGAGACAACAACAAAACTCAATTGCCAGCTGTTGGCTTTGGGCTTTGCATGACCATAAAGCAGGCAGCAGTAGCAACACTTCAGCTGCTCTGCTCCAGGTGGTGGTTAGCAGCAAAATCAGCCAAACTGGCCTTTCTGCTCCTTAGGACACCCCATAAACACCAGCCACAGGCAGGGAAGGATCCAGACATTGCCACCCTATTTGAAACAGATTTTGTACCTTCAGCTCTTCAGTTAAAAGACTGGAAGATGAGTTTCTTGTAACTACTGCAGGTCTAGCTGTGGAATATTCTGCAAACAAATGAATAAGGGCACTGTCCATTCTCCCCAGTTCATGGACCAGATGATGTGGCCGTAGCCACCACAACACTGGACTTGAGTTGGCAAACTCTTCTGAGGAAGGGACTGTGTGAGCTCAGACTTAACACTCCACTAATGAGGTTATCGCAGAAGCAGCTTCTAGGCACTGTGTAGAGACTCTGTTACTCCAGTCCCTTGCACATGGGAATTTTGCTAACACTGTCTACTGGTGAATGATGAAGCACTTGAGAAAACAAGTATGCACTATTACTGCCCCTCCTTGCGTCTATCAATCATAATTCAGATCAACACAGCTCTGAATTCAAAGCCTTCTTTCAGAGATGACTCCAAGATGCTTCGGCATTGGGAGCTTCAGAAAATCTGGGTGTCTCAGACTTCTCTTCCAAGTGACAGAGAATAAAATAATCTTAATCAACTTGATTTTGGGTTTTTGTTGTTGTTGTTTTTCTTTACTGAGACAGCGCTGCCAAAAAACATCGGTCAGCTTGTGTTAGGAGCTGCAAAATGACTGGTCTGGGAATCTCTGAAGGAAACCTCTGTATGCAGCTGTGCTGGGTGAGGAGATAGGGAATGTTTAATAGCAGCCCCTTCCCCAAAGGGCTCAGCTTATTAGAATTTAATATTGATGATAAACTACATACATGTTAATACATTTGTGGCTTCTTTTTTTTCCTCCCTCCCCTCACCTTTTTTTTCCACTTGTGCCTTATTTTCCCTTTTTCTGGCTGCAACAATTAGCACAAACATTTTAGCACTGAATTCAATCCAGGTTGAATACACAGTATTCATCCCAAGTTATGTGGAAGGAAAGAGAGGGGAAAAAAGTGCCTTGAGAACCACTGCATATGAGAACGTGATAATAATATCCATGGATAATTATAATAAATGGCTTGTCTGAAACTTCCATAGAATAGGAACTGAAGCAAACCATAGCAATCTCTCTCCCTCTTCCACCCACCACGCACCCTCAGCAGCTCTGCTCTTTTACCCATGACCGTTAAGGATGTTTTCTGGCTCTGTGACAGCATCGTGACTCAGGTCATGAGAAGTGTCAAAGATGCATTTCCTTGAGATGGGAAAAAGCAACTGAATTTCACAGCCCACAAGGACTAAGCAAAAAGAATAAGCCCAATCAGCATATTTAAGGGTAAAGAGAAACCTTCTAAAAGATACAAGGATATTTTATTGCTAATCTTAATGCTTACGTTTCTCTGCATACACAAAGTGTTTACATTTTTTTGGACTACCAAAACTGCACAGTTGATTTAAATGCCTTACTTAAGAATAATAAACTTAATAAAGACAGCATGGGCAGCACTCATTTACTGCATAATCGATCACCAATCAAATGCACAGGGAACGTGACTCAGGCTGCAGGCACAAGGAATCAGCCCTGGATTCCCTCTCTGCAGCGGCTGCACCCCAGAATAGTCACTGCCAGGGGAAGCAGAAGGTGTTTGGGTTTGAGCTCAGCAGGTCCATCAGATAAAATGATTGTTCCTACCAGTTCTTGTCCCATTCCTTTCCCTCACGGGTTACTAATGCAGGGCTTCACATGCTTTCACCTTCCTTCATACCTAGCCTTACTTGTCATACAACACTCTCAATACTTTAACCTTCTCCTTTAGCTGATATAGTCTCTTGAAGAACTCTAGATTCTACTTTCTCACCTTCTCATCAAACATATTTCAGGCTTGTATCAGGTGAGCAAAGCTTCTTTTTGTCATTTCACTGATGGCAGCTCCCTCAAGCCACTTAAATTCCTTGACCCACCAACAAATTTCTGGATGGCACTGTGTGCCCTGTACTAGACCTCTCTTCTCCCTACCTAATCCCAGCCTTTCTCCTTTTGTGCTCTGGGCACAGACATCATTCAGAAAACCTTTCTTGCATCACTTCACTGAGCAGCCTGTTTGCTCTCTTGCTACTTCAAAGCTCAGTCTTGGTGGCTGCTTTTATGTTGATCACACTCATTTGTCCTTAAAACACCTTTCAGCTGTACCCAACTGTGCCTCATCCTCTGCACAGACACACAAAGTGACCTGAGAAGCCATAAAACAGTGGAGTATGTTCCTTCTTCTGCATCACTAATACCTCAGGTTCATCAATTTCCAATTGGCATGAAGTGCAAAACCCTTCCAAAAGTGATGCATAATCTGCAGGATGTCTTTATTACTCAGGATGTATGAGGAAGGAATACACCTAGGCTGTCTTTTATACACCTGGTTAACTGGTGAGGTTTGTATATGGGGAAAAAAAAATTCATTTTGCTGTAAATTAAGAGGCAGCTATTGAGGGGAAACTTTGAAATAACACTAGAATCCCAAAATATCATTTTATTAAGTTATTTTCAGAGAAACACTTAAAAATCCAATTACCACTTCTCCTTGGGCTCCTTCAGTGCATGCCTCTGAGACATCAACACTTGACCCCACAGAAATTTTATTCAGCTTGATGTTACTAAGACTGAAATCATCCATCTTGACAGGAAAACTTCAGTGGGACACTCACATCTGTGGTAATCCAATTCCTCTCAGCCTTCCACCTTCCTTTCACCTCACGATCCATCTTTGACATCGTGGTCTCCAGTGCACTACCTATTACTTCCCCTCCGCCTGTCTACCCACAGCCTCTCTGAAACAGTTTGCTCTGGCCACTGCTGCAGCATCTGCTGTGCTAAATCACTCAGTCATACATTTTTACACTTCATATCTTAAGAACTCCAATTCCCTTCTGATGTGAGGCTCTTTCCATCTCCAATTTATCTGGAATAGTCACAACTTCTTTCCTCAAATAAAAAAGGCAAATGTACATTTGCCTCCCCCTCAGATCCACCCTGTTTACAAAAGCCCACTTCTAAAACACTTTATGTACAGACACGAACTTCCCTTGTGACAGAATTTATCAGTCTACTTCCCTACTTATCTGAAGGGAATGGATCTTTTCCTTCCACTCCAGAAACTATCCAAAATATACCACCCACTTCTTTCACTCCACTGACTCTCTGTCCATTATAAAAATAATTTAAAAGAGAGAGAGAGAGAGAGAAAGAAAAAGCAAAGCAGCTAAAAAAACCCCACCTCATTTACAACCAGTAAGCTCCTGGCCAGTACCCAAATTGGTGCTTTATGGTCAGCTGTTCATACCTCTTCTCCCCTGCTCTACATGTGTAACCTGGGGCTGCTGTAACCACCCAGCCCCGGGGGAGACTCCTGCCTGTGCTTCCATAGCCAAGTGGCTTCACGGAGCCCTGGGACCTTTCCAGAGGAAGTAATGGCCTCTAAAAGTCGTTAGCAGAAAATTCCCAGCAGGTAAATTAATTCCGCGGCCCGCCCCCCCCCCCCCCCCCCCCCCCCAGTCACCTTCAAAGGGAAACTTCAAATGAGAATGTGAATGAAGCAAAGGAATCACTACACGTTGTAGGCAGCCCAGTGGATGTGGAGGGTTTACACAAACAGCTCAGTGACTGCAGTGTAAATTCTTCCTGCATTAATAAAGGTCCAGTTTCAGTATCACTGTTTGGTGTTTTACACCTATCACAACACAGCCAAGACAACCATTGAGAGTCCGTTAAGAGTCATCACTAAGACAGACTCACTGAGTAATCACAATGCAAACTCTCCCACTTCTTTACTCTCAGGGTGCTGAGCACTGGAGCGGGCAGCCCAGGGAGGCTGTGGAGTCTCCTCTGGAGAGACTCCAAACCAGGACATTGTAATCCTGGACAACCTGCTCCGGGAGCCACCACTTCAGCAGTGGGGTTTGACTGGATGATCCCCAGAGGTCCCTTCCAACCCCTGCCATGCTGGTATTCTATTAAATAATTGCTCTTAAAAGCGACTTAGCATCCTGCAGAACAAACACTATTACACCTCCATCCTGCAGCTGGTGAGGAGAAGCGGAGAGGAGATGAGGAGAAGCAAGGGGGAGAAGCGGAGAGCGAGAAAGGAAAAGCGGAGGACTAGGAGCAGAAGAGGCAGGACGAGGATGAGGAGCAGGGGCGGCGGGTGAGGACGCGCTCCCCTCGCACCGCCCCGGGCCAGCCCCGCGGGACCCGACATGGCCGGGGGAGGGCGCCCCCTGCAGGCTATCCAGGAGGAGGCGGCTGCGCCTTTCTCCCCACACATCCCGGGAATGGTGTGGAAAAAAGGGGATTTTTAGGCAAATTGGGACAGCTAGACAAGGCTGGGGAAGAAATTATTTTAAAGTCCGTTTAAATAAATTAGAAAATAGTGAGACGCCGTGGAAAACCACAACTATTAAGCAAACAGGAGCATCAGAAGTACATTAAATCATGAGCCCTATTCCTATTTTGTTTCTATACATTGATAAAAATATTTTGCATGGAGAGAAGCTACAATTTACGAACAGAAAAAACACAAACTGAAAAAAACCAAAGCTTAACAGAAGCTTTTCAAGCAACTGTTTTCAGCTGGTGTTTACATGCCAGCTCTGGAGCTAAAGGCTGGGAAGGAACTGCCCTCCAGTGCTCTAAGATATTATACAGTTAATTTTCTTTGAAACTATTTTTGTCTGCCTCTCTCTAAATAGGTGGTTTCTTAAGTGAGTGTTACTTAAAGGAAACCAATCTGTTTTTCAGGAAGGGCTGATGATGTCAGTACTTTCAACTCTGCTTTCCCATAAGAATTCTTCTAGTAAAAGGAGTTTCACTCTGGGAAATAGTGAAAAGTAACATGAAAATATTTCAAGCATCTCAGACTGCATGTTTACCAAGCTTCAAGTTTTATGCCAGAGTTTTGATCCTGTTGTGACTGCAACAAACGAAGGAAAAGTGAGAGATAGCCTTTTTGCTTTTTTTTTTTTTTTCAATGAAAAAACACTTTTGCAACAAAAATACTAAATCCTAAAATATTTATAAAGAGCTAAATACAATCCTGAATGTAATGTATACAGAACAACAAGCTGGGGATTTTCTACCATTCTAAATCTAGGCACCCCATTTCAGCACAGGTATTGAATCTGAAACAGAACCAACAACAGCCTTTTGGCAGAACTACACCATACAAATAAATATATCAACCCCCAACAACATGCCAAGATACATTCAGAGAGTATCATATTATTATTCAGTCTTTATAGTAGGTGTGGATGTGCAGCTTGTAGGTCCAACGTGTGCTTAGCTTCACTATCACAGCATCACAGAACGGTGAGGGCTGGAATGGACCTCTGAAGATCATCTAGGCCAACCCCCCTTGCTAGTGCAGTATCACCTAGAGTAAATCACCCAGGAACAATGTCCTGTATTATTGTTTCTTCTCACACTGGAAATTCCTGCAGTTGACAACAGAAAAAAACCTCCAAATAGAGCTAGAGAGACCTTAACTTGATGGTGGTGCAAGAAGTAATGATAATAACACACTGTACATTTTAATTTGCAGAATAAAAATACTAAGAGTTAGCTCTGTGGCTTCCAATCTTCCAAATAAAGCCTTGCATTTTGACAGCTAAATGCTCCTTGCTACTCACAAATAAGCGTCCTGGAGATGGCAGGGGATATGTTTGCATAATCAAAGACATAGTTCTGCTTCAACTACTCATCCATCAATCCACACAGTGTACCTGTGAGACAGGTGAGTACCCTAACCCCCATTTCATACAAGTAAAAAAGGTTACATAAGGCCATATTCTACCCTAATGTTCACCCCACAACCAACCGATGTCGTAACAGTCTTATAATAGTCAAAGCCCATAAAAGGATCCCAACCTAAGTCAGATGTTACTGACAACACATTCTGGCAATCCAAGGGAATGACAAAAATATAACCTCACTGGATTAACAGACAGAATAACCCAAACAAATTCTGTGCTCGCTATAAAAGGTGCAAAGGAAATGGCGTTTTATCATCCTCAATGTAACAGTTTACTTCATTCCAATAAGAACAAAGCCAAACTATGATTCATTTGGAAATGAAATCATCCCCACCCCCCCAGTAAAGGCATACATGGTGTGGGTAAACAGTTCCTGGGGTACTCAGGACGAAATGTAAATAGATTGCCCTGCTACTATACACAGAGCAAACAGTTTCGTTTTGAGAATGGGAGCCGCAAAAACAAGCGACAAAAAAGTATTACAAAGCCTGAACTCCGAAAATATTTACAAGAGCAAAAGCTAATGACAAGTTACCAACAATAGATGGCAATTGCCAAACAAAAGAAGAAGATCACGAGCAGCGCCTCGATCACAAAGTCCGATCTTTTGGCCTAGGGCTGTGGCCCATGCTGTTGTAAGGGGAAAGAAATACTAGCAGAAGGCTTAACAATGAGTTTTTCTTACTTGGGGTTCATTGCAACTTTTCTAGATCGCAAAGGACGAGAGGAAAATCGAGAGGACATGACTCCACACAACAAAAATCCTCCAGAGATAAACCCAGTCGGTCACAATCTTCTCCACATCTCTCACTTGATTTGTGCCGGTGTAATGGTGCTTTCCAGGACATGGTCTTTGAGTTTATTTCCATTATAATCAGCCTTACACGTAAGTTAGAGGGTTGAATAAGGAGTAAGTTACTCTTGAGGAAAACTACAAACTTAAAGTAATTCCAGACGTGGGGAACAAAAAGATTATTATTCTTGTTACCCAGTAGAAAGCCGACAGATAAAATCAGCTGAGCAAAATTTACCCAGGGACACGGAGTGAGGCAGAAGTAAAGCAAAGAACGAAATCCCAAACTATCCTTTTCTGCTCTCAGCACTAGTCTGCATGCCTGTCACCAGGCTGCTGCAGTTCCTCTGAGCAATAATTTAACATTCTGATAAGGAGCTGTTACAATCTCAGCAAACACATCTTAGCTCACAAATTAAAATAATCAGCCGTCTCTGGCTAACGCAGCTGCCACACACACACACACACACACAAAGTCCCTCCACTCAAAGTCACTCTCAGCTTCAGGGTGTTGGGCTGTTTTTTTCCCAAGTTGATGATAAATAGCTCATTATAAAAGGCATAAAATTCAGTTCAATGTCCTCCTGGCTTCAGTCAGGTAAACCGAGAGATCACTGAAATGAAGCAGCAGCAACACTATTGCTCAAAACATTACACTGCTTTACCAAACGGATTATTTTAAACCAAAAATATTTCATCTTTCTTTCCAAGATTTTTTTTTAAGACAACTCCACTGACTCCTCCACACAATCCCCAACAAGTTTCCCATGGAAAACTTTCACTTTAAAGTTTGCAAGTTACCAATAAAAAAATCTGAGTCTGAGTCCAAGTTCAAGCCCTCCTACACTGTACGAAAGCATGAGCACACTCCGTGGGGAAACCAAAGTTACCTTCGTGCCTTAATTCTCAGCGCCCATGTGCAGCCTTCCACTGGAGCTAATTGTTTCAACAGAGCTGATTTTTAAGCAGTGATGACTGCACAGAGATCTTGAAATAAATCTCATTTATTTATTATAGTTCAAGACAGACATTTGAAAACTGAAGCCTTAAAACTCTTGAGACACTCCCACAAATGCTGCTCGCTTTCTCTCAGTGACTTGCCCATGCATGTATTTCTCCTACCTAGAAAATCTGTGCACCACTGAGGATCCCAGAGCAAAGGAAACTGCTGTTTCTTCTGAAAGAAAGTGTCAAATCTATTCAGAACCTCAAATGCACCTAAGAGTACTGTGAAGGCAACAACTTACTGCAATTTCCCTTGACGGAAAACAGAATTGGTTGGATGAAAGCCTCACAAATTGATAGCTCCTTCCTCTCCTCTAAGTGATGTCAACAGTTAAAAGAGCCTGGATGTGCCATACTAAACCTTTACAGTGCTCCCCAGCCTGTTACAAGCCTGATGTGCTGAGCTGCTGTACAACAAGACAGTAAGTTTAATGGTAGATACAGAAACGTCTCCAAGGAGGAGGAAACTACAGATCACATTTTGGGTGCCTTCCAGTGGCCTCAGGCAGAGAAGCATGGCTGTGCAGAAAAACTTTGTTTAGCAAAGTCCAAATAAAGGAGAAAATACAGAGGCTGCTGCTGAGACAGCTCTGCTTCCCTGAATAATCAACAAGCTATAGAAGTGTTCCTTTGATTCAGAAATCCCACAATGATTCTCTCTTCACATCCTTTTGCTCCTCCAAAGCATGTCCACCACAGCAGTAGGCTGTACAGAGCAATCCTTACACATTCTTCTTTCTTTGTATGCTGTCACATAGCTCTCACCCACAAAAAAAGCCAGGACACAAAAATCTGTGCCACTGACTTCACATTGTCTAGTTCCCACATTTTTCCTCAAACAGTGTTTATTGTGGATGTCCAGGTGCGCTTCATGACCATGGAGGCTGATCAGTACTGACAGTATTAGCTAACTACATTTGAGTAATAGAATGGCTTAGGTTGGAAGGGACCTCAGACATCATCTACTCCAACATCCCTGCCACAGGCAGGGATGCCTCTCAACTAGACTCAGCTGCTCAAGGTCTCACCCAACCTGGCCCTGAATAACCTCAGGGAGAATGCAGTCTCCAGTAAACTCAACGTTTCTGTTGTTCAGCTGTCAGCAGATCATAGGATCATAGAATGCTAGGGGATGGAAGGCACCTCCAGAGATCATTGAGTCCAACCTCCCTGCAAAGCAGGACCACTTAGGGCAGGTCACACAGAAACACATCGAGGTGGGTTTCAAAGCTCTCTAGAGAAGGAAACTTCAGAATCTCTGTGGGCAGCCTGTTCCAGGGCTCTGTCACCCTCACAGTAACTAAGTTTTTTCTCATATAGAGATAAAATTTCCTGTGATTGAGTTTGTGTCCACTCCCCCTGGTCCTGTCACTGGGTATCACTGAAAAGAGACTGGCTCCATCCTCCTGACAGCCAAAAGAACTGAAACGTGAAGCTGGAAGATTAGGAAGATCTTTAGGCCAGCATCTCCAAAGGTATTTGGGAACCAAACCTTTTTGAGCCAGGTGGCTACACACCAGGTACTGACACATCTTAGAGGGCATGGGCATTAATGACTCACAGGGCAAGGTTTCCTGAAGTGAGGGGAAGGAAAAGAAGGAAACACTGGGATTTACCATGGAGGGGTGAGCCAGACGGGCTGCTTGACAGGCCTGGAACAGGGCTACAGCGTCCTCCTTGCTTGGATGTCAGCTCTTGCTCGATCTCCTCCAAGCCTGCGCTCTTCTGGAAGCGGCTCATGCGGTTCACCACCCGGGGCGACATGTGGGTGCGGACACAGGGCTGGCCTCCGTAGGGATTGATAGGGAAAACGTGGGAAGTGCCACGGAGTGTGCTGACCACCACCCAACGGCAGTCATGGCTGAAGGAGATATCCTGTACCTAGAAAACAGAGTCAGGTGGGAACGGAGTGACCAAAGTCCACACCGCTCCCAAAGGAAAGGGACAACCATGCTTTAAAGACCAGTCTGAAACAGAAATGCGAATTAAACCCCTGAAGTTTAGCCAACAACTAACATTTCTGTGTACATGGCAATGCACTTAATTTACAGTATATATTCTAAATAGCAGCAGAATACCCAGCTCCACATTTTGTGTGCTTCTCAAAAGATTTTGTGATTTTTCTTTCAACGGGCCTGAACTTTGGAAAACAAACCATGCTGCAAAGTACTACAGAAAGCCACAAGAGCTTGGTGTAATTTTCCAATAGGACTGAGCTCTAAAAAAGAGTTGGGAAATCATGTCAATTACAGGTTTTTGTTATTTGTTTGTTTACTTTAATCACACACACCCCCCCCCCCCAAAAAAAAAAAAGGAGGAAAAGGGAAGGATGAGATGAAGAGAGAGGATCTCACCACTGGGCCTGGTTTTGACAGATATTGGCACGCCAAGCTGTATTTTCAGTCAACAGAAATACCATGTGCTACAGAGTAACAAACCAAAAATCAATGGCTAGTATTTGCAAAAGCTGTCTGCAATGGTCTCTGAGCCTGCTGCTCTCAGTGTATCCCTCCATGGGACTCCCAGGCATCCAGACAGCCCTGGATCCATGCTTTTTGTTTTGGGTTTGTTTTTTTTACTGTATAATGAACGATTTGGGCCATTTCTCTACATAGACTTACTCCATTTTACACACAGCCATCTTTATTGATCAGCTGTTAAACTCCCAGTAAAGCCCCCAGTTAGATTTCTTCTCCCTCCTCCAAGTACTTATCCCTCACTTGAGAAACACAAGTCCCATTTGAGCCCTGACTGCTCAGTCTTGAAACAAATATAGCAACAGAGTTAAATATTTTCTACTTTAGTTACTCCTTGCATAGATCTCAGATATGAAGTCCAGAAGGATTTAATTCTCTTTTAAGTGTGCTTTACACAACGCTTTGATGGAAGGCAAATTCTTGCTCCTGAAGGAATGCTTTAAAAGAGAGATTAAAGTTTGTTTCCAACCCCACACTGGCAGACAACTCAAGAAAACAAGGAGTCTAGGTTAAAATGATTTATCACAGAAGGGAAAAAAACAAAAGGTCCTAAAGCAATGTTTTTAGAGGTAAAAGCTGACTAATAAGAGCCACCGAGGCAAGTGGGATTTAACACGGCAAACAAACAGATAGGTGAAGGATTAGTTTTCATTTATATTATTAAACAGCATAAACCAAATCAAATTCTTGAAGATTTCACTGAAGCCAGTTGTACAATACACTAGGTACTCAAACTGGAGTAAACACTGATAAAATCTTGACAAATATTCCAGAAATGCACTCCGGCTATTCCAGACAAAAGCAGCAAGTATCCATCAAAGTGCAAGTTCCCAACTGAGCCCTGAAGCCTTGGAGATTAAAAACAAATTAAAGGGGATTTAAGTCTTGCGACTTGTGACAAGATATTTGGCTGACAGACTGTCACGACACAAAATGCTCCATCAGCACTACACAGGTAAACTAAAAATCCAGGGCTACACACCTGCTCTTTTCAATTCTGGTGACACAGGCAAACGATCTGCTAACGACACAGCTAAAGACCTCCCCAAAACCTGACAGCTTTGGCACTTGCAGTGATTCTGGTCTCCCGGACAGAAAGTCACAGCACTTAGAGCTCCTAGCTTGCCTACAAAGTGTTTCACCTCAATAGATTGCTCCAAAAAGGATTAGAGACCCCCAGAGGGATTAACAAGAGCCAAAAATAAAAAGAAACCCCAAAGCCGCGGAGTCAGAGCAAAACGATGGCACCAAGAGTAATAGAACAGAACAGAACAGAATAGAATAGAATAGAATAGAATAGAATAGAATAGAATAGAATAGAATAGAATAGAATAGAATCTACCAACCCATCAACCAATCCAGCCCACCTAAACAACTAAACCATGGCACCAAGCACCCCATCAAGTCTCCTCCTGAACAATACTTGCTGCTTAAAAGGCAATTTCTGCTGCTCAAAATGCGACCTAAGGACCAGCTACAAATCGCCTTTCCCAGTTACAATGGAATGGTCACCAAGATAATACAAACATTAAAATGCAGTCCTATCAAAGCCCCTATTTTCTAATTTCTAGTTAAAAAAAAAACCCTTCACATAATTAGATGTGGCCCCTCTGAACACATCCCTCTGCTTCAAATATTTCATACTCATTTTAGATCCAGCTTTAAATTCCCCTCCTTGTCTCTAAAACCATCTACCTGTCCAAGCCTCCAGAAGAACCTTGACAGGCTGAGAGGGTTGGGGCTGTTCAGTCTGGAGAAGGATCTAAGGATACCTTACTGCGGCTTTCCAGTATCTGAAGGGGGCTACAAGAAAGCTGGGGAGGGACTTTGAGGGTGTCAGGGAGTGATAGGACTGGGGGGAATGGAAGAAAACTAGAAGTGGGTAGATTCAGATTGGATGTTAGGAAGAAGTTGTTCCCCATGAGGGTGGTGAGACACTGGAACAGGTTGCCCAGGGAGGTGGTGGCAGCCTCATCCCAGGAAGTTTTTAAGGCCAGGCTTGATGTGGCTGTGAACAACCTGCTGTAGTGTGAGGTGTCCCTGCCCATGGCAGGGGGGTTGGAACTGGCTGATCCTTGAGGTCCCTTCCAACCCTGACAATTCTGTGATGATTCTTTGAAAACAGCTTTTCTTTTCCTTCCTCTCTGCTGCTCTGCTCACTCACTCTGGAGGTCCACCACAAGTTGTGTGCTGCTCTCCAGTGCACCATGGCTGCACATTACGCAGCGTCCCCGGCTGCCGGCAGTATAAACAAGCTGCACAGTGGCCCATTAGTGGTTTTCAAGTTTATGCTAAGCGTTGCAATTTATTGCTGTCCTTTAGGTTAATGTACTATTCTTTCATGTATTTATAACATATTTCTGGATTTGTTGTTAATTATGATGTAATGTTTAGATACCAAAGATCAATCAAGAGCCTGTAGTGTTTACAGCTATATGTTAATAAAGTACAAAGCACAGCAGAGCTCTCATGATGCACAGTTTATTCTATAGCTCAAGGTCAACATCAGATTTAATACTCATGTCTGTATTTCAAATTTTTATCTACCCTCTTCTGTCTGGGCTAGGAAAGGGAATTACAGACTTGAGGTTTTGTTTAACTTGGGAAAACTTCAGATTTTTTTAAACTGCAATACTAAACACTTTTGTGGGAACAAAAGTGCTGTGACCGGCAGGACGAGAGGTGATTCTCTCTCACTCTGTGAGACCCCACCTGGAGTACTGCATCCAGTAGAAGAGGGACATGGAACTGCCTGAGTGCGTCCAGAGGAGGGCCACAAAGACGATCAGAAGGCTGGAGCACATCCCCTGTGGGGACAGGCTGAGGAAGTTGGGGCTGTTCAGCCTGGAGATAAGAAGGCTCCAGGGAGAGCTTATAGCAGCCTTCCAGTAATTGAGGGGCTACAAGAAAGCCAGGAAGGGACTTTTTACAAGGGTTTGCAGTGACAGGATGAGGGGCAATGACTTTAAGCTTGAGGAGGGCAGATCTAGACTGGAGATTAGGAAGAAATTCTTTACAGTGAGGGTGGTGAGGCACTGGAACAGGTTGCCCAGGGAGGTCACAGATGCTCCCTCCCTGGAGGAGTTCAAGGCCAGGTTGAATGAAGCCTTGAGCAATCTGATCTGGTGGAAGGTGTCCCTGCCCATGGCAGGGGGGTTGGAATGAGATAATCTTGAAGGTCCCTTCCAACCCAAACCATTTTATGAACCTATGAACTTGCATGTACTTATTTTGTGTAGTAGAAATAGGCTAAGTTTTTGCTATCATTCCTTCACTCTTCCCACAGCTTCTTCAAATTTCAACACAATCTTAATTAGAACATGTTCACAAAATGCAATTAAAAAATAATTCAAGCCATAACTGAAAAAAAAAAAAACAAAACAAAACAAACAAAACAAACCAGAGGTAAGGGCAGCACATAGAAAACTTGTCTAAAAAGCAGTTGATTAAAATGGGGTAGTCAGGAATGGCTGATTACACAAACAACCTCATGGGACAGGCAGTGACCTTGTTTACCACTACTCAAGGGAATGACTGACAGCCCACACCCAGCCTCCATATTTCAGGGCTTCTACAAGTTAATACTGAACTAACACGCTGCACAATGTGCTGCTATCAATTCTTAGGAAGGAGAAGGAGCTTGTCTGGGCCATCACAGATCCTCCCCAGGCAAACCCACTCCTGGATGTATGTGCAGAATGCAAAGCTCACAGCACTGAGCCATTTACTTTCACGGTGATTACAAGAACCCACTATTAAAATGCATTCTGATCTTCCTAGGGCTCTTTTTTCATTCCCTTGGTGCCCTTTTTTTCAGTTGTGGCGAGGTACAGAAGGAACAATGTGCATATTCTTGTGCATTCAACGAAACTTCACTAGTGAAGTGCCACAAGAAGAGAGCCTGACCAGCATCACTGCAAGACAAACTTACCCCAGTTCCATGCACACTGTGCAGTGTCACAGAGAAAACACACCCCTCTTTGAAGGACATGACTTAAGTATTTAATTATGCTGTGCAGGGAGATGGCAGAAGTAAAAACCCAGTTATCATTAAACAACGAGGAAGAGCAGCAGTCCTGAAGAGGCAAAGGTCAAAATAAATTAGAGAACTGCTCTGTGGTGGAGTGGCTTCTTCTTTTTTTTTTTTTTTTTTGTTGAGAAAATTAAGGAAATGATGTAGCAACACACACAAATGAAAAAATAATAAAATCATGGGCTACACAATAAGATTTATCAGAGCCACACAGACCCAACTCTGTCTCCCCGAGTTGTCAAAACTGATTTCAGTTTCGTATCAAACCCACGGCAGAATCTGGGCACAGCGAGACACTCATGTAGGGTCCCTCAGCCAGAGTGGCTGCTCCCTATTAATAACTGAAATTGCAAATGCCACTCTGCTCAGAGCCCCGGCTCCTCGAGACAGTTAAGCTACTTCTAATTGCAGCAGTTTCTTATTGTCTGCTTTCATCAAAGACTGATCAACTTCCTTAAATCAATCTTTATTATTTCAAGACCGTCCCCAGATTCTTTCCCAGAACCAAGAAAGCCTCTCTTCCAGAGACCGTTGCAGTAATTACCGCAGCAGAAGCATGTCAAAGGAGAGGAAGAAATTTCCATTCACCGCGGAGGTTTACATCAAATGTTTGTAAACTCTTCCAACGTTTCACTACCTGGACATGGTTATGTGACACAGCCTTGAACAGACTCCACGAAATCACGTCACAAACCCATTCATGCGTTCCCTGGGCAAGCGTAAAATCGCACGTGTTCCGTGGCAGCCTGCGCTGGAATGTTTTTATCATCCCCTCTGTTTACCTACACTGACTGCAGTCAGGTCTAACAGCAGTTGGAGAGGCAGAATAACAAAAGCCTGACAGCGTAAAAGATTACAGAGGACCCTGGCCACCGGCCCGCTGATGCTATCATTACGTTTGTTTGCTCTAGGTTGAGATAATGCTGTTTTCTGGGATATTTTTTTTTCTGTTTACAAATGCAGATCAAAGAGAAAGGATCATCAGGTGACAGCCTAACTTTCATCTCCAAGCAAACGAGCCTCCTCAGTTCAGAACATGCTATACCTTCATTAAGGACCTTCCCAAATATTCTTGGATAAAAATATGAGCGCAGCTGAGTGTTGCCTTACAATGTAAGAGCTGCCGGGGTAAGAAAATGAGCCCTCAAACGAAATGTGACCACAGCCACAGGCACAATTTCCCCACCTTTTTGGCTGAATTATGCAAGCACGGATTCTCTAAGAGCTTTGGTTAAATAAATGCACCCAGCATTTGCAACCAAACTTCATGATGTAGCACAGCACACCAAACACACACTGGGTTTTGTTCTCTTAAGCACAAACGTTATCCTAAAGTAAACTGTGTAACATTACAATTCAAACATGGTGCAGCACCAGATGTACCTGTCAGTATCTGGAACACTGATAGATATGGCTCCCTGACTTCTGTTCCTGCAGTGAAGTTGGTATGCTGGATTGGATTTAGGGAGAAATTCTTCCCCGTGAGGGTGGTGAGACACTGGAACAGGTTGCCCAGGGAGGCTGTGAAAGCCTCATCCCTGGAGTTTTTTAAGGCCAGGCTGGATGTGTCTCTGAGCAACCTGCTCTAGTGTGAGGTGTCCCTGCCCATGGCAGTGGGGGTTGGAACTAGATGATCCTTGAGGTCCCTTCCAACCCTAACAATTCTATGATTCTATACTGTGTATCACACAAAGCATACACTGCAGATCCAACACTCCTTGGAAAAACTGGCCTGACAGTGCCCTCCATGTAGAGTCCATGCCTGCAGAAGCAGTGATCCCATATAGGGGACTTCTGTGTGTCCAGCAGTTCAGACACAGCCACTCAGACAAGGACTTTTATAAACATCACCAATTCACCAGCTCTTTGTGCATGAACTAAAAGGTCTGATAGTATCAGTGGGAAATATCTGCAAGAAAGACTTTTGGTGATCAAAAAGCAAGAGAAGACAAATCATGTACCAGGCGAGAGAAGGATTCCCATGCATTTGGCAGAGGGATGGTGCAGCACCATTGGCCAGAATCTCACAGAGGAAGCAGAAGATTTTGGTGTGGCCATTAAAATACCAGATATAAGGAGGGCATAATGATGCTGTTTAAACAATTTGTAATGGGCACTAGCTAAACAAATTTTGACACTGATAATCACTCATGTCCATCAACACAGATTTGAACTTTTTATAGCTCCAGTACAGAAGGTGACCTTTAAGACTACTGGCCTTGATTCACAGTTAGCTTTAAACCAGGGAGGTGGGAGAAAGGACAAAAAAAAAAATCTAAAAGGGGGAAAAAGTCTGGTTGCAAATGTATAAATTAACCAAGAGAAGAGCCACAGAGACTTCCAGTGTGTGTGCCTCAGAGTACCTGCATTAGGAATTTTAAACTGAACAGTCTCCAAAATTCTTGCCTAATGCTACTGATACATGACATTTACAGGAGAAAAGAAGAGCACCACACAGTGATCTTCTCACTAAGCACCTCCAGGTAGTGTTATTCCATCAGAAAAAAATAAATCCATGCATTATATTACGGAAAGATCTTGCATAGATGCACATTGAGAATCACAGGTACCAATGCAATATTGTTGCTGGGCAGTTTAATCATCCAGGGAGTTGTGAAACCTACCAATGTGCCTCAGACTGAATTTTCTCTATTTCAGGCCACTCCAAAAGCTATACTGTTCACATCCCAAATGGAAACTATGTGGCAAACTAGGGGAAAAAACTTTACTATGTTGATTCTGAGAATTTTAATGCAAAGCATTCACAGAGATGCTAATACTATAGCCCCAAAAATGTGTATCAAGAAAGGTTTATTCTCTAAACTGTGGTTTGTTTGGTTTCCAACGTATGCCTTAAAAGCCAAGTTTATCAGCTGTAAAAAACAGAAGAACATCTTTGTTCTTAGTGACTGGAGGCCTGTGCTGTGCTTTTCAACATTGATTACAGGGTATTTCCCATTTTTGGTGTGTAACTAGAACAAAAATAACTCTGAAACATTAAACACATTATAGCACATGCTCAGAGAGATGACAGAGTATCAGTACACACACAGATCTCAATGCCCTTTATATGATTTATTAAAATGACTTCTAAGTGTTAAATATTTGCCCGTATTCCTAATTTCCTCTCACTTTCCAGACTGGTTATCCCTACCTAGGGTAAACCATTGCCTATAATAGTAATTACACATTGCCAGAGTGGTAGCAGCAAAGCTTTAGAGGATTTCAGCTACCAGCAATTTCAATTCATACCAATTGAAACATTATCAACCACGACCACATTAAATAAAAAGCTTTCAGATTCTGCTTGTTACAAAGCTAAGGCAAAAAAAAACCAAATAATCCCCAAAATCTTAAGGGAGACTGAACAACTCAAAGGCAAAAAAAAGAAAGCAAAAAGGGGTCTGAGGGAGCTGTAATCACAGTACCACAACAATCCAAGCTTCCAGTGTCAGGGTCATAATCACAGCGCCCGAGGCTTCTCTCTGTCACACTAGTTTACATCTGCCAGACTGTCACAAGTCTGTGCTTTCAGTGTGTAATTGCATCAGCAAGTGCAATACTCATTTCTTACCCCGTGGTGACATTTTTATTTATGTATTTAAAACAGGTTCTTCAACAGTTACTCAATGCTGCAAAGGTGAGGCTCTGCCGATGCCTAAAAGCATCGCGGTGAAGGATTCAAGCACAGCACGCTGCACTGCTCCCATCGCAGCCGGCCTGGCACAACTCCTCTCTCTCGCTTATTTCCCCACTTTATCAGGGCACCAGTTTACTGAGCGTTGTTTAAAATACAATTTCAGACTTTTTCACTCGATGCTAAGAGCCTAATTCAGTCTGCAAGCTTGAAGAGCAGGGTTTTTAGACTGGGCAGCTCAATCTGTATCACTGCAGTCTCCAACAGATTCCCCCACTTGGCTGAAGCGCAGATAAAAAAAGCTAGGCACAGTCTTTTGGTTAACTCTTCCTTTCAACTCTTTCATTGTCTGCCTTTGGCTTTCACCACCGAAGTCAAGCAAACCCTGACAGTCACTTCACGGGCACTAGACAAATGTTTAACATGTTACATGAGAAAAGGTTAAGTACAAACACAGCTAATAATCTGGGCTCTTTGCAGGCAGTGTCATATCTGAATAAATCTGACAGCACCTCATTGGAAAGGGCAAGAATTTATTATTGTCCAGGTTAAACGCTGTGCTCTTATCCTTTCTGTGGCTAGAACATAAGAAAGGCTCTTTGTGTGCTGAAACAAACATTAAAGTGCCAACATACACAAAATGTATAAGGTGTCTGGGGATTATTCTTCAGCAAAGAGTTTTAACTTACTTTGGCTTCGGTCTCTCCCCTGTGAAGTGTGTACAAATGATGGACGGCACTTTGTGATGATGACCAAGGATGTGTCAGGATTTGGAAAACATGGAAATCGTGGCCTAATGTGTCAGTAGTGACCAGCAACATCCCTGGGTAAACAAGAAAAAACAAAGCAAAAAGAAACACAAAAGCACAAGAGATTAATCACTGCAAAAGGAGAAGCTTAAGCAAGTCTGTCTTACGTTTGATTTTCTGGAAACAAAACCATTACAGAAAATGACTGAATCGCAAGGAATTCAGCTCATAAAAATACATCAGAACCTCAACTAAGATCATATTAGCAGTATTACTACTTAAATATTGCAATACCAATCTATAACAGCCATCTGAAGGAATCTGGGAACATTCTAGCTAAAGCTGAGAACTTCTGTGACCAATATGAAGCACTGAAGTGATTAATGTTAGCGTGAAACCCCAAAATGCCCTTCACTGGGACAAAGGCAGCAGGAAAAGAGATTGATGTTTCCACAGTAATAATTGTTGGAAGAAGAGACATTATCAAAAGCCAGCCAAAACAACCCATACCAGAAACAATCCTGAAGAAGCATCCTTCTTACAAATGTATACGAGAGAAACTCTCTGATTTATTGCTTGAAAGGCAGCAAATCAGAGCTGAGAGCTTTCAAGTGAAATATTAAATTAGGTACTAACTTCATTGAAAACAGCTCACTGATGGATGTACTGAAGTGATTCAATTAGAAGACCAGCAGAATCACAGGAACTTATATGTGCTCTCTACTTTTGATTCCTCCCACCCTGTGTCAGTCCATAGCCCAGTTTTTAAACATTTACAAATATAGTTGAAGTCAATTTGCCACAAAAGGTTAGTTTTCATACCAAAAAGTAAGCCTTTTTTTAAGATAAGAAAACCATGGTATCAGGGCAGAAGGTAGGACTGCAGTCAACAAACTTCAGATTTCCTTTTCTGTATGAAATATCCATATTACCATGCTAATTAATGGCATTTGAGAGGTTATCACCCAAAGCAAGCCCCTGACATTTAATTACCATCAAGTACAAAGGGATTTTAGCCATTTAATAGCTGCACTGAAGTGTTTTCAAGGTACCCATCTATTAAAGAAACCCAGGAATTTCCACACTGCTCTGTTGTGTTGATTCTCCATAGAAAGCACCACTGAAATATTTCATCCTTCAGGAAGAGAACTCACAGCTCCCTGTTTTACACAACACCTATTCAAAGGATAAAGGATTATCTTATTTCTGACATACAAAATGTTTTCTTTGCAGTTTATTTCCACGTGGCTCCACAATTCATGCTTCTGCTCACTGCTGCTAAACAAACACACCCAGGACAAGTGTGAAAGCTCTCACATGTTGCCATAAAAAAGTCCTGGAACAGGACACTTGGGGAATTTTGGAATTAAACTGGAAAAAAATTTCTCTTGTGTAGGGAGCAGCAGAGAAACAATCTCTTAGTAAAGATGAAGGCTAATGAACTTTTCTACAGAACCAGCATTACAGCATCACTAATCAGCATGCCAAGTGTTTTCCCTCCTTGGCAGTCCTTTAAACCCAAAAAGAACAATTTCAGCAGCCAAAGCCTTGACCTTCTGAACCCAGTGTCACCTTCTGAGCCCAGTCTCATGCCCCAGTGCCTCCTCCTCTATAGCAGGCTTGTGAGCACCTCTCAGCTCACAGGAGGAGCAGAGCAGTCCTGAAGCCTCCAACCAGGATAACACAGCATGAACATCTCAGTATCTCTTGGCCATAACTCTTGAGAAGTCAAGATCTTGGGAAGGCAAACAAATATTTTGAAGACAGTGAGGCCCACCAGCAGTAAGGTACAAAATCAGAGAGAAATCATAATTGTATTTAGAGACAGAATTACCCACAAAGTTTCCTCCTCAGCTTGACCACTGAGCTGGTAGGGCTTGGCCAGCACACAAGGCCACCCACACTGCACACATCCATTCCCTCAAAAATCACGCAAATGCAAGATCTTAAATCTGACCTCAGCAAGATTCCCTCCAGCAGACATACTTTTGCTGTTACAGGCTGCTACTCTGACTCTGAGTGTTAGAAATGAAAGAGAGTTTGTTATGGAGCTGAGAAATCCGTGAGTGCATTTGGGTATTATGTTTGGGCGGTAAGGCATGTGAGCTGAGGTTGGTCTGGATGTTAATGTTGGCTTAACTGGCAATTTCCTTGATTTGTAGTGACTGTGTTGATAGGAAATACGGCTAAAGTTGCTCAAGTGCAAGCCAGCCAAGTCTTTAGTGTGGGATTGTGCACACAATTTGCATTAATTCTGTTCTGAAACATCACAAAATACACTTCCCTTCTAGTGAAGTGTGCGGTCCTCGGTGATATATGGCATTTCCACTGGAGAGACCTGGAAGCAAAGAGGGCCTTGGTGTGCTAGAATTAGGCTACTGCTCTTACGGGAGTGAGGAGATTCCAAAAGATCTCATTCAACACAGCACTAAGGATTTCTTTTCTATATTCCCACAGTTGCCGCTCCTCAGACATATAGGGCAAGAGGCAATAGCTTTAAGTTTGAGGAGGGGAGGTTTAGACTGGAGATGAGGAAGAAATTCTTTAGAATGAGGCTGGAAAGACACTGGGAGAGGTTGACCAGGGAGACTGCAGATACCCCCTCCCTGAAGGTGTTCAAGGCCAGGTTGGATGAGGCCTTGAGCAACCTGGTCTAGTGGAAGGTGTCCCTGCCCATGGTGTGCACTAGATGATCTTTAAGGCCCCTTCCAACCCAACCCATTCCATGAATCTACGACTTTAGGTCCTTCTGAGCTCTCCTGTTATTTCAGATGGAAAGGACCTTTGGAGAAGCTGGAAGAGAGGACTCCATAAGGCTTCTCTTAACAGTGAACAGACAGCCTCAGCACTTCTAGTGCTAGAAGTGTTTTATAAACATGAATAGAGAGCTGAGTGCACCCAGAGAACCGAGCACAGCGCTCCTCACGTGTATCCCATCACATGGCACAGCACAACCATGATCACAAAAAAAACAACCAACCTTGGAGCGAGCCAGAAGTCTGTCTGGAGGCAGGAGACAGAGAGCTGCGTAACACTCAGGAGCCAGTGAAAACACAGGAATTACCATACTGCCTTGTCCATCAAGGCTCTGGCTTATTTAGCTAACCAGGATCTCGTTTCCAGCATTGGCTGCAAACACAGGTGTCTGTGGATGGTGCAGAAACCCCGCAGGACACAGACATGCTAGAATTTCACCCTGCTCCTCACAAAGGTTTTTGTCCCAAATCTCTACTCGCCCCGAGCAGGGCACTGCTAGAGAGCTCACCTCGGGACCACACACTACAAATGTCTCCAGGTCTGATGCCCCCAGCATAAGAGGGACACAGAACTGCTGGAGCGGGTCCAGAGGAGGCCACCAAGATGATCAGAGGGCTGGAGAGCCTCCCCTATGGGGACAGGCTGTGACAATTTGGGCTGGTCAGCCTGGAGAAGAGAAGACTCTAGAGAGACCTTATAGCAGCCTACCAGAACCTGAGGGGGACTACAAGAAAGTTGGAGAAGGGACTTTTTACAAGGGCTTGTCATCAGAGGTCAGGAGGGAATAGATTGAAGCTTGAGGACGGCAGATTTAAACTGGGTATTAGGAAGAAATTCTTGGCAGGGAGGGTGATGAAACACTGGAACAGGTTGCCCAGTGGCATTGTGGATGCCCCTCCCTGGAGCTGTTCAAGGACAGGCTGGATGAGGCATTGAGCGACCTGGTCCTGTGGAAGGTGTCCCGGCCCAAGGTTCAGGTGTTGGAACTGGATGATCTTTAAGATCCCTTCCAACCCAAACCATTCTATGAATCTATGCCACCAAAATCCATAAAGAACATGGTGTCACCTGCTTGTTCCTTCAGTGAGCTACAGCATATCTGAGCAGATGAAGCTGTAAAATATGTTGGTCTATCTGTGGGTCTGATCAGTTCCATATGAGGTACATTGCTCTTGGTTTCATACTCATCTGTTGCCTTTTGGTTTTGCGGGGGTTGGGGTTTGGCTTTTCTTTTTCTGTCTCTGCTAACTCGAAGGAGTCGAGAGGTGAAAGAGAACACATTTGTGGGTGGAAAGGAATTGGCTTTAAAACAGAAAGATGGGTGGTATCTGACTTGGCAATTTTGCATGCCTGATCTGAAATCCTGCTGCCTGTCAGGAATAATAATCTAATAAAATGCATTTATTGGAATAAGTGCATTTGATTAAATGCAAGCCGAGGGGAAACAGGCCCTTGGCTTACATTAGCCACTCTCGTTCAGCAAGTTCAAGGAGGACCTTTCTTACTGACATTTGCATTTGAAATACAAACATCTACTTGTATCAACAGAGAGGTCCGAAGCACAATACCACAGATGTGAGAAGAAAGTGTATTCCTAAAGCAGCATTTTGAAAGCTTTTCCTTGCTGCTGTTATGCAAACAATAAATCAGGGCTGGCTGACCAGGCTGGCCGTGGGCTTTGCTGCGGTATTTTCCAGCTCTCATTACTTCACGCTGAAGAGTCAGAGTTTGCAATTACTACAGCTCAGCCATTTGGGTTCTCTCTCTATCTCCTTGCTACAAAAGGCAGGAATCCCTAATCCCAGCAGAGCGAGGGGAACTGGAATCTTGGTCATTACTTCACTTTCACTTTCAAGTGCAGGAAACTTCAACTCAGCTTTTTGAAAGACTTTGTGACAGTTCTCCCCAAAAGTTGTTTAGACGGAAATATGAGTTAAAGCTGTCACAAGTTCAGGCCAAAATGTTTTCTCTTGTGATGTACTTTATGTATGAATAATCAGAGATGAAAAGTGAATAATTCTCAAGGATTTCCTGCTTATTTTTCAAACTGGCATTAATCCCTGTTTAACAGATAACATCTGAAATCAATTGAGAGTCTTGCACACACAGAACCCAGTGGAAATTTGTGTATAAAGCAGATATCACTTGGTGTGTATCTCGCTGCAAAAAACCTCTGATTTGGCTTATCCCTTGTAGGAGGGGTGCAGCTCGGTTCAATCAATGACTGCATTACTGTGTGGGTTTTTCAAACCCACAGAGATGATCAAAATCCAGTTTGAAAGGCATACATGGGGAGGAAAAAAAACCAAAACAACAGCAAAACAATAAACTAATAATTAGCAAAGCTTTGTTTTACCTGACAGATATATTTGCCCTAATTTACAGCTTCATACTTGCCATGCATTCTGGTTGGGAAACAATAAGCTGCTTTCAGGATAGAAACGTTAGAAAATAGAGAGAATATAGGAATAAAAGCAGGGGCGGGGGAAACCCCAGTACAGATGTAGACTGTGGGTTAAGAGCTATTTCTGCAGTATCAGAAGACTAAACCAGACTCTGGCCTGGCCATAAACTAAGCCCACGCCCTAAATGAGGTGCCAAGCCACAAAAAGCATTTGCGTCAACTGGGAATACAAGGAAAAGAAGGACTTCTAATTATAGGGCCTGGAAGCGGAAGCCCAGAGTGATTAGGAGTTGAGGCGCTGCTGTATGTTTATCTGGGAGCTTCCTCTCGCTCCTTCTCAGCCCGGCTTTGATAGATGAGGGTTGGCCTAAAGGGTGGGATTGAAGTCGCTGATGGTACACAGAGTTCTCCACAATCCGAAGGAGACAGAGACTGAATACTAAAGGCTTCTGTGGCCTTGTAGGAACATAACTCTTTTCAACTAGGCGTCAGCTGGTTAGCCCAAAAGGCAAAATTAGAGAGCAGCAAATCTCTGTTGGGTACTTGCTATAAAATCTGGGAAACTTGAGCAGCCTGAGCATCTCCACCACATCCTATTTATAACACCTACCTAACTGCATGGTCGTTTTGTTATATGCATACAAATGAGGGACAGACCATTTCACCTTGAGTTTCAGTTTCATGAGTAACTTCTCTTTCAACAATGCCAGAAGGGTTTTTCACAGAACCATAGGATGTCAAGTTGGAAGGGTCCCCAGGATCATCTGATCCAACCTTTCTAGGTGATAGTGGAGTTGAAATGAGATGGTCCAGCACCCTGGCAAGATGAGTCTTAAAACCGACCAATGTAGGGGAATCCACTGCTTCGCTTGGGAGATGATTTTTTCTGCCTTCCCAAACAAACTCACTCTGTAACTATACACTGAAGAACTCAACACGTTCAGGCTGTGTTGGATATGTTTTAAAAACACCATGGGCACAGACGTTAGGCAAGGAGGAGCACATCTGCCTGGAGGAAGCCCATATTCATGGATGTACTTAGTTAGGAATGCAACCCTTCCATTCCACACACGCACAGCCATGGAGAGACCTGTATGGCCACCATGCCAACATGCTGTTTACATGAAGAGTGATTAAAACAACATGAACAATTCCACAGATTTGGGGTTGTAGCTATGAGCACAGGCACCATGCAATGTTAATATTATGCTTCATAGCTTTGCAAATTACAGGACCAGAGAGCTCAGCGGAACCACATCGACTTATAGTCACAGATGGCATTGGGTTGGAAGGGACCCTCAGAGGTCATCTTGTCCAACCCCTCGCAGTAAGCAGGGACACCTCCAACTAGAGCAGGCTGCCCAGGGCTACACCAACTCTGATCTTAAATGTCTCCAGGGACAGGGCCTCAGCATACCTGCCTTCTGCATCCTAATTATATGGATTTCTATCCCACTGCAGCTCTCTCACAAAAGCAGTTTGTGCACGCATCCTAAGATGTGACAAAGTTTCTATGGCCCATGGTTTTATGAAACATATGACCTGACCTATGAACAGTAGCTTTATTTACACCCACTTAACTCCTCTCTGAGGCTGATGCTCGTCAAAATACAGCCAAATATTAGTGCTAAGCCCATGTGTATTTCCAAGTGGAACACATATGCCACAGTTAACAAAATGTGATCTCAAACACATCTTAACTGACTAAAGAAAATCTGATTTTAACAACAAAATAAAGCAGAGATCCAAAATACTTGACAAAGGAAATAAACCTGACAAAGATCCAGCAAGTCCAAAGAAAGGAGACAATAATAATTTCATTTTGTGAATAAATAATTTCCCATAACTGTTCTCTGGAGATCTCTGTGCTCTGTCACCTGCTTGGTGCAATTATATGTTTAATCTGCATGTTTGGAGCTTGGCGTGGATGCATGGAAACTGTCAGACACTTCCCATGTCCCACAGACGGCTCACCAGTATGCTTTATATACTGCAAAACTACTCCCCAGTTTCAAACACTGACTGACTTCAGCTGATGGCTCAACAAACACTAAAACTTTATCAGGATGGATTTGTCCCTCCCAAAACTAAAGGATGTACACTGAGGGCAGCTGAGTAAATGAGGGCAAAAGATCAAAGGGACCAGGCTCTCTTTTTCTGTTAACCCTGTCTGCAAATTCCTCCAAAAGGGACACAAATCCATAGCCATGACCCTTACATTAATGTTTTCAGGTATTACAGTGAACGTTTGTTCTGCTGAAACACACTGCTGTCCTTTTCTCTTTTCATTGGAGTAACAAAGTGAGTGTTACAGCGAGAGGGTACCTGAAGTCATGAATTACTTCTCACCTTCTGGCCCAGCATATGGGACACAGAGACACAAGCTTTGTAATTGCAATTCATCGACCGCGATGCCACAATGTTAATTTTGCTGTGCTTGTCCTCAAAGGTAGTAATACAAGTTGAAAAACAAAAGTGAAAATAAGCAGGGAAAACCCAAAGAATTCTCCTGTCATTAAATAATTAGAGCTCATTTTGCTCTAGATGACACATCTGGGAAGCTGCTGTTCCAGAATGAGATTCGTCTTGCAAACTGGAGGAGAAAGTTGCAAACGCTGAAAATCCCGAGCACAGAGGAGGTGCTGGTAGTAGCCATATCAGCGCTTCAATAAACTACCTCTCATTTCTCCAGCCCTCAACTAATCTTTAAGCTTAGTAAAAGACTCTTTGTATACCTTAGGTAGGAAAAACAGAAAGGAAGGCACTATCAATGCTTCCCCACAATCAGATCAAGCGTTTTCCTGCCCACTTGCTCTGATCAACGGGAAAAACTTCTGCAGAGGCATTCTAATTTAAACCTCTTTAACTATTAACTCAAGGCCACCATCACATTTCAATATAGAACATTTAAATAATCAGAGGACTTTCAGGTCCGTTAAAGGTGCAGTCAGGCATCCAAAGGGGTACACAGTTTAATCTCTTTTACTGCTGGTCCAACATTCATTTTCTCGTTATTAATGGATGGAAAGGCTCTTTTGTAGCCAAGGAAGCGTAATTATTTACAATTTTAGATGTGTTGCATTTCACAGCTCTCAGCTGCTAAGCTGGCAGGAGTAACACTTCTGGAAAGCAGATCACTTATTTACTGTATTTAAAAGAAAATAAAACCAGCCCAGCAGCACCTTCTGAAGCTGTTTACTAATTGAGTGTCTGATTTGAAGAGTTTCTCCCTGGAAAGCAGATCACTTATCTACCACATCTGAAAGAAAAAACAATAAATAAGCAGAACCTTTATAAACTATTCTTAATTGAATGCCTTATTTGAAAAGTTCCTCTCTCTAAAACTACCTCATTAACAACACAATCAAAGTACAAAAGCGAACTGGGTTGGACATGTTACCGACTGGTTTCAGGAACAGATTAAGAATCAGGGATCCTTTGTGATATTCATCTCTGGCACCGAGTTACTGAGTGGCCTTCGATGTGTGACAGCATCTCAATCCTCCAGTTTTGCTAAAATTAGCTTTCAATCCCTAAGATTCGAAGTCTGAAGCTCTTACAGTTCATTTTCAGCATACCCTTCCTTTTTAGCAGAGACTGAAATCATACCCAGAGCTTTGAGTTCTGCTCTTTATTTTCTACGCTGTTTGCAAACTTCTCTCCTAGCCCCTCTCCCTTGCACTGCTGGAATTATGCCACCATTCATTCAGTCAACAAACACAGCTTGAAAATCCCCCCACTTCTTGTTCACTGAGAACTCCTTTCTTCCTCCCTAAACCTATTCCTTTGCAATCATTCTTACCACCTTCCCCTTAATTCCATAAGGATCAAGCCTTACATCCTGTATCTCTTTCCTGCCTTATGTAGAAGCTATCTCAGTCCCATTCTGAACTTGCAAGGTAGCTGCATGAATTTACACTTCAATAGGTGTAAGTGATGTGTGTTACTTAAGTATGTTAGAATGTATTTCCCTATCCCAATTTAAAAGGTGGTGCTGCTGCCACATTGAAGGTGTACTTAGCTACATCTACAGTAACCTTGTACTTAATTATTGCAATTTCAGTTTGGTTTTAAGGGCTTGTACTGAAAAATACCGTGTCTATAGCTCCCTCTAAAATGGTAAGAAGCCCCAACAGCATCCTGTAGCTGGCAAACACTTCCATGGCTCCATTTAAGAGGTGTAGAGAAAAGCTTTTATTGAAAAATGCTGTCCCAGGAGGAGACCACCACTAAGCTTTTGTAACAAAATGTCCCTTTCAGAGGCTGTGAAGTCTACTTATTTGCCATAACAAATTGGCAGCTGAAGCACAACCTCAACAAAAAAAAAAAAAAAATCTGAACACAGGATAATTCTCATCTTTCCTGGCTACCCACAGCCACCTACTACATTTTCTTGGCAGTGAAGCCTTCCCTTCTCCAGCCTAGCTGAGAAACGAGGCACAAACCTTATGGTAACAGTAGTAAGATTTAAGCACACTTCAAAGAGACCTGCATACGTCTACCCTTAACCCAATTCCTAAAACAAATACCAGCAACAGACACATTTGTATGTGTGCTCCCAGTAACAAGGAGTAAGAGCAAAGAAATGACAGCCCTGCTGCTCATCAGTGGAGGTTAATTCTATAGTCCAAGTCCAAATCAGCTAGTCCCAGCTCAACAGCAAATTAGACATCTGAAGACACAGGGAGGTCCAGCAGTCCTGTAATAAGTTACTGGCTTGTACTATTACAGTTACTATGCAACTATGACGTTCTGAAGGAATTCATGTCAAAGGCTGTGCCAAACACACCACAGAAGAGAGAAAGGAGAAGGGACAAGGATCTGAATGCAGCCTGCTCTAACCACAGTGCCCATAGCAGCTGGGCTATCTCCTTTGAAACCTTGGCAGGACAAGAGAACATGAGGCTGTCACCGGCTCAGATTCTGTACTGCCAGTTATCACTGCTGAAAAAGAGGAATTAAGACCTAAGTGCAATTTGCCAACCTGCTTCCCTCAGTAGCTCAGCCTAACTTCCCAAATTCTTTACCATATTACTACAGAACATGAGACTGCAGAAGAAGAACAACAGTACAGTTCACATTGCAGGTGGACAGGAGAGTGATTGATTTGGAGGGATCCTAGGACATCTAACTCCATATCTGACTATTGAGACTCTCAGGATTAGTGGACATCTCAAAAATTTAGGGCTGATTTCTCTCTGGTTTACTACATTGGGAAAAGGACACATCCATGTATTTTCACATTCCACTTACTCACACTCATTTATCCTTAAGATCTTGTGACCAAACCGCATTACAGTAGTGAGTGTGGAGCTTCTGTGTAAGGGTTACAACCAACTGATAAGTGTGTTGGTCCTGGGAAGGTCTGATTTATAATTTATCATCAGCAAAGGGCAGCTTGGTTCTGTGTTTCAAGATAAGCCAAGCTGTTCTTTCCTCATGTAAGACAATCCTAATCCAAGGACACAGAAGAATACACAAACCCCAAGCAGAATACATAAAATCAAAGGAATTGGAGCCATGTGATCAGTCGCCACAGCGGAGAGCTGGCATCCCCCTGAATGCTCGTAAGGAATGGTGCCAGCTTTAGGAACAAAAATGAACTGTCTCAAATGTCTATAAGGGCTGAGGAGTAAATATCTCAGCAACCTGGCAGAAACACAGCGTACTGCCTGGAAAAATGCTCCCAGAGTTCAGCTGGAGGCGGGGGATTTTACTTCAGACACCAAGGTTATTCACTCTAACACCCACTTACAGAACTGCAGCATGAATCCAGCAGCCAGAAATCCTGGAGATTTCTCTGTTTTCTACAGCACATTCTCTTCTTGCCTCACCACCACTGACTCCACCACAACCCTGGCTGAGACAGCTTACACCACTGAGATGTAGATATAAACTGCAGCGGGCAGAAAATGGCATTTCTACCTCATTTTCATAGGAAATTCTCCTCCTGCAGCCTATCCTGGTGTAGAATACAGGGAGGCTGTGGAAGTGTTAAAAGCCTTAAAAATACATAAAAAATGCTGGTGTTGGCTGTAGGAAGGCAGCACATACACAGCACACGCTCACTCCTGCAGTACCCTTCATTTGTGGGGCCGCTGTTACAACTGTGATCCCACAACATGTGTGTCAAGAAGAAGTGATATAAAACACACCTTCCTTTGCAAGCTAGAGAGGACCTGGCCCTTCCTCCTCTCCACAGGGAGAGGAGAAAGAAACTTATTGACCCATGCACTAGATAAATGGACAGACTATCCATTAACTAGTGAATTGCACAGAATGAAATTATGTTAGAGACAATAAAATGAATATGACTTTAAAGCGTTCATTAAAACTGTCACCAACCATCGAAAACTTAACCTATAAACCACAGCCAGCATCTGTATATCATCCAAAAAGCTTGCCAAAAGACACAATTTACCTGTGCAATCATCAATACTTTTGACACACAGGAAATTTTGCACCTACAATTGATCATAAAATCAAGAACACGACAAATACACTGAAATTATAATATCAAGACATTTTCTCAGTTATAAAACAAGGGCATGAATAAAAAACTAAAAGAAGAGGACAGAAGAGGAGAAAAGGAGAAGATAAAAGGAAAAAGAGAAGAATGAAGAAGGAAAAGAAAAGGGGAAAGAAAAGAAAAGGGGAAAGGAAAGAAAAGGGAAAGGGGAAAGGGGAAAGAAAAGAAGGGGAAAGGGGAAAGAAAAGAAGGGGAAAGGGGAAAGAAAAGAAGGGGAAAGGGGAAAGAAAAGAAGGGGAAAGGGGAAAGAAAAGAAGGGGAAAGGGGAAAGAAAAGAAGGGGAAAGGGGAAAGAAAAGAAGGGGAAAGGGGAAAGAAAAGAAGGGGAAAGGGGAAAGAAAAGAAGGGGAAAGGGGAAAGAAAAGAAGGGGAAAGGGGAAAGAAAAGAAGGGGAAAGGGGAAAGAAAAGAAGGGGAAAGGGGAAAGAAAAGAAGGGAAAGGGGAAAGAAAAGAAGGGGAAAGGGGAAAGAAAAGAAGGGAAAGGGGAAAGAAAAGAAGGGGAAAGGGGAAAGAAAAGAAGGGGAAAGGGGAAAGAAAAGAAGGGGAAAGGGGAAAGAAAAGAAGGGGAAAGGGGAAAGAAAAGAAGGGGAAAGGGGAAAGAAAAGAAGGGGGAAAGGGGAAAGAAAAGAAGGGGAAAAGGGGAAAGAAAAAGAAAAAGGGGAAAAGGGGAAAGAAAAGAAGGGGAAAAGGGGCAATTGAAAGGAAAAGGGACAAGGGGAAAGGGACAAGGAAATGAAAACAAATCAGCTTAATTTGGTCACACATTCGTTAGCTAAAAACTTCAGTGTTGGGAGAACAGCTGAGTATCGGCGACAAAAAAATGCTTAACTAGAAAGCACTTCCTCAGGCAATAGCCAAAAGTTTTCCAATCATAAAATCCTTTATTTCCACCTGAACACTTGTATCAGAGTCTTCCCTGTTTTTACTGGAATCACTGCAAGTCAAAATGGTGATTTATGCCTCGACAGCCAATTTGACTTTTCTCCTTCGATATCTCTAGCAAAAGGCAGCCTTTGGGTAAAGCACAGAGTGAGTTGTTGTGTCAAGTCTCATCCCATCAATAAGACAAGCTCCCCTGAAAGAAGAATACTCATCTTTGTGCCACATATTGCTGTAAATCATAGAAAATCCCAATTTTATGACTCTAAACCGTGTGAGATAAACAGGATGCATGTGGCAGCTACACTGCTGACTCCAAATGCTCACAACTGCGTTCCTTTTTTCCAGCTAATCTCACAAATTCTGGCCCTCACGAGCCAGGTTTCGTAGATAAAAGATACTGCTGTAGTTTTTGTCTTAAAAAAATAGAAATATGAAGGTACAGAGAGAATTAAATGCAGAGGGGTTGGTTATTTCCAGGCTTGTTGATAACATTTGCTACAGCAAGATGAGCAGCTGGTCTGGATTCCAAGGCTGAACCAACTGCTTCCTGTCACATTTAACAGTTCAGCATCATTTAAAGTCTCAATATTAGGAGGAAAGTGAAAAGAAACTCTGTAACTTCCATCCCTGTGTCACCTGTGTTAAACCCTTGATCTTTCTAACCTCAAAATCCAAATAATTTACCATTTTTACTGCTCAAATTAGACAGTTTATCATGAAATTGGCTAATAGAAACGGTAAATAGAAGGTAAAAGCCTATCTGCCTGGAACTGATTTCTGCAACACTGATCTGATTTCCTTCCTTATGGATTCTATTTTTCTGGCATTATCTACGGCTGTACAGGACTTGCACAAGTGTGGACAACAATGTACTTAGCAACTAATATTCAGCTTTGGCACAAATAAAACTTATCTAAGTTGCTTTTCGACGTGGCAGAGTAAAGTCAGTTGACCAAAACAACACTACAGCCCCGTAGGCTCTACAATGACTCTTAAAAACCGTGGGTAACAGTATCTGCGGCATGAATGGATGTGTATAATTTACACAGGAGTTGGTTTTAATTATCACAGTTCATAAAGGCTTTTCTACCTTCGATCTGTCATGACGAAGAGAAGGATTCCGTCTGGTTTTACCACGTTAAAAAGCTGTAAGAGGATCCTCCCTTCTGGCCGCCTAAAATGAAGATCCTTTAAGCATGCCCAGTCTGCTGAAAGAACTAAGCAGCGGATTGCAGGATGCTTATCAGTTGTGCTGCACTTTGGGAAGCCTCACCAGTCGTGACTGAAGGGACCTACCTCTCACCACCCAGCGCGAGTCCCCGTCCCACTCGCACGACTAAGCCGTGCGAGCTCCCTGCCAACATCATAAATGCTGCCATTAAAATATTTGTTTTAATTCTGACCTCAGAGTCACAGCTAATAAACAAGAAAGGCAATGAGAAATTGAAAAACAAACTCAATGCAGCTGTTGGACTGGCCGTTTCACAACTGTGTTTAACTGCATCCTTTAATTTCACGTCTATGAATAGAAGCCATACACCACAGCCTGCATGCCAGCTACTCAACCAAGCAGGATTTGCTTTTCGAGTTCATTTTGCAGTGTTATTCCGTCATGTAAATTTTACTGTGTTTTTAAGTTTTCATTTGAGATGTGGTCTGCAAACAATGGCTAACTATTTGCCAGGGGTTTCTCATTAGAGCGCGGACTAGCCGTGGACAGCGTTTGCCTGAATTTTCCATCATCTTCCTCACACACAAGAGGTTTTGGGGGTGGATGTGTGCTGCCTGTTTGCATGTGTGCCTGTCCAGGGCCCATTCCATTGCATCCAGTGACCCAAAAATGAGTATTTTGGAAACTGTGCATTTAGAAACTATTCAGAAATGCGTAACAACAATCACGTGAAGGACTAGATAGAGAGGAATGAAACACAAAGCTTATGGACTTCCCCAAACCTCTTCCTATACCTTTAAACACAAAAGGATTGGGTATTTTGGGGTTTTTTTAATTATGTTTTTAGAACAATTAAAATCCCTTTCCAGAATGCACAGGATTACAAAGAGAGAATCAGGAACACGCTTGAAAGAAATCCACTTAGAAAAGGGAAATAGAGCCCACATCCTCTTAAAACTGGAGATACGAAGAAGGAATGAAATGATTAAAACTGGGGAGAGTAAGAAAGCCAGAATGCCTCATTTCTTTTGGAATCTATTCCTTCCTACAGATCATTAGCTTTTGGGGGGAAAAAAAGAGAGCAGATCGGTGTGGTTTTCAAATAGGTAACATCCTCCTCATCTCAGTTTTCAGGTTTGGGATGTGGAAAGGTATGAAATCCCACCTCACAGCTCTCCAAAAGCAAACATTCCGTTTCCTTTCTGCGTAGGGGGCCCTATTTTCATTACAAAATAGGAACAATCTCACTAATAATTTCATATAAATGTGCAGAAGCCCAGCTTCCAAACTATATATACCCCGAGAACTTCACATTGAAATGTCTGACAAAACACACACAAAAAAGGCAAAACAAACCCCCAAAAGGAACAAACGGAAAACCCCAACAGGCAAACAAATAAAACAAAACAAAAGCAAACAAAACAACAAAAAAGCCCTAAACAAAACCCAACAAAACAAAAGCTAAGAATAAGTGGCAAATCCCACTGTCCCGCTGCAATCTTCATCCTCAGCACCATCTCAGTTCAGGGTATTTGCATCCCCAGCTTTGCTCGTGTCCCAAGACCAGAGATGAAAGTAAAGCAGTGACTCCTTTGGATCAATATTAAAAGGAGCAGCAATAAAGCAAACCATTTGAATGAAGCCGTGCACAGACATTTCCACAGCAGACCATGCCAGAGCTCTCTGCAGCTCGCTGTATTTACTGCCTTTACCAACAGCAATCATCTCTGTGTCTGCCATGGAAGAGGGAACAAAGTGAATTAGTTTTAATAGACTACGGCTGACATCAGAATTGGTGAGGTTTTTTCCTCCTTTCTAAATCACAGAGTCTAATAACACAGCATAATGAAAAATGGGGATATTTGTATGGTTCCTTCAGTCTCCAGTCTAGACACTCTCTAGTTTAGACTAATCCAGTTTACCATTGAGCAACTGATTCTAATTGGTAACATTTAATCCTTTCCCTTCCCTCTCTCCATTTCCTCTCCTCATTTCAGGCCCTGCATACACTTACAGTTCCTGGCAGACTATCATCAACACGTTAAAAGCTTGGAGGCTTTTCTGTAAACAGCATAATTTAAGTAACCCCTATGGTGTATTCCTTCCTTTTGTCAACTTCCAGAATTTAATCCAGGCTACCTTCATCCAGAGTTTATATAATAAGCTCTTGTGGATTTACATTATGGAGCAGACAGGATTCTTCTGGGACACTCTCATGGCTACAGCTCTCTGAAAATGGTTTGTACCTGGGGGTTTTATTACAGGAGGATGGAAACAGAAAAACTAGATAAGTGGATAAATATATAAAGTATAGAAATGTATTAAAATAGAATACGTAAATATGAATGATGCCATATCTGAAATGTATTAGGATATATAGAACACTAAAATATAATAGACATATATATTATAACATATATATAAAATATATATCTATAAACATATACAAAAATATAATACAAAAATCAATTATACCATATACAAAATATATAACACATATAAAATCTATTGTTATATTTACAATACAAAAATGCATTAAAATAAATTTCTATTTTTATATATATATATTTATACACACACAAACTTTATACATAGAGAAGTTTAAAGCCTCCTAACAACACATTCCTGCCTAACGTTGCATGGACAGAAAAATGTCTTAATAACCAGAGAAATATTTACCAATTTTTTTTATTATTATTATTATTCTGGCTACATTTTAATGATGGTAAAAATTCCACCACGATAAATCCAGACCTCACTGTCAATACTGCTGTTTGACTTCATGCAGCAGAAAGTTGCTCCTGGTTGTATGATTGTTACTGACTGCACCTAAGTGGCATTTCTAAGTATCTTAAATTTAGAGCATGGAGAAGGCCAAATCAGTGTTCTGAGATAAAACTGATGGCTGTTGTCCTGCAAACCACAGCAAGAGAGCACACATCTCATCTCATCTCTAAAAAGAACACCATGCAGGTGATATCATCTGCAAGTCAGCGTGGCCAACAGCATCCTCAATTAGTTTTGTGTGGCCAAGGTGCAATGACTGCAATTCTATAAAGAAAATGTTTGTTCCTGGCCCCAGTGTAAAGCTCTTCAGATTTCATTCAGAAATATCTATGTATATATAATCAGGAAAAATCTGAAGTGTAGCTTTGGAAGCATATTTACAGATATGAAGTCCTAAAAAAAACTAATCTCCATTACCTAATGCAAATTAAACAGCACTAAATTTTTGTCTGGATGCTCTGCTCACACTAAGTTGGCCTTCAATTCATCCAGAACTGAATATTCAAGCTCAAATAAATCAGGCCACTGTTAGAACTAAGTAAAAGCATCCACACAAAAGCTTAATGTGATTTTCATTTAATAAGTGAATTAAAGTTCTTAGAGTCTCTTTGTAAGTATAAGCCTCTTGTTTCCACTACATCAACACACATGCCAGAGGTACTTTAATAAAGTCCCCAGTCTATTAATGTTACTTCACTTCCTTGTATTATTTATTCTCTTCTTGGAGAGTTTTAATAAAAGCCTTGGAGTCTTCCTAAAAGTTGGAAGTCTCCTTCCTTTGTTCAGAAATGAAGGAGTGGACACAGAGCTCTGAGCTCTGTCGGCAGCAGCTGCTCTGCACAGACCATCGGCTGGCTGCTCAGAGAATCGCAGAATGGTTTTGGTTGGAAAAGACCTTTAAGGTCATTGAGTCCAACCATTACCTAACTCTGCATGTGCTAAATATTCTCAGAACTCAGCTCGCTTCTCTCACAATGGTCTCTGTATGCCGAAGAGATGTGACTTTCATGGGGATCCTTCTTATTTAGGATGAAGAATTATTATTCCCCTGATCAGCTCCAAAACAGAGCTATAATCAAACAAAATCCAGTGATTCCATTCAAAACACACTGCATAGCCACAGCACCCAGACTGTGTATGGTCTATCAGCCACAGCTCCCCCGCCCCCGATTCATCTGGCTTCTTGTCCATTTCCAAGCTGAATCAATTATTCTGCTGGCAGGAGCCCGTTCCTGGTCATCACCTGCACTGGGGCCCCACCATTCCTTCCTCTGACATGCCAGTATCCTTGCCACAGCCTGCGGTGCAAGCCTCGCTCCACGGGTAGGGGTTGTGGTAAAAAACAAATAAATACCATGTGGATGCAGTACTTGAGTGAAAATACTGCAAAATCAGCTCCCTTTTCCCTGTTAATCCACAGCATCTCTTCCACGGCACTCGGTAATGCCAATTTATTACTGTAACATTTATTTAATGCATTCAATATTGGATGGATGTCTGAAAATCAAAACAGGAGTGCTTCAGAAGAGGGAACTTATCTCCATGTCAGTCACAAAAGCAACCACTGGCACATAAGGCATTAGATGAATAAATCAGGATTCTGGACGTGTAATAGAGTGTGCGGAAAGACCCTGCCAGTTTCCTGTGGAAGAAAACGATACAAGAAATACTCCTGTTCTAGCAATTACAAAAAGAAAACAAGCAACAGTGCCAAGTCACCTGAACTCGAAACTTGGAATCAGATTTACTAAGCACACTTCCAAAACCACAAGAAGGATGTTCTGCAGGGAGTCCGCCCCTCGACCAGGAGGCACACTGCCACCAAAGCTGGCAACAGGACTGCACAGAGAATGGACTAAGGAGGCTCACGGCATCATTTTTACGTTTACCAGTAGAATAAGGACCAAGTTAGCATTTGATGCCTGTTTCCCAAGGATTCAATCAGTCCCAAATGGCAAAGGAGGACCAGTTCTTTCTCACTTTTATTGAGCTACTACATCTCTTACCTAGTGAAATGAAAAATGTTAAGCAGAGCAGAAACAGCAATCCAGGCAGGGACACAGCCCTAAGAAAATCCACAGGACTAAGGGATCCTGTGAATGAGACGCCTGGCCACAGATTTTCAGCTGTACTACAAATGCTCCCCTCCCCTTCTCTCCACTCCACATCCCACCCCTCCCTTCCTCCCCACAAAAAACCCAACAACAACAAAAAACAACCACCAATTCAGCAACCTACAGCCCACAGCAAACCATCACAACTTACACCCCATAACAATCCATCATAAATGCTTTTGAAAACTAAAATTTGATGTACACAGGGAAAAAACCCACAGAATTTAGTTCCACCTAAACCACCAGGAACTGCAGTTTTTCTCCTTTATGTATTTTCTCTTTCTTTCTAATGGTAACCATGACTTGCTGTATGTCTTAGACTGAGACTTTTACAATCTCCCTAAGATCAAGTGACTCAGAAGCAAGTTTTTATTAATGTAAGGGTCTGGAAGAGGTGTACAACAACAGGCAAGGCAGCATTTAAAAAGAAAATAACTATGGTGCACCCTAAACATACTCAGAAGTGGTTTTTCAAGTTTCTTATTTTATGATTCAAGCAGATTTTCAGAGCAGCCAGAGATCCAGCACAGAAAAGCTAACTGCACGCCGAGTCTCTTCTTTCTCCGAATACCTCAAAAACAGGAAAGGGGGAAAAAATTCCACAGGTTTTCCTTGAATTTAAACAAAAGGTAGATCTAATGCCAGCAAATTCACTATAGAAATGTCTGCCCGGCACAAGGAAACGGTAGGCAGGAAAACCTCCTGCTTGTTGGTTCATGACTCTGCCCCGTAATGCAGCTGAAGCGAAGGGCTGAGTGTGCAGCGAGCTCTCCTTGCCAACTAACACAGCTCACAACTCCACATGGATTATTTCCCTTGCTGGGAAGAAAAAAACCACCCTCCCAAAGTCTCAAAACCAAAGTAAACCCAAACAAAATAACAACAAAAAGCCACTCTCCCCATCAGCAAGATTCCCACCATGGTTTACAACAGATTTGCAACCAGCCCCATAATAACCGCAGGTATTTTGGGCACGGAGCGCAGTAAAGGATTTCTTCTTCATTTCAGAAAGAAAGATTAGGGGGAATCTGACATTTACTGACATTAGCAAGCCTCTTTCCTTCCCACTGGATTGTTTTCTGATATTCCTACAATGAAGCAACATCTTACCCCTTCCCAGGAGCTATTCTCACCACAGTACCTGCAAATTCTGTGCTGTTATTTCATTAAAATGAATCCCTAGGATGAATCCTTGTTCAGTGCAAAAACAAGCAGCAGAAATCCTCCCCAGATTTATCTTACTGGTAATTGATACCTTTAAAATACAACTGAAATGGGTTGTGGCACTGTTGTACTGGTTTAATAGACCAAAATCCTCTGTATTCATCTTCCACTGAGCTTCAGTGGTTTCCAGTGGCAGTGCTGCCTTTGGGTTAGATTTTTTCCAAGCATGACCCTGTAAGTTTTCACAGACCTGAATATCTGAGGAGCTCATGGGTGACACATGATGAAATTAGGCTTTAAATCAGCCATGGAGATCAACAGATCAGTGCTCCCTGCTTGCTTTCATAGCAAAAGTTTGTAGCTGCTAGGTTCTAGTGCAGCCACCACTTGAAATGATGAGTAGAAGTAGTGTTCTACTGCAACCAGCCAATAGACAAAGCCAGTATCAAAAGCCACCTCTTGTTTTGTTCTGCTCTGTAATGAGATCAGCTTAATTGGCAATATACCACTGCACAATGGATGATGTTACTTACAACACTGGCTTCAAACAAAATTCTGCCTTGATGTTAAATCAAGAGTACAGAAGCCTGTGTGAAGTGCTGCTTTCACAGTACTCACAGCTGAGGCAGGAGTTTTCAGCTGGTCTGAGACTGCTCTGCTGTCCCCAGAATATGCAGTACAATTCAATACCTTGCTGTCAATCACCCCTCTTGCAGATACCTCATAACATCCATAATTTGCCATCAGGCAAAAAGAACATCAATTAGACAAAGCATTTTGCCATTAAGTACCCTACTGCACCATTAGACCTGAACAGTTTGTGTGTCATACACAAAGACTGCAGGTTTAGTACCTGAGCAGACCAAAAGGCCTCGATTCTAACACAAATAATTCAACTATAGGCAAATGTATCCTTCAGTGTGAAAAAAAGAACAAGTTCATTTGCTTTTGCATAAACATTCTGTTTCCCTTACATGTATTTAATCACAAAAACTGTCCTCAGGAGGCATTTAATTACTATTTATAAAGCATTCTAATTCAAGCAGATGTCTTTATCTCAATTAGGGAAGGACAGGGAGGGTACAGAATAGGACTACAAGGATGATGAGGGGACTAGAACATCTCTGCGATGAGGAAAAGACTGAGAGAACTGGGGCTCTTTAGTCTGGAAAAGAGCAGACTGAGGGGAGGGATCTCATCAATACTTAGAAATACTCAAAGGGTGGGTGTCAGCAGGATGGGACCAGGCTTCTTTCAGTGGTGCCCAGGGACAGGACAAGGGGTAACAGGCACAAACTTAAACATAAGAAATTCCATCTAGATACGAGGTGGAACTTCTTTAATTTAAGGGTGATGGAGCACAGGAACAGGCTGCCCAGAGAGGTGCTGGAGTCTCCATCTCAGGAGACATTCCAAACCCTCCTGCACATATTCCTGTGTGACCTTCTCTAGGTGAACCTGCTTGGCAGGGGGTTGCAACTGATGATATCCAACCCCTACTATTCTGTGATCAGCATTACTCAAGTCCAGGTTTTTTTTTCCTTCTACCAGAGTGAAACAAAAATGTTCCTGTTGATTCTCAGTTCAATGCACAGGGTTCCACAAGACAACTCTCTGAAGTATGAGAAGCAAAGTGAGGCAGATGAGAAGAGGGTTTTTCCTGTCAAAACCTCACAGTGAGAATGCTGTGAACTGCACATGGCTATTAAAGAGTTCTGACACAACAGATGGGATGTCAGAATAAGACCAACTGGACACTAGAAGTGAAAACATAAATGAGAGACATTTAATTTTATTCTTTGAAATGTGACTTCATCCTCAAGATCTTGGTGACATTTGGACAAGCTGAAGCTGTTGATTCACTGGCCACTGCAATCAGCCAAAACATTCCCCTTTTTTGCTGTCTGTAGAGCAGTAAACATGCTAATTGCCAAATTATTAAGATCTGTTAACAGACAAGCTTTGTAGTTATCTCTGCTGCCCACAGTAATTGTTATTTCTAAAGAGGAATAGGTGCTTTAGAGGAATATCTTTAAGGTATTTTCAGCTTACAGTGGATTTCACTCAGGAGAGGTTCACAAACTCTTCATCAACCTAGCACACAATGGCAGCCTAAGTTACTCTAAAACCCGTGCCAGTGAAAGGACTTGTTTTATTTTCCTGTTTATGGAGGAGCACAATTTAACTGAGGTGCTGGCCCTCTGGATAGCTGTGCAGCAGAACATCTGGATACCTGGCTGGCAGGCTATCCAGCTGAAAAGAACTCCTTAGTATTTCTGCCGCAGTCCAAGTGGTTAACTGAATCTTCTCATGTACACCAATTGCTTAAGTTTGACTTTTCAGAAAAGACAAATTAACCAGCAGATGACACATTCAGCACTCAGCAGAACAGGTGACAAGTCCTAGTAGCAGTGAGCTGATATTTGCAGGTATCACAGTGGCATTTGCAATGCCTCCAAAGCAGTGAAACATATCCCCTAGGTTATTTTATTGTCTTTAGCAACTCTCACACTAAAACAGCAAAATAACTTACCACTAGGGTTAAAGGCCATGCAGCAAATTGGCTTTTCATGTGCAGGGAAGTGGGCAACAATACCATCGCTGTCAGAGTCCTCGCTGACAAGTACCTGCATAACAGTAACAGAGACAAAGGAAGGTCAGGAAGTAAAAATACACCTAAGAGAAGACACCAGCTTAGCAATACAGGAATTGGTTTCTAAAATGCACACAGTGGGATGAGTTAGGAATACAGCTGCATGTGAATTAAACACAAACGATCCTCTGCATTTTTTTCAGATGAGGAGACGTGAGGCAGGCTCAAATAACCTACTATGAACTAGAAAGGGCTATACACTTCATAAACAGATTATTTATTTGTCCTATAAAGCAAAATACAAAATTATTACTCTTCTGCTACATAAACTATTCATGGCTGCATAGAAGCTTATTACAAAAGCCCACATGCAGTGCACCAGGAAGCTGCATTTAAGGTTTCCATCGCTGCTGGCTCAAGCAAGAGTTGTGATCTCCCTGCATGTCTATAATCAAGAGCCTATTACTCATAAATCTGTGGCAGGAGCTCTCCTGCTCTGCTCTGGACAGGGGTCTCATTCCACCACACTCAGCAGCAGGAGACAGTTGGACTAAGCCAAGGAGGGTTGGTGTGATTCCACTGCAGAGCACACACACCTCTTCAGCTTCTTTAAGCGATAACAAAACTCACACAATAGGAAGAAAAACAAGAGGTAGCACTGAGATTTTCAAGCAAAAGGGAAAAGTTAACCACTACAAAACCCAGCAGTTTGTTTGAGAGGGTTCAAATAAACATGTCTACATGGGAAATGAGTGGGGAAAGTGGACTAAAAACCTAGTCCAACAAAGTGGGCTTGCTTTCAGTCAGCTGCACAGGAAAGAACACTTACAGCTTGAAGTATCTGGATCTCCAAACGATGCAAGAAATGCTGAGGACTGGGAGTGTGTATGAAAGCAGCTGCATTGTGAAGCATGCAGCTAATAAGAATTTCCTCTATACTGAAATTGCCTCAGTGGACATTCAGTAACAATATTACAGAGGTTGCTCATCAAAACCCCTTTAAAAAAAAATTATGCTGCCATAAAATTCCTTCTTGTGACCAAAAAAGCAGTTATGAGATAGGATTGAGTTTTCACAACAGAGGGAAATTAAAAGGAAAAGGAAATATCTGGCCTGAGATCTGCGTTGTGCAACATCTTCTGGAGAGAGACCAAGAGAGCTTTTGGTTGCTTCAACAAAAGGCTGCTTGAGGTTGATAAAGCTACTTGGGCCAGTCAAAACTCAAGCTGACTGTGAAGACACACAAAAGGACTTCTGAAAGTATCACCAATGTCTATGTGCACACAAAGCATATCTTCTTCTTATTCAAGAAGAAAATATTCTTATTCAAGAAGAAAATATATTCTTATTCAAGAAGAAAATATTCTTATTCAAGAAGAAAATATATTCTTATTCAAGAAGAAAATATTCAAGGAGAACCAAAAGATGTGTGGACCAAACACATGCAAGAGCTGCTGAAGCATTTTATTCCTTGGTTACATCACGTTAAAGACCAAATGAAGCAAGACAATGAGAAAGATCTGTCAGAAAAGGACTTAATAAAAGGCTTTCTGTGGTAAGCAAAAACCACCTTCTTAACAAGACAGTGCAAAATTTCCCATTTCAAGTTCAGAATAATTTGTCTGCTGCCTCCAAAATAATCTGAAAGGTTTTTAATACTTCCTATCCCTAACAGATATCTGAATGATTGGAAGACGGTTTTGTGCTTCAAAAGAGGAATCATCTTTAAATGTTTAAAGAAGTCACGTAATATGGATGAAGAGGCCCGTGCCTGACTGACTTGAAATGTTCAAATTACTTGGCACTGTCACATAAGCACAATTATGGCTTTGCTTTCCCTTGTCAGCATTTCGTGCTTATTCCAGAACCACTAACCAAAGGGTCTGGAGATCTTCCTAAGAGCTTTTCAAAGAAACACTGTGTTTTTCTCAGCCTATGTAAACTTCACTAAATAACTCCTATACATCATCTTTTCACAGCTTCCACTTGAAGGTAACTTGGGTCTCATCCTAAACATTTTGCTGTAATTAAGGACACAGGCTAATGATAAAGTGACAGCCATAAAGCAGCTTTATTGAAGACATGGAAAGGTTTTTAAACCCAGCCTGTTAAATCAAAATATTGAATGAAACAGAAATGGAAAACAGAAATGTGAAAGTATCAACAGTATTTGATCATTGCTTAAAACAGGTTATAGAGAGTATTTGGCAAGCACAGAAACACAGACTCAGAGTGGTAGGGGTTGGAAGAGACCTCTGAAGATCATCGAGTCCAACCACCCTGCCAAATCAGGATCACCCAGAACAGGTCTTCTCCAGACTGTGAACTGGATTAATTCAGCCTGGCTTCGGCAAGGATGAAGACCAGAGCTGCACAGCCATGAAGAAGTACCCCTGGCCTCTTCCATGCAGGCTTCATAACTTGTAGGAACTACTTTTTGCAGATGCTGAAGTGGAAGATGCTATCTACAAAGGTGCTGGAGAGAGTGACGTCTGTAGGCTAATAAATGGCATCCTTTTGGCCAATTTATGGTTCCTTACCACTGAAAAGAGAGGAGTTGGACATTTTTCTTGGAAATCAAAACAAATTGCCTAATAACACGTGCAAGTGCTGTCAAAAAGCTTGAAGGAAGCAGCTCACTCGGCTTCCCACTGCATGTTGCCTACAAAGCCCACAGGAATCCTGAGGCTGCAGTTCTTTACATCCTAAACAGGCTTCCTTCTCCAAGGTAGTGGCCTCTAACCACTCTGCTATTAGAAGACCTTACAAAGGTCTCTCATTGAAAAAGGTTCATAAATCTTAGCATTACTCTTATAATTGCATAGCCACTGAGGTTCACGGTGGTGCTCAGGCGCCTTCCTTGCAGACTTCCCTACCATTACAAACATCATTTTAAGAAAAAGAACCGACGAGGAAGAAACACTGAGGCTGTTCTACCACAGTGGCCTTGCAAACCAGCACTCAGCCGGTTTCTGATGTCCCTTATCAGGAAAACTGCAAAACCATTTTAAAAACAAGGTGCCCGGCCAACAGAGTCCTTGGCTGGACCTGCTGAGCCAAGGCTGCAGCTCTCAAGACAGCTCAGTTAAAGTTCAGCAGCACACTGTGGTTGAACAAAGATGAATCAAGTGCTCGTTATCTTCCTTTCCAAAAGAAACAGACAGACAACACACCTAGGGGATCATTACATCTACTATCAGAAAAGAGTGTTTGCTTTGAGGGCAAGAGATAGCCGAGGCCAAAGCTTTTTCCTCCTGTGCCATATTTTTCTTCATTCGTTGCATTTTCCATACTGCTGAACAGAAGCCACCAGTAATTATGACTTCAATTATTTTAATCTTTAAAGGCAAATTACACCACTTATCCCAGTGGAGACATGTTTTTAAATAAAACATGAAAGTAACACAAATAAAAATGGACACAAATCTAATCAAGCGGGCCCTGCGCTTAATCACATTAAGCAAGAAGAATCCCATCATCATAAAAACAAATTGCTTTGGCAATATTGATAAATATGAATGTTAGAGAATAAAGAGCTCCTTGCATGTGCACATCTTAAGATCTCCAGTGATGCAAAGAGCTGAAGTTAGTGCAATGTCCACTACGGTTCATAACCACACAGAAAACCAACCCCCTCCGAGCCTCCCCCAACTTATAGCTAAGGTCAAACATCAGTGGAAAAGGGCTAAAAGTGATAAATCTGTGGCATTAACTACTGCACTCCTTTTAATAGAATCCAGCATAAACTCAAACCAGCCTTGTGCTCAGCCTGAACCATTTATCTGAGACAAAAATGTCTTCTTGACAAAAAACAGATCTCCTTTAATAAAAGTAAGGCAGACAGTATTATGCTCTGAGGGAATCCTGTTGCCCTTTTTATATTTATGTATAAAAAGAATTCTTCTGTAACGCAGGGAGATCGAAAGAGGGGAGAAAATTGATGCCAAATATACGAGCATGTGAACATCAAATTAGCCTTTGTGAGAGCTGTGCTGATAAATAAAAGCACTGGTGTTAATGACCAGGGGAATGGTGTACGCAGTTAAAGTTTTATTACTGAATAAGCTTGGATTATATATTATTAATTAATTTTTTTAAGCTCCTTTTTTGCTTCAGAACAAAGTTTCACAACAACTCTGCTCCCGATAAGCATCTTTCTTTTAGCTACAATTTTCATCAGCTTCTTACCAAATGAAAATGAACTTTTGAAACTGCAGCAAGCTGCAGGGTGGGTGTTTTGTTTTCTGAAAATTCCTCTTAAATGCAATAAAAAAAGTTAATAGGGAACAGGGGGGGAAAAATAATAATAAAAAAAAGGCACCAAACACATTCTAAAAGCCTAAAAAGATCAACATGTTATCTTGTTTCTCTATTTTCCAAGTATTTCCTGCAATATTTTCATGTGTTTTGGATGATCTGTGAAAGCGACACAAGGATCTCTCATCAATCACATCCTCTCTCAAAAGCACTGAGAATCCAGTTTTGTAGGTTTTTTTTTTTTCAGTTGTTTTTAAATGGCCACATATTTCTCTGTCAACTCAATGTTAGATCTTTAACAGATTTACATTCAGGCCCAAAACTGGGGGACTTTTGAGCAAGGTCATTATTGCAGGCTGCACGTGGGTGGCCTGGCTGATGAATTAATTAAGAATACAGAAACAAAGGTCAAAAGAAAATAACTATTTCCCCCCACACCCCCTTTCTCTAAAAACTCAAGCCACTAAAGGCTTACACATTTAATTCCAATCACTGAAGAAGAGGACATCTGTCCAGCCTGAGTTTTTAATCCATTTCAACTAATTAACGGATTCAAATAAATAGTCGTTACACCGAGCTGAAAAGTTTGCTAACACTTCATTAGCAGGCAGTTTAAACAAGCACACAACCTTGTTAACATATTTTGGTTCACCACAAAGTTGCTCGGGCATCTCGATAATTATTTTTACTCCTTTTACAAATATATCATGACAGCCAACCTCAAGAATTCCACATTCCTCTGCATTTAGCTAATTACTTCATAATTCACAGTTTCTTAGAGCGCCGGCGCTCTTGAAGGCAGGAGCTGTCACACAAACAGCTGCTGGGGACCAGACTTCATTACAATACCTACATTCATCAGGCTTACGAAAAATATTTTCCCTTCTAATGTAATCTCACAACACTGAATCTGAAGATTTCCTTGGTCTTTAATTGTGTGTTTTTCAGTGGTAAGTTGGCATTTCAACCTCCACCGTGGTAGCGGAGTGCCTCTCATGAAACGCGCTGAGTTCTACCTCATCTTCTTTCTACTGGGTATCTTTGAAATGGCAGACAGGCTAAAAAAGTCAGCGAAAACTTAAAAGCTGGAGTCAGTCCTTCTGGCTTATGTCCAAAACATGTTCCTTAATCACCCTCCTGCTAACTAAATCTGTGTGTTTGTACACATGCACTCACTGCATCTTTAAAACCTGTGTTGCTACATTCAAAGTAAAGGGACTATCAGATGCATCATTACTTTGCAAGCCTTTATAGCTATCCCCTGGAAACCTCTGAAAACACACCAATATATTGACATAGTTGCAAGAGCGATGAAAGGGACACAAGGCTTTCCAAGCCCAGCAAACACTTGGTAGGCATCACTCATTCTTGTGGTTTCCCAGTCAGTTTAGGAAGAGCGATGCCTGTAATGGGCAAAGCCACCCAGCAGCATCCCCGTAGAGCAGGAAGGAAATACTCCAAGCTAGGCATCTTCATCACAGGAGGAAGCAGGAATGCCACTAAGTGTTTCTTTGAACCCACAGAGATCTCCTATTTCCCACCTGGAATCTGAAAATTGGGATGATAAACTAATAGCTTTAGAAAATCACTGCAACACAGTGTCAGGAACAGAGAGACTAAGCAAGGCATTTGCCGTGCCGCTGTACTGCGACTGCTTTCTCTAACACACAGGAGAGGCTGCACTCTGCCTTCATCAACTCCTTCAATCCCTCTTTTATTTCAGCCACAGCATCCCTAATAACATAGTCTGGATGACTACTATCAGCGAACCAGCTTGCCACAGAAGAGTAAAATAATTCCAGAAATTAATACAAGGAGGAAGAATCAACGCAGCTCAGTCATCCAGACTCAAAATCAGCACGACACTTCCCCACCAGTTTCTGCTGAAGTTCTGAGCAATCACATTCAGCTCAGTGAGATTCCTTGCATCCTTTAAAGGTCAGACTTGCTAAAACGCTTTCCTGAACTGAAGCTTCACTCAATTATGCTCTAAAAACCAGCCAGGACTACCCAGCGAGTCCATGTACGTGCCATCGAAACTAGCATGTCATTTCTTGCAGGCTGGTCTCCCTCTGCCAGCACACAAGCTCAGGATCCCTGCCAGGCTCCTTGGGACAAGGCAGCTCACACAACTGCCAAAATCAGAGTCTGCCACGTTCAAATGAGGACATGTGCACAAAAACTTACGTTTCCACCTGGCAGTGGAACTAGAGCTGGAGTGGCGGACGAAAGCTCGGTGGGGATTGCAAGCCCACACGATGCTCCTCGCACCAGAACGTTCTTTAGCGGGGCAGTGCTGAGTGACAGGCTTTACTCAGACCATGCACAGAGTGGATTTATTTTTAATCAACTTTCTTTTTTGTTAGATGCAGATTTCAGCAAGAAAAGACTGTTAAAAAGACTTCTGCACCACCAAAGTCTAACAAGGCAAGAGAAAGATTATTTTCTTTTTCCTGGGGGGAAAAAAGAGAAAACAAATTCCCAAAGCGAGGCTCGGCACCGAGAAGAAATTATTAATTTAATAGCATTTTCAAACCTCAAATCACAAAAAGATGAATGCAAGAGGTACAGTTAGGATATCTAACTCAGAGCCTCCTTCCCTAGAGGTTCAAGACCAAAATTATTTTACTAGAACTGATGGCTTATTTATGTTCCAGCAGCAGTATTTGGACAAGGCAAGCGTTATCATTTTTACAACTACTTTTCCATAGTGCCCTTTAGGCTTGATAGCTCCCTACTATTGTTAAGGTCAGAGGACAAGTTCATAAAACCTCTAAATCATACATAACAAGAACTAAAAACCTAAGATATCTTCTTCTTTTTTTCCCCTAGGCCTGTGCAGAAGAATCAAAACACAGAAAATGACCACTTGAAATAATGGCCACATTAAACAAGGCTCCATGAGAAATTTATGAGGCAAAATTCACCTACTTTTTTTCCCTTCCTTTTCTTTCATATCTTTTTTTCCAGCACTGTAGACTCAAAAAGACTTTTTTGCCCCCCAAAACAAAACCAAATCCCAAAGGTCAACAGACTCATTTTAAGCCCAGACTCTAAAATGTTCAGTAAAAATAACTCTTTTATTTTTTCCATTCTCTATTTTTCTTTTAATTTGACAAGGGCTATAATGTTCTATGAACAACTCTCTTTCAATGTAACCTTGCTTGACTAAGTACTTCCAAACCTGATTCTCAGGAACACTCAAGTACAGCTCAAACAGTTTGGTTTGCTTGTTTTCAAGTAAAACACTTCATTTTCCCCTCAGGTAAGAAAATAACTTGATTTCTCATTTGTCATTAATACCTTACAAACCTACCTGCAACAAGCACCATAATGATGTGAAATAGAGATAAAAGGAATTGGTTTTCTTTTTGTAAATGCAATAAATGTGAACACTGGGGGGGGAGAGGAATCTCTTACCAAATGGTTACAGACTAATGAAGGGTATGGGAGTCCTGCATAAACACTGATTCCAGGGCCAGCCACTTTAAAATGAAATGATGGATATAAACAAACAAAAAGAGGTGGCTATTTGCTGTCACAGAGACACTGCAGCGCTCCAGTGTAAAGTTTGTGTGATCCTGGTATGGATTTTTCAACAGATTCTTTTGTCTGGCACAGTGCACTGCATGAAACAGTAAATATGCCTCCAAACAGCATCATGCTTGACTACATTTCAGTTTGGGAATTGATATAAAAATAAGCTTTTATACTTAATAGCCAGCTTCACTCAGCATCCTTTTTTCTTCTTTGCCTCCAACTGGAATGCAACAATTCACAGGACTTCCAGACAATCACATTTTCCAGCCACGTTATATATTAATAAATATAATCAGACTACATATACATTTCAACTGATCAGCATAAATCAATGTCAATTAGGAACAAGTGTTAGAGAGACAAAATGTGACACTTCACACTTGATGTTGTCAAAGTGTCACATAAATATGTTCTAAGGACAATATATATTTTGGCTTAATTTCAGTCCCCAATAGGACTTTATCACAGCTGTGTGTGTCTGTAAAAGTTTTTGACCTGGCAAAAATCTCAGTGATTTTTCATTTTCAAAAGCCTACAAGATATTTTCCTGAGCTGGTTGGCTTGTTGTTTCCACACAGACCCCCCACCCCTTTTTTTTTTTTTTTTTTTTGGTGAAAATGAATGCACATTCTGTTGCTGTGCAAACTGCATTACCTGCCCCTCTGCAACTGTCTCTGTATCAATGATAGTGATGATCCCAGGCACCAAAGGACTTCGACGAAGGTTGCTGTGAGCTAAAATTTCCTCTTCGGTTGCTCCTGACGGCAGCGTCCCTGTCAGCTGGGTAACTACTTTCCCAACCATTGTAAGTCCAGTCTTTATTGTCTATAAAAAGAAAGAGAACCAATAAATAATATTTAGGGCTGTTCTGTGGCTCTATCTTCAATTATTTGTCTTTTGTTTTCTGAACACAATTAATACACATCTTTTCGAGTTGAAATTATTCCCCTTTATTTTGGAGTTAATTACTTTAACTGTGCACATGAGAAGCATACAAAGCAGATGCTTTCAGAAGTGACACATAAGCTGCTAAAGTCTGAATGCAACAGAAATATATACAAATAATAAATTGGCATCCTTTCAATTTGAAATACTCATCCTTATCTCGGAATTAATTCATGCAACCTGATTGTGCACGAGAGAAGCACAAAACCCAGATGTTTTCTGTAAGTGCTTCATAAGCTGCTAAAGGCTGAATGTAACAGACATATATATGGGGGGGGGGGAAATAACATCCTTTCAATTTGAAATGTTCCTCCTTATTGTGGAATTAATTAATATAAGCTGATTGTGCAGAAGAGAAGCACAAACCCCACGTTTTTGTAAGCGATCCATAAGCTGCTGAAGGCTGAATGTAACAGAAATATATATATATATATATATATATATGAAAAATAAATTAGCATCCTTTCCATTTGAAATATTCATCTATAGTTTGGAATTAATCAACAGAACTAGACTGTGCACAAGAAGGGCACACAAACCAGATGTTCTTGTAAGTGATCCATAAGCTGCCACAGGCTGACTGTAACAGAAATCTGTGAGCAAGAAAATTTGCATCCTTTCCATTTGAAATATTCGTCTTTATTTTGGAATTAAATGCTTCCAAAAATATTGTGGAAAAGAAGAAATAGTTGAATGTTGTCTAAATGTTACAGTTTCTTTCTTTAACTTTGTTATTTACTTATTGCCATGGCAAGTTAGAAGAATCAAGCGATGAAGCCAAGCTGGGGGGGTGTGGAGGGCAGCGATACACAGAGAAATACTTCTAACCCCTAATGGTTAATGCTGAAGTCGTGCCTTCTGCACAACTGCAAGAGAGAGGGAGTTTGTATTCTGATAGGTACAGCAACCACATTCATTGTTTCTCAGCAATTCTGCCTTTTGCAGCACTAAGATGGGACTCAGACCCCCAGAACTGAAGGTGAGGTGGTAGAGAGGACAGCTCTGGAGACACACAGCCCATCACAAACAACACGCCTTCCCATGGTCTGCATGTCCTCCAGACGTGGCTCTGGAAACAGATGCATTGCACCAGCTTTTATCATCTACAGGGGCTGAAGCTTGGGTTTATGTTGTTTTATTTTATGTAGAGAAAGAGGGAGAGCGCAGACAGAGGCAGAGATACAGATTTAAAGAGACACAACCCAAATTACAACTCAAAATATTTTCTCCTTGAATCAAGGACTGTGCCTCCTTTGCCTCTAAAGAACTGAACAGATTTATTATGCAATATAAATAAGAAATAGCAAAAGAGATCCAAATGGAATGACACGATAACAAGCCAATTCTTAACTAAAAAGACAAGCTAAGCTGCCTGCTAAATTGAAACAGAAAAAAACCCAACAACCCCGTGCAGATCACAAGCTGAAACCAAGAAGCAGCCACAAATCAATTGCAACTGCTTTGTTTAGTGCTAAAATCTCAAACTGCAGTGATTAGAAAACACATTAGTGTTCATCAATTAGCAGCCAAACGTTTGTTTTAATAATTCATAGGAAATGACTTACACAAAGTCTGTTAGTGTGTTGTCAGGAAAACCTCTGAAGGGCCAACAGAATTAGGCGCCACACGGTATTGATGGCACCATCCAGCAGGAAGCCTGATTAACCTCTGAGATGCCTCAGCTGATGTACTTACCCCATTAATGCTAATGGAGATACTACCACTTAAAATCGAGCCATGCCTTTATCATAGGAATGTCTTTGGGGTTTAAAGTCTTTAGTAATATCCTGCCATTTGTTTCTTAATATTTCTTTTTAGACTCCGATACAAGAAGTGAGAACGGAAACAAAAATTTAACACGGGCAAATTTGGATGACTGAAGAACTTCGAGCAGATAATGATACCTAAAGCAGACCAAATACCATCAGCAGAACACATTTCAGCAGACACTTTCCTTACCAAGGTGTCAGTTACTAAAACAGGGCAGTTTCTGACCAACAGTTAATTGTATTAAAATAATAAAGGAGGCGGTTTCTGGCCAATACTTGCTGTACAGAAATTATAAACAGGGCAGCTTCTGACCAATACTTATTGTACAAAGATAATAAAGAAGGCAGTTTCTGACCAATACTACTTGTATAAAAATAATAAACAAAGTAGTTTCTGACCAATACTACCAGTATAAAAATAATAATAAAATAAGGTAGTTATTGACCAATACTTGTTGTATAAAAACAACATAAAATGCACTGGCAGCTCCTACAGCAAGAAAGATCAATCAGTGTAAAAGTTTTCATATGGGAAAGTAAGTAAGTTAAAAGAACCAAGACTTTTAACTGATCTGATTCTTTGATACTACACCTAGAGAAATCAGATGACAAAGTGCCAAGTATAAATTCATAGCTCTCTAGGAAAGAAAAAAAAAAATCAACGTGGCTTATCTAGCAAAATGAATTACTGCTCTGTGTTTGAGCAGACTGTGACTGCAGGACTGCTGAGAAGAAATAGGTGTACAGAGATGTGGCTGAGGCCATTAGCTGAGGAATATCAGTGCAAAACCATTACAGCACTTACTTCTTTGTGCCGTGTGTATATTTGCAAAAACTTCTCTGGTAATCTTTAACCTTTCCCATGCCATATCGGCTGTCCCCTCCATCCATTAGAGCTAATGACCTTGCTCTCACATAAGCTGTTAGTACTCATTAAGAAGTTATCAGGTAACAAGAGAAAACAGATGCAGCCTTTGCTAAATCACTTTGCTGCTACAGGATTAAAAGATATGGAGAAAGAATCAACTAGAAGAAGTTATGAGGTGAGAAGAACTTGGTTTATAATTTGATGCTGGACATTCGACAGACCAAATACGTTTTAAAAGGGCTTAAAGCTTGCACCGTCCCAGTGCCTTTGTCATTGGTGGGAACCTGCCAGTGCCACTCGGTGAAGTCTTCTCATAAATGAAATGAAAAGACCTCATCCAGGTCCTTTTAGGAGCAATGATGCACGTTGTGCAAACACACGAATGATTTGCAGGCTCACGTGTACCCTACCTGCTTAAAAATAAGACTTCACATTCATTCAGATGTAAAGAAAGGGAAAGATTTCATTAAATTGAATGTGTGCACTCATTTAATTGGAAAATAAGCACAACTTCCATTAAATGAGGACATTAAAATGCAGCCTTAAGCTGCATTCCCGTTAAGCTGTTTTGTTCCAACAGAGGTCTTGTAACCTCGTAGTGACAAAACATATTGTTCCTGTTTCACTTAATAAATACATTTTACAGGATTTGGTTTTTTTTTTTTTTTTTTTTTACAAATGGAAAAAGAAAATAATCTATAGAAAGCAGAAAGGAATATCAGAAAGCTCTGACTTGCTAATCAACAAAACAAAAGCTTCCTGGTTAGTCTGAACTAAATGAATAATCAATTACAGATTCAAGTTCAAACTAAATGTTTGTTGAAATGCTTCACAAAGATGTTTCCCTTTCCTGCTCTTCCTGCCTGTTCTGAGAAGAGGCAGGACAGGGAAGAAACTCATTAGGATATTCAACTTCAACAGCATGGCAAGTTTGACCACGGAGGCATCTAATTCCTCTTCCTTGCTGCATCCAAAATGGCTGCACGTGGATCATTCTAAGAAGCCATTCCACATTCAGATGCTTATCTCAAACCAAGCACCTGAATACTCTCCCACCACTGATATTGTTAAGTAACACTGGGATTTATCCTGAAAGATGAGTATCACACCATGCTCAGCAAGGCAGAGAGGTAGGCATCTCCTTGTTTGCTTATGTCTTCACGCTTGGACTTGATGATCTTAAAGGTCTTTCCCAACCCAAATGATTCTGTGACTCTATATCCTACACCCATTCTACTGCGTTGGTTCAGCTGGAGTGAAAAGAATCTTTATCCCATCAGGAGCAATGTTTTTCCAAACATATCAATTTCTGTCTTTGCTAAACATTAGAATCACAGAATCATGTGGTAGGGATGTAATGTATGTTGGAAAAGACCTTTGAGATCAACCTAAATTGGAATCTGGACATGTTTTATGTCCAGAAATTTTCTGCTTGGTCAAATGAGACAAATCAGCAGAGGGTTTCAGAAGATTGAACAGATAGAAAGCCACCAACCAAATGCAGGGAAATGAAAATCAAAGCTGGGGAAAGCACCTGTGATTTCCCAGCAACAGCAGAAAGCAATGCTCTTGCAAGATGCATCTAAGGAGAAACAGGGAAAAGTTGGATATTCAAATAAATCCTTCCTGAAATTATGAAATCGAATGGGAAGATGACAGAAAGGAATTTTTCATCATGCTGCCAGAATGACAGGAGTTTTGGCACCAGTAAACACCACGCTCCAACGTGACCACAGCTGTGACCTCGATATTGTGGGTTAACAGGGGAGCTTCTGACTCCTACATTACTGGAACAAGGAGAGAATTTATTAGCTGCATCAAGTACAGCACACAGCAGGACATCACAAACCCACCATTCACTACCAGCACACTCTAAAGCATTTCTGAAAGGGAGTACCATTAAAGTAACATTCTGTACTGTCATTGAGAGCTTCTGCAGAGGATCTGAGAGGTAATTCTCAAACGTCACCCTGCTGAAATTGCTCTGCTCTCAGCTTTACCTTTCTCCTTTATATGAAGTTCTTTCACCTCCTTCAGCAAGAAATCAGAACCCAAACAGAGAGAAGGCTGTAACTCAAGATAATCTGACTAAACAAGAACTTTTATGGAAGCACTTCTGAACCAGAAAGCAGCAGTGTAAGGAACAGAGGACATCCACTTTCAAAAACAGTTAATACCTCTGCTGCTCAAAGCCAAGGAATTGCAAACCACTGCAGGCTGATAAGATAGAACAGCAGTAGAAGTTTACAAATTAGGACTAACTTAAGCAAGGAGTAAAGTTTACAGTGAGGTAATGTGATGGGACAAAGAGCAACAGATATTTGGAGTATCTATGTGCCAAGGAGGAAGTCAGCATTTCAGTCACCAGAGATGAAAACTTTGCTAGGAGCTAAGCCAAGATTCACTGAAATTGGTAATAAATCAAACATCTCAGATTTAGCACTGCACACTCGAACACCAGTAACAAATTAATACAGTAAGGCTGAGATAGACAAAAGAGCCAAAGTGTGCAAATATTTAGTGTGCATAATATTAATCTTGTCTATTACAGAGACATTTAACAGCCAGTTGACAGCAACAGCAATTTGCTTGGCAAAAGGCAAAGCAGTATAGAGATGAATGATTATCCCTTTTCCTGACTTTCCCTCTTCCTTCATCTCCATACAGAGGCTAACAATCTATCCTCTCCTGTGATTATAAACACATTTTATCTTCAGCATCAACTTCACATGATGCAACATCATGAGTTTAGTCCTTTCATATCTTCAGTTTACCATGGGAATTGCTGGATTATGATCCTTAGGCTAGTACTATCCAGCACGTAAGGTCATCACCTTGGTCCTTACTGGCTTCAAAATTAGTCATCCTCAGTTTCTGAGGATAAGATATATAAAAGATCATAGAATCATAGAACTGTCAGGTTTGGAAGGGATCTCAAGGGTCACCTAGTTCCAACTCCCCTGCCATGGGCAGGGACACCTCACACTAGATTAGGTTGCTCAGAGCCACATCCATCGTGGCCTTAAAACCTCCAGGGATGAGGCTTCTGCCACCTCCCTGGGCAACCTGCTCCAGTGTCTCACCACCCTCATGGGGAAGAATTTCTTCCTAACATCCAATCTGAATCGACCCATTTCTATTTTTGCTCCATTCACCCTAGTCCTATCACCCTAGTCCTATCACTACCTGACACCCTAAAAAGTCCCTCACCAGCTTTCTTGCAGGCCCCTTTAAGATGTCCTCCTTTTAAGGATTTTGTTTAAGTCTGACAACAAAAATGAAACAGGACAGTGTTTACTCTTCAGTGCCTACTGGAATGCTTTGACAATCATTATATGGTTGAAGAAAGCTTTGTTGTTCTTCAGTGAGGAGTAGGTTTGGCTTTGGCCATACAGTGATCTGCTGGTGAGAGTTTATGAACATCTCATCATGACTCTGGCTGACCACGCTAAGCCAGTTGTGCTTCAAACTTCTGTGTGCTATAAACCCCATGTTAACGATGCTGAGAGTGAAGCAGCACAGGGAGATTTCCCCCATTTTCATGTTCTTGCTGACAGCAAAAGTATGCAGAGAGACAGCACATTTCCGATGTCTTCACAAGAACAGCAATTCCAGTTCTCCTCAACAATGAAAAAGAAAAAAACCCAACCCCAAAACTGTGATTTTTTTTTTCCTCCTTCTCCAGCCACAGCGAGATGGTGCCCAAAGCTATGCCGATGGAATGTTTGTTTTGATGTTTTGTTTTCACATCAGCTGGCATGCCCTGGGTCTCTCTTTGTGGGTTCTTGTAACTGTTGTTTTCTTCAGTGACGCTGAGCTTTCTGCTCTGTGCTGTCATTTCATTCCTATTATTAGGTTTGTTTTGTTGTGCATATCAGAAATGAAAAGGCTGGTGGTTACATGGAAAGCTTGTAATCAGCACGAAGGTTGTCAGACTGTGCCAAAGCTCACTTTATATGTGTGTGTCTCTGTGTGTGTGAGAAAAAGAAATTACTTGACAAAATGCTGCAGGCAAATCCTCAAGGAAAGGAGCAGGGTGGGAGGGAAGAGTAAAACAATAGCTCTGCATACTCTTTGGCTTAAGATTTACCCAAGCCGTGGCCTTCTTTGGATGCTAAGAAACCCCAGACATCTCTCTGAAAACAGAAGGATATTATAATGCCATCTGGACTAAGAAAACCAGGCAATGGAACCTACATGTAAACAGCCATTAATAAACCCTAACCTTCAAAGAAAGGTAATTAATTAGCTCAAGTACTGAGCTGTCATCCTTCAGAGAGATTAAAACATATAATGTTGGTGTGACTGAGTCCAAAAAGCACCAAGCACTTGTAAAGTCAGTTTTCACCATGCGGAAAGACTAATAGTGTGGAGTTCCAATCACAGGAACTTGCCAATCTACAAATCCATGTCACTGTGATTTTATTGTGAGAGGAGCCACTAATCTGAATAGCTGTTTGGAATACAAGTTATTTTCCTAAGTTAGCTCAGAGGGACAGGAATACTTAGTGCAAAGCAATGGCTACTCCAAGATGTGCGGGATCAGAACCATATGCCCGGTGCTAACGGCAGCCTGTTTCTTCCCGTGTTTTCCTCTTTTGTGAATGGGGGTGGTGATGACACACGGTACAATTCAGCAGGGAAACCTAATAATTATCTTCCATGATAACCTCTCCCAGCAGCAGATGATGTACTCACTTTGGCAGCACTAATGACTGTGGCAGTGTAAGACTGAATGTTGTCTCCACAGGCTCCACCACGGGATTGATGGCATCGGATCAGCTACAAGAAGAAAGACAGCAACCAAGTAACTACTATTAAACTACACAAACCCATAAGCCATTACCATAGCTCTTATTTATCATGTACAGTGGTGTGTTTTTCCCTACAAATAGCAAAAAGCCCTGCTGAGACACTTAACCCCTTTTTATAATCTTCTGGGTGCCACCCAGACTGTCGCTACTCCACTCCAGTTTTCAATTACAAGATGAGTAGTCACTAAGAATTCATAAACTTTGAAATGGTGGGATTTTGGGTCTGGCAGCAATACCACAAATAAATTTAAATAAATATAATCAAAAGCTTTAGCCATGTATATGTAACATTAAATATCAGACATTCTAAGAATCCCAGTGTGGCTTTCCCCTCCTTTTTATGAGTAGCAAGCGAAGAAATGACAAAGGAAAAGAGCTACTTTATACTGCACTTTTAATAGATTAAAGGAATGTACAAGGGATTTACGCTGCATTGCCTTCCTTCAAAGCTAATAAATTAAAACAAGGCTCTTCTACCTGCCATCAACTGTCTTTGAATCCTAACTCACAACAGAATCTGTTACTTCTGAGTAAATGAAGTGGCAAACAAACCATACATATTTGTTGCTTGTGCACAGAATCTGTTACCTGATTAATTGCTTCAGCTAAAAGACAATTTAAAAGTCACCGAGAGATGTATTTGCTCCTACAGGTTTTTCTCTACTATTTAAGCATCTAAATAAAAAGACTCCAACTAGAGAGAAAGGGAAAGTCCACAGTGAATATACCTGGGAACACACAAGCCATTTAAATCCTGGCATAATTCTGCTGCTGATCAGTGCCTTCTACTTTTGGCAGCAGTGCTTTGTAAATCCCAGGCTGGCTGGCTAAGGTTTACAAAACCACACAGGCCTGGTGGTGGTGTTCACAGAAAGGCAATCCTGAATTCAGAGAGAAATCAGTTGTGCTTCAAAAGGTATAACAAATACTTTTCTGAAGTCTGCCTCTCTGATAATTTCTGGTTCAGCTCTATGAACAGCTCCTCCAGCCACAGGTGGGAGGGAGTAGAAACATCTGCTTTGAAATCAAAATAAGGCATTAGAAGCTGAACGTGAAGGTTTGAAACACTCTGAGTTTTAAACACACAATCGTTCCTCTGGCTAAGAGCAGTGATAATTGTTTTACTTGGGATGTGTTTTCTTCTTTTGCCTCCAGAAATACTAATTCAGCTTTTTCCTGGAGCCTAACAATTTTAAGTGGTCATTTTAATGTTGTTTCCTAACCTACAAAGTGCATCATTGTGCTCTTTCAGACAAACTCACTGGCTCTGTCCCGACTCCCTTGCTCCAAGCAGAATTTAGGGACTTGCCTGCCTTTCAGAGGAGTCTGTAATAAAGTGATTTAAACTTTGAAAATGCAAAATGGGTTGATTATTGCATCACCTCACTAAAAACACATGTTGATAGCTGTCTTCTGGACCTTTACTCTTACATATTTATGCCTCCCAAGTTCATGAGCTGTAATCAAATGTGCAGAGGAAAAGATATGACAAATAACAAACAGCAAAGCACAACCAGAGCGGGTCAAAGATTAGGTCTGTCATCATTGTGCAAGTCCTCTTACAGATCATCTTTTTCACAGAGCTTCTTGACTCCAACTTTTTCTGTTTTTTCCCCTCCATGTATGCAAAACCTGGAATGAAATTTACAGTCAAAGAACCGTGGGGGGTTTGAAAATCTAACCTCTCCTTACCTTATTTTCTGCGTAAGCAAGCCAACGGCTTCCAAGAGCAATAGGATTCATGTTTGGCCCTGGACATGGATAACAGCCTGAAAAATTTGAGGAGGCAACATTAAGAAAGAGCTTCATGACTCCTTATGAAGAATTTTATTTATTGCCAAGAAAACAAAAAGTCTAAACAAAAGCCTTTCAATTGCTAATATCACTCACTAAATGCTTGTGTTTTCGTTCCTAGAGATAAGGCTGTGGTTAGATGAGCTATTCTGAACACTTAATTATGTGTAAATACTCCTTTCTCCTTATGTTTGCATTTTTTTAATGCCATTTGGATGCAGCAGGGTGAGGGCAGTATTTAAGTCTGACTGGATTGTTCTGCATCTTCACATTTTAATGCATTTTACTTGACTGATGTCTTTCTATTGGTGTTCCAATTTGCTTCAAGCTCTGCTTGATTTATTTACTGTGGTAGGACAGGGTATATTATGCTTTTTTCATCTATAATAATTCCATATACAAGCCCTCAGCCTCTCAGAATCCTTTTGCACACACCTAGCTTTACACACTCTGGGCAAAGTTTCCACTGCTCACCTGCTTTTCATTACCTTTATATTATCATTAAAGTATACACATGCATAAAGGTGCATAATAAAACAGAGAATTATTCTTAAGGATTAAAAGGTGAAACTAGTGATAACAGAGAGCCACTGAGAATAGCTGGGAACCAAAATATACAGTAAGGTTTAAAATTAATCAGCCCCATGTTCAATGTAATTTAGCACATAAAGTCCAAGTCAAACAAACAAGAAAAACCCCAACCCCCCAAAAAAATCTCTTAAAGAAACCAAACACAACAAAACAACAAACAAAAAAATCACCCAAACAAATAAAAACAGGAAAAAAACCCCAAGCAAGCCCAACAAGCAGGCATATCACACTCTTAACTACTGTTGAAAACACAGAACTTTAAATTCTTGAAAACAACTAGATAATGCTTAAACATGAATGAAAAGCTTGAGTAATCTACAATCAGAAGTAGCAGAGTGACCATCATCCTAATCACTCTTGTCCTACTTCCATATCCTGTTTCCCCCTCTCTGTTTTTCATCATTACAGTTTAAACCCTTTTGGGTGAGGGCTGCTCTCTCTCCACCAAGATGCAACCCTTGCCTGTACTCAGCACTCAAATCCCACTGATGTGTCTGAACTTTAGTATTTGAGCCCTGACACTGGAAATGTCCTTGCTGGGTGGTTCCAGCAGGCTGCCTTCACTGGGATCCTTTGTCAAGGTAAGAGTCTGAAAGTTCAGCTACTGAAGTCACACAGATGAAGCCACAAAGCTGTTTACTTTGTGTTATCAAGGGACAAGAAGATTTAAGCCTGGGTGTCCCAACTCAAGCCAGTATCCTAGGACCCTCAACCACATGTCTAAGGCTGTTTACTAGCCTTAAATCCATTCTGGTACACTACGACCGACACACGAAAGAGAAATATTGCCTAAGAGGGGAAGGAGGAGGACCATCAAGCAAATGGTTAATCTCTGTTTTCATCAGTTCTTAGGCTAATATAGACAATTTAGTAATTCATATTCTCTCACTGGCTGGGCAAGAAACAAAACATTTTCAAACTTACAGACATGTGTGTCTCATTTAAAGGAGTCCTGCCTGCTGATCCTGCATCCCAGGCAGAAGGAGCACTTAGATTAAGCAAACAGCTTTTCAGAAGAACACATACAACCAACTGCAATTTATTGCATAAATCCTCCACTGCATTCTGAGAAGCAACATTAAAAAAAGAAAAATAAAGACACAGCAAGCTAAGCTTTGATTTCCCTTAAGTCTCTTCTGTCAGATTCTTGATGCTGATCTGCCAACCCATCAGAAAAATCACATCCATTCACCACCTTTTTACAACTATTAAACAGGCTCCAAAATAGTCCAGAACATTTAGTGAGGACAACAAGAGTTTCCAAGTTTAATGGCATTATTCTCACTGCTTGCAAAATGGTGAACAAGCTGCATTGGAGGGTGCTGGCTGCAGCAGGTAGGGCTAAGTTTAAAGGGACATAGACTCATAGAATCACAGAATCAATAAGGTTGGAAAAGACCTCAAGGATCATCAAGTCCAACCTGTCACCCGACACCTCATGACTACTAAACCATGGCTCCAAGTGTCACATCCAATCCCTTTTAGAACACCTCCAGGGATGGTGACTCCACCACCTCCCTGGGCAGCACATTCCAATGGCTAACAACTCTCTCTGTGAAGAACTTTTGCCTCACCTCGAGCCTAAACTTCCCCTGGCGCAGCTTGAGACTGTGTCTTCTTCTGGTGCTGGTTGCCTGGGAGAAGAGACTAATCCCCTCCTGGCTACAAGCTCCCTTCATTTGACAACACTCATAGACACATTTGGTGGCATTTTGATGGGCACATGCAGAATCAGCTGCTGCACTGGACTCGATGATCTTCGAGGTCTCTTCCAACCTTAGTGATACTGTGTGATACTGTGATACTGTTCGAGTTGTCTCAGATAAACAGCTCTGCTTTGTATTTTAGAGCAGAGCAGTGAGGGGATTGCAAAATTCAAGAGATCACAGCGAGCTATTTCAAAGGTCATACAGCAATGGAAGGAGAAAGGCAGCAATTCATCCAATTAAATCCATCTCGGGCCAGGAAAGCCAAACCAAGTGAGTATTTTGTAAGGTCTTATCACTGCCTTGATCTCAGGAAGGAAAAAGAATTCTGAAGAAATGATGCCATAATTGTTATTGCATTCCAGAAGCACATAAAATGTGGGTAGCCAGAGCCTCTTAAGGAACAAAGCAAGCAAAAAAAAAAGAAGGTTGTAAATACAACCCTAGGTTGTAAATACAAACGTGTTCTTCCCATGGCATTATAGACCAGGACCGGTAAGGTTTTAATGCTGACTTTTACCTCAGCAATTCTTAGCTGGCTCAGTAAAGATATTCAGATCCCCCAAACTTTATTTCTTCCCTTTTATGTATAAAATGTAGCATGAAAAGCTGTCAGATGATAACCCTCATCATAGCAATCTCCACAGTGAGTTTAGGATCAGTCACATGCGTTTCCCAAACTCTGCAGGCACCTCATAACATCCTTGAACAGAAAGTAGAATAGACTAGACTAGACTAGACTAGACCAGACCAGGTTGGAAGAGACCTTCAAGATCATCATGTCCAACCTATCATCCAACCCACCTAATCAACTAAACCATGCAACCAAGCACCCTATCAAGTCTCCTCCTGAACACCTCCAATGATGGTGACTCCGCCACCTCCCCAGGCAGCCCATTCCCATGGGCAATCACTCTCTCTGTGGAGAACTTCCTCCTAACATCCAGCCTAAACCTCCCCGGTGCAGCTTGAGACTGTGTCCTCTTGTTCTGGTGCTGCTTGCCTGGGAGAAGAGACCAACTTCTGCCTGCCTACAACCTCCCTTAAGGTAGTTGTAGAGAGCAATAAGCCTCTCCAGGCTAAGCAACCCCAGCTCCCTCGGTCTCTCCTCATAGGGCTTGTGTTCCAAACCCCTCCCCAGCTTTGTTGCCCTTCTCTGGACAGGTTCCAGCAAGTCAACATCTTTCTTAAACTGAGGGGTCCAGAACTGGACACAGGACTCAAGGTGTGGCCTAACCAGTGCCATGTACAGGGTCAGAATGCCCTCCCTGCTCCTGCTGGCCACACTGTTCAAGGAGCATCAGCCAGCAGATGCGCTGCAACAGCAAAACCCCAGCAATTCCACAACTCCTAACAAAAAAGAAAGCATCTTGCTGGGAAAAGGGAAGAAAAAGGAGCTGTTCCCAATTAATTCAGTGAACCGAAGGAAAGGAAGAACTGCAAAAAGCATTATTCTGCCAGACACAAATTAATCAAATCAAAAGTGTAAAGTTATCTCACGGCAAAACTGCAACTGTCTTCACCAAACCCACTGTAGGTGGTTTGTTCCACAAACTGGCCTCAGACACAGCTCCACACACAAACCAGCCCATGCTAATAATAACCTCCAGAGAGGTCAACAATTCAGCTGGGCACTAAACTCTCCTCTCCAATACAAAAAACAGCATAGAGGGGGGAAAAAAAGAGAGAGAGGGCGAGCTATTTCCTCCCTTTCTTTTCTTTGCAAGTCTCCGCATTTTGGAAACATGCAGCAGTACAAGGATAAACAAAGGGTTATACTTTATGGGAAGGAAAGGCAAATTGTTTTTCTGCTTTCCAAAAAACCAGCTGGAGTCAGCAGAACATCATCTACTAGGCAAATGAAAAGACAGCCACAGCGTGACCCATCCAGCTCAGCCACCCAATCGTTACCAGCCTAACTCTCTTACAGATTAACTTCTATTTCTATTAAACTTCAAAACAACTGAGGAAAAAATCCATTCTAAGCAACAACAGCAGCAAGTTTTGCATGTTTACAATAGGAATGAACATAATGAGAGTGCAAAACTAACTGTCAAGAAGACCAAAGTTTCCAAGCTTTAATGACAGCATGAAGAGGTCATCCAAGAAATGATCACTCGGGGAAAGTCCTTCCAAAAGTACAGGAAATCAAGCAAGCACTAAAAAAACATCTGATCTTAAGTTCAGCTTTACGGGGACTATCACCCACAAAAACCTAGGTGACAACCTACTGGCAAACATTTCAGATGTTTCAAAGAACCCTGTTGCTTTCTCTCTCCTTGCACACAGAGGAAATGCAGATTCAAAGCTGGTACACAGAGGAAATGCAGATTCAAAGCTGGTACACAGAGGAAATGCAGATTCAAAGCTGTGAATAAGGAAAGAATCTGAATTTAAGTGCAAATTTTTCTGCTAACTTCAGTTCCTACACCCAAGACCTCCAACTGGTGCTGATGTAAGCAACACTGATGAGTAAAAAGCGAGCTCCAAGCAGGGACTCGGATAACAACACCCCGGTCCCTCGTACTCTGTGCCTTTATTTTCCTGTTTCCAAGATGCAAGGTGTCCCCTGCATCAGAAGAGAAATTCTTTAGCATTACAACTTCTAAGACTCTTCCTGTTCGTCTTTTTCAGTAACTGAGTTATAAAATTAGGACCTGAAATAACCACTGGAGTTGTGATTATGTGAAATCAGAGATGGTTTTAGCTTCCTTGTTGCTGTGCTGACTTCATCCATTTGGTGGTAGTGAGAACAGACTCCTAGAAGTTCAAGTTCTCCAAAGAGCTACACAAATGTTTGTTTAATGAGTGAGCAAAGAGAAGGCATGTTTGTTTTACATCATTTTCCAATTACTTCTATGAAACTCTCTTCCACCCTTTGGAGATTCATATCCACATGTCTGTAATAAACCAAATCACCTCTTCTACTCATCTCTGAAAATTAACCCTCTGGATCTTTCCATTGGTTTATGCTCTTACAGAAAAGTAAGACTCCAGTCCTTGCCTTAAATTGTTTTGCAAAAGCTCATCCTCCAGCTTCAGTAATGTCAGTGTGAACACACAGACAGCAGCCAAGAAGAGAAAAGCAACACATTCCTCCCCTCCCACTTAGTCTTTAAACAAACAGCATGTTGGGAAAACACTGTTGGGAGGACCAGGGCTATTAAAAGTCATGTCAGCTACAACAGAGATAAAGCAAATAAATCACAAAAGATACCACTACTAAAACTTGAGCTATTGGGGCAGCTCTTCATCAAGCTCTAAAGTTTTTTCCATGAGAAAAAAAAAAAATGTATGCATATATGAGTACCTATGAGTAGAGGAAGCCCTCTCTGGGCTTTTGTAACCAATGCTAATTACAATTAAATTGCAATGCTGAAGAACTGACCTACAGTCCCATTTTGATGGAGAGATGGAGGCTCAACCCTGCAGGTGTTCCCAAAATCCAGAAAAACTTGGCTCTTTGCTGCTTCACAAGCACATAAGCTGTGTACAGGCACTTGAAAGTCTACACCCATCTAAGTTTTCAACAGCTCTGCTCTTCGGGAGGGCCAGAGCTGTGCAGCTGTTATCTGTGGTACTGCTACAAGCCCAACCAGTACCTGCAGCACTCTACCAAATCAGTTCTTTGAATTCTGGCTGACAATAATAGCTGCTTATTGATTTATTTACATGTAACAAGACCAGGTTGGGTGGGATTTTGAGCAACCTGATCTCGTGGGAGGTGCCCATGGCAGGGGTGTTGGAACTAGATGATCTTTAAGGCCCTTTCAAACCCAAACCATTCTATGATTCCAGATCTGCTCTGCACCTGTGACCTTCTCTTTCATGAAGCATGGATGATGCACATGCTGAAAGGGACTCTGAACACATAGCAGCTAGAACACATTCCACACCACGTATCCATGAGGGATGCAGGGCAGCGTTGTCCAGTTTTATTTCGAGCTACTCTGTTGTTTATACAGCATGTGGGTACAGGCTGTGTTATTATAAAATCTTCTTGGGATTCTGTCTCTAATCCCAAACCATGGAAGAAATGACATCTGAATATGATGAATATGACAGTGGGATGGGATGCAGTCAGCAACCATAAGGAACACTGGTCAAGGCAAAGATCTCCAAGGCTAAATGACATCCTAAGGCAAAACAAAGTGAAACCTTCCTGGGAGAGCAGATTTCTGGCTAAACAAAGACTTTTCTGTTTCAGTGTCTGGAGAGGTTCATTAAAGATGACTTATGCCATATCTTAAGTGTAGAGTGCTTTTAAACACAGTTTTCTGAGCAAATTCTAAAGTGTGTATAACTCTCCTACAGAAACTATTTGCCTTTAATCATTTATCTGCCAGATATCACTTGGAAAAAAAAATATCTGTCAGGCAGTGGAATTGTGTATTTTTAAACAAAAAGCCATAGTAACCCACTGCAGGGAGGCTACTTTTCAGTCCCTGGATGTCATTTATCATCAATTACTAATTTTTGCTAGGTCCTATGAAACACACAGCACTCTATAATAATGAAATGACATAACTGTCCTGCAACCCAAAGCAGCCAGAGAACAGAGCCACGCCAGCCAGCACAAGAAGAAATGCACAATAAAGAAGGGGTAGAGTGACACTCTTGTTGCAAGAGGGTTGTTGATTCCAAGGAAAACAAATCATATAAGTTGTTTTATCTAAGATTTTGTTTGTTTGGGGTTGGTTGGTTTTTTCTTAGCATCACCAAGCAAACGAAATTTATTTGTTTATAAACTGTATAAAGTAATATTGTTTATAAATTCCTCCGGGTTCCTTCTAGATGAAAGGCTCTATGTAAATGTTATTGCTCTCACACTGTCACATACTTTCCAAAGCCCTTCTATTGTTCTTGCACTTCCTTCTGTTTAAGCATCACCCATAAAAACTGAGCAAAAGAGCAAACCAGCAGGATGCACTCTGCTGTGAAATCATCCTTGCCATCCAGGGCCTTTTTGGAAATCTAAGTGGCATTATTACTATTAAAACACTGAAAAATAGCCCACCTAGAAACCAACTGGAAAGGCAAATTTATACTATCAGCACCTGCCTTTGCAGGGCAATATTCATAGCACACAGCATGGCAACACAGAGTCAGCCCTGCAATGAGTCACATTTTGTGCTCTACTCCATCATAGAATGGTTTGGTTTGGAAAGTACCTTAAAGATCATCCAGTTCCAAACCCCCTGCCGTAGGCAGGGACACCCCACTAGACCAGGTTGCTAAAGACTCCATCCAGCCTAGCTTTGGACACTTCCAGGGAAGACTGAAAGAATTAAATCTTGGAAAGCATTAAACCTGGGAAAGCATATTAAAGCTGGGAAAGCATATTAAACCTGGAAAGCATATTAAAGCTGGGAAGCACCATAGATGCAATGGGTTTATTCTTATCATGATCAATACTATTATTATTGCTACTGTTATTTTTATTATTACTACTATTATTATTTCCACACAGACCTCCCTCCCTTCTCAATTCTATGATGGCAGTATAAAGCATTTCCCTGCTATTCCACAAGTCTGAGAGCAATATCAGAACTTTTACTAAAAATATATGTGGCTTTTAGTGTTCATAAGGCTCAGTTCTTTAATTTAGCCAAATCTGCCTGATTCCAGGACAAACTGTTTTAATTTCAGGTTTACTTTCTTCTTCTGTTCAGAGAAGTGGACAGTGATAAATAACAATGGTCCTGCAGAGGTTGTTGTTTCTGTGCAGGACAATGTGAGTAAGATGCCTTTGTTTTGGCCTTTCACATTAAGGATTTGGGTGCTTTAGATAAAAATAACTTAGAAACAAACTGCACTTCCTGTTGTAGATACCATTTTTTAAACTGTCACACCCAGGAGATATGATACACACACATCTTGGGTACCAATGGCTGCTTTCTCTCTAGACACAATCTTTTCTGGTGTACTTACACTTCCCTGCAATCCAGCAAAACACCCTCTAAGCAGGGAAGAAATCTGTTGCCATAAATTGATCATGTTGCCCTAGAGACCTCTTCAAAGAAGTATGTCACCATCACCCTGCAGTAGTGCTACACTGATGTTCACATTCAGGCAAAACCACTCTTAAAAGTAACACTGAAAAAGTCAAAGCAGGATCAAATCAGCATTGCCCAGGGAAGGCAGTTACGAAGCACACCAAGGAGTGGGGGTGCTCCTATCCATATAACTAAAATGTGTATACAGAAACTGCTTTTATACAACTCACAGAACATAGCTGGCTTCTCTTCACTGATCACTGATCACACTGATCACTGTGAATCAGGAGCTCATTTCCCACCTGCCTAAAGGGTTTTCAATCTAAACTGAGGAGACTCCCTCCACGGACAGAGGAATCCTATCAATCATTACACCGCGTGGGATGCCCAGGATAGGTGCCACTCACTGATCACAGCTGAGAAGGGAAATGTACACTCCTCCAGAAGTTCTGCTTGTGACTCTTGAGGCATTAATCCTTTCCATAAGACATCCAGGCTTTTTACTTTAAAGCAAAGAGATCAAACTGCTCCCCGTGTGCTGACCAGGGCAAAAAGGAACTCCAACAGAGCTTACTAAAACATACCAAAAAGCCTTCCAGAGCAGACCTCTGACAGAGTGAAACCACCTTGATACTTCTTGCATGTGAATGTCACTGAAAATAGGAATACCACATCCAAAGTGCAGATCAGAGTGTCAAACACTGTTTGGTTTGGGGTTGTTTTCTTTGTTGCTTTTTATCCAGAGAGCTGCAGGTGGGGTGCATTTAACAGATACTGACTAATTTTTGGCTCGTGGTTCAGCGAGTCTTTTGAGACTTTCTATACAATAAAGTACTCTGACTAAAATCTGGAAAATTACCTCTTAAGGCTCTAGCTGTGCAGCATCAATAGAAATGTGGTGCCAGCTAATGGCTGCAATAACTGTCTCCATCCCTAGAGAATAATGGATGGAGAATATATCAATATGAGGAGTGGAAGGGCCAGAGAAACTGAGCAGGCACTAGTTATCGGACACAAAGATGATGCCACATGCATGATGTTATCTGTGATAATCTTTACTCAGGGCCCAGGGGTGGGAAGGATATTCTTTACAGAGAAGAAAGTATCCATCAGGCCATATTCATAATCATCAATGTTCCACTAAGTAAGCATTTTTGGAGAAAGGCTGAAGGAGCACTGATGTAATAGAAATCAATGAAATTCAGCTTTTCTGCATCTATTGTTTAGAGCAAAGTAGAGGGGGAGGAAAAAAAGAAAGCTGGTCCATCACTTTTGTTTCTGCTCCTTGAGTAGTCAGAGACAGGCTCTGAAGGGAATCTAAATCATAACAAAGCTCTTCACCATTTAAAAACCTGTTTAAAATCCACACCTTGACATTCACTACTGCCACAGGAACACATTCTCATTATAAGCATCAAAGCAATTAATTTTTTCTTCGTTTGGCCACGTGAGCACTTAAAACAGTGCAGGATGCAAAATCACTGCCTGGCTTCCCCTTCCCCTTGAGCCCAGCCTTTTCTTAACGACACTGAATTGGCTCTGAGTGTTGTGTGAGAGTCACTGCCACAAGCTCTATGCAGACTCATGCTCCGACTTTCCTTAGCAGACACTCAAATCTAAGAATCATAGAACTGTTTGGCTTGGAAAAGCCCTCTAAGATCATTCAGTCCAACCATCAACCCAACACCAGCCATGGCCTTTAAAGCATCTCTCCAAAGCGCCATGTGCACACATTTCCTGAACACCCCCAGGGATGGGGACTCCACTGCCTCCCTGGGCAGCCTGTTCCAACCCCTGACCACTCTTCCAGGAAAGAAATTTTTCCTAATCTCCAACCTGAACCTCCCCCTGACATAACTTCAGGCCATTTCCTCTTGTTCTATATCACCTGATATGAGGGACAAGAGACCAAGCTCCACGTCATTCCAACCTCTTTTAAAGGAGTTGTAGAGAACAGTTAGGTCTCCTCTCAGCCTCCTCTTCTCCAGACTAAACACCCCCAATTCCCTCAGCTGCTCCTCACCAGCCCTGTCCTCCAGACCCTTCACCAGCTTTGTTGCCCTTCTCTGGACCTGCTCCAGCACCTCAGTATCACACAGGGTAGATTACAGGACATGCTGGCATTTTTTCTTCAATATCTACAGCATGTTTTCCCTTCAAGTTTAAGCACCTGTCTTAAATCCAGGCACGAAGGCTGGAGCACCTGTAAACCAAGTTTTTGTTACAAAGGGCACAAATAAAATCTGCTGGTGTTCTGCCATTCGAGTCAAATCAGCACATTTCCATCTGATCACAAGCAAGGAAAAAAAAATAAACCCAACAAACCAAACCAACAGATTAGTGCTATGTCAAATTTGCTCAAGAAAGATCAGGGAAGGCAGTTAGGCATTCCACCAGCAGCATGAACCTGACCATGTTCTACATCCTGAATATTTTATGGTGTATTTATTACAAGGATACACTCAACCACAGAAACAAAAACAGAAAGACAAATACTGCTCATGTGCAACCCAGCTGCATTAGCATTTCTGAGGAACACTGAACTTCAGAATTCCTGACACTGTTTTTCATTGTGCACTCTGCATTTAATCTCTGTGTACAAGCAGTCAAGAGAATGGACAAGAGCTCCTGCCCGCCTATGTTTGCTTTTCAGCTGTCTCAGGGAGGTTCTGGGGCTCCCACGCCGCTTAGCTGATACAGATGGAAGATGTGATTGCCACACCACCACCACCAAATCTGCTTGGAGGGGAAAAAAAATAGATTCTCCTTTACACACAGCAACAGAAATATCTTCAAAGAGTTAGTGATCCTCAGTTAATAGTTGTGACTTTGCATGCCATTGCTTCTGACCAAGAGCAGTCAGATGAACTCAGCTGTGAAACTTCATGGGGAAAAAATCTCTGGGCAGCCAGTGATACTCCTACTGCCACTGTCCAGCTGAAGGCAGGTCCAGATGGGACACCTGCAGAGCTGGGATGCTCCAGTAATGGAAACAACAAGGCCTAGAAGACTTTGTGCTGAGCTTCCATTTCAGGGATTTCTACTTCTCCAATTTAAACTAGCACTGCCCTCACCTAAATGCAAACAAGACAAGAAAACACAGCAAGAGAGCACATCAAGTGCTGGCCAGTTGGCTGACGACCAAAAATCTTTGCAGCTAACTAGGTAGCTCATTTCCATCAAATTTCAGACACATCAGAGTAACTTAAGCATTTAAAGAAATACTCTTAGGTTGGAGAGATTTCAGCACATACAAAATCTGAAAGCTTAGACAAAAGCCTCAACATGCCAGAGCATAACACTCTCTTGATAGCATAAGCCATTAAGTGAAACAACTAAGCTTCAAAATCCTCAGGACAACTGTTCACCAGCACAGGTCCAGGAAACCCATTCATCTAGGGGAAAAAGCCCCACACATCTCTGTGCCCAGTCACAGCCACCACTGGCCACAGGCAAGCTGGGGAGGTGGCAGGGAAGGGCTATGGTGGCAGCAGCTCTGACTCTTGGCTGAGTCCTGCAGCTTTCCAAAAAGCCTGGTGCAAAATGAGGAGGGGTCTGTAACTGAGCTTTGGAAGCCCAGAATCAGAACAAAGTTTGAGAACATCTTTGAGTTTCTCATGCTAAAAGACACAGCACAGCTGGAGAAACACACTGGGGACAGTGACATTTCAGGAGTTTGAATGTGCAAATGAAATTGGTGAACATCTCTAAAAAGCTTTATTTTTATCCTCTTTAAATTCTAGGGCTGCTAATCAAAAAACCAACACTGCTAATCAAAATTTGGCTTTAGGAAGAGGATACTCCAAATACACTGCATTGGATTAATTGTTAGAAACAAACTGCAGTACCTTTTTCTTTGCTTTTTTTTTTTAAAAAGAAAACCAACAAGTGCAAATAGAACAGCACAGTGATTGCCAAAACCCCACATCCAACTGACTGATTTATGCTTTTTTCCCCCTTTTGATCAAAAATAAAGGCTTGTAGCCTAATTCTCTTTGGTGAAAGAAAAAGGAGCGAGGAATCGGACACAAACAAGTCCTTTCCCACTTGTCTCTCTTCACTGAGCCCCAGCAGATTCCCAGCATCTTAAATCCATGCATAGGAAGAAACTGACACCTATTGGCAGCTTCAATATTACTGCAGGAAGCTGCTTCATTTCCAACTACCACAAGAAACAGTTTCTCCTAAGCAGATTTTTTTTTCCACGACACACAGACATCAAACAAACCCAAAAAACATGTAGAGCTTTTCCAGTCACGACAAAAATGCCCCCAGAACATTTCAGAGTCTCCTTTTTAATAACAAAACCCTGACCCTTCCAAAGTGAATGATGATCTCTCAGTAATCTACAGATTTTAAGAGGCCGTTCGAATCGACAAACAGAAGCCCAAGTCACTAACGGCCTGACAAGAACTTTTTCTCTGCTCAGTACTCTCTTAGTGTTTGGTATTACAATACACACAGCCTTGGGAACAGGTAAATGACATCCTAATCCTATCCACACCCTGTGACAGAGCAGAGCACAAGCAGCAGAAAGCTTTCCTTTTCCCTACTAACCTACCAGTTACTGTGATACAGATGTTGAGGCAGCACAGGGACACTTACAGTGGAGGAAGAGCTTTTGGAGAGCACCTTAAACTACTCTCCTCAAGTGCCATGTCCACACATTTCCTGAACACCTCCAGGGATGGGGACTCCACCACCTCCCTGGGCAGCCTGTTCCAAAGCCTGACCACTCTTGCAGGAAAGAACTTACTCAGAATGTCCAAACTCACCTCCCCTCAGCCCCAGCACAATGTCAGGCCATTTCCTCTCATTCTATCACCTGATACTAGGGAGAAGAGACCAGCCCCCACCTCACTGCAACCTCCTTTCAGGAAGCTGTAGAGTGCAATGAAGTCTCCAACGCAGCCTCCTCTTCTCCAGGCTGAACAATTCCAATTCCCTCAGCTGTTTCTCACCAGACCTGTTCTCCAGACCCTTCATTGCCCTTCTCTGAACCTGCTCCAGCCCCTCAATGTCCTTCTTGGAGTGAGGGGCCCAAAAGTGAACACAGTGTTAGAGGTGCAGCCTTACTAGTGCCAAGCACATGGGCACAGTCACTGCCCTAATCCCTGTCATTCTCAAGATAGATGTGAAAGCAGCTGAAGGCAAATATCTGCTTATAGCTCTTCTGCTATAGCACTTTACTGACCTGCTTGAGCTTCGGGGCCTGATAAAGTAAAGATAAATTTTAAAAACCCAACCCAACCAAAGTACTTAGACCTAAGGGCCAACAAAAAATGAAAAGCAGGCAGATCGCTGTCAATGTGATTTCAAGCTGCTGCTGCTGAGCACAACCCGAAACTCCAACACCTGAAGGTTTTGCATGCATTTGTGCAAAATAAGCACAGGGATTTTGAAGCTGCCTATGGATGTCAGTGCGGCTGCTCTTCCCAGCAGTGAGAAGCTAGTCACAGCAATGATCAATGCGCAAAAGAGCCAAAGATACACAAAGTAACGCTTGGGGTCTCTTTGAAGCAACAGATTTCCTGAAGCTCCAAATGAAGTCATGGAGATCTGCTCTGAGAAATAAACCCAGGAAACAGTAACAGAAATCTGTTTCATTTCACTGCCCCCACCCCAGCCACCAGACTGAGGCCAGCTCTTCTCACACATACTTGTGACGAAGAATTTCTTGGTGAAAGTGCAGCTGTCAAAGGCGGCGATTTTCTCTTGCAGCACTACCACAAGGATCCTGAAAACACAGAAATGGAACGTGTGCTTTAAGCATTAAATGCATTGGTTTAAAGATTCAATATCTAAATGTAATTATTTCAAAAGCATCAATATAAATTCTCCAGTGATAAACAGCCAGGTTACCAACACGTGGCAGTTATGGAGGGTTTTCTCTCATCCCAACCACATAACCTTCACTGCAGGAAGTACACAGATCTGATACAGAACAACACAGCATATTTATGATAGACCTCCTGCAGTAAAAGCTCCATTAAAAACAAAGAATGGAATTGCAAGGCTCCTGAATTACTCACAGTGACTCAAATAACAATCAAATCACCAACTGGTAGAACAGAAGCTAAATTTGAAGTAATTCCATTGCCCACCTCACTGCAAATGTATTAAACCATCTGATTTGCTAAAAGCAGGGCTTTTTTTTTAACCCACTCTTCATACCAAGAAGAGCAGCACCCAAATACAGTTAAGAGAAGCAGGATCTGTGTCAATCAGCAAAATTACAGGTGTGTGTTTATGTGTTCACTGCTACCTGTACACCCTCCGATTGTGAAAGCCCTCTTCATTAGAATCCTGCCTCCAGTCTTGGTGTCCAGAGCACGAGAAGGACACAGAGCTGTTGGAGTGAGGCAAGAGGAGGCCACAAAGAGGATCCAAGGGCTGGAGCACCTCTGCTGTGAGGACAGGCTGGGGGAACTGGGGGGTGTTCAGCCTGCAGAAGACTCTGAGAAGACTTTAGAGATGCCTTACAACACCTGAAGGGATCCTACAGGAAGGCTGCAGAGGGACTTTTCGGAAGGGTGTCTAGAGACAGGACAAGGGAGAATGGTTTAAAGCTGAGGGAGAGCAGGGTTAGACTGGAAATGAGGAATTTCTTCAGTGCGAGGGTGAGACTCTGGAACAGGTTGTCCAGGGAGGTTGTGGATCCCTCCTCCCTGGGGGTGTTCAAGGCCAGGCTGGATGAGGCTTTGAGCAGCTGAGTCTAGTTGAAGTGTCCCTGCCCATGGCAGGAAGGTTGGAGTAGATGATCTCTGATGTCCCTTCCAACCTAAGGCATTCTGTGATTCTATGATTACTTGAAACGAAGAACAAAAGCCAGATGATGCTTGCTGATGCCTTCTAAGTTTTGAGTCATAATTTCCACCTAGAAGACTGCACTAATGCTCCTATAACAGGGATGATTTATCTATGTGTCTGCTAATTGATTTTGCTGTTATTTTTTACCAACACATTTGCCAAATAGCAGAGATTGCATCTACGGTTCCCAGGATGACTCCTGAAGCCTGTTCAAGAGGCTGGTGTAACATGAGCCACTTTCTATTTGGCTGATAGAGAAGCTGATCAAAGTAATAAGCATCGTCCTGCACCTCCAGTTCTGGCAGGACTCCTTGTTTTATAACATCTCATCCTGGGACTTAGCCACTGCTCTGTTTATTGCCATGCCTCTAGAAACAAGAGGTACACATTCTTGGAAGGTAGAAGTCAAGGGACATTTTCAGGCAAACAAATCATTCATTTTCACATACTTCAGAGCTCAAACTGGAAGCACAGGGACATTTTCAGAGAGAGCAGCGTATGTGCCAAAAGTAAAGGGCAGAACTCATAACTCAACAAGAGGGGTTCAGATGTGTTAAGTCATATAAGAAATTAATGTAAGATTTCTACATTAACTGGAGCAGGTTGCCCAGGGAGGTGGTGGAGGCCCCATCCCTGGAGACATTCAAGGTCAGGCATGACAGGGCTCTGAGAAACCTGATCTAGATGGGGACGTCCCTGCTGAATGCAGAGGGGTTGGATTAGATGAGTTTTAAAGGTCCCTTCCAACCTAGTGCATTCTATGATTTTATGATTCTTACTTGCTGGTAGCTCTCTCATTGTGAAAGAGATGCTTCCCTACACCCTTTGGACTGACAAATCTCAACTCTGCATAAAGAAATTGCTATTAGTTTTGGACAAACCAGTAGATCTGGTTAAATGGCATCGCTGGTTAAACGACATATCTAGTTAAATGACACCTCTGCTTAAATGACATCTCTTACAATTGCTTACACTGCAGGAGAGAAAACCAAAAGAAAATGTCAATTCTAACTTCCCCTACAAAGCCTAAAAGAAAGTTAAGCAATAAATAATGGACAGACTTCAAATGTGTGTACAGTGTAATGTCTGTGCAGAGAACCTATCTACATTTGAGCGCAATATTTCCTGATCCTGCAGATTTGTCTTATCTGCTCTTTGAAGAGGCACTGTCTTTCTGCATAAATGAACCCCAGCAGATGGATGGTTCTAGAGGATAAAAACATAAATAATAAACAGTTTTCCATTCTTCTGCAACTCCAGTTTCACTCTAAATCCAAACTTTGGGCTCCATTAGTGTGCGGTACGCACCATTAGCGCCGCTTGGCCACACTTAATGCATTTTCAGTCTGAACCAGTGAGCTTTCCTTGGATAGCAACAGAAGCTGATACATACCACAAAAGCATCTACTCTGGATACAGCCTCATGGCTTTGAAGTAGCTTTGCCATTTTTACCACTTAGGAAAAGAAACATTAGCACCTGGAAAGACTTTTGAGTTGGGAGAAACTCTGAATGGTGATTTGCCTTTTGACTGTTTTTACAATTGGATTTTTTTTTCTTCTGCTGGGAGGCCAGGCTGGAAAGATTTACTATCACCACACTGCACACAAGGGATCCTTAAATTTTTCAAGGGACAGTTGCACAGATAAGTACTAAACTCCTTCTGACAGCTTTTAAAGGAACAGTGAGCGGTTCATGGCACATAACTCACCAACTCAACCACTTCAGTGAAACTATTTTTTGATATAACCATCTCACCCACGTCTTCCAACCAGCTGATTGGTGGGGATAACAAAACCTACCATCCCTTACTTCTGCAAGCATTCACACCATCAACACAACCTCCTTATTAGTTGTGGTATTAAAGGTGTGCCTTTCTCTGGAACTTCTCCTTGACCTTTCTTTGCAACTTCTACTTTTTCAGCCTGGAGAAGACTCCAGGGAGACCTAAGAGGAGCCTTCCAGTACCTGATGGGGGCTCCAAGAACAATGGAAATGGAACACAAAGAAGACAGACAAGCTTTTCAGTGCTTTATACTCTTTAAACTCTCAATGATCCCATTTCTCCATCTGTAGGTGGATGATAGGGGATGCCAATGATTCCTGCTCACCCACATCACAGCTGAAAGAAGCTTAAATGGTTTCAGACACAAAATGTTTTGAGCTTCTTAAATGAAAGCCACTGGAGAAGCATTTTGGCATATTCAGACTGAAATACTACTTGAGAAATGGAGAACCAAAGCTATGCTGAGAGGAAAGTGAAAATAATAGTGTCAGGGAGCACAGACACCAGAAATTGTATTAATTACTGACATTTTGCATGCTCTGAGGTAGAAAGAATGTAAACCTCCTTACCTTTTATTGCAATGCAGATCATAAATAGGAGTTTTAAACTGTATGGACTTGACCATCTCTCCTGTTCGCAAAGAGTAGAGGTCCACACAGCAGTAAGGTGGGCTCGTGCTAAAGGGAATAAAAAGAAGATCTGAATGAAAAGAAAAGCTTTTTGTAAAATTGTTTCAAACTATTTCAGCCTCCCTTTTTATTTATTTAGCATGTTAAATGATAAGAAAAAACCCAGCAACCTGAGCAGAATGCTGGGAGAACAAAGGGTCAGTATAAGCCTTCTCCATTAGGGGAAGGTATGATTAAAATTGAATTATGATCTCCTCAGTGGCCAAGAACCTGTATTGTGCAACTGATTACCAAGCTCTTAGTTTCCTTTGTCACAAATGAGACTTTGGAACAGCAGACCTGACCAGCAAAACAAACACAAGCCATTTGATAGGCAAGAAGTTTTAAGAGCACATGCTAGTTATTTGAAAACTCCTCTGCCAAGTTATCACTCTCCTAAAGGGAGTGCTTCCTTCACCCCATGCAACAGCTGAATCATGACTTGATTTGCTAGAGGCACATTACACAGAATTCACATCACCTCTCTGATGGACTTTTGTTTGAACTACAGAGATCTTTCCAACTGCCTTGTGTCCCTTTTATCATTTTCATATAAATAAAGCTCGAAGGCCACTTCTGAATAAAAAGGCTTGCTTTCTTTTGGAGAGGCAGAAAGTGCTGAGTGTTCTGATAGAGCTGAGGAAGGTAGTGGTGGAAACCATTTTACAAGCTGAGGAGAAGCTTTGATGTGGCAGTTCTTTTCTGTAACACCTTTTTCCCCCTCCGAGAACGCATTAAAACGTTGGCTACTTCTAGGTCAAGGAATACGAAGGAGCACAAATTGCCAGCTGTACAAACATATACTAAGTATTGGTAAAAGAGGGTGTTGCTCCTTGCCCATATCTGCTTTATTTTACAGAGTTTAACACCATCCCTGACACAACACTTGCTTGTCTTTTGGATCTGCTCAAACTGCTCAAGAATTTTCTGGAGGAGCGGAGTTGCCAACTGTTTGCCTCAGATACCTCAAGGTAATAAACTGGTGCATACAATAACACACAGCGGAGAAACAATCTATGCACAGAAAGACAACTGCCAGAGAAATAACGGGAGGGGGGGAATCAGTTTTGACATTTTGCCTGCTGAAATTCTTCCCCAAATACACATTTTTCTAGGCACATATTTAGGCTAATAACTAGAAGGTGCTACTTATTCCTTTTAAGCACTTCAAAGGCTTTTCAAAAACACTTTTAAAGCGCTGAAGCTCAGGTTTAGTTACTCTCCATTAGAAGCTCATTGCTGCTAGAAAATGCAGCAATCCACAGCAAGGTCTGTGGACAAACTGGTTTGGTTTTTTTTTATTTAGGTACATTTGTTACCCAGGAGAAACAATTATTGTGATAAAACAGTACACAGAGTCTTCTTTCAAAACAGAAATCCCAGAAGTTGATACAGTTAAAATTATATTAGCATCATTAATATAGATTATTATTAGCAAACAAGTCTGTCTTGCACAGCTCCATTTTGATTTGACTGAATATAGCTAACTGCATGACTACAACTGCAGAGCATGTTCCTTCTAACATGTATTGTTCCAACAAAGCTGAGGGTAATAATCCTGTCACTTGAATAATTGATATTCTGTCATACCCTTCTTTTGGCTGATCATGAATCCTCATCATTGCAGTGACAGAATGAGAGGGAATGGATTTAAGCTGGAAGAGGGGAAATTTAGACTGGATGTTAGGAAGAAATTCTGTGCAATGAAGGTGGAGAGACACTGGAACAGGTTGCCCAGGGAGGCTGAGGATGTCTCCTCCCTGGAGGTGTTCAAGGCCAGGTTGGATGAGGCCTTTAAGCAACCTGGGCTGGTGGGAGGTGTCCATACCCAGGGCAGGGAGATTGGAACTAGAAGATCTTGAACATCCCTTCCAACCCAAACCATTCTATGATTCCATGGTCATATTTCAGTGTATCAATGATGATTATGTAGAGAGGAATGATAAAATCAGGAATGTGAAAACACTTGGGGTTTTTGTGGTCTGGTAATAACATTAAGTCTGTCACAACTAAAACTCTTGCAAGCTGCTCCCAGAGATTATTGACAAATTTTCATTCTGTATCCTGATAGTTAGAAGAGCTGCTTAATGCAGAGGTATCAACAAGGTAAGAGACACAGATTCAGCAATGACTTCAAAAGGTTGGCATTAATAAATACACAAATACACTCCAGCTCTTCTCTTCTATTTGACTATTGCAGTGCAGGGATAGAACAAAAATAACAGATGCCTTGTACAGCTGGCACTTGACTACATCTGTGCTTATGCATCACAACACAACTACCACCTCTTCACAGCTTTGCTAGCTCTGAGTCACACAGTTTATAAAAGCTGTGTAAAATGTTTGCACACAGAGATAAATACGCTGTACAGAACACCCACTTTTTATATGGCCAACAGCAGAAGACTGATGGAACCAGCATGAGGCCAAAGTTTTCTGTGCCTAGAAAGACCTTACCCTGCCTGCTCACAAGTGTTTACTTTCCTCCCTGCTGCCATGTGAGGAACAACATCCCACTCAAAGAGTGAATGGACATCAAGTAGAGAATGGTCTCATGAGTCCGGAAAGAAAAACAAAAAACCCCCAAGTTTGAGAAGCATAAAACTGAAACAGAGCCTTGGCTGCAAAAGCTGAGCACAGCCCCTCAGGTGGCACTCCTCAGGTCAGGCATTTTCCAATTACTTGTGGCATTTAAAAAAAAAAAGATTAAAAAACCAAAAATCAAGATGGAAGCTGGTTGGCCAACATCTATTTGTTTCCATCTGCACAGAATATACAGCTAGATTCTCTTCAGAATCACTGAATCACAGAATCACCTGGTTGGAAAAGACCTCAAGCACATCGAGTCCAACCATAACCCCACATCTCCCTGTACACAACTCTTGGAGCATGTCCCTAAGCTCCTCATCCAAACGTCTTTTAAACACCTCCAGGGATGGTGCTTCCCTGTGCAGCCTGTTCCAACGCCCGAGAACCCTTTCTGTGAAGAAATTTTTCCTGATATCCAACCTGAACCTCCCTTGGCACAACTTGACCCTTTTTTCCTCTTGATCTAACACACAGAGAAAAATCTACCCCTGCTCTAGATCACAGGGCAGCGGTTGGGATTACACAGTAGCCTGTTCTAGCTGTGGCCTCTCTCTGATGCTTCGCAGAAGGGCAAGGAAAGCAAAACAAAAGCAGAGTGCACACTACAGAGTTAATTAATTGTATATTGGAAAAATTCCTTCCTGAACCTTTACACTGGAAAGCTGAAGCGTGAGATTTGATTCTGATCTTTGGAGTAATATTATTAGAATGTTGTGACCACAAAGGCAATTCTGTTCTCCCCAAGGCCTTGAAGAAGGTTTGCTCAGATTAACAGATTTCAGTACTCAAAGAATCATCGTCTCTTTCCAGGCCATGCACACAAAATCCCAGAAGCTCAAAGAAATTATTTTTTTTAACCAAGCAACCTAATCTTGCCTTAAAAGACTCCAAGCAACAATGAGTTCTCTATTTTTATGGTTACGTTGTTCCAACGTTTAGATCATTTTATTTTTATGAAATTACTTCTTATTGAAGACAGAATTTGCACACCTTCTGCTTTTCCAGCTTTGAAGTCTGTTCCCAACACAAACTCGCTGCATTATCTTTTGCATCAGTCAGTAGCCATCCAAAGCAATCCAGTTGCTAACTAATCTGCAATAAAGTGGCAAAGACTTTATGTTGCAAGATTTGTTTTCAAGCCCTCTGAAGGAGGCACGTCAGAACGAAAACTTAAAACCAGCAAACAAATAATTTCAAGGATTCCATTATTTATTCCTTAAACCTCAGTGAAGAAAAAGCTTTCATTCAGACTTTTGCCATCTAGCCTCCTAAAACTCTCTGGCTCTCTGCATCCCAGCTCTTCACAATAAAGCTTGAAAACTCAACTCTGTAAGTAATTTTCTTACTTCAGTGGCTGGTACTTGACAGATTCATTCAAAAGCAGGAAAAGCAGAGTAAGATTTCCGAGAAAGTGACACTTCCCCACAACCTGTGTGCAGCAGCGAAACACAAAGCAGCAGAGACATTTCAAGTGTACCACAAATTGCAATAAGCATGGAAGCACTTATTTCTAAATAAGAAAAACCTGTCCCAATCTCAGACACATGTTGCTAAATCTAATCCTTTAAATACAAGAGAGGAAATTATTTGATACAGCTCTGAAGCGTTTGTGTTAAATACCAAGAGATACAAACTTCACTCTTTTGCCTTCCTCCACTATTTTGATCAAGTCTATCGGTCTAGTAAAACAAGTTCATCTTACCCTCTTACCTCACCATCCTCATGGGCATTTAACAGAAGTATTTTCACACAGTCATCAACTCTGCAGGAACCATTTGGTTACAGGTAAACTACAAGTCTCAGCCTGAATACCCAAAAGAGAGATAGCAGAAGGAAACCACACTGCTTGCTCTCGTGTGGAAGGTATAAAAGGCGGGACTGGTGTGATGGTGCCAAAATGACCACTAGACAAAAAGGAGTGCAGCCATCTGTGTGTGCAATGTGCAACTTCTGAACAAAGGAAATGGATAAAAGAAGACCTAATGCACATCAGTTCCTGTACAACGCTATTGCAGGTAGGCAGAACAAAGACACAAAGGGCTGGGAGCAGAGGTACCACTCCACTCAATGGAACTTCAGTGGAAGTTCATGAAAGAGAGCAAAAACAACTTCTGAAGTGTTGATCCCCAGATCTCACCAATGCTAATGCTTAAAAACTCCATTCAGCACTTCCCCTTCTAGTTTTCTGACTTCGAGGCTAGCAGTCTTTTGTTTCTGTAATTTCACAAGCAAGGGATTTCTCCATCGTGCAGAGTCTTAACTCTTAAAACAATTGAGCACTGCCTCAGCAAGGACTGATTTTGGTCTCTGTGCATAACTCGGGTTGTGGGCTGAGAGAAATTGAGGCTCAACAGTGCTCTGTTGGTCCTGAAGGTTGTAATCCACTGCCTGTACCTTGTCTGCTTGTCTCTCAGGTGACATAAATCCCTCTCCTCAGGTGGGTGAAAATAAACTACCTTTTACTGCAAGGTGTGGTACTGTGTGAACCTTTCCTGCTTACAGAGATAAATTTGTATTGTCATGATTAGAAGCCCAGGTCTAAATTAATTCTATCAATTACAGAAGACAAATGTGTTAAGCAACCCCATCATGTCATATCTACATAAGCCAGTTATGTCCATTTTGTCTTAGCATAAAATGGTTTTGTTCAACTTCATTAAAAGCATTTAATGAAGCTAAACTTCATAAAAAGGCAAAGCTGTAATTAAATAAATTACATTGCCATATGATTACAAGCTTTGCTATACTGTCCAAATAATACTTAATGGTAAGAGCACATTAAAACAAGCTTATTGTAAAGCAAGTAAATTCTCTGCCTTATTCTTCATGTCTGTCCTCATGCTACTATTTGGAAGTGGTTTTGAAATGCTCTACTTGGACCTGTGCACATTGTTCCTCTCAAGAGCAATCACTTCTGGTTTTAGAATCTATTAACTTCTGATCAATTTAATTAAAGAGCTGTGATAAGAGATACCCAACTCAGGAAAACATTTACAACAGTGGACCTTAGGAAGAGATTTAAGAACTTCTAACAAAAAGCTAATTTCATGCCAGAGGACTGCTGTGCTGTTTGTTTCTATACTCTCTGTATCACAGAATGGCAGGAGTTGGAAAGGACCTTCGGAGATCATCGGGTCCACACACACACCACACCCCCCAGGAGTTAATATTTGGAATTCATTTATTTGGAGGAGAAAAAATAAGTTGTTCTCTGTCTGCACATCTTTCAGTCTCTGCTCTATTTCAGAAGCTTATAAGCCTCGGTTTCTTCTATCAAATCCCTGGTTTTTGTGGGCTTCTAAGACAGCTTCTTCCCCACTGTTTTATCCTTATTTATCAGTTCACTAGCTGATATTTGCTGTTGAGAGTGTAGATATACAGACTCCCGTGAAGCTGTTCTAATTACCATCCCATGAATCAGTTGTCAAGTGCCGCTGGTAAGTGGCAAGGCCAGCACTCCCCTCCAGGAGATCAAGTGCATCCACTTATCATAACAATAGCACATAATGGACATACTACACACATGCACCACAAATAGCGTTTATCACAGCGCCATGAACGTATGAGACACTTCACAAAAACACACAGCATGTGAAGACCTTATTCAAAAGGTTTGTTATCCGAAGAGCACTAGGGGAAGAGCATAGCTGAGGGGGAAAGGAGCCTGTGCTGTATTAATAATGCAGCAAGATATTGGAATGCGGTATTTAATATCAACTCGTGTCAGACAGGACATCCTAACTTTAGCAGACAACACAGAAGTCTCATGTCTGTGGAAAAGAGCTGCCAGCCCATCTTTAAAATTTAGATATGAGAATTTCAGACACATTTCAAATGCTCAAAGCAAAGTATTATGGGCCAAAGCTGCAGTTATGTTGAATTGTTTAGTTCCAGATGTTGCTGTTTCTTTTTAAACGGTGTCAAAAAAGCCCTCAGATACAAGTAATATACAGAAAGCTTTCCCTTAAAAACAGTTTAAAATGTTCCAGCTTGTTGACAAGTAGGAAATGATCACAAGCAAAAAGAAAAAAAAAATCAAATCTACTATCAGCAAATTCATCTGGAGATTAATAAGGCTTTCTGTAAGAAAAAAAACCCCTGCATTGTCCTCTTCTACCAGCATAAAACACTGCATCTGTTTCTTTAAAGAGATCAGAATAGATAAAAATTATCACCAACAAAATAAGCTTCCAAAACAAAATAGAAAGCATATACCAGATTTTAAACTGCTTTGACTTCAACCCAGCACTGCAAGACAGCAACACTTACTTATGCTATTAACAGATAAATATGGGAGGAGAGAGTTAGGGCTGCATGGGGGAAGAATGTGAAAATAGAAATTTTCTTGACAGTCCTGGAACAGATGTTCTGAACTGATGGAGGTCACAGATTTTTTTCAGTTCTGTGTACTTTTGACATCTATTATGTCCACTTTTGTTCAATTAAATCAATAGCTCCTTTGCTTCCCAGCTGTGGGTTGTATCAGGAAGACTGTGTTGTACATCCACAACTGGAAAAATCAAGACTGTTTTAACTACATGCTGGTGTTTTAATAACAGATACTAAAGAATATAAGCATTGGCTCAAAGAGAGAAACCTAAAACACTGTAAGGGGAGGTTTTATAGCAGCCTTCCAGCGTCTGAAAGGGGCCTTGCAAGAAAGCTTGGAAAGGACTTCTGACAAGGGCTTGTAGTGATAGGATGAGGGGGAATGAACTAAAGCTTGAGGAGGGGAGGTTTAGACTGGAAATTAGGAAGAAATTCTTTACAATGACAGTGGTGAGACACTGGAACAGGTTGCCCAGGGAGGTTGTGGATGTTCCCTCCCTCAAGGTGTTCAAGGCCAGGTTGGATGGGGCCTTGAGCAACCTGTTCTAGTGGAAGGTATCCCTGCCCGTGGCAGAGGATTTGGAACTAGAGGATATTTGAAGTCCCTTCCAACCCAAACCATTCTGTGAATCTATGAATCTATAAAAGGGAAGGGGAATCCTTAAAAATACTACAATAATTAGCAACCTCCAAATGACCCCAGTTCTGGCAGCAGATGGCTCTTCCCCCATTCTGCGCTACCAACAGCACGTGACGCATCTCAACTACTGTGTTCTCAGCACATAACAACCATCACCCATTCTCGTCATCAGAAAAGACTTTCTAGATTGGGTGGGTTCGTGTTGGCTTTACATTTTAAAACACAGAAAGCTACCCAAAGCCATACAAGGGGCTCCCCCCCCTCCCCAACCCACCTTTCTGTAGTGCAGCATGTTGTATCACATCGCTTCGCTCTGTGGCATGTGGCACGTCTGTCGCTGAAGTGTAAAATATAGCACAAGCTGGCTTTTCAGCTGTGGCATGCTCTTGCAGAGAGACTAGAGTGTGACACACTTTCCACTTGACTGAGACATACCACATGTTACAAAACATAGCTGTCCCATCATATTTCCAGTTAGTTAATACAGGACGATTAGCGGCGTCTCAAGAGATTTGTTTCTCTACGAGGCTTACTTGACCATAGCTATCACTGAGGAAAAGTACATCTGGAGCTCCACTTTTCAGATCAGAGCATTTTAATTATTATTTTTTTCCCTGGTATATATTCTGGACTAAATTTTGCTCTTGTGTGTAAGCAAACAGTCCTTTGACACAAAAGCTAGAGATCTGACCAGTCTATGAATATGTGCTCAGCTGGAGAAATGTAAATCTTGGAGTAAAGATTAACTTCTGAGTAGAACACAACTGCATTCCTCTTCTGCCTCTATCCATAACATTTCAGCTGCCTAAGCTTACAATCTGGTAGATGTGTTTCCTCCAAAAGCACAGAATGAAAGAAATTCAAGAGTTGTCTCATTGTCAAATGAGCCAGAATTGACATGGATACACATGCATATAATTTCTATTATGATAAATGCTACACTGATGTTCATGATCATGTAGGATGGACCAAGTTGTCAGTCTATCTCTGTAACCACTCACACAGCCAACATGCATAGGAAGTTCCATGAAAACAGGAGGAAGAATTATTTCACTGTGAGGGTAACAGAACACTGGAGTGGGCTGCCCAGGGGGTTGTGGATGAGTTCCTGTGTGATCTGTTCTAGGTGATCCTGCTCTGGCATGGGGGTTGGACTAGATGATCTCTAGAGGTCCCTTCCAGCCCCTAACATTCTGTGATCTCTGTGATCTCTCTCAAAAGACTAACAGTAGATTTTTTTGTTTTCCTGCAGCCACAAGTGACAGCTTAACAGAAAAATATCTGATTTCTGGGAGTACCACACTGAGAGCAAATTGATGCTGAAATATCTCACCTCTAGCCAAATTGTACCCAGCACAACTAGAAACCAAACAGCATTTTGTGGAGCCGCTTACAGCCACTGCTAGCCCTAGGTTTTACAAACTGCCACCATGCAGAAAACTGCAAATCGGTATCAAAGGTTTCTTTTTAATTCCTTCTGAAGCACTTTTTTAGTTGCTTTCTCATCAGTGGCATATCAGAAGACAGCACAATTAGTAGAGATGGCAGCTGATTATTAAAACATATGCACACGAATTGTATATATTTGAGGCATTGTTTGTTATGTTTAACAAAGAATTCTATCAAAAGCTAAAGACAGAGAGTCAAAAGAAGTCATTCTTCTGAAGTGCACTACAAAGCTTCTTCCAAAATACAGAGAGAGGTCTTTGCTCAACTATTTTGAGTGTCACATTTCCCTGCAATCTGGTGCCAGGAAGTCCCAGCTTGGGTGTGACTGAATATTCAATAACCAATACTCAAAAGCTGCCTTTACTTACAACTGTTAACACGGTGAAAGTATTACAAAGGACCAAATAGTCCATCCTGTTGATTCTTGCAACAAATTTCTTTAGATTTCAGGTTTACTCTTTCTCTTCTCTGCTTCACCTTGTGATTCATGGCTCTGACAGGCCTACTGGCATCTTCTCATCTCACATGTAATCACCACCACCAAAGGCCAAATGAAGTAAGCAGCTCCACGCCCGCCTGTCCCGCCATCCCAACCCCCATGCAAAAGCGCTTTTCTGGATTCAACATTAAACAGCAAGCCTTGTACCAACCTGTTTTATCTAAAATAGCTTTGCCGTTGGTGTCATTAGCAACATCAGGAGAAACGCAGGGGATTGTGCAGCTCTTCATCACCTCTCTATTAAACAGCCTCTGCCTCGAACTGCGTGATAGCCATCATTAGAAGACATCTTTCAGTCGCTTATACATCTACTAAACCTTAATTGTTTATATGCTAGTATGTGGCTCAAATTACAATTTTTGAGGAGCCTGAAAACAATCCCATTTCAAAGGAAGCATTAGAGGGGCTTAGAGTGCATATGACTGAAGTCGGGCAGGGAAAAGCTTAGATCTTACAGTTAAAGCACTTGAAAAGTGCTGGGAACAACAAAGCCTCGGTGGCGTTCTGCTCACATCAGGTAGGCCAAAATTCTTCCTAAGTGCCCACTAATTATATGTTCTTACATCTTACCTGATTTACTTCATGACTTGCCATGGCAGCCCATGTTCTACAAACGTGCAGGATGCTCACTGTAACTGAACTCGATGCAAGCTGGTTTGAACTCCACAGAAACATTCACATTGGAAAAGACCTTCAGGATCACCAAGTCCAACCGATAACTCTGCTCTGCAAGGTTCACCCCTAAACCATATCCCCAAGCACCACATCCAAACAACCTTTAAACATGTCCAAGGATGGTGACTTAACCACTTCCCTAGGCAGCACATTCCAATGCCTGAAACTTCTGAAATAGCAGCTGAAAATAGAGACTCTTAACAAGGCGCACCACGAGCTACCAAATCAAGGGCCTGCCCTTAGGGGTCGGCTCCTATATGAATTGTTCAACATGAGGAAAAAGCGTTAGCTCATCATAGACTCACAGAATGTTAGGGGCTGGAAAGGACCTTGAAAGATCATCCAGTCCAAATCCCCAGCCAGAGGATCACCTAGAGCAGATCACACAGGAATGCATCCAGGCAGGTTTCGAATCTCTCCAGAGAAGGAGACTCCGCAGCCTCTCTGGGAAGCCTGCTCCAGGGCTCTGTCACACAGTGAAAAAGTCTACGTAGCTTTTCTCTCAGTGAAGCCACTGATACAGCCACCTCCTTTACTGGACCACTTTTCTTAATATTTGGAGGAATTTCATAGTTAAATGTTGTTGGTATTTCCAGGAGGAATTAGAATGGCTAAGGCACACAGAAATCCTGCACTCACACCAAAGAGGGTGAATACTGAAATGGGAATACTGAAATGGGAAATACAGTCCTCCAAATGGTGCAGGCAAAATGGATTAGAACTTTTCAGGTTATGTTCTTAAAGCCTCATCTGTAAAATATGATAATTATACTGTACAAATACTCCATTAATAATTTCAACCACAATTCATTTTAAAGACAAGTTGGTGAGCAATCATCCAAAAATGGGGTAAAGGGTGTCCTCAGGTGATATTGTCAGTATATTCCCTAGGCAGAATTTAAAGAAATAAAAGGATTAAGCAAGATATTTCTGGTTGGTTTTTTTTTTTAAAGCACATGCTGCATTAGAGCTTTTTCACAAAAGGCCTTTTACATCTCTATTTTAAATTACTGAAGGAAAGATTTCCTCCATCACGCATCTGAAATGATTTGTAAACCTAAAATTTTAAAGCCACCAAAAATATATTCACTCTGCTGCAAAACCAGATCAGAACTAAAGAATAATTCTATCAGATTTTTTTTTAATGGATTCCACTTATTGTGTTCTTACTGTCTTTTTTCCATACTTCAGAGATTTAAAAGCATCTAATCCATACATAAATGCTTGAGCTCAGCAAACTCCCTTGACCTTTCCTCTCTACATTTAATATTACTGAAGGAAAGAAAGAAAAAGGACAAGAAGGACTCCAGAGAGATGACTGCAAGAGAGAAAATGGCATTTAGTAACACATGTGAAGTTCAAATACCGTCAAGCTGTACCGAATTGCTCAAGTGGCAGCAATTGTGCGACAGTACAGATACAAGGGCTGTGAGTTACTGCAGTTTGCAATTAGCTGCTCAAACTATGAACATGAGGTGACAGCTGCTGTTCAGGAAAAAAAAAACCACAACATTAAATAGCATCAATATCCAATGGTGACAGTATCCTCAGAGAGAGAGAACAGCTTAAATCGTCCTGAAATTTCTGTTTTGCAACCTACTCAAAAAATCCATCTTACAGCACATAACAGAGAAATAACCCTAAAACATATAAGAAAAGAAAATATAATCCTCAACTGTGCTCCGTCACACTGATTTATAACAGTTATTTCGAAGACAGACAAAAACACACAGATGCAAACAATTACCCTATTTTTGTAGGCAACAAGTGAGGTGGGTGGCAACTGAGAAATTTTGAAAAATCCTGTCACAATATTCCTTTTTTTTTTTTCCCCCCTCTCTTTTTTTCCTTAAGTAACCCTCATCACACAACAAACGCTGGCCACATCAGAGACTTTCCAGGGCCTGAAGGGCCACTTTGATTCCAGACCGCTGCAGGCATTAGCGGGGACGTAATTAGGGTAAAAAGTTCAACCACAGTTCCATGTCTAGAGTGCTGCCAGAAATAAATTTCCTCTCATTCACTGGTTTCTACTGTACCCTCCTGGAAACATATTGAAAACACATTTATCTTTGTAGAGTTTGTTCCTCTTCTAATTAACTTTATAGCGTTTACAGTATTTAATAATTTAAAGTGGAATTTAAAGTGGCCCTGGAACCAGCAGCTTTGCCTGTAATGGTGTTGTGCATTATCTTTTCCCTGTAGTGCTTCTTTTGACAAGTTACTCCAGGAAGGTATGTGCTCCAGCTGGTTTTATCTGCCTGTGCATTTAGCAAAGGGCTACTTCCTTCCCTCCATCTCCTCCCCGTATCATTACACACACGGGGGCTGGAACGGCAGTAAAATGAAACTATTGCTCAGCTCGGAAAGCTGCTCTCCCGAACCTCCACAGTATCCCAAGGATCGCTTAGAAAAGGGTTTATCTTTTTACAGCTTCATAAATCAAAGCTTTAGAAGGTCAAAACTAGCCATAGTTCTCACCAACTGGTCAAAGTTTGACCCCAAACACTCATTTTCTTCCTTCCAGTTTTGATCCAAGATTAACAGTTTATTATAGTTCAAAGGTGATTTCTTACTATAGTTCACTCAGGCAAACATTTGGTGCATCAGAAAGACACCAGATCTTTCCTACCCTCGGTATTTACAAATGGCAACGCTACCTTATCCCATTTAAAGCTGTATCTCCCAGGGTTTGGATCTGTGAGAAAACTCACAGAGCTACCAGTAAACATTAACCTCAGCCCTGCAAAAATAGTTGAAGTACATTAATATAATTATAGCAACAAGCTACATACACACACACACAAAAAAAATTCTGAGATCTGAAGAGCTCTTTTTCAGCTAAAGAATGCTGCTATCTTTAGCACATAACAATCAAATCCAACAGCACTAAAAGGAATTTAAACTACTTTATGCAGGGGTTGCGTCTCTCAGGATCTTAAAAGCTACCACCACACAACATGTTAAGACTGAACTGATTTTCCCTACAATAAGCAGAGAGGATAATGTTTTTCATCTGCTAGAACGGAAGGAAATCTTTGCAGGGCAGTTGATAGGCCAGCACACGCTCTGCAGTTAATGATGCTTTACAGTTTCTCAATAGCACAAGAGCCTTTGGGACTCGGTCCCTCAAAGGTAACAGCAATGTGACAGCTTTACCCAGCTTTAAAGCCTCTACTCTATTTTCTAGAATAAAACCAATTAAATTGAGTCTGCTCTCCAGAAATTTTAGTTTGAACATCCTTAAGAGGCTTGCAAAAAAATCAGACTGGGCAAAGGGGGGAAAAAAATGACCCAATTTTGCATAGTTTTCAATAAAAGACCACAATTACTTAATGAACTTCATTAAATCTATTTCATGGTGTCCAATACAATAATTTAAAAAAAATAAATCTTAACCATCTGTCCAACATTTTTTATGTCTGATCTGCAAAACCCACATGCTGTGTTCTGTCTTGAGTGGATACACCCTTCACACACTCACTCCATGCTTCAGTCTCTGGCATCGCTGGGTGAGTCCACAGCACAACCACTGCCTCGGCGATGGAATTCCAGCAAAAATATTCTGGGGAGAGTTCCTCTGAGCAGTATGAAAACTGTGAACAAGAACTTCATTCATCATGGCTAATTTCCTTCTCTTGGGTGATCCTTCCAGAAAGCTTTGCTATTTGTCTCTGACAAATCATTTCACAGCTAGCTAATTTTAAACGTTAAAAGCCACAGACACTTAGAACTGGACACTAGATTTCACCATTAACCAGTTCTTTGTCAGATAAGGAACAAGCTCCTGTGATTGCAAAACTATTAATGTGATAAAACATTAACACTTTGTTTCTATTCTTACTCATGGAAAGCTGCTTTCTACCTAAACCTTAACACTCCCACACAAACACCTTCCTGAGCTAAACCTGGGTTAAGGTCAGTAGGTTTTAATCTGGAGTGGCCACATTAATATGTCTTGCTTCCTGAATATCTGCTGCCAACTGATTTGCCTTGGAAACTGATCAGCAATGGTAAAAAAAAAACGCTGGCTTGCCAAAGCTATACATTTTGTTTGCTCCAGCTACTCTTCCTTCTTTAACTTGCCCTTATGTCCTTTCTCCTCCCATGATTAAAAAAGATTACCTCTTGCTTCTCATGCCCTTAAGCAACCTCCATCCAATTCTCCAAGCCACCCATGATTGTCCATCACTTGACATCATTAATTTAATGTCTTTCTAAAATTATATGCTAGAAGCCTAGCACACACCACGGGCTGGCTGCAGAGGTTGCTGATTGTGGTCCTTCATTCTCCATAATGGAGAAGGCTGGAAAGTCCATGGGCCTCAAACTCTTACTTTTTAATCTTCTATAACTGATCTTCCAATTAGCTGTAATCATACTGATTATCATATCATCTGCATCTGACTGGACAAAGGACAAGTGCACCAAAGTGTCAAATACTTTCTGTAAGAATGGCTGAAAGTTGCATTTCAATGAGATCCTCAACATTTTTCCCCCCAGTCTCCTACTGAATGATACATTAAGATGAAATACTGCTACCCCTACTTGTTGGGACAAATCACTTAAAGGAGTTCTACTTCCTTTATTTCGCTCTGTTAAAAGAGGGATGGGGAAGAGGACAAAGTGTTACAGCAAGTGAGACCGCACTTCATGGCAAAGCAGCTTCAGCAGCAAAGCAAAACAAATTCCTTCCTCTGCACTCACTCTCATCTTCCTGCTGCAATTAGACTCAGTTGCACCTCGCAATTTTTCAGGCAACTGTTTGCAAACCTTGTGACTGAAATAATTCTCATCATTAGGAAAAAATAAATGCAGCTCCTGCTAGGCTTTTTCCCTCCTGGCATGGCCATTTCTGTTTTGTTAGGTTTCTTGTTACCTACATCATTCACAGAAGGGCAGACTTGCAAACCACTCTCCAAAGCATTATTTCATCCTTAATAATCTAAAATAAACCAAAATCACTCTGGTCAACTTTCACTTAAACCTCTCCATTAGTTAAAGTGAAGCATTTACTTAGTGATACCAGTGCTTTCACATCTGAGCAGAACAAAAAGCTTGTCTAATACGTTTTGGACCTCTCTGGTGTAGTTGAAGATGTTTTGTGGATCCAGCACGTTCCAAACTATGGCTTCAACAACCCAAACCAGGAATACAGTTCCATGCAACATAATTTGTCTTATCTAATTATCTTTAAACTGAGTAGCTCCAAACAGCACACACTGACTAGTTGGGTCACACAGCTTTGCAGCCACCACTACTATTTCTTTTGAGGAAGGGGGGAAAAAAAAAACCCACAATTTTTCTGTTCATTTTACAGAGTACTAATCTGATGTTTCACCACCCAGAAAATTCATTAATATGTACCCAAAAGGCAAAAAAAAAAAAAATGCAGCAATTTGTTTTGTGTGGGTATGAAGCTTTGTTTATCTTAGCCCCGAGAACAAAGTAAACACGCCTCTCCCAAACTCCACACAAACAAAATTTATGCAGATGGTCTTTCCTTTTTGGTTTTCCTTTAATTTGCAAATCTTGTAATCTAAGACTGAAGTTGACTGAACCAACATCTAAACCAGCAGGGCAGCATCAGCCAAAGAACACAATCTGTTTCCCATTTATGTGTCAAGACTGCATCCTTCTTGGGGGCTGTGAAAACTATTGTTTTGAGAAGATTATATAGTGAATCATAGAACAGTTTGGGTTGGAAAGGGACCTTTAAAGATCATCTAGACCAACCCCCATGCTAGACATTTCAGTCACTTTACTAGATGGAAAATTTTACTTTTAAAGTATAAAAACATGTGTACCAAGAGCTTGTCAAAAACTCAGATGGAGGGCAAAAGCTTGGAAAAATCCAAATTTCCTCTTCCTCACCCACTGGGGAGAATGTAAGGATTTGGATTCGTGGCAAATCTCTCTCTTCAGAATCTTCACATAAAGCAGGTTCCAGAAATTAATTTCAAAGTTAGGAATTTTAGATGCACCAACATCTTTTGTTGTTGTTTTTTTTTTTGAAGCATATTCTCTCACCCACGACTGTCACGAAGAATTTAAGACTTCAAACTAGGAAATATTAGGCAGCATGTAAAATATCAGGGGATCTCCAGAGTAAACTGCAAATCAACAAAGAGATCTTCCATTGGGTAAAGCACAAGCCCAGGAATGAAACATAAATCTGAACACTGATTTCAGACAAACATTATTTGGTATCAAGTATTTTTATACCTACCTTTGTTTCACAATGGAGGAAATAAGGCCTAGTGTATTAGCATGGGCAAAACGATTCATTAACTCCTATCCATTGCAGTAGGTACATAGGAGGGATCATGAAAAATACTGAAGTTATTTAATATGTCAATATTTTAAAGGTATTAATTCATGACTAATTGAAAATTCTTTGGATTCCAGCTTAACCAACGTTCTGTGTTTTTAAAATCATCCTTCCCTCACTACTGTGTACAGATGTGTAAAAGAGGGAGCTTTTACAAGGGCTTGTAGTGAGAGGATGAGGAAGAATGGCTTTAACCTGGGAGATTGAGACTGGAGATTAGGAAGAAATTCTTTACAGTGGAACAGGTGCCTGGGGAGGACACGGATGCTCCCTCCCTGGAGGTGTTCAAGGCCAGATTGGCTGAGGTCTTGAGCAACCTGCCCTAGTGGAAGGTGCTCCTGTCCATGTCAGGGGGTTGGAAGTGGATGATATTGAACATCGCTTTCAACCCAAACCATTCTATGAATCTGTGATTTAGTTTACAGCTAAAGGAAAAGAGAAGAATTTCCTGATGGTAACCACTAATGCAGACTAGTGGTGAGAACCATGAAATCCCAGCTCCTAACTTGACCACCTCAATATCTCACTGAGATAGTCCTAAAAGGCAAAACAAGTCTCAAATGTCGAGTCGCCGTTTCAGAGCGGTGGAGGCGGAGATCTCGGAAAGCAGCAATGGCTAAGTGCTGCGGAAGGCTCAAAAGCCTGGGTGAATGACTCTGACAGAGCTTTGGTGATAACCTGGGTAAAACCCCTCTGGGAGAACGCTGCTGGAGGACACGGGAGCATTTCAGGAGGTGACACATTTCTCCTGTAAAAGTGGCAACATGGTGAGGATTAGGGCAGAGGGGCTGTGCTGGTGGAACTGCTTCCTTGGGACACTACATCTCGCAGAGATAAGGACACTGCCCCTGTTGTCACAGCCATCTCCAATCTCATTCAGTTTACGTTAAAGAAAGGCAACGCAGTTTAATGTATCGCTGTAACTGATTGTGTGTTGGAAGACTTGGATTTCACTTCTGGATCTGCTCTGGCCTAGCTGCCTTTGAGGAAACTGTTCAGTCTTGTAGACACTTTGTTTACCTTTCTGTTCAATGGGGAATATTTTAGTGTCGGTGCCACATCACTTCACTGATTATTTCACCTGCCGTTTCAGCAGACGCAACAGGCCTCCTGTTCCCTGCACATTTTCAGGAGTGTGCTGACAGCTGCAGTATTTCATGCCATAGCCAGCATAATCTCCAAAGCAGGTGAGGAGATGACTGTAGTGAAAATCAAGTGCTTTGGAATAAAAGCTCTAGAATAAATGTAATCTTTTCTTCAGATATAGGATTAAAGAAGTTGTTTTATTTGTCCACAACCATCAAGATACACAGGAAACAACGTTAAGCACAAACCCACCCATTCCTTTTGAAGGTGTATGAGAGTTTTCTTCATAGAAAGCCAGAAACTCTGATAATCTGTGAAATATTTGCCATGAACTGAGGGATACAATAACACAGTGAAAATAGCAATCCTTAGAGTTCATTCCTTTCTCAGGTATCAGCTTCTAAAGCAAAGGTATGGTGGATTTTCTAGCCAAGGTATCCTTTACATAGATATATATACACTGCATTAAGACAGGAAGACCTTCAAAAGCATTATTTGCATCACCAGTCACATGCACTCTCATTTAGAAGAAATTATTCAGGAGATTACACACACTTCTGTGAGGTGGAAGACGAAAAGGCACTGCGAACAGCTCAGCAAGTTGTAAACATCAACAGAAAGCCACTTACCTTCTCTACCCTACATGGCTTTTGTTTTCAAACAGGTAACATCAATATTCTGGTTTAACAAACTACTAAAATACAGAGAGAATTTTTACAGAGACTTGGTAGACTTCCTCCACACCCAGAGTGATTAAATTCTTAACTGAAAAGGGTGTGGTACAGAATTAGTCCTACTACTGTAAGAAGATTTACTTCAACTCTTTAGCCTTTGAGTCGCTGTGTAGAGGATTACCCTTGAAAAGCAATTATTTTCCTGCAGGTATAGATAGAAATCCTTTGCATCATCTGAATCAATATAGCAAACAGACATGAACTATCGTAAGGCCCTCTTTTGTAAGAGGAGTGATACAACAATACTGTCCAGAGAGCTCATGACAAGACTGTTAACCCAAAGAAGTAGAATCGTTTGTTTTACTAGCAGCGAGTGGCTGCAACAATGAAATTCCTTGCTGCTTTTAATTCATTTGGTACATGACTGCTGCTGGAAAGCCTCTTTTCATTCCTTTTTGAGACACAAGTATGGCTTTAGACACTTCTCAGTAATAATTCTGACCAGGATTACTATCAGAAAAAGGCTAATCATAACATTGTGATTACACTGAGAACAAAATAAACTCCAAATAACTCTTGGTCTATGTTAGATCAAGAGTCTCTATTTTCTGTTCCTTCTAAAAAGCTCAAGCTACAGGCAAACGTGTGCCAACAGACTGGGGGAAAAAAGCCTTTAGAAGTACTGCACAGTGTTATCTTACCAGCAAAAAGAAGGAATAAAATTTTAAAGATGCATCTACTAAGGTTTATTTAGATGACATTCCAATCTCTCTATAAAACTGCATTCATTAAAATATTCTTACCCAGAAGATCCAATGCTTTTGCACACACCAAGAAGAGGCCTCTTCTCTGCAAAGTTATCACATTTCTGGGCACCTAAGAAGAGGGAAAGCAAAAACAACAAAGCAAATCATGATGTACTGTCAGTGTTCCCTTTCAAAGTGCAGTGAGCCTGTTGGGGGTGCCCAAGCTTTTGGAAGGATGTTGAATATAGAATACAAAATTCACAGCCTGTACAAGATTAGGGATAGAAATACAAGAACAGCCAGAGCTATGAACACTGGAAAGGCTTCTGAAAGAGACAGCAGGAACAAAACAAGTAGCAATGTCTGGCCAGGATTTTGGAGCTCTTTGAATCGTGGAATCACAGCACGGTAGTGGTTGGAAGGGACCTCCAGAGATCATCAAGTCCGATCCCCCTGCCAAAGCAGGATCACCCAGGGCAGGCTGCACAGGAACACATCCAGGCAGATTTGGAAAGTCTCCAGAGAAGAAGACTCCACAACCACTCTCCTTCTCTGGAGACATTCAAAACCTACCTGGATGCATTCCTGTGTGGCCTGCCCTGGGTGATCCTGCTCTGGCAGGGGGTTGGCCTGGATGATCTTTGGAGGTCCCTTCCAACCCCTAGGGTTCTGTGATCCTGTGACAGTTATGTATGTGTGGGAATAAGGCAATTCTATTTTTTTTTCCCCTCCACTATACACCAAACCCTTTGATCTATAAAGAATATTAGTGAAATAGTCTGTTCACATTTTAATTCTCAAATACTGGTGTACTGCACTAAATCAATTATTCAGAAGGGCACAACAATTAACAATATACATTTTCACATAACAGACTCTGTTAATTATTAATAACTCAGGTACATGCAATTAATTTGTAACAAAACCTGCTCAGTACCCTCATCTGTACAAGGATAAGTCTTCCCTCCTACACATTTGGGTATTTAGAAAGTCAAATGGGTCACATCAATAACTTCACCATCAACAATAGCTTTACAAGTAAGCTAAAAGAGCCAAATGTATTTTCTTTCTATTCCTATTATTCCAATGGCTTTCATGAGTCATAGCTGTACTGTTTGTACTGACCTGTAAATTGATAAATGAAACATATATTCTTCTTAAGAATTGGGCAACTAATTTGTTTTCTTCAATACAATAACAGATGAACTCCATTTGTTCCTGCTCACTTAGCTACTCTCTCAGCATTAAGGGCAAAATGCTGACTACCAGGAGTTCTGACATTGATTTAAGTGGAGCCAGGATTTTACTTTAAGTATTTAAACGTACTACTTCTTGCTTTCTTATATATTAGAGACATGAATTTATGTATTACTTTATGGTCTCCGTCTATGATCAGTGTCAAGGAGGGAAGAGCGAGTGGGAAAAGGTGGTGGAGAGTACAGGGAAACAACTACACAAAACAAAATAAAACCCAAAAAATATCAGTTTTTAATACTCACAACAGCTATGTTAAGCTTGTACAACAGAATCACAGCTTTGTAAAAACTTCATAGAATGGCTAAAGGTTGGAAGAGACCTCAGAGCTCATCTTCCTCCAACCTCCCCATCATGGGCAGGGACACCTCTCAACTAAACTCAGCTGCTCAAAGCCTCATCCAACCTGGCCTTGAACACCCCCAGGGAGGAGGCAGCCACAGCCTCCCTGGGCAGCCTAATCCAGAGGCTCACCACCCTCCTACTGAAGAACTTCTTCCTCAGTTCCAGTCTAACCCTGCTCTGCCTCAGCTTCAAACCATTCCCCCTTGTGCTGTCTCTAGACACCCTCACGAAAAGTCCTTCTGCAGCCTTCCTGTAGGATCCCTTCAGGTACTGCAAGGCAGCTCTAAGGTCCACCTGGAGTCTTCTCTTCTCCAGCCTGAACAACCTGAGCTCCCTCAGCACCTCATGGCAGAGGTGCTCCAGCCCTTGGATCATCCCTGTGACCTCCTCTGGACTCTCTCCATCAGCTCTGTGTCCTTCTTATGCTGGGGACACCAGAACTGGATGCACCAGAATTGGGGTCTCAGCAGAGCAGAGTCAAGGGGCAGAATCCCCTCTCTTGCCCTGCTGCCCACACTCCTCTGGATGCAGCCCAGCACACAGCTGCCTGCTGGGCTGCAGGAGGGTACTGCTGGCTCATGGAGAGCTTCTCATCAACCAGCACTCCCAAGCCTTTTTCTTCACAGCCACTCTCAACCCACACTGCACCCAGCCTGAATTTGTGCCTGGGACTGGCCCAACCCAGATGCAGGCCCTTGCACTGGGACTTGTTGAACCACATACAGTTGGCATTGTCCCACTTCTCAAGCCTGTCGAGATCCTTCTGGATGATATCCTTTCCCTCAAGTGAATCCAGCACACCACACAGCTTGGTGTCATCAGCTTTGTAAGAATTTGCACAACAGGATCACAGAAGCATAGAATTGTTTTGGTTGGAATAGGTGCTGGAACTTCTGATTCCAGCCTGTAATTATCAAGGCTCTCATTTAAAAAGAAATAAAAAAAACCCTCAAATCCATTTTCTACTTCAAACAGATACTTTCAGACTGTAAATATTAATACTGTAGAAAAGGATCATAATTTCAGACCAGGATCATTATTTTGAGGACTCTGCAGGGCACTAAATCAGGTTAATAGCTGTCCCATTCATGAGATTGCAACGAGCGACATGTGTTGTTCTCTGCAATGCTTAATGGAGTCAGCAACCCTTTCCAGTCCCACACTGGGATTTAATCCTCCAAGTTCTGGTGGATTAATTTTGATTTGTAAAATTGTGTTTATTTGCATGTGCACTGCGCTGACGTGGAGCACACCTGCTCCACACACACACACGGAGTGTTTAACAGAATGCAGCAGGATGATTGAAATGAAAAACAGCCAGCTAAATCCCCTCAGAATGCTACAGAGAAAAAGTATTGCAATCCTGTGGCAAAGTCTTCTTCTTAAACTCCTTTTATGCTAAATCCTTTTAATTCTGTCATATAACACTACAGCTTTTGCAGAAAGCTGGAAATCCTGACAAATCACACAATTAAAGTAATGAAAACTGTCCCTCCTGCCAACGAGGCACCACCTTATCTACAGCTCCATTTAGCTAAATGAGAGATGTATTTGAAAATCAATCTACCTTCAGCTAGTGGCCTGAAACCTGAAAATAAATAAATAAGTAAATAGAAGCCAGGGCAAAATGAAATTTCCTACCAATCAATATCTAGAACTCGATGAAGTCAAAAAGTTATCCACACATAAGCTCGAAGCAGCTTATGGGCTGTACTGCTGATGAAACGGTGACTAGATCTCTCTTGGGCCTCTCAAGAACGCCAATCATAATAATAGTGACAACAAGCAGCAGCAACACACCTTAATGAAGAACACAAAGGAGAGCTCAGGAATTCAAAAGCCACTCAAACCCACGAAAAGTTGCCTTGTTTCCCCTGGGTAGGGAATGCTTTGGATCCACGTCGAGTTCTGACCTATTTAGCACTAGCACATATGCACCATGGAGTGTATTTTGCTGGGATGCAATTCCACCCATCACATCCCATCATGGCCACTTAATAATGCAGTGCAGCTCCTGGTCAACTGAACCCCTCTTATTTCTAGCCGGTGACCTGAGAATTGTGTCGCATCTCTGGTCCGGCCCCATGTCAGTGTAGCAGCCACCAGGATCTGGAGCTGCAGGAGGCCACGTTGCTGGTGGCCACCCTGTATGGTTTTCACTCCCAGTTTTGCTGCTCTTTTTCAGGGATAAAAATTTAAAAATAACTTTCTTAACCTTTCTCAGTCTCTACCATTTTGTGCCTGCTTTCTTGCAGATGACACCACGCTGTGTGGTCCGGTTGACGCACTGGAGGAAAGAGATGGCATCCAGAGGGACTTGGACAGGCTGGGGAGGTGGGATCCAGCAAACTTCATGAAGGTCAACAAGGCCAAGTGCAAGGTCCTGCACCTAGGCCAGGGTGATCCCGAGCACAAATGAGGCCTCGAGAAACCAAGTCTAGCTGAGAGGCATCCCTGCTCACGGCAGGGAGGTTAGAGTAGGTGATCTCTGAGGTCCTTTCCAACCTATGTCCTTCTATGATTCTCTGCTATAGCTTCCCTAGCCTTCTACATGAAGAAGGAAAAACAACCAAAAGATGGCCTTGAAACATCTGCTAGAAATCAGTGCTCCTGGAGTTCTATTTCAAACTGATTCATTTCAACTGCATCTCGTTAAACAAACAAACAGCTATCAGTCTAATTTGGTGAAAGTTTAAGGTGCATTGGTCTAAAGCATGGATGTGATGTGGGCAGAACTGAATTGGTGGCACACAAGTCACTCCACACAGCTTCAAAGAAATGGATACTTCTTAATAGTCGTCCTCCAAATTTCTGCCTTATAATAGCTATAAATGGCTCACTTGCAATGCCTGAGAACTCTTGTTCTGTAATTTCTCTAAATCCCCACCCATTAACATCCATTACAGCAGAACAAGCCACACAACAGTTACAAAACACCAAGACTTCAATGCACACCTGCATGACCCACTTACACCAACCCACTCCTCACTGCTTGTTCAGCTTGTAGGGCCAGTTCCTCCTCTAGCCACACTCTGCAATTATTTTGGCCTTCAGGGACTTTCAAACCACTAAGCCACCCAAGTGGCTGAACATCCACAACATTCACATCTGCCTTCCTTTAAGAAGCAACCTCAACATTACAGCTCTTTTAAGTATACCTGCACAGAAAGCTGAGTCAGCTTTTGAGGTTCAGGTTTTACTTTACCAACATCAAAGATGGAAGCAGTGGAGTCCAGAGATAAATCTGCAGCAAAATTCAAACTTCCAAGAGTTTTAGATTGTCACATCCAGAACTACTCCGTCTCTCAAGTAATTTTAGCTTTTCCTGTTCATTGTAGTTTTCAATCCTTCAACTGGAAGGTTCCTTTGGTTCACAGTTGGTTTAAATATTCACAGATTGTATCAGGTTGGAAGGGACTCTCAAAGTTTATCTTGTCCAAGCCCCCTGCAGTCAGCAGGGACACCTCTGTATAGATCAGGCTGCTCAGGGCCATATCAAGTTTGATCCTGAATGCCTGCAGGGATGGAGCCTCAACCAGTACCTTTGACTTTTTTTTCCTTTTATTTCATACCACAGAATGTTAGGGGTTGGAAGGGACCTCCAAAGGTCATCCAGCCCAAGCCCCCTGCCAGAGCAGGATCACCCAGGGCAGATGACACAGGAACACATGCAGGTGGGTTTGGAAAATCTCCTGAGCAGGAGACTCCACAACCTCTCTGGGATGCCTGCTCCAGAGTTCTGTCACTCTCACAGTGACAGATTTTTCCCTTCTGTTCCTGTGTAACCTTCCTCTGCTCCAGCTTGCCTCCAGTGCCCCTTGTCCTGTCATCACTGGGCAGAGCCTGGCTCCATTCTCCCAGCAGTGCCCTGTACATCTTCATCAACATGAATGAGGTCACCCCTCAAGCTCCTCTGCTCTAAGCTATCACCAAGTACAAGGATGTTACCCACTGTAGTTTCATCTTCAGAGAATGGAGGCTAAATTTAACTGGCAGAGTTCCAGCTTTGTTTTGCATTTACCTTACTATTTTATAAGCACAAAGTGCCATCTCTTTCTCTTTGAACACATCTTTGCATGCTTGTTGTATCTGAAAACACAGCAAAATCCAGAGCCCAGCAAAGCAAGCACCTGTACACATACAATCAAGTACTAAACTCAATCACAGCATCCAGATTTGCAAGGGAAGAAGAGCTGGGCAAGTTAAAAAGCTGTGCCAAGCAGATGGCTCAGCAGCTAACGCAGCATGTGGCATGCAAAGTGCCAGGACTTAGTATTCTTATTTCTGAGACTGACAGCATCCAGATAGAAATGTCCTCACATTCTGAATATTAGCTTTGCAATTTCATCCCCTCTCCTAAGCCCTGAATCTGGTCCCAACGTAAACCTTCAGTCTCCAAAAAGGCCTTTCATACTGCAAGCTGGAGAAAACAATCAAAGCCATGGAAGCAACAGTCTACAGAGAAGAGTTCATGTCTGCATTTTCCAGCATTATTTACAGATATCACTCAATTCTTTATGCACCTCTTATCCAGGCTGCAGACACAACCATGCCACAGACACAGACATCAAAGTGCTGCAGTGCTGAGCCAGGTCAGGTCTTGCCCGGTCTGTTAGCTCTGACAAAACCCTGCATGAACATTGCAGTATAGCTGCCAGGTCAGAACAGTTCCAGGAGCCAGTGAACTGCTCTAGCATGGCACAGAGCCTGAGCTAATAAACCTCTCCAGATCCAAGCTGGCAGGGTGCAAGGCCAGCTCCAGATACTTGCACACGTTCCTGCTACTAGGAGCACTTCTAACCTGCTAAATCAGATTTGAGGAGGTCTCCTTTGCCATAAGCCCACCTGAAAATGAGCCTGTATGAAATAACACTTCTGAAACAATGCTTTCTTATGCTCTGACGCACATGATGCAGCAGAGGATCTGACATCAAAGGCCTGTAGGATTTTAACAAAATAGTTGACAAACTATTAAGTTCTGCTACTGTAAAGTCACCGGGTTGAAAACCATGAGCTTTCCTTTCACACCTGGGAATGAGCTTGCTATCACCAACCAAGATCTGCTTCTAGGAACGTGCCAAATCCATCCACCAAGAGAGTCCTACTTTCAATAATTCCCTTTTTACAGCTTTACAGTAAAATAGTGTTTGAGCTTACTGATGGTAATCAGCTTCTCCTTTACAAATTCCTTTTATTTGGTTCAGAATCATTAAAGCTCATGTGTTAGTTATCTAAGGCCTCTTATTACAGCTTTACTTTTATCTGATTCCAGATACTGGTCAATGATACATTCATGTACTTTTTAATCAAAGATTTAGTTAAACCAAGCCATGTAAAAAGAGCCCCAAAACATGTTTTTAAAAGGTTTGGCTTAATTTAATATGAGCTAATTTGAATAGTTTTCTAATGTAACAACTACCGTGGTCAGATGCTAAATATATGCAATTTAGAGACAAAGACAGTAATAGCTTGAAGGAGTTCATAAGCAGGGCAACTTAATAGACTGAAAAATCAGACAGCACTATTTTACTATCAAAAAGCCCCCAGAACTTAGAGGTTCTTCAGTTAATTTACTTCACTTCCATTTCCATTTACACTTTTCTTTCTCCTCTTTTTTCCTCTGATAGAGGAAGGGGCATAGACATCCATTACTTAACGGCACACATAAGAGCCAAAACCCCATAGCTCACCAGGATTTATGCAGTGTTCCCATAAAGAGAATAAAAGGCACAACATGCTTGTAAAGTATTTTGCTTTAAGTTACTTTAACCCATAATAGAGTTCCAGAACCACACATACTGATACTTTGTATATTCCTCTGCTCAGGAAATCAGTGAGACAACATAAAATGCATCCATTAAACCTTTTAACTGTCTTCATTTATGTTCTTTGAAAGACTCTAAATTATTATAATTCACTAGCTTTGCAACAATTTAAACAATAATAGCTCAGGCTATACTGGGGTGGTTGGTTGTTTTTTTTTTAGTTCACTAATTAATTCATAAATTAGCACTAAAATTTGTAGTCCAACATAATCCCCAAATCCCTTGTTCATATTAGAAGTACATTCTTTTATTCCACAAAGTAAAAGATAATAAGTGTTTCCAAATAGAATCGTTACCATCTCTGGACTGAGCTTTGAGCACAGATACTCTCTAAACCAGAAAGGAAGCAGCATCAAAGCTAACATCTGTAGATGAAAGTGGAGAAGGAACACAGCAGGAGGAAAAGAAGTAAATAATCCTTGTACAAATTTATTATGAGGGTGGCAGTTTAAAAATTAAATGGAATTGTCTCCATAGAATCATAGAATGGCTCAGGTTGATTCCAAGTAGATAATACACCAAGTTATAGCAATGATCTGGACAGAGATCCTTTAAAAACAAAAAATTATGGAATTATAGGATTGTTCTTGTTGAAAAAGACCTTTAAGATCATCAAGTCCAACCATTATGTTTGATTATGAACCATATCAATATATACTTACTGATTTGTGGGGCTGGTAAAATCCGTGCAGCTCGAACCGGACCGTGGCGGACAGAAAAGAGTTCTTGAGCTTCCCCACTGATCTGCAAAACACATGGATTATGGCCAGGTAATGTAAAAGATATATAAGTATATCTATATATCCTTGTAAGACAAACCAGGAGCTTATCATACCAAGGTTCTTATGACTCAAGAAACTCAGAGTTAACTTTCGGAGCTGCCATTTTATGGCTGTTCCCCCATTTCTTTCTGCACTTCACCTCACACATTCAAAAAGTTAAGGCAGGTCTGCAAGACTACTGATGGACCAACAAATCATTATGTACAGCACTTCAGACTCTTAGCTTGCTTCCAGTCTTAACCCTGAGCCCCATTATTTATTATCACTGCTTTAGACAGCATGGGCAGAATCACAGAATCATTTCAGCTGGAAAAGACCTCTAAGATCCTCAAGCCCAACCATCAGCTTAAGACCACCCCACTGAAGCACAAACCTTTCAGAAGATGACTTTGAGGTAGCCCATTATTCTTTACACTGTAACTAAGCACAGAATAGAAATCATAGAATCATTAAGGTTGGAGCAGACCTTTAAGGTAGTCAAGTCCAACCACAACCCAACTACTATACCACTAAACCACATCCTGAAGCACACATCTATAGCTTCTTGAACACCTCCAGGGATGGCAACTCCACCACCTCCCTGGGCAGCCTGTTCCAACACCTCACCACTCTGTCAGAAAAGAAACATTTCCCAATATCCAGTCTAAACCTCCTCTGCTTTTCCTTCTTATGCCTGGAATAACATTCAAGCTCCACAACCGCGGGGAAATAACATTCTCAGCCATTTTAGCTTTGCAGACAGCTGTCAGCTCCACATTGGAATGAATCAACAGCACTGTTAACGATGCCATCAGAATTACTCCTGATGGACACAACAGTCTTAAAACTGTAATCAATAGGAGAATGAATCCCTTAGTCTGCCCTTGTTTTATTAGGCAGATGTTCCAATCATAGCAGATTCTCCTCAGCATCCTCTGAACGTACAACACTGTGGTACTACAGCTTGTGCAAAACAAGCTTAATTCTCACTCGGGGACAGCCAGAGGTCTCTGCTCTCAAGAACTCACTGACCAGATTCTATCCAAGGCAAAAGAAGAATGATCAGAAACCAACTCAGTAAAGGTTTGCAGATTGTTTTTAGCAGATCATGAGCTTGGGAGTGCAGCTTGAAAGAAAAGCACACGGGTAAAAACATCTGCATCCAGAAAGGGCAGCCTGGAAAAAAAGGAGAGCGCAGCCAAACAGAAAATGAGAAAAATTAAATAAGGAGAAAGTAATAAAAGAGGTGAAAAAAGATGAAGCCAGTAGCACGTTTTCTATCCATCAGAACACACCAGCTCTATGAAAGGGGAAAGGAAGAAATGGAAAAGAAGGAAAATACAAGGCTTTGGAACTATTATTATTGGCAATTAAAGATTTTTTTCCCCTCAAATCATTAAAATGCTGTTTCGCATCTGTGTGCAATGGCTACGAATGAAAATAAGAGGGAAAAGACCCAGCATAACAAAATTATGGAAGAAGTGATTCACATCAAAAAATCCAACCCAAGCCAGTCACCTCCTTCTATTTGAACCATGCCAGTACATCAGCTCGACCTCCAATCTACTTCAAATAAAGTTCAGAGTCCCCAAAGTAAGATCCACTAAGAAGGCCAAACCTTCTTAACTCAATTTCTGCTCTTAAATATACTGAACTCCAGTTCAGCTGAGGGAGAGTAGGTTTAGACTACGTTTTAGGAAGAAGTTCTTCAGTAGGAGGGTGGTGAGACTCTGGAAAAGGCTGCCCAGGGAGGCTGTGGCTGCCTCCTCCCTGGGGGTGTTCAAAGCCAGGCTGGATGAGGCCTCGAGCAGCCAAGTCCCTGCCCATGGTAGGGAGGTTGGAGGAGATGATCTCTGAGGTCCCTTCCAACCTGAGCCATTCTGTGATCAACTTAAAACAAAAATGCTCTACCTACCCCAGCTCCATAAAATAACATTTTCTTAAAGCATTGTTTTCGAGTTGTGTGTCCTGAACTGTTGGACAGACAGAGGAAGCAACGGAAGGCTATGGGCTTTGCTGGATGCCATGAACTAGTAACAGCTTGGCTGTTCCTCTGGTTTGCCTGGCAATGAAAAATGCCAGAGTTCAAGACTTCATTTGACTTCTGATTACCATTGTTTAAACACTATCACCAGTGGAAGCTTCTGCCTTTTGCAGTCTCATAAAATTCTGAATTAACTGTGGTTAGTGCTAATGCCCTTCGTTTATCTATGTAAAACATAAAACTTTATTAGCTCTGCCGAGGCCACATGGATCAGTTTTGACTGACAAGCACCATCTTCAGGGTAGAGAGGTTATACAGGCTGTTCTTGCTGCCAGTTCAGGCTTTATCTCATGCCTGAGACAGCCAGCACGGACAGCCAATCTTTTCTGTGAATGGGACACTTATTCCACTAGGAAGTGAAGCAGGACAAGGAGCTACAGAAGCCCAGCCCATTGCTAAATGGCTCACAACTTTGTCACTGCCAGTTTGGGCAAGATGTGGGCTGGCAAGTATAAGGCTCCACATCCCATTACCAGTCCCTTGAGCTACACAGTCTCATAAGCATAGACAAAATATAAATAGACCTCATGAACTGAAAACAGAGCTCTAAATTCTTCAGAAAGCACCTGTGAAGAAGCCAGGCCGTGGCTGCCATTTTGGATTCGCTCCAGCTAAGTAGCAAGTCCCTGTGGCAGCTTTCAAAGCTCTTTAAAGTTTTTCTTTCCCATTCCAAAAGCCAAGAATATTTCCAAGCAGGTTTCATGAATTGAATGTTGAGCTACAAAAGCAACTTCAGGTACTCGTTCTGTAAAAGAGTGAATCCAGAATGATGGCTCCAACCTGGTCCGTTTCAGCTTTCCCGGTGCCTGGTATCAAACCACAAGCCCCAGACCTACATGGAAGGCTGGAAGCAAAGACTTCACCAATTCAAAACCCAGGCTCCAGTGAAGTCTTCATTGCTTTCTTTCAACAATGACAGAAAGAGGATGAAGAACTCTCTCCTCCACTTAGACATCTTGAGCTAGCACTTAAAATCTGACAGCCCAGAAATCTGGAGCACTGGTTAATTTTTGATGACAGCGCTTTATTGTTTGGAGCATACCAGTTTTCACCCATTGAAAAAAACAGAACAAAGGAAGTTTTGTTCACACTAAGGATAACTAATAGTTTCCAACCATGGAAAATGGTTTTCACATGGTGAAAAAACCAAAGAGAGTCAAATGAACATCAAACTGACACAAAATTGAGTCAAAACTCAATGCTTAAAAGTACTGACAGGAAACTGATGGTTATTAAAATACTGTCAGAGAGGCCACAGGAGATCTCAGATCTTGCTGAGAGGTTTAGTATTCTGATGTATATTTTAACCATGATATACAGAGATCATGACATGATCTTATATGATGACAACAAGCAATCGGGAGATACCACCACAAAACACTGTCTGATGCAATCATATTGGTTAAAGACTACTACAGTCATCTTGCTACTCAAGAGAGTAAAGGAAGGAAGGACTATAAGTAAAAGGACAGATTCTACCACTTCAGAAATTCAAAGTCTTTTTGTATTCAGAACAAATCTCTGTGGTTATCTAGAGACTGTATGAATATAGATGCTCAAAAAACGCTACAGATTCTCAAGCAGTCACGTTCAGATGTCTTCATGTTCAGAATGTTCAGGTACTGTAGTGCTGAACTACTCATCACTAGAGTGAACCTAAATGCATACTTTCAATACTGTATCAAGTATGGAATTGCACCTAGCAGTTAAAATGATGGCAGCACTAACTGAATTAAAAACCAATGAAAGCTTAGCAATTATTTTGCTTACAGTTTCCTCAATGTTCTCACTCTGGTTGTCCAATATTTCGAGGAGATTAAGCATTTAGTTTTTCCAAGTGGCTAATCCAAGCTTTAACAGTGGGGCAGGGTCAGGAGGACAGAGCCAGGCTCTGCCCAGTGATGTCCAGTGACAGGACAAGAGGCAATGGGGGCAAGCTGGAGCAGAGGAGGTTCCACAGGAACAGAAGGAAAAAACTTTGTCACTGTGAGAGTGCCAGAGCCCTGGAGCAGGCTGCCCAGAGAGGTTGTGGAGTCTCCTTCTCTGGAGGCTTTCCAAACCCGCCTGGATGCATTCCTGTGTGACCTGCTGTGGCAGAGGGGCTGGACTGGATGATCTTTAAACATCCATTCCAACCCCTAACATTCTGTGATTCTTGACAGCAGTATTTGAAGAAATGTTAAGGTCTGGCAGCGGAGGAATGGCAGTGTGTGATGCCTTCCTTGTCCAATGAGTCCTCTGCATTCCAGAGGTCTCCACGGGGCAGTCACCTACCATCTGGGCTGACACATCCCTTCAGTCTGTGGCACTGTCATCATACCACAACCTTTAAGTATTTCTGCTAAATATACATCTGTGCTGCTTATTAAAAAGTCCCTTTGGTAGTTCCTGCTTTACTCAGTTCATCTTGATCACCCTTTTTTTAAACTGTAATACAGACCATTAAATGAAGATGGGTTTTCTACTTCTGACACTTACAGCATACAATTAAAACAAAATCCCCAAACTCATCTGCCACAAAACCAGCCAAGCTGCATTTCCCTGAACAGGAACATCCAGAACAGATACTTGGAAGCCACGTTAGGCACAAACCAGTTCCAATTGTATTTGAAACATGAAACTGGGAGCAAGGGGAAAAAACAAATTCCAAATAAAACACAGAAGTACACTGCAGGATTATCAGAGAGGAACTCCTAGTCATACTTTTGTGTATGCCCAGATTTCTCCCCACTTAGTGTGGCATATTTTAAGAACACTTTTAACCTTCCCACCCCCATTTCAAAACAAAGATCAAAGAAAAGTCGCTTGGATGGACACCTTCCACTTCTTATGCAACACAGATTTAGACCTCGCACTTCAAAACCCCAGCACCCAGCAGTCCAAACATCAGCTCAGCCCTTTGAAGCAGCCCTAATGGTATCTTCCATTTGCAAGTAACACTTCTGTAGTCAAAGATCTTACTCCAAGGAGATGTTAATGTGAAACCACTCAGACTGCAAAGAGACACACACTCCTGGAGGCAGACTGCAGAGGTGTTTAGAAGTCAATGTAACACCATTACGGAGAGTGTCAGCTTAGAAGCTGTCATAAACACTTCACAATCACTCAGACACAAACTGGACTGCCTGCAACACATTACTTTATTAAGTGCTGAATAGAGGTTCAATTGTAGGAATAAAAAGCACAATGGCACAGATAACAGCCTTACTGAGCAGATTTTCACATAAATGTCAAATTGTTGCCTTTTCAGGTTGAAAGGGTTTGAAAATGGAGAGATCGGGGCTGCTTTTACTCTTAACTGGAATAACTGTGGCTTAATTACAAGCTAAATACTCAGCAAGATCAAGAAGGAAAGGTTGTATAATACCAAAGGACATACAAAAAACGTTGCCAGATACACTCTAAATATTTAAGTCAGTCCCATAACTGCCAGCTTTTATTTCACCCAGAGTAAGTAAGCAAAAAAACCCTTTAAAGAAGGAGAAACAACATGGAAAAAACCCCAACCAAAACAAACAGGTTATGTTTCCCCCAAGTTTGTTAGCTACGAAAATCCTGCTCTGAAAAGATACTTAAAGTTCCTGTTAAATACAGGAATGGCCAAGAAAGGCTGGACCAGATGATCCTTGAGGTGCCTTCCAACCTGGGATTCTCTGATTCAGAGAGACTCTCCCAGACTGTGATACTGACAAAGGAACCAATCCAACACTGGAATTACACTAACACACACCAACTGCACAGGTCAAAGCTGCACCTCTCTGGATGTGCTCTCAGAATTTCACAGAACAGACAAATAAAGCCCTGGCAAAGTGATGCAATATCTCTACAGCTGACTTTCTTAGGTTGGAGAGTAAAATATTTCCACATCTGGCATTTTTTCCGTTTCACTGGACTTTCCCTCACCCATTAAAAACACCTCTGCCAAAAAAAAAAAAAACCAATAAAGGAATAACACCAAAAGAAACTGTCCTGCAACTCCATTTTTTCTTATTTTTCCTAAGATATTAAATACTACAAAAATCTAGGAATTATGAAGAATTGAAATATGCTGGGGGTTGGGGGAGAAGACAACTTGTCTGCAGCATGCTGCTGAAAAAAAGAAGGGAATATCAAGCATTGCATGGCCTAACTTGGGGCTTATTCAGACACAGGGGACAAGAACCCCCCACACACCCAAAGAAAACCCCTCTTTCCCACTAGGAAACATGGAGAAAGCACCTAGTCCTAGTAGCAGTAAGCACACTTACTCCACATAAGCCAGGATAAACAAAGTAGTCTAACTCATCATTTGTTAGTAATCTCTATCCAGTTCTTTGATGTTTACTGCAGGGTACCATGGGATATGAGCTTACACACAAGCAGTTCATGTAGAGCAGGTTACACTGAGGTATTCTGTTCACATATCGAATGAGACTCGTTCCTTCTTGCTTTCATTCCTTTTCATTCCTGCTGTCCTTATGCATGCAAGATCCCATCTCATGCCCATTTCTCAAGGGCACTGATACAGATAGCTCTGACAGAGACGCTCATTTGGACACAGAAAGTCACTTACGAGGAGGTAAAGAACTCTCTCCTAAGCACCAAGCGAGGGCATGTAACACACACGCTCACAAAGAGGCAATCCCACAATCTCTGCTAGACATAAAGCTCTCCTTATCACAGAGCAGCCAGGACAAGTCCCAACACAATGTGCTGCCATCCATTTTTCAGAAAACACAGGTTCCCTCGGATGAGAACATTTCAGGAAGATAAAGGAAGGTGGTTCACCAAAATTCTGTAGCTTAAGGCTATGTGACTACGCACAGGATCTTAACTAATTGATCAGCTCCTGCTACAGCTGCAGCTGGCTCTTAGCTCAGTGTCTTACTGACACCTAATGTTTGTTTCCTGTAATACACGGGGAAGAACAAAGCAAAATCCTTCTGGATCATTTTAACAATCTGATTCGTACACCAAGAGAAAACTGATCAGGCTACAAACTTCATTTTATACTGCAAACCCAGGTTAGGATTCCAAGGGCTGGAGCACCTCTGCTGTGAGGATAGGCTGAGGGAGCAGGGGTTGTTCAGCCTAGAAAAGAGAAGACTCTGGGAGGGACCTTAGAGCTGCCTGAAGGGATCCTACGGGAAGGCTGGAGAGGGACTTTTCATACCGGTGTTTAGCAATAGGACAAGGGGAAATGGTTGGAAGCTGAGGGAGAGGGGGGTTAGACTGGAGCTTAGGAAGAAGTTCTTCAGGATGAGGGTGGTGAGACTCTGGAATAGGCTGCCCAGGGAGGCTGTGGCTGCCTCCTCCCTGTGGGTCTTCAAGACCAGATTGGATGAGTCCTTGAGCAGCTGAGTCTAGATGAGAGGTGTCCCTGCACATGGCAGGGAGGTTGGAGTAGATGATCTCTGAGGTCCCTTCCAACCTAAGCCATTCTAGGATTCCAAGTCATTCTAGAGTAAGGCAGATTTAAAACACAATCCAAAGATTAAAGCCATGAAAATTAGAACTAGATAGAGTTTCTCGGCTAAAGCTTCGTAGATTTTAATTCAAACGTTCCAAGACTTTGGTTGAAGTTCCTAGATTTTAATAAAAAGATACTAAATGTTGCAATCTGGCTGAGGGTACCGAGTCTTGCTTCATTGCTATTGAAACTCTCCTTCAAATGCAAAAAGCTCAGCAGCTCTTTCTTTTTTCCATCTCCAGCTAGCAATATGGAGTTGAGAGGGGAGAAGCACACTCCCATACTCCAGTGAGACTCAGTTTAACCTGACTTTTGGTGTGCAAATTGCATTGTTGTCTCTCCTACTGTCTAAGCTGCTGGTATATAAACAGGTCCTGCACAGCTAACCATGAGGCAATAATAAATAAATGAGCTTCTTTCTAAAAGCTCCATTTATTTCACAATGGAAAGAACTCCAACCTCTCCACATTATTTTGAAGGACAAGGTGTTATAAGCTATTTATTTATTTATTTAAAGAATGTTATGACCTACTGTATTAAACTTTATTCTACAGTTTCAAGAAATTTTGGGGGTGGGGTGGGGGTGGTGGAATTCCCCAAAATTAAGACCATGTGCTCATAAACCACTGCAACCCAAACTGCAGGGTGTGTGTATGACAGCACAAAATCAAACCCATATGCACACAGAGCCTTCAATAAAATTAAAATTGCAAATCATGTACATGACAAACATGTGATTGTAAAGTACTATTCATACTGTCATACTTGCATTCACTCCTGGGGAAAACAAATCCTTTTTCCACCCCCTGTTTTTTGCACCCTTCTTCCTCTCTGTAGGTTAAAAAACTCCTCTGTTCTTTCTGAGATAGGAACTCTTCCATAATGTCAAGCACTGCTCCTACTTCAACTCTGAAAATGTACTCAAATCGTTTGTAAAATGTGACTGCACATGAATTCCAGGATTAATCTTACTATAAACAGATTACATACAAACCACATGATGTTGATGATAAATACTGGCTTTTAATTTCTCCTATTGAAGTGCAGCAAGTGAAGTATTCAAGTAACAAACACTGCAAACAACAAAAGCCTCTGGCACAGAAGTGAATTCTGTACTTACAGGTATGCTCCAGACTTGCATTCCATCACTGTATCCAATCATTAGCAGCAATGGTGGCTCATTCCCAGTACTGTGGATTTCATGAAACTCCATATTCCTGGTTGTATCTAAATTGGGTTGAAATAGCACAGCCATTATTAACAGGTTAGGATCAGCGACACCTGGTGTCAGTTAGCCTAGATGGGGTTTTCTCAATGCATGTTGCTGTGGTCATAAGGAAAAGCAAACACTGGTTTGAATTTTTGGGCTGAACAATACTGGGATATATTCTTGTAGGCAAACATAACAGATTAGTTAAAGCTTCAGAGAGAGTTAGAAAGCATTACAACTGAGGATGATGGAGAAAGGTTTTCGGGATTGCAATGCAGGTTGTCACTAAACCCCCTCAAAAAAAACCCCTTCTGTAATCGTTATTAAAACACGGCAAACCTGCCAAACAGAAAAATTTGCCAAGGACCAACAAAAGAAAACCTCAACAAATGCAGAAATTACAAATGTACAGGCTGGGCAAAACTATTTCTAGATACTTTGTAATTGCTCTTTGCATCAGCCTTACCAGCAGAAGGAAATCCCCAAGAAGCAAAGTGCTACAGGATACAATCATCAAAAACATGAAGCTTTGCTTGAGTAAAGCCCTTTAAAATTACATTTTCAACCATGGCAGGCTGAACAAATGCTCACTGCAAGTATGTAAGCATGAAAGAAAGAGAGGAGATCTTTAGGGTGGTGAAAGAGCATGATATATTCAGGCTCAGTCAGATTAGGCTACACAGAAGCAAATTTAAAGAGAATATTACTGATTCTGAAGAATATTCTAATGGATTTTTGTTACATGGTAGAAAAGACCCTAAAGAGGGAATGCCTGAGATTTTTTAAGTAAACATAGGAGGAAAAGAAGGCCACAAGCAAACAAACCTTAACTAGCCTCAAGCTGGGCATAATACCATGTAGAGGCTGACAGATCTTTGCTAGCTCTAATAATGATGAATTTATGAAGTGCCAACCTCTGGGCCATTTCAACAGCTGGAAAACATATAATCTTCCCCATTAACCTCTTGGAAAGGCTGAAAATTCCCCATCACAGCTTTGGCTATTATTGCTATTATTTCATCTGAGAATAAGCCTTTACCATAGAGCTCTAGACAGGAAAATAAGGCAAGAAACAGCAATTTGCTGAAAGACTTAAATCCAGTATTCTCCAGAAGGCAGGTCCCTTAGTTCCCCAGATATGACAGGGACACATTCCACACACCACAAGCCACTCCATGATGTTCAATCAATTCTTGAACTAACTATCTGATAGTAGAGCAGCATTCAGCTCTTTCTCATTCAGTCCCTGAGCTTCCTTAGGCCAAAAAAAAAAAAAAGGTAACAGAAGCAGCCAAGTGAAGCAGCTCAGATTCTAAGTGAGGATCTACTTGGTGCTCTTAGCAAAAGCTTGTCACAATCACTATTTTCCCTTATAAGGTTGGAGATCTGCTGTCTGTGCTAAGTCAGGAGTCTTTGCTGATGATTTATGAAGGTGCATAGGAAGTGCTAAGTTACAGCTGAAGAATATTTTGTGGCTTTGCTCTGTTGTTTCCCTGAACCTCCTGCTCATTTTACCCAACTCTCTTCTTTTCTAGGTTACTCTGAATTCTATCACACCACTGAAACTGTATCATGGACCTGGACTGGATTCAGTCGGATAATTGGCTTTGAAATCAAACAGTAGAGGAAATCATTCAGTTCTGTGCTTTGTTCTCAGCTACCTTAAAGAAAAGTATTTGTATTTGTCCCCCTTCCTAAGCAAGATTTAGTTTGCCTTTAGATGAAGTCACAAGGCCTATTTGTTCTGCTTGGTAGATGCTGAACAGAAGTGCAGCTCTTCGCTCAGAATTTAGTTTAGAACAGGGGAATGAAATACTTAATTTTGAGCCTCCAATACTTACTGATAAAGCTGACTGAAATTATTGTACATGGACTTCAAAACCACAAGAATAAGTGAGGGAAAAGGAAGCCATACCATTTAAATCTGCATTCTCAAATCTGACCCAGATGATCTTCTCCTTTTCTTCTGGTGGGGTGCCACTGTAGGCCTGGACAAAGGCAAGAAACAAGCAACAGGGTTGAAATAAGAGAATTTAATATCCCTTTTTTTCCCTCACATGTATCTGTCACCAGTACTCCTGTAAGGTTTTCCTTCAGAACTAAATGGCTCCATGAGAAACCAAACATAACTCCACAAGTGTAACATCACTCACTTGTGTGGGAATGCCAAGACATATTTAAGTCTTCTGCAGCAGGTTAGAAATGCCACATGACTTAGAGCAACTGAGTCAAGCTAAAATACAGCGGGGCTTCTACAACCTTCCACCTCAGCAGGGTACACCACTAGAAACAAGGTTAGAGGCTCTTGTGTGAGGCATTTTAGGAAGAAGTTCTTCACCATGAAGGTGGTGAGACACTGGAAGAGGTTGCCCAGGGAGCTGGTAGAAGCCTCATCCCTGGAAGTTTTCACGGCCAGGCTGGATGGGGCTCTGAGCAACCTGAACTCATGTGGGGTGTCCCTGCCCGTGGCAGGGAGGTTGGAGCTGGATGATTCTTCAGGTCTCCTTCCAACCCTGACAATTCTGTGATTTTTTTACTTTTAGAATTCTCTTTAATTCACTTAAAGGCTTTGTAAGTAAGACTGAGGAAAGAAAGAGACCTTTACTACACAGTTTATTTTCCTGACATGTTTTAGTTCTATTTGTGACATCTTACACAGCCACTGGAAAGAGAATCAGCTGTAATTCCAGCAGAACAGATCCACATTTCAGTCTGTGCTCCACAGATTCCCATTAAAAAAGATGAGATACAAAAAGAATCTGTGAAGGGAGATTTGTCATGTGTCCAAATGGCAAGTTTTACAGTTCTCAGGAGAAACTGTGGTGGGAAGAACACGAGCTATGCAGAAACACCATCCCTTCCAAATGGATTCTAACAAAATGCTCTGCAGTATTTTGGATTAGATATGACAGGAGCTCCTCTAATTGCTTTGTACACACCAGAAAGGCAATCGTGAGAACTAAAAATACTAATTTACAATGTTAAGTGTGGGCATTGCTTTTTCAAAACAAGTCACATTCCATGCCTCCAAGGCAAACTGATTTGTGAAATAAAACACAGAGTGTACCTTTAACTACAGAGGGGGAAACCTGGTGGGGGAGGTGGGGTGTGTGGAATGCAGCACTCTTTAAAATGAAAGTTTGACCAGCAACCCAAAATGCATTTCACAAATTGGTTATTTGCAATGGGAGGAGGTTTTTTTTTGTTTATATGGAGGAAATTCATGACTAACTAGCCAAGACAATCCTTCAAATTAGAAGCAAGAGTTTCCTGAGGCTACAGACTATTAGCTGTAATACTCCTCCACTACAGCTTGCCCAAGCAGTAAGAAACAAAATTAGTTTCCCTCTGCTACTGAGAGGTCCACAAGCAACATAGAAGTGACCATCCCAGTCCCATGCTTCTGCTACCTGTGAAAACTATGTCCAGGAGCAGACAGAAGCACCACAGTGATTCTCCAGGTGAGAGAATTGTAAAGAAATGTAAATAGCAATGAGGATTTCTGTTCAGCACAAACCAGCAGGTTAGTTCTCTGAGTCCACAGTGCCAGCAGTCAGGCCACTCTGAGGCGAGTTAAGGAAATCAGATAACAAAGCAGTAGTAACGGAAGCTGAAGGAATGTTCTGCTTCTCAGCCAATGAAAAAAAGCTAAGACCACTCCAGCCAGACTTCACACCCAATAAAAACACATTTGCAAGAGGCAGAGCAAGTATTATCACCAGACTCTCCCCTCCCCAACCATTCTGTTGTCAAAATTATCATAGGAGAAGGCTGAGATCTTTTTCCTGTTGTGTAGCTGAAAGTTCCATTTAAATCCTTACCCAGCAGAGGAAATCAGATGGCACTTCAAAAACCTGGACTCAGGATTCACATTCAAAACAAAAACCCAAAATGTGATGGTTTGGTTTCAATGGTGTTTTGGTTCTCCTGGCAAAAAAACTTCAACTGCTTTGTGCACTGAAAAAAAAAAGAAGCAGTTGCAAAGATCTACACATACCTGTGGCACAACGTCTTGGAGAAACGTGACAACACTCTCCATATAGGACTGTTCCCTTGAAAACAGAAGGAGACATTAGAAACAAACTCTTTACAGTGAGGGTGGTGAGACATTGCAACAGGCTGCCCAGGGAGGCTGTGGATGCCTCCTCCCTGGAGGTGTTCAAGGTCACACTGGATGAGGCCTTGAGCAAGCTGGGCTAGGGGGATTGGAACTGGATAATCTTTAAGGTCCCTTCCAACCCAAACCATTCTACCAACCTAGGAGATGAGGACTTGAACTAAGGGCTGGAGCTTTCTCTGTGGGACAAGCAAACATTAAGGTCTTACACACTTCACATACAATGCTGATGTAAGTGGTAGGGTGGTGAGGCAGGAGATGGAACAAAACCCTAACTAATAATAGCACAGAGAGGTATTTTTGGGTAAGATTTTATGGCTTGGGAAGCTTATTCCTTCTTGGAAGTCCATTAGCAGCAATGATTTAGGATAGTGTGCAGTGCAAGGTACCCTTGTTCTGGTAGATTTAAACTAATGCTTTTATTAGCTTATCCCTGCAGAAGGGGTGAGTCTCTTGTGTAACTGCTGAGCAATGCACAATGTGGGTTGGCCATATCAGACAGTGTTGAAATGACACTGAAAGTTTGTGCTTTGTGTAATGAGTGGTACCTGGCAACAAGCACCATCTTCAAAGAAAAAACCAAACTCTTTAGGTAACAGCTTTGGCAGCCCCTAAATGACTTTACATTGGTAGTTATTTTTCCTGTGCTGACTCAGGATTTCTAGCAGTAACACAGAAAAATCATAAACAAGAAATCTGGGCTCTTGATGCTCAAAGGTAAAGCTGCTTGCTTTGTGCTTCCTGACACTGTGCTGTGCAGGACAGAACAGAAATTTCTTTAATAGGAGTGCTCAGTGTTTAAGCACTCTGCCCTCTACACTGCAATCCAGAAGATACTTCACGTCAAAGGCTGCAACCCCTGGATCATCTTCACTGGCTGGCTCCTTTCTGGGAACAAAGATCAATCTAAACCACGAAGTCTTCCATTTTAGAAAGCTTATTCCAAGCCATCCCAACACTAGATTTTGTTCAGCCATCCAAAGATGACCACATCAGAAGTCTGTCTCACTGCTCAAAGCCCAGGCCTTATAAATAAGCTGTGGTTTACAGCGCTGATTCTTCCTTGATTTATGTAGGTCACCAAAACTCCTGTGTGCCTTCAGAGCCCTTTAATACCTAGCAATAATGCTGGTCTGCAGGTATAGTATTAAAGGCAGTGTTTGAAGTTCTCATGTGAATGCCTGCCAGCAAGAGTCACACTGTCTTCCTTTTTCAGCTCATGAATTGAGCACTTGTTATCTACCCCCCCCCATCCTGAAACAAAGTTGATGTTTGGGATAGGTTTTATTCTGTCAATGTACTCTAAATCTCCCCAGAAGTGGCAAAACTTCCAACAAGTTATCTCTAAAATGCTTAAAAGCAACAACAACAACAAATGACAAAATCCAGCAAAATGTAAATATTTTGATAGCAAGAACTGAGGAGTTTAAGAAAAACAGCAGAATGTTGCTACAGGCTGATCAAAATACAGAAAGGCTCAACAACAATGAAGCTATTTTTGAGGTGAAAAGACATAGCTCAAGAACAAGCCACCAGATTTAATAAACCAAAAGGACAGATAATTTAATTCTTGCAGTGTTTCTCTGTTGTTAATTGTTCACAGCTTACTCTCAAGAAAAGATTAAAAACAGAACTGGATTTGTAGGGAAATTCTCCAATACGATAAAAAATTCTTCCTGTCTCAAATGGATGCAAGACAAACCTTTAACACAACTTTTCTGTGTTACAATTAGAGGTTTCCTGTGCTCCCCTGGTAAAAATACAGTGAATCTTGGTGTCTAAACACACGGCTATCTCCAGCGGGAAACTAACAATCCAGCGGAGGCCACAAAGATGATTCAAGGGCTGGAGCACCTCTGCTATGAGGACAGGCTAAGGGAGCTGAGGTTGTTCAGCCTGGAGAAGACTCCAGGGAGGACCTTAGAGCTGCCTTCCAATACCTGAAGGGGTCCTACAGGAAGGCTGCAGAGGGACTTTTCCTAAGGGTGCCTAGAGACAGGACAAAGGGGGAATGGTTTGAAGCTGAGGGAGAGCAGGGTTAGACTGGAGCTGAGGAAGACATTCTTCAGGATGAAGCTGGTGAGACTCTGGAACAGACTGCCCAGGGAGGCTGTGGCTGCCTCCTCCCTGGGGGTGTTCAAGGCAAAGTTGGATGAGGCCTTGAACAGCTGAGTCTAGTTGAGAGGTGACCCTGCCCACGTTGGGAAGGTTGGAGTAGGTGATCTCTGAGGTCCCTTTCAACCTGAGCCATTTTAGGATTTTATGAAACTGATGGTCCAAGTGATCACTTCAATGCAGTGCCATTTTGCAGCAACAATGAAGGAGTATAAATATCCCTAAGGAAAAAGGAAAACTGCTACAAAAACCCTTTAGCAAAGACAAGATCACAAATCTTCTAGACTGCCTTCCTAAGCTCTTTTCCATGGAAGTATTGTCACCTGAACACAATGAAAATATGGATGTTCAAGGCAAAAAAATGTTCTCTTATGGTGCAGTGGAGAGAGGTAGCTTCCTCCTTTGCCCTCAGTTTTGGTCTCTTAAGCAATAAGTTTACAATCCACACTTCTACTTACTGGAGAACTTTAATGACAGGGTTACAGTGCTTTAATGCATCCTCTCCTGTGACAAAGTACTATTAAAAAGAACAAGGGCAGAATCTGCTACACGTGCCCCTAGCCTAAGGAAAGAGTTTGTAACCACTGACCTACAGCTAGTGTGATGTTTTTACAGCCAACAGAACTGTGTAAACAAACAACAAAACACTGCAAGATAATCATCTCTAAGATGAACAACTCTGAAGGCTTTGGTGTGTAAGCAGAAAGTAGCCTGTCTGGGGAGACCGTCAGACCTGTGCAGTCCCAGGAGACAGGGAGAAGCCTCAATGTAATAAAAGCTTACTGTCAACACAAGCCCTCAGAGGTGGTTTTGAAAGAAAGTGCAGGCTGGGTTCTTCTTCTGCAAGAAAATAAGCAACATTTCAAAGAAGGGCTACTCTTCTAGGAGGTGCTTACGTGACAGCTTGCGGGCGAACCACCACCCCTCCAGTACATCGACTGGGGCGGCGCGGGGATTCTGTCGCCATTGTTTCTTTGCAGGTACCTGTAAGGGACACATTTAGGTCAATAATAACAACGATTGGTATCAGGATGACCTATTACACAAGTTCTTGACACGTTCTTCAGGATGGCAAAACCCTCTTGAAGATGGAAACTTGACTTAGACAAAGCCAGAAGGCACCACTCTGCTTTACAGCACTTGTATAGAAATGAAACAAACGAAAAGCCCAAACAAATAGGAAGAAAACCAAACCACCAAACCAATGAGAAACCCAAACAAGCCAACGAAACCCCAAGCAAACTCCAAACAAGCCAACAAAACCCCAAGCAAACCACCCCAAACAACCAACCCCACACGACCCCAAATGAACCCCAAACAAAACCAAACCCACCCCAACCAAAACCAAGCAAAAAACTCCAGACCAAAAACACAGACCAAAAGCAAACAAAAGGAAGAAAAACCCCAAACAACAACCACAAAAGCCCCACAAAATCCCCAAACAACTGGGAAAAAACCCAACCCCCAAAACTCACAAACCAAATAAACAAGCCTCAAACCCCAAACAAGCAAAAATCCCCCAGCCAACTTTCTTCTAGCACCTCAATCACTACAGATCCTGCAATGGATACAAAAGCAAAACTAACTTATAAACCTCCCTGATAAAGGGATTCATTTCCTTCACACTGGCCACTAAAGATAGTGGTACAGGCACACAGTTATCACCACCATTACGTAGGAGTTTTCTTTACTAATGAGCTGTTGTCTCAGATAATAATTGCATCAAACTCAGGTACAATCAGTACTACAGTGTGTTGGCCCCCTGAAGATCCCCAACAGGTTACACTGAAGCTAAGAGCAGGGTGGAACACATTCTGCTTTTGTTTTTGGCAGCTTTTTGTGCCACCTTCAAGCTTCTCTTCACACTTCTGCTCCTCCATGTGAAAATTCAGCATGACATTCCTAAAGGCAAAAAACACTTGAGGAGCTTCACAGATGCTCACAGGCGATTCTTCACTTTGCCCTTCAGCTGCTCCACTTCCCCCTGCCCATCCCAGATCAAGAACCAGGATCAGGGCAGGGAGCATGCCCCTGTGCTAGGCACTGGCGAGGCTGCACCTCAAATACTGGGTTTAGTTTTGGGCCCCTCACTCCAAGAAGGACATTGAGGTGCTGAGGTGTGTCCAGAGAAGGGCAACAATGCTGGTGAAGGGTCTGGAGAACAGGGCTGGTGAGGAGCAGCCGAGGGAACTGGGGTTATTTAGTCTGGAGGAAAGGAGGCAGCAAACTGGAGCAGGAGAACTGCAGACAAAGGGCTTTTATTCATTGCTCTCTAGAACTCCCTGAAAGAGGTCAGAGTGAGGTGGGGTTCAGCCTCTTCCCACTAGCATCAGGCAACAGAATGAGAAGAAATGGCCTGACGTTGTGCCAGGGAGGTTTAGGTTGGGTACTAGGAAAAATTTTTTTTCCTGCAAGAGTGGTCAGAGATTGGAACAGTCTGCCCAGGGAGCTGGGGAAGTCACTATCCCCAGAGGTGTTTAAGAAGCGTGTGGACAGGGCACTTGGGGACACAGTTTTAATGGCCGTGGTCTTCTTAGATTGAGGGTTGGACTCGATGATCTTGGAGGTCTTTTCCAACTGAAACAATTCTGTGATTCCATTCAAAAGCCACACGCTTAATGTGATGTCAGTTTCAGCATCGTTTCATGTTCGGGCAGCCTGTGTAAGGGGCAGCTCATGCAGGGAGGCAGGATAAACACTGAGCTTCACTGAAATTGACAACAAAGCCTACAGCAGCACCGCTGAAATTAACAAACCTGTCAAGGAAAGCTAAACGAGAGAAACGGCACGTAAAGGAGAAAAAACCCCTTCATATCGCGCCTGTGCCAGCCGGGGCTCGCTGCCCGCCCCGAGCCCTGGGTGCTGTCACCTGTACCCACGTCGGGGCACCTGAACAGCTGCGAGAGTAGGGCTCAGCCGGACACAAAGGAGGCGGCCGGAAAGCGCTGGGCACCCTCTGCCTCCTGCTGTTGAGCAACTCCTCAACAAAACGCTTCAACCTGCCCGGCCTCTCCCCGACTGCCGCCCCGGGAATCAGGCCGCGGCCATCCGGGAAGGCACCGATCCCCGCCGGACACACCTCTCCGCACGCCCCTCGTCCTGCGGAGCCAGCTGCACGTGACTCCTTCAGGACCCCATTCCACGGCCGGTACCTGCCCTCCCTCAGCGACCCGGCCCCTGCCCGGCCTCACATCCCCACACTCGCCCTCAGAGACGGCCACAGCGCTCCCCCAGAGCCCGATCCCGCCCCACAGCCCTCACCCAGCTCTCTCAGTCTCGGCCTGTGTCCTCCAGCCCCTTCCCGGCCGGAGCCGCCCGCTCCCCTCACCTGCCGCCTCTGCCCTCCGCCCGGCTCCTCTCTGACAGTGTTTGGGACCCCCACGGGGAATGACACCGAGCGTACCGCGCCTTGCCAGCCAATCAGACTGCTCCTAAGGCGGGCTGCTCACCTCTGCCGGCCAATCGCCGCCCCGTTCTGCAGCGATGGGCGGCGCGCGGGGGACAGGGAGGGCGGCTGCGCCCTAAGCTCGGTTGAGAGGGCGAGAGGCAGCGCTGCCCCCACACCACCCCCCCAAGCTTTGTTTACATCCAGATCTCGCGAGAGCCGCGCGCCAGTCCCGCGCACGTGGGCGTGGGAGGGGCCGGTGCGTCATGCGCCGCACAGCCAATCGGCGGAGGAGGACTGGCCCACGCGAGGTGTTTACCTTCCGCGCGACTGTGCGTGATGGCCTCTGGGAGGGGTGGGGCTGCGCCGCGGCCGGCGGGAGGCGCTTGCTGAGCCGAGAGAGGAGCCGTGAGGGAGCGGCGCAGGCGCTGCGCGCTCGGCGCCCGGGGCGAGGCGGATGTGGTGGAAAATGCCACCAGGGACGGCGCAGGGTGAGGGGCTGTAGGGTCGGAGGCCAGCCCTCGGTAGGCCCCGCGAGGAGGTCAGCGGGAGCGTCTCCGTGCCCGGAGCGCTTGCAGCCATCGGCTCCCAAGGTGGGAGAGGGGATCCCTCAGTTCAGCGGGTTTTTTTCGACGGTGCTTTTGGCTTGTTTACAGGTGCCCGGTGCTGCGCGGATTCCTGAAGGTGACGCACTTGGCTAGAGCTCAGCGTGCGCCCTCGCAGGCAGCTCTTCACACCCGGTCAGGTTTCCGTCGGGAAGCCTGAGCTTCTGGCAGGAGGTTCCAGGCAGCGGCGCCTCAGGCAGCACCGGGAGAGCTGTCCTGGGAACCTGCCCCGGCTTCTGTAACCGACAAGTCCCTATCGACATATCTGAAAATTTAAACAACTAAGATCATTAAGGCAGCATGCTTCTGTTGCCAGAAAAGGTTAATCATTCTTTGTGCACCCTGAAGAAAATTTCAGATGATGGATTCTCAGCTGTTCAAGTTGCCTCACAGAACTCTTGTCTGGAAAGAAAAAACCCCACAATAATGTAGTGCTTCAGGCTTTTAAAATGTCTTTTTATTACTATTTTTGGGAAGTGCAACAGGGTGATGGAAGTCCTGTGTGCTTTCAGCATCATGATGATGCAGAACTGTGTTTTTGCACAGACTGAGCTTTATTTCACAAGGAAAATAAAAGTTGGTGCAATTCAGACTTGAGTGTAGCAAAAGGAGAGGGCATTCACATGTTAGCTGGAGCTTTCCACACTTCCCTCTCTGGGCTTTGATAATGTCAGAGACATCAAATGATCCGTGGGTGGGTGAAGTATAACAGAAGAGTAAATTGCTGACACTTGCTCTCTGCAAGTAAGTTTGCTGCAGAAGAGCTTTCAGTGTGTAATCCTCACTGACAGTCAGCAGCTTTCCTGGAAGAATTGTAGGTTAGTTTACTAGAAATGCCAAGAGCCAATGTCTGCCTCCCCAGCTGGAGGAGCCCAAGTCTTGATCACTTACCAGAAATGTGGGAGAACAAGACATGAATGCATGAACACAGATTTTCATCAAATTGTGCTAAGTTTTGCTTCCTTATAGAGCGAAAAAAAAAAAAAAAGGAAAACTTGCTCTAGGCTCCTTTGCTTTTGGACACTGACATTATCAGCAGCTATACAGATGCTCATCTAACCAATGTGTTACTCTTGCATCTGTTGTGACCTTACAAAGGTTGAATATGTTACCAATATATACATTCATAGAATCATTTTGGTTGAAGAGCTTTAAGTCCAACCATTACCTAACTCAGTACTAAGTCTGGTGCTAAACTATGTCCCTCAGCACCACCTCTCTGCCTCTTTCAAACCCTTCTGGGGTGGGGATTCAACCACCTCCCTGGGTAGCCTGTTCCAGTGGTTGAGAACTCTTTCAGCCAAGAATTGTCTTCAAACACCCAACCTAAACCACCTCCGGAGCAACGTGAAGCCATTTCCTCTTGCCCCATCACTTGTTACTACATAGAAAAGGCCAATCCCCACCTGGCTCAAACATGCTTCCAGGGAGTTCTAGAGAGCCAGAAGGTCTCCCCTCAGCCTCCATTTATCCAGGTTGAACAACCCCAGTTCCCTCAGCTGCTCACAAGATCTGTTAATACTGATCTGATACTAACACCTGAAGGTTGAATGTCCTAGGGCTAAATTGCAAATAGACAATTCCTGTCCCAGCTTGTTGCAGAGCCTGTTGCTCTAAGCATATGTGGCTGCTGTTGGCCTCTGTATGCTTCCCCAATGCAGGGGAATTTCAACATCGCTCAGCCAAACTTTGCTGTTAAGGTACATTTCCTGCCCCCAAAATACATTCTAGCAGGGTGCAATTTGGACAGAGCTCTACTTTCATCCCCTGAGATAGTGCTGCATTCACAGGGTGGATGAAAGAGAATTATGCCTTTTCAGGAAGCATATGATTCCCCCTCGGATTTCTGTAACCATGGTAACACAGAGAGATAGCAGGCCTGATTTCAACTCCTGTTTTATTGTTCCAGTAGTAAAGAATTAGGCTCTATGTATAACAACCCTGGCCACTGGAATAAAACATCAGCCTTTTACCTCCTCAGTAAAGAAAAAAAGCTATTTCTATATTGCCACTGTTGAACATTCAGTATAAAATGCCAGGATCAGGTCCATAACAAAGCCACATGGGGTTGCTTTGTAAGCCATATAGCCACAGAAAAGGGGAGAGCATCACACTGAATGGTAGGGGTTGGAAGGGACTTCTGGAGATCATCTCTGCCAGAGGAGGGTCTCCTAGAGCAGGTTGCAAAGGACAGCATCCAGGCAGGTTTGGAATGACTCCAGAGACAGAGACTCCACTTTGTTTAGATGGAACTTCCTTATGTTCATGTTTGTGCCCATCACCCCTTGTACTGTGACTTGGCACCACTGAAAAAAAAGACTGCTCCCGTCCTCCTGAGACCCAAACTTTGAGTACTTTAAAGCACTGAGATCTCTCTCCAGTCTTCTCTAGGCTAAGAAGCCCTACATCACTCAGCCTTTCTTCATAAGGGAGATCACAGAATGGTTTGGGTTGGAAGGGACATCAAAAGATCATCTAATCGAACCTGCTTACCCTGAGAAAGGACATCTTTCACTAGATCGGGTTACTCCATACCCTGTTCAACCTGACTTCACAACTTCTCTGGGCAGCCTCTTACACACAGAATCACCAAGGTTAGAGGAGACCTCAAAGATCATCAAGTCCAACCTGTCACCACAGACCTCAGACTAAACCATGGCAGCAAGTGTCACGTCCAGTCCCCTCTTGAACCAGGGATGGTGACTCCACCACCTCCCTGGGCAGCACATCCCAATGGCGAACAACTCTCTCAGTGAAGAACTTTCTCCTCACCTCCAGCCTAAACTTCCCTTGGCGCAGCTTGAGACTGTGTCCCCTTGTTCTGGTGTTGGTTGCTTGAGAGAAGAGACCAACCCCCTCCTGGCTACAACTACCCTTCAGGTATACAATGTGCCACCACCCTCATAGTAAAGAGCTTCATCCTCATATCTAATCTAAACTACCCTCTTCCAGTTTAAAACCATTGCCCCCTGTCTTATCACTCACAGGCCCTGGTAAGGTCTTCTAGCTGCTCTTTGTAGCCCTTTGGTGTCTCCTCTCAAGCAGTTTCTTTTCCTTCTTGAACTGGGGAAACTAGAACTGGACACAGTACAGGCTCTAATGAAAGCAAAATAAATATGCTCAACAAGACTTAACATTCAGAAACAAGAAAAGGAGGCACCCCCATCCTTTTTCTTAGTGTTTTATTTTAGGTGAACATACACATGGTCCACAGACTGAATGAAAATAGTCATAAAATAATTTAAGAACTTCTGTTGAAGGATATTAGCAGCACCATTGGTATTGGAATAGCAGAAACTTCACCTCTCCAGCTTTATGCCTGGATTAAAAACAGCAACAAAAAAAAAATGCCATCATTTAGAACAGGGGATAAGGGAATGGCTTTCCTGGGATGATTTGGGGGGAGGGTTTAAACCACACACGTTGGTTTTTTTTTGCTAAATACTTCTTTTTTTCCTGACAATTAATGTTACCCAAAACCAAAAATACATATATAAACAGCTAAATAAGATACTGCATAGTATTTTAATTACCATAAAGAAATGGACATTGAGCTGTGTAAAAAGCAAGCCTCAACATCTCTGCCTCCACGTGCATTTCCTTTCCTTCTTTTGTGGTTTGGGGTTGGGTTTTTTTTTGGCTTTTTTTTTTTTTTTTTTTTTTGAGTAGAGAAATCTAAAACTTTAAAAAGTAAAATATAGAGCTGGTGTATTCTCTAAAAGACACGCTTTAGGTGGCAGGTATCAGCCTACGAAAATACATTATCTTCCATTCTTCTGTTTAATAATTTACTTCAGTTAAAAACGTTGTGAAAGTCTCCTCGCGGGCATACAAATTCAGGGAGTTCTTAGGAAATCAAGCAAAACAAAACAAAGCCAAAAAAACCAGAGGAGTCTGGCTTCCCTAAAACGAGGGCTGAGCCCCCACTGGAACAATTATACAAGGGAGAGACTACATTTATATGAAGGAATACAAATTTACACACATTTTACAGTGACTTATACCCTACACATCTACAAAATTCACAGTTATAATACAAGCAAGTACAAGGCTGGGATAAAGCTGTTGGAGACCCCAAAAGAACCCCAATGTTTCTACTTTAAAAAAAGAGAAAACAGGAGTGGGGGGGTGGGGTGGGTGGGTAAAAGTTTCCAGAAAACTTCTGCACCAACTTTCAAACTCTTAAAAAAAAAAAAAATAAATCAGACCACCAAAACTTCAGCTCCTTAGCCAGAGAGCCCTCAGCAAACGCAGAGGGCTTTGCGGGGCGGGTGGAAGAGCGAACTGCTGAGCTTCTTCTGGCCCCGCAGGCTGCGGCGCATGGTCAGCTGCTTGGAGCTCTTGCGTGGGGGGGTTGGGGCCAGGCCTTCTGCCTGCGCGCTCAGGTTTCGACTCAGGCCACGTCTCGGCTTCTTCAGAGCTGGGCCAGAGTTGGATTCTTCCAATGTCCTTTTAAAGTTTGCTGTGGGTGTCCTCTCTGCGTCTTGGGCTTTAGTTTGGCCGTTAGAAGACGCCTTGAAGCCTTTTTGGTCCGTGCCTGAATTTGTGGGGTTGGAAGAGGGGAGACTGACTGACAAACCATTGCTGTAAGATTCCTGTATCCTCAAAGCCAAGGCTTTGCTGCATTTCTCCTCCTGTGGGCCTGAATCCTTCGGGGTTGCTCCTGATGAACTGCTTTTGGCAATCTCATTTGGCAGCTCTAAACACTTTGCTGAGATCATGGTGCTGTGCACGAGGGGAGGAACAGGCTCGGAAGCACTCAGTCGTGGCCAGTGGTCATCATCTAAAAGCTGAGGGGGAGGAAAAAAAATTTAGGCATAGATGTAATTATTTCATCTGCATTATCCTTTGAGGGTAGAGACAATGTGTGACAGAACTTCTCTAGACATCATCAGGGCCAGAAAAATCCTGCTCTAAACCAGTTATCTCTTCTTCGCGCTGGAAAGCAGAAACCAGTTGAGACTGTGGATCTGAACTTGGGACTTTGTGTGCACCAACTTCATAAAAGAATTTATTTCAATTACCCAAGCTGCATATGCCCGATAATGGCAGACAGGTCATCTTTTCATTCAGAGGCTGCTCAGAGCTGCTCAGCCAGGGTACCTTCCTTGCCCTGCTATAAAATGCTAAGCTGCACGGGCGTGCTGTTACTGCAGAAATGCAATCCCTGCGCTACGATCTTCAGCAGTAGCATTCTCCAACATGACTTCCCTCCAGAGCCTGTGGCACAAGCACCTATCCTGCCTTCTGAAGCCTATACACATCAGCAGATGGCCAAGCAGCATCAGGACAAACAGCAGGAAACACCTTCTGACCTTTGTTACCTTCAGAATTCTTAGTTACTGCATAACCAGATTATCAGGGAGACTGACAAACTGCATCGTAGGTGTTCTGACCACACACACAAAGATGGAGCATCACTCGAAACCCTTCTAAAAACAGTTACTGTTTGCTGAGCAGAAGAGCACATTTTATTGCCTAGTTTTATGGGCTACAGCTTGGACAGAGAGTAGATTGACACCGGAGATTTGGAAGAAATTATTTGCAGTGAGGGTGGTGAGACACTGGCACAGGTTGCCCAGGGAGGCTGTGGATGCCTCCTCCCTGGAAGTGTTCAAGACCAGGCTGCATGAGGCCTTGAGCAACCTGGGCTGGTGGGAGGTGTCCTTGCCCACGGCAGGGGGTTGAAACTGGCTGATCTTTAAGATCCCTTCCAATCCAGAGCATTTTGTTATTCTACAGACCTGTGCATCTACCCCCTGTCAGTGAAGCACAGTCGTTCTGGACACGAAAGAGAAGCTCCTTGAGAAGATGCCTTAAGAACCAGAGACTTTTTGAACTTTACCTTCAGCTACTCATCCCACCTGCAGCCTTTCACAAGCGTTTTTGCCTCAGTCTCAGTTTTACCAACAGGAAAATGGGGACAATACTTGCTTTGACTAGCCACAGGGGGATCATGAAAACAGTATTTATGCAGTGCCCTGAAGACAGAAATTCTGACCTTATTAAAGATTTAATTGTGAAGAACTCCCTGGTTACTCAGAGCCATTCAAAAGGCAATTTCAAGGACGCATTACTCTAGATACCATCAGTGGAAGGCAATAACTGTTGTAAGAAAATAAGGTGCTGAAAACTCAAATGCACACAGAGCTGAATTGGAGTAAGGCAGTGAGCATTTCAGGTGAATAAACAGTGCTTTTGAAGTCATAACCCAGAACAACCTGAGCTCACCTTCAGGAAGAGCCCTGGGACTGCTCAACCCTTTGGGGAAAAAAAATAATCGAATACTAAGGACTAATAAAATGCACTCTGAAAGAGAAAACAGAATTGTTTCTGGCTTCTAGATTTGGGCTTCCACTCCCTCCTACTCCCCTGTTGCTCCCAGTGTGTAGACAAAACTAGATAATATTCTCTTACTACAGAGCAAGACAAGCACAACCTTTGTGGATTCACAGATTCATAGAATGGTTTGGGTTGGAAGGGACTTCAAAGATCATCTAATTTCCAAGCCCCTGCCACAGGCAGGGACACCTCCCACTAAAACAGATTGCTCAAGGCCTTGTCCAACCTGGCCTTGAACACCTTCGGGGAGGGGGCATCCACAACCTGCCTGGGCAACCTGTTGCAATGTCTCACCACCCTCACTGTAAAGAATTTCTTTCTGGATGGTGTTTTAGAAGTTATTCTTCAATTCTGTTCTTGCAGAACCAGTAAGAAAGCCAGATGACACACACAGAGCAGCTCTGCCTACAACACTTCATCTGCTTCATTCCATTTTTGACATTGTGTCTCTAGCCATGACTTAGGTTTGATGTTTTTATTGTGCAAGAGGCTGAACGCTGTGGCTCTTGCTGCAAACATCTTTTGTTTGGTACAAACAGCTGGATACAGCACTGGGCAGCCAGGTGAAGTCAGAGGCTGCACTGCTAAAGAGGGGTGTAATGAACCAAGACAAATAAGACATGAGTCACCAATTTCATTTCTCAACAATCTAATAAATCAAATTTTATCACTGGCCTCAGGAACGCTGGAATTAATTTGGTATTAGTAATTGTTGCCAGAAGGATATTAATTAAGAAATATTTCTGTTTAATTGAGAAACTTTGCTTTGGTCTCCATCTATTTCCAAACTAATTGTTTTGGGAAGGTAGCAGCTGTTAAGAGCCAAGGCTGCCTGAGCTTCCCTTAGTTCTCTGAGTATCACAGGCAAGTATCCTTTCCATTGCCTCCTCTCAGTGCCACTCGCCTGTCCTCTCTGGGCTATAATCCTACCACAATCTCCAGGAGTTCCAACTGAACTGGGGAACCACCTCTCCTTTCTTTACAGCAACTGTGGTAATCCCTTGTCAGTAAAATTCAACAGTGAGTTGAGCAGAAGGTTAATTACCCACCTAAATCCGAGCATACATTTACCTGCAGCTTTGTGAATCAAGCTATTGCTGCATTGTTGTGCAAATGGATATCATCTACTGTCATACTATTTTTGGGTAATCAATAAATTACAACTTAAGAATGTTAACTTCACATTTTTGATTTTAAAGAAAACACTGAGCCAAGAGCACTCCTCCACACACTGAAGTTTACTCAGGAGGCTCCCATGAAGGCTCTATAAATGCAAACCCTACAGCCCAGCCTGTACAGAACCAAACTTTATGATAACCTTTTCCTTCCATTGTGGCTCTTATCTAACTGATAAAACCTCTTTGTACCAGGGAGAGGAGAACACTGCTCTGGATGGTGTGATTACTAAACATACTTACAGCTAACTACCCAACATTCCTGTTTTGCAATCACACATACATGGAGACAACTGCTAGACACTTCATTTATTATGATCTGCCTGGAGACTTTTGGTTTTCCTGAAGTATTTCATTCTGAAAGCCTTTTCCTGTCCCTTTTCAACTTTCTTCTCACACTCCTCCTCTTCTGGTATTTACAGTACTCTGTAAATAGGACAGTTGGATGCTTATTATTAAAGCAGAAACCTGGATTAATACTTTAATTTAAAAACTCCTGAGAAAATAGGATCCATGGTTTCAAACTAACACCACCAGATCTAGTTTAACCCTAGAGGAGAAAACCTTTTGTATTAAAATAGAATTAATACAAAGACCTGGAGCCAGCCAGAGAAAAAGGTCTCTACTAGGGGAGGAAAATGAAAATTTCTAAGTGTTCAGTGGGCTTCACACTCCAAAGTGGAACATTTACAACACTGAAAAAACCTATTACCTTGACAGGGGAGTGCAGCAGCGGGAGGGTGTCATGGTATTCATATCAGGGCTGCTATAGCAGGGACTCTCTGCCAAGTTGAGATACAACTCCTCTTCATTTTCCAAGTTGCTTTTGCTGTCCTGCAGCGGGGAGATGCAGATGACGATGGCACTGGTGTTATCTGCACGAAGCATGCGCTGCCTCCACCGGCCCAGGGCTCTGTTCACCAGCATCTTCGCACAAGACTGGCGGTGCTCTCCCTTTAGGTTAGAAGAGAGGGACAGAGAAAGCATCAGGTCCACTCTACTTGATAAACAGAAGATGGACAGTTCATGGAACACAGCTTGAGATGTATGTTCTCATCTATCATACAATCACAGAATGGTAGGGACCTCTAGAGACCATCAAGTCCAATCCCCCTGCCAAAGCAGGATCACCTAGGGGAGGTCACACAGGAATGCATCCACTTGGGTCTTACAAGCCTCCAGAGAAGGAGGCTCCACAACTTCTCTGGGCAGCATGCTCCAGTGCTCTGTCACCTCTACAGTAAAGAAGTTTTTCCTCCTGTAGAGATGGAACTTCCTGGTTCCAGTTTGTATCTATTGCCCCTTGTCCTATCACAAGACACCATTCACAAGAGACTGGACCCTTTTTTCTTGACATTAACACACATGGTAACTGACATCACAGCATCAGCCACATGCTAACAACTTACATATTGTAGCAAAGCCATGAATATGCCTCAACAATGGTACCTTTCATACATGCCAGACTAAGCAATTTTGAGAAGAAGGTGGTATTAAATTTCCACAATGGCTTAGAGCATTGCTCTTACCATGAAGTACTTTTTCTCCTCATGATCCTGGCACATGGAGATAGCGTCTTGAGGTGGGATCATGTTCCACAGTCCATCACTGCCAAGGATAATGTATTTGTGCTTCTGGGGATCAATTGTGTGCACACTTGTGTCAGGTTCAGGAGACACAACAAATTCACCACTGTAAAAGTCGTAGCTCCAAAGATCCCCTAGTGAGAAAGAAAATGGGTTTGAATTGTTAGATTGCACGTGAGAAAGTGAATCCTGGAAACTACACAAAACTCTTCCCACCACTCTCAGGTCACCAACAGGAACACAAAGTGATCGCAGCAGCTACTGTTCTGCTGCTGTCACCTTGAGCACAGTTATTAATATGTGGCTATTTAAACAAAACCACATTCAAACCAACCTGTATTTATAGGGGTCTTCTACTCCCTTAAAACCAACATTTTCAGAAGAAAAGGAAACGTAACAGATGAATACCTAGAAAACAGCAAGACCTCAATGTCCAAACTAAAATCCATCTGAACAACTCAAGCTCTCCACAAAGAAATAAAGCCTCACTCTGTTGAATCCACAATTAACTTGCAAAAACCTGCCTTTCCAGTTACAGGTGCAGTTCAAATACTGCAGACAAAATCCTCACTCACATCTTGCACAAGCAGTCACAGCACAGTTTATACAACCAGGCTGGGGTTTGGCAGGGAGGATCACAGAGACCTTTCTTCTCCCCAGCTTCACACACAGTATTAGATCTCGCTCTGTATCACCGTGTCACTGCTGCTCTGCACACCTATAAGCCAGGCCTGTTAATAAGAGAAACACCAACAAACCAAAACCCAAACGGAACCCCTCACTGCCAAACTGCCTGGCTTTTTCTTTTAAACCTGAGCTCCTCCACAGCCATCCAAGCAATACAGAACCCCATGGGTCTGTCTGTCTGGCTGTGTGTTTGTGCATGCAGGGGCAACAGAGAAGGGACAAAGGGAGAGGGGTAAAGGAGGGCAGACTGAAATCTTTCTCCTATTAACTTCTCCTTCCCATCCCTCGTCCTCCCCCAGCATTAGCATCACTTTCAAAGCCACACAGTGCCGTGTTAAGTGTCTTTCCAGCTGAACACCATGTGCCAAATTTTGGAGCTGGAAAGAGGCCACAGGAACACAAGTAATGCCTGGGTTCCAGCAGAAAATGAGAGCTAAAGCCTCTCCCCTGGAAGGCCTCATGCAGTGAACCTTTCTATTTTTAAATCTTCCTTGCTACACAAATGAGCTTGGGGTCACCTCACCAGGAACCGTGGCCTGAACTGAATCTGAGGCAACGCAATTGAGTCAGAACATCTGCTGGTTCAAGTGCTTCCTCCAAACCATTCTCAAAATAAAACCCACTCCATTTCTGTGTCACTTTCTTTCTATTTATCAGGTGTACTTGAAAAATAAGAGCTTCCTCTAAGGTTGGGCCTTTAAATGAAGAACGGTTGTATGCCATGCTAACACCTTCTCTTCCTTGTTTCTTTTAGTGCTCCGAAGTATCTTCCTACAGCGATAAGCAACAAAAAGTAACATTATTATTTGCAAGCACTGGTTAGAGCTTTCTGTGCTGAATACACGGCTTTAAAGTAGACGGTAATTAAAACGTCAGAGCTGAAAAGCATACAGAAGGTCAAGAACTCCAGGTTAAGAGTAAGGTTTTGTCAGGTTTTTTTTTCCTTTGCTTTCTGCCCGTTTCAGAAAGCATGCCTGCAGCCTTCAGCCAAATCCATCACGACCCTTTTAAAGATAATAAACAAGCTTTTTGTCTTCCTACTTCCTTCCATTAGCTTTGCCTCAAGCTATCAACCAGCTGAAAAGACTCTTCCAGAATCAGGAAAGGGAATACTTCAACTCAATTACTCGGCTGTAGCAAGAGCGGATGGATGGTCCATCCTCATTAAAGCCCCAATTCACCTTCATTGCCGCAGCAGCAAACACATGCTTCTAATAAGTGCTAATTAAAAGCCCAGCCTGCCTGCGTAGAGGTGCACTCTCCCTCTGCAGACTCCTGACAAAGCCAGCCAGCTGGCAACGGGATCAAAAATAAATACTGTAACAGCTCCAGAATAGCAATTATTGTACAGGAGAAGCCTGGATGCACCGAGAGTTCTTCACATCACGTCTGCCGTGGACACAATAAACAAGATCTTGGGATCTTACAACCCCCAGCTCTTGGAAGCAGTGGCAGCATCGATTCCCAACATGTGTTAATATTTTTATGCTCTTACTTGCTCGTTTCGTTTGGTCATCCTTATTCAGGAGAAATGACAAATGTTATTAGCTGAATCATTTGCTTTTATTTAAAACCCTGTGCTGCCTGATAAAAATAACCTGGTGCTAAATAATTTTGGTTCATCTCCATACATGTCATCGAGCCCATCTGCTGCTCTTCTGGAGAAAACAGCTGAGCAAGAACCAGACTCATTTCAAAGAATCCTCCTCCAAGAGGAAGAAAGCTCCTCACAGGGATAATGGGCAATATCTCATGGCTCTAACAGGGACTGACCATTGGCAGGACTGCATCAAGAGAACTTCATGTCAAGAATAACTCACAGATCCTTCAGCTCCAAGCCAGCAAAGGCCACTCCATGGCACTAGGGTGAGGTACTTTTTTTTTTTTCCCCTCTCTAAAGGGCAGAGCAGCACAGATGCAGTCAGAGCTTTTTAGAGCTGCTGCATAGATAGAATGCTCCTGTCAGCTGTCTGCCTGTCTCTGGCCAGCACAGCATCCAGAGAGGCTGAGGAATGCATGACAAACTTAGGAGGAGTCACTTTACATAGCACCCTCCGTCACAATTCAGGGAAGGAAAAAGGAAGAGGAAAGTAAGCTAGGAAGCAGAGAACACTTGTCCCTAGGTTTATCAAAGTACTCTGGAATCTTTAGTTCTGTCCCAAAGCAAGCAGACAAACAAGTGACCCTTTGGCAGACTGGGAAGCCAAGATAGCAAGACGATGCGAGATGCCGAAGGCTAGTATTACACAACTGGAATGCCAGGTTCTCAGACTTCACTTTGTGAGCCCTACTATTTTTGTTCTGAACTAAAACCCAAACCATTACAAAAAGGTAACAAGCTGCTTCTCTAAGAACTTACACACCAGGACTATTTCTTTTCCAAACAAAGCTATCAATGCAGTTTGTTCCAAATATTATTGGGGGGGGGGGGAAATATCATACTTTGTTAGTCATGCTTCAAACCAGACCAATATAGAGGGATCAAGACAAAAATCACACTGCATGTGTAATTAAATGTTTGAAATGAAATACTAAAAAAAGCAGGAAATTAATTTAGCTACCTATAAAAGCATCAAAATATGGAGCCTCTCCTATCTGCTTACTGTTACCTTTTAAAATACAATACAAGCAAAACAACCTACTTGTAACTCAGCCTCTGCCAGGAAAGTAACTGAAGTTCCAAACAAAAACACCCATCATGTAAGCAGACTGGATTGGATTAAGCCCAAAGCCTTCTTACAGCTAAAGCATGTCCAGAAGTCACATAAAACAAAGCCTTTCATTTGTGTTTCTGGAGCATGCTGTTTTGAATACAAAAATCTCTTTTGGTTTTAATAGAGGCAAGAAGAGTTTACTTTTATAAGTCAGCCCAAACAAAAAACCCAGTTTGATTAATCCCAGATCTTTTTACATCAAAGTTTTATCTAACAGGTCTGTTACTACAAAGAGAAGACTTGCAGAACCTCCCTTGTTCGCTGACAGAGGCAGCACTGCTGAGAAGGGAAGCAAACCTCAGCCAGGGTACAGACAGCAACCACTGAAAACTACCCAAGCTGAGCTGGAGGGGGAAAATTTTCACCAAAACTGATGGCAGCCTAGATCCACAGCCACAAGAGGGCATGTTTACAGCAGCCTAAAGATGAATGCAGCACGGTGTTCTGTTCACACATCCCAGAAATAGCTGAAGACAGTTCAGTCAGCTCTATCATCTTCTCCAGGGTCTCATGGCATGCGCCTCCAGAGAGCCTCACAAAACCATTGTGGCATCCAAAAAGCAGCTCTGGAAAACAGCTTCCATGTTACTGAGAGAGCCAACACTCTTGTAGCAACTATACATTGAGCATTCACTGCTCTGGTACATCACTCTTTAGGAGATAGCAGGAAATTCATGTTCTTCTGAGAAGTCAAACCTGTATGGTAGAGGCCATACACTCCACCTAAAATATGGGTTGAATCAATTATATTTCACATTAAAAAAAACACCAAACCAAAACAGGGAGAAGATGCTACATGTTGCCACATGCATGAGGAGTTTAACTAACGGGCTCTTGGTTCATGTTTCATCATCCATTAATAAAAAAAGAGAAACCACACACCCCAAACAGCTACAACCCTGCAAGGCAATCCCTTACTATGCAGCCCTTTGGACAGCTGCAGATTTTGGCTTTGGGTTAGTTCCCATGAAAAAGGGAGAGGGTGGAGGGGGGAAGAGAGTCCATTAAAGATTTACTTGATTTAGACCTGAACTAATTTACCGACAAGAGAGATCCTGTATGATTTAGAAACCAATCCAGACCCATTTCTACCAGCACACCACACCAGTCAGCTTGCTCAGGCTGGGGGACAGCTGAGGATATGAACTCAAACAGCAACTTAAGCAAACTGCAAAATTGGTTTGTTCCATTTTTCCTTGATAAGTTCAACACATGGGAACAAAACACATCACCTTGTACACTTGGAGCCTTGTACTTATCACCCCAGACATAGGTTTAAGTCAGTCTAATTAGATTCATAGAATGGCTTGGATTGGAAAGGACCTTAAAATAATCTATTTCCAATCCCCCTACCATGGGCAGGGACACCTTCCATTAGACCAGGTTGCTCAAGACTTCATCCAACCTGGCCTGGAACACCTCCAGGGAAGGGTCATCCACAACCTCTCTGGGCAACCTGTTCCAGTGTCTCACCACCCTCACTGTAAAGAATTTCTTTCTAATCTCCAGTCTAAATCTCCCCTCTCAAGCTTCAATCCATTCCCTCTCATCCTATCACTACAAGCCTTTGTAAAAAGTCCCTCCCCTGTTTTCTTGGAGGCCCCCTTCAGGTACTGGAAGGCTGCTAAAAGCTCTCCCCAGAGCGTTCTCTTCTCCCGGCTGAACAGATGGCAGAGCTAAAACCTAACCTTTCTGCTAGCATGTATCTGGCCATTGCAGGTCATCTCCCCAAGCAAGCTCGCAGTGCCTTCCCGAGTGCCACATGGAGTTACAGTCTCCACATGGAGACAAGACGACACAATGCAGCACTCAGGCACTTCCAAACACACAACCAAGTTACATGATGGCTTGTTGCCACTGAGCATCTGCTCTATGGTATCCAGCAATGTGCACACCCAGCCCCGGGGATTTGAGCACTGTGAGTTCTCTCACACCTGTTTTAGGGACAGGCTTGAAACACAGAGAGCTACCATGAAACTCTGGGCGCCAGGAAACTTCCTCAAACAATTACACACCAAGGAAACCAAATGCTCTTCTGATCAGAACAGGTAGCAAGTCCTGAGGTGACGAGTTCTGAGACTCCATGCAAATTGTAATTATCTATTTTAAGGCAAATTGGCATAAAGAAAGATGTTTTCATTGCCCAGAGAAGGTCAGCAGAAGCAGCTATGTTTAAAATGCACAATATCTGCTCATTATAAGATTTAAAACCTGCATACTGTAAAAGCAGCAGAGATTTCACAAAGACAGAATGAAGCCTAAATACTTCTGACTTGTTATGGGGCTATAAATAAATTAACCATTAGTTAAATGCAGGAGTATAATAAAAAGCACATACCACAGATGCTTCTTTTAGGGCAGGAAGACATTGCAGATAATCAGAACAGCAAAAGGAATGTCAACAGAATTAATCTGGCCAGCAGGACTTCTGTTGCACCAGGATTTTTCCTGCTGCCCAAATATCCAACCAATGCATTATTTTTCCACAGTGTTTTTATTCCTGCTATTTCAAAAGCTGTTGCTGTACTCCTCCTAATGAGTGCTAGATTTAAGGACTGGATGAGACTACATCAAACTATTTTAAAGTGTTGGAAAAGAAAGACAAACTTAAGAGAATAAATCTATGTTCTATATTTTTTAAGGTGGGGTTACTCAGATAACTTTCCTCCTCTGGGTTTCCTTCCATGGCGCAGAGCAATATCAAGACTCTTGCTCTCCTACTAAAGATTATTGTCCAATTATTATCCAGCCTGGGATTTGTATGGGATTTCTGTCAAGAATAACAACCAAGCTTGGATTTAGCCAAAAGAATCAGTGTGTTGGACGTTAGTGGGATTGACTGGAGCATTGGTAACCAGTGTACGTCAACACAGACAGCTCTTACTCCGCTTGGAGAGGCTCCAAGGCAGCCGTGCTGTGCCAAGCAGGGTAGCAATCTGGGAGGCAGCCAAGAGGTCGAGCAGGCCTCACCAGCATGAATGCAAATGGCATTAGTGGTGGTAGGTCTTTTGTAAGCAGCGTAAGGGGCATGCTGGCCTCAGAAAGAAGTTAAATCCTGTTTCCAAACTGTGAGCGTCTGTGCACCATCTGGGTCCCATGGAGCACAGCAGCTGTGTTCCTTTCTCCAGGAGGTTTGTCACACCTCCTCAGAAGGGGATGGGAAGAGGCTACAGAGGCTCCTTGAGCAAGCAAACACCAAAACACTGTCAAATTGTAAATGTGTTTCTCCGTGATTTGAAGAAGCTAAAGCTCTCTCAGGTTTCCAAATCTGCCAACTTTTGTACCCAAGAACTGCTAAAAAGATGGGAGGTCTCTTTTCTTGGACCCAGAACTCTCCAGCAAACCTCTTCACTCACAGAGTGGGAAAGAATGTAAGGGGGCTAACAGATGCACCATTCCTTGAGTTCCCATCTGCACACAAAACCCAGTCAAATCCTTTTGTTCAAACTGCTGAGATGAACTGGATTAAAAGCCATTGAGCTATTTAGACACACAACAAACTCACAGGAATGAAAGCTTCACCAAAATCAAGCACCCACTCACTTTTTGTCACCCATGAGGACTGAGTTCTGCAGAAAAGAGGAGAAGATGGATGAAGATTTCTGTTTGCCAGTCATTTATTAACCCTGAAGGGTTTACTCATACTTGAGCCAGGTTTACTAACCATAAAATAAGCACCTATCTTGCCTAAAGCATGACACACCAGGACTTCTAAGATACAGAGAAAAACATCCAGATGATGAAGGTTTATTTTTATTAAGAGATCATCATTCAGCCACCTGTGACTCCTGCCCTTAGAGAGAGCCAACTTTTCCAATATTAGCTATCACTGCAAAATTCTTCTCAGCACTGGACAAATCCACATGAAACAGGCATCACTGTCTCTGAAACACAACACAGCAAGGCTCTGCATCATCAAGGTGACCACAGTCCCAGGAACAGACTGTCCTCATGACACACTGCCAGCTGATTTAGGAACACTGACAACACTATCACATAACTGTCAAGCTTGCCAAGGAGAAATTAAATCACAAGATGGTTTTCACAAGTAAAACTATGGTATCACATTGCCATAAAAATCAAACTTATACTGGGTGTATCTGGATAGAGAATTCTTCACTGAGGCAAAGGGAGGAAGGAAACAAAATGAACTGCAGAAGACTCTAATTCTGCAATGAAATTTAAGCAACAAATCTGACCAGGAAACATTAACACCCACGAGCAAGAGGTATCCAAAGATTAAGTTATGAAGTTACTTCCCAAAGACCCATGATAACAAGTTTGCCAGGTGCTGTAATACACCTTTTGACCTCTGAATTATAGTTTCCCATTACTAATACTCTTGTAAATGAAGTTATGGATAAAACACACATTGACTTTCACCTCGGTGTTCATCCTTGCAACCTGATCTAGTGTGAGGTGTCTCTGCCCATGGCAGGGGGTAGAAACTAGATGATCCTTGAGGTCCCTTCCAACCCTGAGAATTCTATGATTCTAACAAGTCTTGAAAGAAAACAGATTCACCACAAAAGGCAGACCAAAATAATTGGTCTGCTATGCAGCAAAAGATACTCTTACCACCACCTAGTCAAAAATTACAGTTCTATTATTTCAGTAAGAAGATGGCAAATGTGCTCTCCATCTTGGAGACACATACTGCTTTCTAGATGCTCATTTCCAACAGAAACCCTTCTCCCAATCCTTGTAAGACTGACATGTTGCAGGGAAGGTCTTTCCCTCACCAATGACACCTTCTACAGCTGTATTTGAAGAATGAAATCCGTGTTGTATTAAAAGCACTTTCAAAGGCCAGCCTCGTCATCAAGGCAAGTACACTCCTCTGAACGACATGTTTTGGCACGACAGGCTATAATTCAGTTCTGGTGGCCTGATGCAGTGGTGTTCCACTTTCCAAACACCAGTTTGACTTACCAAGTGCTCTGGCAACTGCCAGGAAGGGAATCTGGTCGATGACAGTGCTGCGGCGCACAGGGCCGTTGTGAGTCAGGCGAGGTCTCTTCCAGACAACACGATTCACACCAGACTTGTTGATCACACTGAAACCATCAGGAAGAGGCAGAGGTCAAAAAGGAAGCACGAGCTAGCTTCAATGACACAAAACCAGTTAAATATGCAAATGTGGAGTCAACAATGAGAGGACCCTCCAGGAAGTCCACAGCACAACTTATTTCAAACCACATTTAGATAGTTTCATTCCATATTAAGCCAAAGGGAAAAGTGAGAAATGAAGGGCAGAAGAAAAGAAAAAGGACCTGGGAGAAATTCTGGCTGGCTGCAACAAACAGATGTAAGAGTATCTTTTTAATCTGCCAGAGAAAAAAACAACTGAATTTGCTTTCCTCGGATGAGGGCCATCAACATCAACTCACTTGGGTGGAAATATCCTGTAGTTCCTCCTTCAGTTTGCTCCATCTGCTAACGTTTGGCAGCAAAGAGCAGCACAGTAGAGTCGAAAAAACAAAAGAGAAAGGAGCAGCCTCCTGTAGGGATTTCCTTAATGGTGCTCCAAGGTGAGGCAGAAAGAAAAGAGGAATTGTTCATAGTTGCTATTTGCCAAAAGCAGGTGATAGGAAAAAACAGCTCTGCATTTGAATGTGAACACCTGCTCAAAGGCACCGAGTACTGCCTTTAGTTCTCACAGATGGCATTGGAAGTGTCAAAAGAGAAGCTACAGGGCACTTAAAGGAGACAGGGAAGAAAGAAGAACAGGGAAAGTATGACCCATGGAGGAAAAAACGGTATTAGAACAGGGAAGTTGCAAAGCTTGGTCCCAACCAAGTTAAGAACCAGCAACTTAAAAGCTAGCTTTTATCCAAGGAACAGCCATTGGTAATTAGGAACTGAGCAGCTCTGGAACAGCCTCAAGATTCCTCATACTGAAGCTATTCAAGATGCACTTCCTGAGACTTCAAAGGCATTAACAACAAGGGCATGTTTAGCTCCATCCCTGCCATACACAGTGCAAAGTCACAAACATCACATCCCAAAAATCAGTCTCATACACTTGTGCAACTTATGACCACACAAACTTCAGTCATCATTGGAAAGAAGTCTTCATCCCACACTTGGAGGCTTACAGGAAAAGATCATTTTTAATCAAAGACTCAGTTATCTTCTCCCATTAACTTTTCTCAATCTGCTCTGATGAAAGAGAAGACATCAACAAGCAGAGCTGCATATTTCTACCTCACTCCTACCACTTGCTTCACAATAGCCTGCAACAGCCAGCCTGGGAAAAACAGGAGCACTAGTAAAAATACTGGTGTGTGTGTGTGTGTGTGTGTGTGTGTGTGTGTGTAGTTAACCATTCATGTTCAAACCACGTTCCAGGAAATGCTTCTCTGAAGCTTCAGAGCCTTTCAGTCTGAGCTACACAACTTGGAAATCCACACATTCACAAGCACTAACCTAGCAAAACTGTGAGCGACCCTTTCTGAAAAGCTACCAGGAGAGCTAACTAATCAACATCCACCTGCCAGAGATACAAGCATCTGAAGGTTAATGAGCTGACAGGGTTCTCATACCAAGGATGTCAACAGGAAAACCTTCAGTGGTCTTTGCCTCTGAACTGCTAAGAGAAGGAAACTGTGCCCATCCATCTGGTGCTGGGAAAAACAGAGAGCTCCTGTGAAGCCACGCCAAATGCAAGCCCTGAGGTTTGTCTCAAAACATTAGTGCCATCTGACAAACCTGCCTGCCTTCCTCCTCACTCACAGGGAACACACATCAACCACAACCCAGAGATGTTCTAACATCTGCCAGCTCCTGACAGTGAAGAAATAAAAGATACGCATTAAAACGTGGTGTGCTGACATTAAATTCATATTTAAGCACAGCAAATATAGTATCTTGCTTCAAACCTAAAAATGTTTGTGTCCCTTAAATAGAAGCTTTGAAGAGCCTACTCAACAGCTGTCATTGTCACCTCAGTAATAATGCAGAATGAGAAATCAGAGTATTTTGTGTCAAAATCACTCTGTTTCTGCCATTTGACAAAACAGCTTCTATCATTATCTGTATGGAAAAGCATTTTTCATCCCCTGGATTCCTCAGAACTTAGGAAACTAGGTCAAACATCAATATGTTCACTTGAGAAGTTTTCAGGGAACATCCTGAATTGTAACCACACCTCAGCTGCAGGGGAACCCACCGGGAAACTGAACTTTTGTTTATACCGTAAACCACATGCAAAAAGCACAACAGTGTAACAAGGGATCACTGTAACTTACTCCCCAACAAGCTAGGAAAAAAACAACACAAAACAAACAGAGCACAGAGAGGGAAGGAATATAGAGTGATTCACCAGCTTGCTTGTCCCCCCCAGAACAAACACACTTAAGCCTAATGCAGTTCAAAAAGACACCAATAGCACCTGGAGATCAAAACTGAAGTAAAAAGCACAATGACAGTTACCTGCCCCCAAGGCCTTCAATCCTCTCCCTTTCCTTGGGAAGTTCTGGCTTGTGGTCCTGTGTCACCTCCACAGCTCTCACAAAGTCATCTTTGGGGTCATCCTGGACTCCCAGCACCACTCCTGAATCGCCAACGTGAGCGACATACATCTTCGACCCGCGGATAATGACCACACTGGCAGTAGTTCCTGACGTGCTCGGCAGACCTGTCATGGTCTTCGGCCACTCTGCTGCAAGGACAAAGCAAGAGAAAATAAAGAATGCCTTTAGTCTCAATTCAGTGCAACTGAAAACATTTTGAAGACTGAGATGCAGGGTGTGTCTTAGAGGCTTGTGTAATGTTACAATATTGAGCGTACTTAATTATAGTATGGCCAGACAAGCAGTGCCCTCAGTGCTTTCACAACATCCCTCCCCTAGCTACAGCTTGAACTGACACAATCACCACAGCTCTGAGATGGGATTCAAACCATCATCTCCTCCTGTTTAATATTCCAAGCATCACTAGAAGGAGATGGGGGAAGATGTGCTCTGCGAGTGCTGAACAGGACTGATCAAGTGTTCTGCTAAGCTCTCCTGTTCCCTTCCCTGGCTGAAGAGGTAGAAACATCATCGATTAGGTCATTCTGTCTGGCCACCTGAGCGGCAATCAGGTTGCCTGGGCATTCATGACCCCCTTGGAAGGAAAGAAAATGCTGCCTTACTTCATATGCTGAACAACATCTTGAGGTGAATAACATCTCAACTCTTTTATTTTTTCCGCCCTCTTTCCTTAGGGAGGGCTGAATAATGCAAACTATTTAAGTATGCTATCCATAACCCAACACAGCATCTTCTGCAGAAGATAGCTCTTGAATTCAGAGCTATAAAATACTTATAACCAGCATGAACTACACACAGCTAGGGAAATCTTTCTCAACTGCTTCTTGCCCTCAAAACACTTAGGGTATTCCCATCACACTATTCTCCCCATTTATGTCCAATCCAAATTTCTCTTTCATGCCATTTCCTGTCTACTTTTCTGTCTACAAACCCAAGTTCATCTTAGAACCACAGAACTGTTGAGTTTGGGAGAGACCTTTGAGATCACCATACCCAACTGCTCACCTAGAGCTCAGAACCCCACCACTACTGCTAAGCTACTACCACTAAACCACGTCCCTCAGCACCACATCCAGGCATCTTTTAAACACCTCCAGGGATGGCGACTCCACCACCTCTCTGGGCAGGCTGTTCCAATGCCTGAGAACTCTTTCTGTGAAGAAATTTTTCCTAACATCCAACCTGAATCTCCCTTGGCACAGCTGGAGCTCAACCTTCCCAACTTCCTAATTAAGCTTAACCATAGCAGTCCAGTACCCTCACAAAACAGAATTCAAGTTCCCAGTTATCAGTTGATTTTAACTGTCAACAGCAACCTCATGTTTCTTCTTCACTGCACCCACTCATGTCTTCAGACAAACTCTGATGGGAGACTCATCTCCTTGTCACATTCTATCTTCTGCACTTCACAAGTCACATTCACAGAGTACAACATAAAAATTCCACTCTGCTACACACACTATTTGCAGGAAACACCCAAGCCAGACTGCCAAGGCACTATATTATTTATTTCCCTATAGCACAACCACCACACAGGAAAACCAAAACAAAACACAACCAGGCCTTTCCTTCTAAAAACAGGTATTTCAACCTTAAGTTAAAAGCAGAAACAAAAGATTAGGAATTTAGTAAGTTCTAGTGCCACTGAACGATGCCTGAGGCAAGCGAGCAATGGCAGGAGTGCTGAAGGAGAAGCAGGGATTACATAATGATAAAAGCTGCATTTCCTCTGTGTTAGCTCCCAAGACATCCAGCACAATTTAAACATTTAAGTTCTAACACATTTCTAACTTTGAGTTCTGAATACTAAAAGTCACTTTCTCCCCAGGAGTAGCTTTGTTTCGAGAACACGAACATTCAGTCAGCTTATTGGAAGTACTTTGTCTAGCAGTTGTAGCTGTGGATAGTAAATCTAACACGTTCCAAATAGAAAGCAAATGAGGGAGGACACCAACTGGTAATGAGGACTTCAGCCATGCACTTCATACAAAACAAGCTGCAGCTAATGAGTTTCTGTCAGTGTAACAACCCCTCAATAGCAATAAAATATATTAGAGAGTCAAATCAGTCTTTATTGGAATGAAGAGCACAGAGTGAAATCACCCACTTATGAGAAACAGAATGATACAGCACCCTCAGGTTTTAGGCTCCAACAGAACCAGAAATTAAATCTGCCTGCTGTCAAGGGATTTCAGTTTATGCCTTTCTCCTGTTTATAGAGAAGTATTACACATAGCAAAGCATCTTCTTTTCTCCAGAGGCTGTGTATCATCAGAAATTAACCAGAGTGCCAGAACTCCTGAGTTTTCTTTCCAACTCAAGGATTAAAATTGAAGCCACTTACCCAACTCCTCCACACATCAGGAGCCTGTTTGTATCAGTCTTGTAACTTTCTAAACCAACCTTACCCTACTTAAACCCCACCCTTCATTCAGTTTTCTAACTCATAAACTCAACTGGTTTTATAGCTGGCACATCAGCTGGCAAATTGGAATTATCACCTACTACCTTGGACAGCAAGCACAAAGTGTGATGCTTCATGAAATGTGATTGGCTGCATCTTCTTTATTCATTTGAAAAAAGTAAAAACCATTTTAGTGCAAACGAGATGGAACTCCTAAAACCAAACGCACACAGGACAGTACTAACAAGAAAGCTTTCTTGCTTCCTGAATTCTTTTTCTCCATACTACCATGGCCCTCAAACCCCACCAAATGCTATTTTTAAAGACTACTTTTGTTACCTTTTCTTGTTCTTGTATTTAGATGCAAGGTATAAGCTAAAATACTATTTTGACTAGCCCTGTATTTCTTTTAGAAGACACTACAAGAGTCCAACTGATCAGGTGTGATCAAAAGGCATTTTCTCCTCCGACAAATTAACAGAGAATATATACTAATTAACAGAGGACATATACTAATTAGCACTTAAGAGTAACAGCACATTAAACTCTTGCTTTGGTAGAAACATCAGCTCCAGATACCATTCTTATTTCAATATACACATAACACTTCCTTCCCTACCTGGCCACACCAGCTCAAATCAAAACACAAGCTTTTCCTTAAACAAATAACTGGCATTAGTAGCATCCCTTCAAGGTTAACTGTACACCATCCCCCTTTTGAGTTTAAACTTCAGCAAGTTCACAGCAAATCACAACCGAATTCTCAAAACTAAATTCACACTTCAAAGGCACAACCGAGATGTTCAGGGATGACATATCACTTCTACAGCTTTAGCAACAAATACCTCAAGGCAGCCCTGTGGGAAAACAAAGATAGGCAAAGACTCCTCGTGGGCCTGTATCCCTAATTCTGTATTTACTGTTATGAATGATTATGCCCTGTACTAGGAACATTGATACGTGCCAGGATGGGCATGACTCCACTATAGCTAGAGGGTTTGAGAGCTGAAAAGCACATCCTTCGTGGAACATTGCAGTGCACACACTGACCCAGCTGAGTGAACAGAGTAGGAAGCAAACCCACATCTGCGTCTAGCAGGGAACTGACAACACTGCCTGTCATAGGCTCTCACAATACCTGCCCACAAAATGCCACATTTTCCACTTTAACAGATGCACTTCCCACTCTTCCAGGGAAAAAAAGAATGCATGTTAAGTGTTCAAGCCATCTGAAGCATCACATTTAAAATCCAGTTTGTTCCTTCTAACAGCAGACAGTTTCAAGAGACAAATCCACTCAGCTTTCCAGGACTGCAAATTGTTTATACAGAACTCACAATTACTTGGGTTTTTGTCACCCTTCTGTCAGAGGGACTGGAGAGAGTTCTTTGGGTTTATATACATTAAGTCAAAGGACAAGAGCTCATTTCAAATTAGGTTGACTCAAAAATGCTTATTAAAGTTTCAAAAAATGAATGCCATGTGAACTTCTAACACAGCAACAGACCACAAAAATTTTGTTAGCCTGCAAATGTGGATGGCCAAGTGGTCTGATTCTTTTCAGGTAAGAACACATACATAGAATCCTAAATATTTCCAAGCACAATCCTGAAAGTATGACTCTGCAGTGAAAATTACCAAAAACCCCAGATCTTGTTATTCCACAAGAGATGAAAATATTATTTGACTTTTATTGTTTCAATTAAATTTAATGGGAAGAGTTATAACCAAAGCAGAATTATGCAGCTCTTTCTAAACTCTATGCTGAAAAATGCTTTTAATACTATTAAGCTAAGCACAACATTTTAAAACAGCTCTTGGCTATACAAATAATGAATTATTATCAAAAACATAAACCCGCACAAGTCTCACCAAAATCTAGGACCTCCTGAGTGTGCTTCTGCCACTGTCAGCTGTAGACACAGGCTTCAAATGAGAACTTTTACTCTGGAAATCACACAATAGTTTAGGCTGAAAGGAATCTTAAAGATCATCAAATTCCAACCTCCCTGACACAGGCAGGGATACCTCCTACTGGACCAGACTGCCCAAGGCCCCATCCAACCTGACTCTGAAACAACCCTTCAGTACAGATAATTTTACTACTATAAAATTAACACAAATAAATAAATAAAACAAATCAATGACAGAGGGGCATTTTTCTGGTACTCATCATCAATGCATTCTCTGTCTATCACAGGAGATGGCCACTGGATTGGCCCCACAGCTTCCAAGAACATTATAATAAAGCAGCCGAGTACAAGGTCCTCTTCCCATGGCCATCAACTGGTGCAACGGCTCCAAAAAATGCATCCCACTCTCCTGCCCCGTTTCAAGATACCAAAATGCCCATTCTCCTTTTCATGTCCACAGTGTCACCAACACACAGTTAAAGGGCTCCTATACAGAGGAAGATATGGAAAATTATTTACTAGAAGTAAAATTTGAACTGGGATTTTATAACAGTTATAAACCAGACATAATAATGCTTCTGGCCCATAAAACTCTAGCTGCTATGCACACAGAGAAGCAATCAGGGACACCAAACATGCTATATAGAAGTTTACTATGTATACTACCTACAACTGTCATCAAATGCTCAGAGTCAGAGCTATGTTGTTGTGAGAAACAAGTTAAATTGGCACCACAACCCAAGAACTATTTGCTAAACACTCATTACTAAAATAGCGTTTCCTGCATTCTGTCACTTCACTCCACCTCTCTGCATTTCATATTCACACACAGTAATAGTGACAGATCAGAGATACTACAACTAGAAAATGAAACTTCTTATCTTTTTCTCCTTATTATCTTCCCCTATTCACACGCCTTTCTTCTTATCATGCAAGTCTGCAGCCTAGGAGGTTGTGTACCACTCCTTCCCCAGCATCAAGGCTGTGATCAAGTTCGGGTGCTTCTAAAATTCACACCCATTCCCTTCTGTCCTGTATCAGCATGTCCTCAACTTTGTTATTTCATCCCCTGTATCTTTTCAAGTATCTGACACTTGCACAACTTCTCTATTTTGCTATTGAAGAAAAAAAACGGGAAAAGAGAAGTAATCTGTTTTGTCACTGTAATCCCTCCCTTCATGAATCACTTCGCTGAAACTCCACAGTGCTCTAAGTGCAATTCTTGCTTGTTGCGTTTGCCTCCAAAGCCCAGGTGTCACTATCTCTCTCTGTGTTTCTAATCTACTTTTACCATGTTCCACTCCTGCCTGCCTGGCTTCATGGGCTGTTTGCTGATCTTTTATTTTCCCTTTCTGGGGCATTTGAATGCATAAATGCATACACAATACACACATGCTCTAGGCATTACATAAAAACGACAACAACCTGCGCCTTACCGCGAAAAAGAAACTCAGTTCTGCAGTCTCACCAGATCGCAAGGAGAAGGAAGAGTAGAGGAATTATTACTGTCACCTGTCCTGTCACTCTCCTCTCCTTTCCCCTTACCCATTCAGCTCCTCAACTTCTACCCCACTGCAGTTAAACAATCCATAAAATCTTCAAGCGGCTTCTACTTCTTTTAAGCTTGGTGTCTGTTTTGTCAGCTACACTGCATATTCCCCGATGCTCAAACAACACAATGAGCAAACGGCCACCCTTTATGAAACAGCCACATTTCAAATCCTGCCATCAGGGCTCGACAGAAAGAACTGAAATCACTGTACAGTTAGGGGAAAAACACTGTCCCATCATGTTTAAGTTTGCTAGATTTACTTCTTTTTTCCTTTTCTTCTCTGGTTTTCACGATACTCTGGACAAGAGAAATCTAAGGGAGGGTTCTGTGCAATTCCCCAAGGCAAAAAGATAAAAGACCTCTCAGTAAATCGAATTTGAAGACCCGACTGAAAACAAACTGCAACTCTGTAATCACATCATCTTCAGCTACATAACACAATCATTCGACAATGTGTCCTCGCCGCCTGATTCTATCTTCTCTCCCACTGTTTGCTCTCGCGTTTTTCTTGTTTTACCGAATTAATTGATTCAACAGCTCAAATCAGATCCTGCTTTTAACAGCCCTATTCTTTGCAGACAGGAGACAGCGATGCTACAGCAGCAGCGCGGGTGTCCAGATCCCAAGCAGAGAGGGAGGGAGGCTTTCGAACACGCACCTCACAATAGTGCGGGAGGGCTAGGCGAGGAAGGGGGTGAAAAAGGCGGCTAAAAGCGGGACGTCCCACGCTCAGGGGATACCAGCTTATGGGAAAAGGGAGAGACCGACGCCTCGGGGGACGTAGGTGGAGAGGAGAATTTGCTGTCCCCTTCGTTCTCACTGCAGGGCCCTATAGACGGGAGAAGAGGAACCCAGGGGAGTCACCGCCAGGCGCGGCGGCCGGGCGGAAAGGCCGAGGGCCGGCCGCATTTTACGTGCCCCAGCGGGGACCCAGGCGGGAGAGGACAGGAGCCTGGCGGAGCGGGGGCGGCTGGAAAGCACCAGTCGCTTGTAACTTACGCAGCTTCTTCCACATGGCCCGGTGGCAAGCGATGAAGCCCTTGCGCAGGGCCGCGCAGACCGCGGCCGGCTCCGCCGAGCAGAAACCCTTCTGCTTCTTGATGAAGCCCCACAGGTTCTCCCGGGCGAATTGGGCGGCCTCCCGCCCGCCGTGCCCGTCGCAAACGGCGAAGAAGGCCACGGAGCGACGCGGGCGCCGGCCAGAGCCGGGGCCGGGCGGCAGCGCTCCCTCCTCTGGCACCCGCGGGCTCCCTCCTCTTCGCCGGCCGCTCTCGACGAGGGGATCAGCGGGACGCGGGCCTCCTCCGGCCGCCGCTCCGCCTTTGTGCGGGTGGCCGCGCTCCGCCTCGGCCGGTGGTTCGGGCTCCACCACGATCTGGGTCACGTCCTCCATATATTTTCTGCCGCCCTGGTCGGAGTACACGCTCACCCCCAGCGAGTACAGCCCCTCCATAGAGGGGGAACACACTCGGCGCGGCTGCGCCCGCCGCTCCCCGCCTGCGATCGCTCCCCGCCCGCCGCCGACTATTGTTGATGTCAGCGGCGCCGCTCGGGCATGTCCGCGGCGCTACACCGCGCCGCCCGCCTCCGACAATCCCCGCCGGAACGGCTCGGCTCCGATCGGCTCCGTTCGGCGAGCGCTCCGCACCGCAGCGCCTACTACAGGCGGCGCCTACTACAGGCGGCGCCTACTACAGGCGGCGCCTACTAGGCGGCGCCTACTACAGGCGGCGCCTAGGCGGCGCCTACTAGGCGGCGCCTACTACAGGCGGCGCCTACTACAGGCGGCGCCTACTACAGGCGGCGCCTACTACAGGCGGCGCCTACGCCTACTACAGGCGGCGCCTACTACAGGCGGCGCCTACAAACTTCAGTTGTAAAGTACCCCAGCTGAGTTTGGTGACCAACCTTCATCATTCCCCTCTGTCATGTGTCAGGGCTAAGCTGGTCACCAGAGTGCCTCTCCCTTCCCTAAGGAAGGAGAAAGGGAGTAAGGGATAGAGACTGATGGGTTAGGAAAGAAACTAACTCAATTTGAATGTCAATAATAGTTAAATAAACCAAGTAAGATACCAACCAATATCAACCCTGATGGCAGTTAGGTCATTGTCACCACCATGGGCAAGCACTGCTGAAGTCCCAGATCAGACTCAGAAGACATGAGCCATTGAAAAAGCACCTAGACCTTCATGATGGCTCAGCTTCATACTGTTTGTGGACTGGAATCCTTTGTTGGTCCATTTAAGGTCACCTGAACTGTCTGCACTTTTCCAAGGTGCAGCCTTTTACTCTATACCCCACAAGATTTAGCAGTGGCCTTGGCCTTCACCTCAGCCCTTGGTAGGAAGTGTAACCATCAGCACTCTCACTGCTAGGAGCAGCCACTACCTCTGCAAACATGCCCTGATCTGCACAAAGTGCCTGCACTGAGTAGAGACTGAATTGAGAAGTCAAATAACTGGCTAGAATTAGTTGTAACTCAACCAGGACACCCTTCCACAGCCCCTAAGTATGCTCCATCAAGCCAAGCTGACAGCAACCAAAGGTTATTACACCTCTTATGGCTCTTGCAAAGCCTATGTGAAACACTTCAGTTATCTCAGCAACACTCTCAGACAATTCTTGAGAATCTCCTCAAGAAGAAGAAAACCAAATTCAGCAGTATCCTCATTTTTAAAAGGTTTTCCCTAGCCAATGCAGGGAGTAGGATCTGACCACACAAGGAGTTAACGCCCTCTGGGTCTGCTGGAACATAACCTTAGTTTCTTCCTCTTCTTCTTCCCTGAGCTATGACCACACCACCATTGCTCTAACATTTCATCCAGAATGTGACTATTGAGCTGATGGATATGAAGAACAGAAAAATGAAACTGTTTTTATCTGGGTTGCAGTAAACATGAAAGGAAAAAAAGCTATCAGCATTAAGAAAAGATCTGACAAGTTCATGTGAACGCTCTGCATTTAGCTCATGTTTTAGAGCAACAGTCTGTTGTGTTGGCTCCTCCACTGTTTAATGATTTCCTGCTAGGATTTTAAAATTAGAAGCCTCCAACAACTTCCCCATAAACTATTTCCAAGGTTCCTTTAATATCCACATCAAGGAGATATAGTAGGTTCATATGTTACCCATGTCAGCTCACTTCCTTCCCGCTTCAAAATAAGCACATTATAGGGAAATTCAGCAGGTCTTTCATTGTTTTCTTAGAAACCTTTTTTCCACTAAGTGCATCCAGCTCTGGTAATTAAAAAAATAAAACTCTTCTTATTTAAACCATAACAAGAACCTCTGCTCTGATCTGGAAAGCCTGAACTAAGCTACATTTTGATCCAAATCCTAACTCTCCAGGCAGACTTAACCTGACATTTCAGCTGCATTCACACTGACCTTCGTCTCTGTTAACACATCAATTTCACAAACACATTGGTGAAGATGGCCACATCTGGAGTACTGTGTCCAGTTCTGGGCTCACCAGTTCAAAAGAGACAAAGAATTGCTGGAGACAGTCCAGCAGAGGCTACAAAGATGCTGAGGGGTCTGCAGCATCTCTGTGAGGAGGAAAGGCTGAGAGACATGGGGCTGTTTAGCCTGGAGAAGAGCAGCCTGAGAGGGAATCTGCTCGATTCTCAACATTATCAAAGGACTGGGGGAAAAAGGATGGGGCCAGACTCTTCTGTGATGCCCAGCAACAGGAGAAGGGGCAACAGGCACAGAAAGGAAAACAGGAGGTTCCATCTGAATATCAGGAAAAGCTTCTTTACTGTGAGGATGCTGGTGCCCTGAAGCAGGCTGCCCAGAGAGTTTGTGGACTCTCCTTCCTTGGAAGGATTCCAAACACACCTGGGTATTGTGATCCTGGGCAAGCTATTGTGGCTGACCCTGCTTTAGCAGGGGGATGGACTGGATGATCTCCAGAAGTTCCTTTCAATCCCCAACATTCTGTGATTCTGATTTTTGCTCCTTGACAACACCTTACCGTTAATGAGAACATGCAAACAACAGTCTTACACCGGCAGCATATAAAGCGTATCTGATCTTTTTTCATCCAGGCTTTCTAGACCTGCAAAACAGCCACAGTATTTATCTACTACTTCTCACTTACACATCTCAAACTACATAACACTGCTTATTCTTTTGGCTCAGAAATGATATAATAATCACAGCTCAGAAATGATACAATAATCATAGTAGTTAGGCTGTTAGACAACAGTTAAAAAATTGAGACAAGCATCTAAGAGGCAGAGCACCTGCAGGCATCCTACCTCAGTTCTTCACTGGGCCAATAAAAGGCCTCACAAACACTAATCACCACCAGAGAAGAGCAAGCATCTATACCTATCCACCAAAAATGCTCATTATGTGAAGATTTTCTAACTAAGTTCAGTTAAAAACGAGTCAGGTGAAACTGTAGTTGACTTAATCTCACCTAAGGACACACCAGTGGGAAAAAAACAAAGAACAACCAGAAGCCAGAGGCAACGCTGATGTTTCTTGCATCAGCTCTAACATAGAGCTCCCAATTTGGCTGAAATAAAAATCTGCATGCACACTGAAAAAAACAAACCACCAAACAATACCAATCCCCCCAAACAACAAAAAACCTCACCCCTTTTAAAGCTTGCAGCTCAGAGTCACAAGTTATGAGACAAAGACAACAACACTGCTACTATCTGCAGTAATTCACAGACCAAACTGACTTGACAGTCATGAAACCATGGGTTCACATGCAGGGTTGAAGAAGCTCACATTAACAAACTCCCCTAGCAAAGGTGGACTTCAGCAATTCACTGTTGTCCAGAAATAGAAACTTGGTACCAATGTCTGGTTGGGATTTATTTTTTTAAAGGGTTCTGAGGAGGTTTTTTTTGTGGTACAGAATAACACCAGGCTCCAACCATATCCTATTGAAATTACACAACCATCTTCCTTTGCAGATGTAAAATCTCTTCTGTATGAACTTCTACAAGAGAGGGAAGTTTGACAATCAAGAGGCTGTTTGATCTCTAAGGACAGTTTTTATAACAGAAGTCTATGATTAGATTTTCTTTATACATTTACCCACGATTAGGCTTGTCTGCATCCCCATCCATGTCAATGACACACAGATGTACAGAGCCATTGCACTCCATATGCTTTACATGCAAGTGGTGCAGATACCCAGACACATCTTCAAAAGCTAAGATTAAGACAGCTTCAAAAGCTGAGATTAAGACAGACTGACTGAATGCTTTTGCCTAAACAACATCCATCACCATTTTGCTTTCAGGCACAGGCAGTATTTGTAAGTGTCCTTTAAATGTTTCCCTCGAAGAAAAGGAGAATGATATCAACAAAGATAAGAATATCCATCAGAACCTCTGCCAACAAGTACTGGAGTCAGATCTTCTAACATCTGCAACTATTAATGAGTAATTGCTATAAAATAATTTATGGACGTGAAAAGCACATCACTGAATGGAGCCATTTTGCTAACATGATCCCACTACAGCTTAAGGGAGAAAAAAATTCATTGAACAGGATAAAAATTAAGCTTAAAGCTATCCAGAAAACTAACCAATTATTTAATAAAATAGACTTTTGCAGGCCTTTTTTTGCTACTAACTACGTTACTTTGAACAGTTACCTAGCATCTCAACATCAAATGCCCACACACCACGTTGAGGACTTCACCAACTCTCTAGAAACACTTTTGAGAGCAAAATAGGTATCTATGGTGGAAAATCACCATGCTGTTCAGTACCCAAATACATCAAGCCACACACTACTATTAAAAGAATGCTACTATGTCTAAGTTTCATTTCTACATAGAGATTAAATCACCTTTGCCAGAGGACCATTCCTCACCCTCCACCAAAATTACAGACTGAATACATAACATACAACACCCCAGAGAGGATTCAGACCATGTCCTTTTCCCACAGATGTTCCTTCTCCTTAAATATACACACTACAGTTTTGCCTACAGAAAAAATGACAAGACAGTAAAAGGTGTACTCTAGATAATTTTTCAAGACACAGTAAACCATCAGAAAACTAAAGCCCATTGCCACAGCCTGTCTTGAAAAGTTGCTTTACTGTGGCCATTATTTTCAGAAACCTTTAAAGCGAAACAAAGAACATTTCAACTTCCAGAATTACCATCTTCTTGTATTTCCAATACTTTTTCCTTCACACACTGAAAAGCTGCTTTACTTGTCTCCTCCTCACAGACCTCCAACTTTTCCAAACCAGCTTTTTACAACCTACCTAAGGTAAACAGTCTTTACCTAACCGCCAATAGCAACCAGCTGTCTTTCCTGACCTGAAGAAAATCCACACCCTCTCAGAGAATAAAAACCCTAAAGCCACCAATACACAAAAGCAAAAACAGGACAAAGCAATCTTCCATGGTCTGTTTATGTCACATTCCTTTCTTCCCACCTCATAACATTTCTTTCTACAAGTAAAAGACAAAGAATAATGTTCTCTCACAAAGTGGGGGGGTGTGTGTGTGTGAATAGCAACAATTTAGGATTATTAAAAACAGTCCCTAAAGTGAAAGAGCAGAAGCTCTGCCTCCTATAATTCTAAAAATTTAAAAAACAAAAAGAACAAACAGTAAGTCACAGTAGCAGTCCTACAGTAGCTATGAAACTCAAAATAAGACTTGACAGAAGAAGAAATATTTCCTAATGTAGTTAGTGCATCAGGGCTTGGGGCTTTTTTCTAGAAGTTTTTTATACAAGTTTTGTTCAAGACCACACTAAAGCAGTCAGATTTGATATTAACTTGATATTAATGGTATTAACTTAGGGCAGTATCAAAATCTAGCCCGGCAGTAATTTCAGAGTCCTGGCCTGCATTGCAGTGGGGTGGCTAAATGACTGGCTACACACAGTGCAAGTCTGGTTTAGACCAAGTGATCTTAATTGCCTCTGCCTAAAAAATCTACCATCTGTGTCCAAGAACTATCCAATATGTTCCTAGTGGTGTGTGCAAGCCCCACATGGAAAGCAAATTAGGAAGAAAAACATGTCTCGGGCAGCTTGGCTACGATAATGAGATATTGACAAAATATAGTGGCATTTCCACGAGGGGTCACAGGGTTAATTTACAGAGAGGAAGAAGGGGTGTTTACCACATGGCAGCCGAGCAGGAACACCAGATGAGGCAGGTGTGCTTCAGGTAAAACCCCCTCATAGGTCGGGCTCCCAGGTAATGCTCACCTTGAGCTGCCAAAACCTGCAAGCCACAGAAGGCCTAATGTTAGCAATGCGTGATCCCGGGTGAAGCTGCGAACACCAACATTCCCACTCGCCAGAGAGGTCTGAGGGTGGGCAGACCCTGGAGCGTGGTGTGTGAGGGGAAGCACTTCAAGTTCCTCCAGCTGCTGGGGGTGCTCAGCCAGCTGTCCCCAAACAAGTAAGTCACGGGCAGCCACCAAGCCGCCAGGGTAGGAAGCCCCACGGCCCAGCGTCGGCTGTGGGGAAGGTGCTGTGCCTGACCATGGTGGCCACCTGAAACCAGGCTACGGTCCTGCCACAAACCACTCCACTTCTCACTCTCTATCACTGCCAGCAGGGATTCCCCTCACACCCTCCTCCCCCATATTTCCTCTCACCCCCCCACCCCCCGATATAACTCCATAGCCTCCCCCCACTGCCCTGGGCTTTCCTCTCCGACCCACGTTCGTTCTCTTGGGTGTCTGCGCAGGCGGGTGATTCCCTTCCCTTCTCTCTCCCTGCTGCCATCCCCACATCCTCTGGGCTCCAGCCGCTGCCATCTCTCGGTGCCCGGACGGGGCGGCGAGAGCCCCGGGGCGCGAGGCGCGAAAGGGAGGAGGAGCGGGCCGGGCAAGCAGGCGGGGGAAGGTGGGTGGGGGAAGGCGGCTCCGCACACCCAAGATGGCGGCGGTGGAGCTGGAGTGGGTGCCCGAGACGCTCTATAACACGGCGATCTCGGCCGTGGTGGATAGTTACGGGCGGGCCCGGCGCCGGGACATCCGCTCGCTGCCCGAGAACATCCAATTCGACGTCTACTACAAGGTACGGGGAGGCGGTGGGGGGCCGAGAAAGGCTACGCTCGGCCCGGCCGGGCCTGGGGCAGATGGAAGGAGAAGCGGGCCAGCGGAGGAGAAGGGAGGGAAGGTCTGTGCCTGGCCTGCCCCACGTCTCTTCTCGGGGGACTTGAGGGGTGACCGCGTCCACGGCTTCGCCTCTCCACCGGCTCTACTTGGCCGCCGGTACAGAACAGGGCCCGAAGGACGGTTTTGGGGGAGCGAGGGCCTGTGTGGGGCCGCGGCTGAAGGAGAGGAGGCTGCGGGGGGAGGCGGGGACCGGTCCGGGGGCCTGCGGCTTCCCTTGCTCCGTTCGTGGGCGCCTGGCCCACGGGAGAGGCCTGGGGGCTGCGGGGAGGGAGGCTGCGGGAGCCCCGGTGCGGGGGGACACGGAGAAAGGGGCCTGTCCTTGGGGGCTGTGGGGAGAAGGTCCGCAGGTGGGGAAGATGCCATCCTCTCCGTTGTTGGAGGTGGAGAACGGGTACGGGCAAGATGAGCCTAAGCTCTCTGTGTTACAATACATTTTTTTCCCTTTTCCTTTTTTTTTTTTTTTCCCCCCCCCACCCCCCTTTTTTTTTTTTTTTTTTTTTTAATGTATTGGAGAGGGTGATGCCACAGTGGTAGCTTGCTATGCTTCTGTATCGCCTTTAATGATCTGGTAGGAACCAGATGAAAAGATTTGAGACTGGTTTAATGATATAGTTTATTAGCTTTAAATTATTCCGTCATGAAAGAGCTGCTTCTCATTCAGCTCTAAACTATCTGGAGCTAAAGGTACACTGAGATGGTCCATTAATTTCTATTGTCCACTAAAAGGCTTTTCATCCATATCCAGGAACGGCTGGAAATGAGCTTTCTTCAGGAGAGAAGCAAGGTATTAAAAAAGCTAAGATGGGGAATAAGACTTCTTTCCTCTGGCAATAAATTTGTGAAAATTCAAGATGTGCTAAATGAAGTCATTCTTCAGACAAATCTTTATGAACCAAGGGTAGTGGCCCATCACGTGTGTATAGAGTAGTAGTGTAGTAAGGAAAGCTGATCTCCACTAGAGATGGTGAAATTGTTCATGCAGCATTAAAACAGACATGTACATTTTCCGTATATTGGCTGTTACTTGTCTGCCTTTTGCGCTGAGAAACCTGGAAACCCCTTTCTACCACGTATGAGCGTACTCACCGATAATGGTGTGGCTGACATACAGCAATCATCAGATAAAGACCAAAGATATGGAACTGACAATGTGGAAAACTATTTCAGGGGCTATTTTAAACCGTTGGTAGCATGACCATTGACAAACTTCCTCACCATTGCTTGTCTTGATGTTAATTCAGATAAAAAGATGGTGTTCTGTGGCTTTTAAAAGCATAGAAACACCACCTCCTTTTGATGACAGAAAGATCTGAGGATATATTATTCCCAGATTGTTTAAAAGCTCATCTGTAGGTGAGCTTAATGGATCCTTGACTTATTATCCTTTTATTAGCGCTCTTCAGTGGTTGCACTGGATTGGATTCATATGGAATTGTTCCATGATAAAAAGAGAACCAGCAGTATATCTAAGCTCTAAAAAGAGACTTCCTAATCTGTTTGTTCTGCTTGTGTACACTGGTGCATTGTCTTGTAGGGCAGATGATAAAAACCATGCTACATACTTGTCTGTTTCTGTTGTGCTAATTACTGGCCACTACAGCTTCTGCTAATGACAGTAATTTGTGTTGCTTTTCCTAGCATTTCTGTGTTTTACAACAGGACAGTCTTGGATAGAATGGAGTGTGTAAGGTGTACCTACGTTCGTTCCTCTTAGGAATTTGCATCTATGAGATGTCCACATACAGAATAAATAAAACCACACAGTGCAGTGAGTGCTCAGACATTGCTGCCAAGGGTGGGCAAGTCCTTCATGTCTTCAGTGGTTTTCTGTGTAGGAAAACTTACCCTTTTTATGTCACGTTCAAAGTAGCTTATACTTAAATGTAACTAAAACCTTGGAAGTGAGGATGTCCTCAGTCCTTCCTTAAATGATGCTTTATCTGCAGAGGTGTCTGCCTGCAGTGTGTTCCTCAATGCCTAACTCAGATTCCAAACCTTTCAGAGCAGTGTTTCTGTTTTTCTATGCACCTATACAATGCTTTGTAACTGGTTCTTGTTTTCTGTATTTGGATAGCTACAGCAATGTGACATGGCTGAGGCAGGTTAGAATGAGGACAGCATCAAACCTTTGGACACTCGTCTGTGGTGCTTGTTTCACTCTTTTGGTTCTGGATAGAATTATTCTCAGGGTCACCTGTATGTTAAAAACCATTCCAAGTTGGTGAGTTATGTTCAATACATCCTGCTTATCAACTTCTTTAAAGCAGAAGTAGAATTTCCAAAGTTAGTCTTTAAAGAAAGACAAACCAGAAGACTTCAGTCTTAGTTCTCACTACATGGTGGTGGTTGCTGCTGGGTTGAAGGGGTGTTATTTGTTAGTATCCTATGGAGTAGTACTTACTCTTTAAAGACAGCTGAGGAAAAGTAGTGTGTAATTGAGGCTTTACATGAATATGCTTGCCTTTACACCTTGAAAAAGATCAAGAATCACTTTCTTTCTGCAGTTACTAAAAGGAATAAAAGGATTTCCAGTCTTCCACATCTAACTTGTAGGTGATGGTTTGTTACCCAGGTTTAATCATGGTTTGTGATGCTGGAGAAACGGCCACTGATTTTCTGGAAAATAAAAGGTAGCATCAGTCAGATTTTATTTCAATACACAGATATTAAAAGTCATGCAGCACTTTTTCATCATTGCTATGAACACTTGAACTTAACATTTACTGACCTGTTCACGTCGTTGATGATGACATAGGTAGGATATAGTACTATGAGAGCAGCAGAGATAGTCACTGTGTTCTTAAAAGGTAGGAAAATGCCTGCAGAATGTCTTGGTCTTCATTTTTTCTCAAGGTACCCTCTACTCCTGTGCTTGTCTCTATTGTCATTATAGATTGCCTTTATTTTCCATTCCTTAACAAATCCAATTACTTGTAATTCTGCATGTTCCAGAATGTTTAACTTCTAGGACAGGCTTTACAAACCTCTGCATTTTCAATTATCAAACCTGGGATAGTTGTAGAATGTTCTTTGTTGTGGAGCTCAGTAAGAAATGGGTTCTGCTGCAAGGTGACAGGAGTAGGCAGGTTCCTATTACTAAACATTTATCTTTCTTTAGCATTCCCCAACAATGAGTAAAGCTTAAAAAAAGGCAATATCAAATAATCAGGACTGCAGTAAAACAACAAACCTGTGCTGGTTGAGCAGGGTGTTACTGGAATTACTTCAAGCAACATTTGACTTCTCCTTGCAACCATTGGTAAAATAATAGTGGCAGAGCAAAATGCTTGGAAGGATATCCTGGAAATGTTCAGGTCTATGTTTGTGCTTAAAAATATTTAAAAGTCTTACTAATCACAGCTGTATTTTGAAGAGTTTAATAACAAATAATAGTGGTACAAGTAACACCTGTATCTGAGGGGGAAAACATAAATGTCCAAGGATATCATGTTTTGTTTCCTTTGTCTCACTGCCAGCTCTATGTGTATCCTGGTGGTGTTGTTTCCCAGTAAAACTAGTTAGGTTCTCTTCCTTGTTTTTCTTCTTTTTGTGGGGGTTGAAGAGAGAGAAAGAGTATTTAGTTTTTAGAAACCAAAGAAAGAAATAGGCTGGTTGTCACTTAAAACAGGACATGCCTGACAGGTAGGCAGCTTTGGAGTTGCTGTAAATGCCAAAATTCTGCATTGAAAAGTAGGTTACTGCTGGAATAAACAAAGCCCTCAAAAAATAAGAGGGGGGGGGGGGGGGGGGGCGGCACAAAATGAGGAAAATCAAATTACCTTTGTGTAGTTTGCTGAGGAAAAGTTAGCATTGTGAGAGAGGAAACTGATATAACAGGAAGAAGTCTGCTGACTGCTCAGTAAATGTCATGGGCAGAATTCAGTTCTTCCTTCTTGCCTCAGCTTTATGTTCTGTTATGTGTGGTCACGTCATCTCTTTGGCTTCTGAGGAGATGCTGCCCCGTGAGTTTGTGTTTTCTGTCTCAGGTGTTTGGTGCAGGTAGGCACTAGCAGGCCAGTCAAGGACTTGCATTGGTTAATATGGAACTTCAGGATTTGTTGTACTTTTGGCTTTTCTAGGTTATGTGTTTTTCTCTTTTTACATTGATTTTTCTTGAAAATCATTTGGTCCTAATGTTCTTAGAATGTTTTCTGATGAGATCATTAACCACAAGAACAATAGATTACATGAATTCTGTTTAGCTAGTGCACATATGTAACCTCTAGCAATTGCACTGTGCTGGCTTGTTTTGCATTACATTTTTGAGGCAAAATCCGAATGTTTTTTCTGCTTTGATAGATAAAGCTTCTGAAATGCTCCTACCTTGATGTGAATCAAAATACCAGATTTTGAGTTTAGATCCTGATAGCTCCAACTTCTCTAATGATGAGTGTAGCTGCAGGAATGTCTCCTCACTGTATTCTGCTGATCCAGAAAAGAGCAGGCATGGCTCATAAAAGCTCTTGTATCACTTCTAGGCATTTTTCGAACCAAACAAAACAGGAATTTGCTGACTGATCACAACAAGCAATAAAATCTCCATTCTCTGCATTGCAGTGGAAATTGGGTTTACTGATGAAGAATCATTATAAGCGTAATTTCTATAAAGTGGAATAAAACTATCTTGTCCCAAGGCCTCAGTCTCATGGGTGTTTGAGAAGAGGAAGGATGAGAAGCTGAAATGAGGTGGAACGGTGCTGCTTTGGTTTTGAGGTTTTCTGACCAGAGGAGTACAAACAAGGTCATATGCAGTGTGTGAGAGAGGCAAAAAAATCCTAGAGCAAATGGGCCATATTTTGTAGGACTGCTGCTGTGGCTGATCAGTGTGACCACACAAAGGCTTCGTTACATTCATGCTGCTGTATTTTGGGGGGCAGAAATTGAATGAATATGTGGGAATCTATCATGATTTCTGCATGTGTGCCCACACACGTACAAGCATTCTGATCATCTGGCTGGGCCTCCAGAGTGGTGTCAGCAGCTGGGCTTCACCAAATGCTGCTTGAATGAAATTGTATCCTTGTATCACCTTTTTGAATTAAAGCCTCACAGTTCCAGAGAATCATCACTTCATGAGCTTTTTCCAATTATCATTACTTTGTATTTTAACACATGCCTTATTTTGTAGTCTAAATTTAGATTAGAACTGAACCTTCTTTCCCTGTAATGTCTTTACTCATTTGACACTTGTCTTTTCTTGCTTTCTTCTGACTTGTTTGCTGGTTCTTGAACCTTTATGGCACATATTTTCTCATCCTGGTATGTTCTAACCTCACCTTTTTTCAGTATCCTTATTCGTAGACTACATCATGGACTACAATGCTTAGAACTTATCATAATTCAGATGATGAGGTCACATCATGAACAGAGGGGTTCAGCTCCTTTTGAAACAATGATTCATATTGCACTTTATTTCCTTTTTACTGGTTTAACTTCAAACTGGGTTTTCCCACATGCTGCTATGGAGACCCATACGTGTGCACGACTTTAAAGCTCAGATTTGTATCCCTTGTGCTGGACTCTCTAGACATGAAGCAGAAAGCTTTGCTGATCTGGTACAGGAAGTAGAGCGTGTGGGAAGGCGTGGAGAAATGTGCTGTGTGTGAAAGCAGTAGGCTGCAAAATCTGTCTCTGAAGTTAGGCTTGTTCAGTAAGGTTGGGGATTTTTCCTGCTTATTTGGTTGAGGTTCATAAAGATCAGCTTGTAATAGGCAGAGTGTTTTCAAAGAAGAGCTGTAAAGTTTGCTGCTTTATGCCCTAAACGATAGCCACTAGAACTAGCACTTGTCCAGAGGCTGTGTAGGTGGTTTTGAAATAGATTGAAAAGAATCAAATGTACTTAGAAAATAATCTGTTAGAAATATAAGCCTAGTTCCCCCCCCCCCCTGTCTATAATGAGTCATTTGTCCACAGATTGATTCAGGGCACTGGTGAAAAGAAACTTTTTCCTTCCTTATTCAGCAGGGAAGGGAGATTGTGGTTGCAGCCAAACTTCTTTCTCCCAAATACTGCTGATGGTTGATAAAGCATAGAGTCCTTCCCAAATTTGGCACAGTACCCCACATTACACTACTAGACATTGCTAAACATGCTGGGGAGCTCCTTGGAATTCCTTCTATCTTTAATTCTTCCTCCAATATCCATATTAATTTTTCAGTCCTCTTCCAAACTGGAGCAATAGGAGCATAGTTTTTGGATTGCGTGTGATGCACTTCCTCTTCTGGAAGGTCTTTTTACAGCTGGTTAATCCCCAGCTGCTTTGGAAAGAAAAAAAAAGCAACAACTTTATTTTTTCTAAACCTAATGAAAAAAATCATAAATATCTTTTCTCTTGTGCTTGTACACAGTGATGCAAATATTGGATAACTTTTTCCTCATGTCTTATGGCTTTGCTCTTGCTAGTGGCTGAACAGATCTTTGTCTTTATTTTCAGGGCTTTGCTAGGAAGCAGTTAGAGCTCAGCTTAACCTGTCCAGAGAGAAAAATGGACAAGAACCTGCATGTGTATGATGAAATAATAATAGCTAAGTTACAGGTTAATGTTATTAATGTGTTTAATTTGGGGCATCTTTTGACTGCGTAGATAGATGTGTTAAGAGTTAAATCTGAAGACCTAGATGCTGAAGGAGGATCATGGTGGTTTCCTCACAGCTGTGCAAAACAGTTCAGTTGTGCATGTGTGTAATAACATGCCTCTATATTAAACGTATGCCTTGGGTCCTGTCTTCAGTGCAGGATTAACATGTCAGTTGGAAGTCAGATTGTAGGCTTTTAGTCATGTTTCCATAGGTAAAGAAAAAGAAATCTCTATTAGGCTCCAAATGGTTTCTGTTTATAAGACATTTTATTCTGAAGAATAGTTCTTCAGAAGTCCAAGTCTGCTGCTCTTGTCAGAGAATGTTTTTCCTGAATCACTATTTTGTTTTGATATTTATTTTTTTTTTTTGGTGTTCTGTAGCAAGGCTTGTGGTGTGGAATTGTCTCTGGAGCTTTAACAGGAGAAACATTTCTTCAGTGCTTGCAACTGCTTCTCAATGGACAAATGAGTGTTACAGAATCTCCTGGAATTGCTTCACAGTTTGACGTATACTCCCTATTTCTATGTCAGATTTGGGTTGAAATCATTGGTGTAGCAGTTACAAGTTTCAAGAGACTTCAAGCTGAGTTAGCTCCGCAAAAATGCTTGCCAGCCTGTCCAGGGAGGGGCTGAAGAGTGCAGTAAATGTCCCAAGGATACTGTATCTCTGGTTATACCAGCTAGAAAGAGGTTGGGGGATGTTTTGCATTCCAGAATGATGCAGGTGTTAACCTGTGAATTGGAATAAGAGGTGTGCAGATAGCAGGCTTAGACCTTTGGGCTGTAAGCCAAATTTGACTTGTACCTGCAATAATTGATGTATCAGAATTGAGGCTATAGTTAGGGACTTCCCCCTCCCTCCTGCCTAGCGAGGGCACTGAAGAATCCCATGTAACAGTGGGTGTGTAACAAGATGTGTTTATGTAACCTCATAAATACATTGATGGTTAAAAGCTCCCACTGCCACTCGTATTTAGTAAATTAGGATCAGGTTATGCTCTGAGATTTTTAGTTAGCACACTGCAAGAGGAAATGAGGAGGTACTTGATCGAAAGCCCAGTTGTGAAACATGTGATACTACTTGTGATGGTCTGAAATGCTGGCAAAACAGCCTGGGGATGTGTCTTAGTTTCTTCCAGAAGTGATCTCAGCAATTGTTAACAAGATGTCCACCTTCAGTTTTGGGCATTGAATACAAGGCAAGATTTTAGTTATTTATTTATTTTCTTTTGATGGCAGAAAATAGGTTTTAGGGTTTAGAGAACAGTTACCATAAGACAGCTGTGCTGAAGGAAATGAGGACACTTAACCATGACTGTAGTTTTTAAATACAGCAGACTGGATGTTCTTTTGCTGCCAGAGAGAATATAGCTTCAGAAGAAACTGATCCCTTTGAAGCACAGGGGCACAGCACTATTTTATGTGAGGAGCAACTTTGCATGCAGGCTTGCACTAGTTTTTAAGAGGGTTCCTCTTTTTATGTTTTTTAATCCTCCCAGCAAAATAGATGACTAAAAGGAAAACATTCATTGCTGGCAATTGACATTATTAGGTCAAAGTATTTTTTTTTTTTTTTTGAAGTGGCTTTTTCTGGTTTTTTTTCTTTTTGTAGGTTGAATTTGCTGTGCTGTAGAATTGGTCTCATGTGCTTTGATAAGATGAGTTAACCAAAACTAAATCTCTGGCCGGAGGACGTGTTCTCACATGCTGGGTTTTGAGTATAATTTCATCTGTCTCCAGTGTTAGTGGAGAAAAAGGTGAACCAGACATGAGGTGCTTATCAATTATAAAGGTTTTTAAAGTAATTATGAAAACTGAGGAATGTTTACATTTCCACTCAATTTGTAATTGAGCAGCTCTAAATAATGTGTTCTCTCAGCCTTAATTTTTCTTAAGTAAAGGTAGCTTCAGTCCTCGTGTCAGAGCTCCTCAGAGCTGTAAAACCTGCTTAGACAGTGTGGAGAGTCTTGCTCTAGGTATGAACATGCTCATTTTGGACAGTGTTTGCTTGAATGCCTTATTGTATGGACTAAAAATGGGTTGTTCAGAGTGCAGCACAGCAGTGCCTTACCTGTGTGCTCGTGAAACTTGAGTGTATAATCTGGTTTGTGACTGCCAGCAGTTTTCTGATCCCTGCATCGCATGGCAAGGGTACTGCAGAACAGCAAATGCATCTTAAATGGCCTGTGAGACATGAGGCACTGGCTTTTTCCTTTTTCTCTGTTAATTTAGTGCCTCACAGAATTACTGAAATGCAAAAGGGGAGTATGTGGGTTTGTCTTCCTTCTGGAACGCCTGAAATAATACATGGCTGTACTGGAACAGCCCTCTGTGAGCCTGTGCTGTGCCTCTTGCAGAGGCTGGTGGTGGTGACTCTGGCAAGTGTGTGGTGCTACTTCCTTAGGTTACTTGTTCTTCTTTCAGTCATTTGTGGTTCAGGAGCTTCCAGACATCAGGAGTTAATGTCCCACCATGGATTTTTCTGCCATAGATTTGTACAGTCCCTTTTGTAGCTATGTAAATTCTGAGTATTTAGAGCATGATGTGGCAGGTAGTTCTGCTGCTTAACCATGCACTGCATGAAGAACTGTCTCTATGGTTAGGGTTTTATGAACAGATCAACTGATCTGTTGGCTTATCTACAGACACAAACCACTTTGGACATAAAACTCAGCACTGCTTTTAACAAATGCATGAACAGACTCACTGGATTTTTCCCATTTACTCCCCATTTTTCCCCATTAGCTCAGATATTAATGGGGCCAGGGTGCATGCCTGGCTTAAGCTCTGTCATGGGTGGGTTTGGACTTTATTCATGTATCATGAAATCTGCTTCAGCTGCTCTATGCTGGATGGTCTCAAAGAAGCTGTTAATTGTTTTATATTTTTTTTCAGAAGTGTTTGGTTCTGTCTTGGCTCTTCAGCTTAGGTGTTGCAGTGTTTTATGATGCAGGTGGATATAGTAGATACTCAGAAATACAGTGGTAGATAAAACTAGCTTGAAAGCACCTATGGAGCTCTCAGAGCTTGTCTGCTCTGGTTTTAGATGCCAAAGTTGTGCTGCTGCCTGGAGATAATGAAACTTTCTTGTTAACCTGTTGTACTTCAACACTTTGAAGTCCAGCTTTCATCATAAGTCACCTTCACTATGAAGCTGAATTTCCCAGAAGAATTCAGTCTGAAATCTTTCAAATTCACTTCTGTTTTCCTTTCAGCTTTACCAACAGGGCCGTTTATGCCAGCTGGGTAGTGAATTTTGTGAACTAGAAGTTTTTGCCAAGGTGCTACGAGCTTTAGATAAAAGGTAAGTGTCTTCATGTAGTGATAATGCTCAGTGCCCAGCCAGTCCCTGGGCAGCAGCCCTCCTCTGTCTGTCAATGCTCCAGTGGAAGGCTTATCAAGCTGATAGGATTGTCCCAGTTTAAAGAGTTTTTCTGTCACAAAGCATTCCAGTTTGTGGTGTTATGCTCAAAACTTGACTTTTCTAGATCAGATTCTTTGTAACCAGAGTAAGTTTTGAGTCTTTGGACATAGCTCCCTCTCATTATTTGTGTGACGTTAATGGCTTTGTCAGTGCTCATTTACCTGCAGTTTCTGTGGGAGATGTGGAGTGAGGGTGGATTTGAGGCTTCTCCTCTCTAATTTTTAGCTGAAATGTTGTTTCACAGTGCTAATATTGTGTGGGTAGCTCATGTTTTGCTTAGAGTGGAGGCTGTCCTTGTAAAGAACGTGGTGTGTGCTTGCTTTATTGGCTAACCCAACAACTGTGATCCATTAGCCCTGAGATTGTAAACTGTGCTTGAATTCATCTGGGTTTGCTATGGGAGAGGCTTAGAGTTAGTTCTCTGAATCACTCCTCATTTGAATTGATGGCACTCAAGATCCAACTGACTGCAGTGTTTAAAAAACTTCCTATGCAATCATTCTCTTTTTCTTTGGTTTCAGACATCTGCTTCATCATTGCTTCCAGGCTTTGATGGACCATGGAGTAAAAGTTGCTTCTGTGCTGGCCTATTCCTTCAGCAGACGGTGCTCCTACATTGCAGAGTCAGATGCTGCTGTGAAAGAAAAAGCAATCCAGATTGGATTTGTTTTAGGTAACTGGTGATGATAGACTGTTTCAAGTATGATCCTTTCCTTCAGGCAAGCTTCACTTAAGTGGATGTTGATGTTTTTTTTCATGTGATTTCTTTTTAAAGAACACTTGTGGGTTTGGAATGCATTTTTTAGACAACTAGTTGATTTCTTAAGAAAAATACATTTGATTTGAATATCTTAGAATATATGGGCTTGTCTTCGCTACTTTACATGTTTTGGATTAAACATGTACTTACTCATGTGATGCTTGACATTAAGGCCTCACATAGTTTTGGTATTGGTAAGTATTTAATAACAGACAACTGTAGGAAAGCTGTCTGAAACCAACCAAAAAGTCACCCTCCAGTGAAGGAGACTTTTATTTCACCCTTCACAATTCAGGATTGGATGGATTTAACCTTGACAAGACAGCTATATGCAGGTCTATGATCTAAGTAGTCTCTTACAAGACTTGAGCACACCCTTTTTCTGCAAAAAAGCTGTTTTGCTCTTCAAATTTGTTTATTCTTGATCGTGTGTTTTTTTTTCCCCAGGAGGTTTCCTATCAGATGCAGGCTGGTACAGTGATGCAGAGAAGGTATTTCTTTCCTGCCTTCAGTTATGCACCCTTCATGATGAAATCCTTCACTGGTTTCGTGCTGTAGAATGTTGTGTAAGGTGAGCTCACCTTTAATTCCTGTACGTCTTGCTGTGAAATCCACAGTAATCACAGTGCTACCAACTGCCTTGGAGCTGTCAGGCTTCAGATGCTCCCTTTAGTATTTCACTGCACTGAAATGCTTCCCTGGGTAGAGCTAGAGATCAGAAGGTGCTTGTTTTACACTAATATCCTGGGGTTTCAACTGGGAAACTGGCAGCACAGTTCAGTGGGGGGGGGATAATAAAGATCATTTTGCCTTTCTGCAGAATATGTTGTGGTTAACAGCAAGAGTGGGCCAGCACCTTGTTTTTTTGAAATGAATGTCAGATGTTGGTGCTCACTGAGGTTATATTTACTACAGGAAGAATTTTCAAAATCAAAACACAAATGATACAAATAGAGCTAAGCAAAAATAACAGGAAAACACCCTTTTCCTGATTCCAGATCCAGTGAGTTCTCTTGCTCCATGCTGAGCAACCTAACTGTGATGAGGTAAATATTTCAGTATGTCCAATTCTTGCAGATGCTTTCAGACACAACTTAGACATTAGGAAAAGAATTTTGCTTTTAGGAGGCACTGGGGGTTTGTACCTGTGTTGGGCCTCTGGTGGGATATTCAGATTCAATTCACCAGGGGCCTCATATTCTCACTGTTAATTTTCTTAGGTGTAGTTAGATGTGTTACACCAATGCAGACTGCAGCAAGCAGGCAGGTTTGGTAACACCACCTGTGAGCTGCAGGTAGGACTCGAATACCTTAATTAGGATTCCTTTACTGGTTTTTTGGCTGCTGTAATGAACAACAAAGTCTGTTCTGTATTTATCTGTATAAGGCAGAACTTATTTTGGAAAACTGCTCCCCAAAGACCCTGCATCTTGTTTTTATGGTTGGACAAACAGGAGGAGCAAATGGGCTCTGCCAGTAACTGGTTATTTCATGTGCCAGCCAGAGGCCATGGCAATACTGCTGCTTGGCCTTGTCCTGCCCTGCCAGCTCCCGCGGGCTTTTGTTCCAGAATGGATGCCAGGAGAAGACTTGGCACACGTACACACCTTCCTAGAATTGGGGAATGATGGATATAGCACCACTGTTGTAGTGCTTGGGCCTTTGCCTTCTAATTAGTCTAAAAAAAGTTGCCTAGTTATATCAGGCTGTTTGGCAAGCTGGAGAAATTGCCTTAAAAATAAACTCCCTCTCTTTCTCCAAAGAGAAAAAGAAAAGGTGCGGGGGGAAGGTAACTCTGGACTACAGCCCATGCAGTTGTGAAAAGGAGATTGTAATTCTGTGCTAGGAAAAACCATTCTGTGATAGGATGAACTCTCCTGAACTGGAGATGTTGTGTTTGGGCAGAGACAGGCATTGTGACGAAAGCTGATGGCCTGCACTTAAGTCCCTCTGGGCAGTGGTGTGAATGTGGTGAGACACCACTTTGTTTGGGCATCTCCCAGACAATCAACAGCATCATTGGCTCGGAAATGTGTGAAAAAAGGAAGAATTTTAAATACTTTCAGACGTGCTTCTGTAAAATCTCACTACTTTATTGTGAGAGAGAGCAGTAACTCTGCTCAGCTTCCAAGTCATGAGGCAGTAAGAAAAACTTTTTGTTGTTACCACCTAATCCCTGTTGTAGAATCTCTTGTTATTACCACTGTGATCACAGTGGAGTTTTAAGAGAACAAAATTTGGATCCGGGTTTTGAAAATATGACACTAAAAGAGTGGCTGCTGTGATTCTAAAAGCTCCCAAGTCCAATCTCTGGAAATTTAATGCATTGCATTAATAATAGAAAGCAGTTTGAAAACGTGCCAAGTTTGGGGTTATTTAGGCGTAATTTGGTGTGTGTTTCTACTAGCAGTAGTAAATTATAAGAAATTATTGAGAATATGTGAACATTTGAGTCTCCTACAAGCTTGTGTGCTACTTTCCTGCATGTGTTAAGCTCCTTTTGGTTTGTTTCCTCTCATTACTATGTGTTAAACCAGAAGTCACAAACACATAATGCAAATGTATGGTTCTCTCACTTGGTCGTTTCATGTTTCCCTGGTTCTTAAGTGTTTTGTGATGCTTTTAGAGTTCCTAAGCTGCTGTGTAACGGTTGTGTGTATGCTCAGAGAGAGATTTTGTTGGGGGGCAGCAGACTCTTCCCCAAAAGCTATTAATGCAGACATCAAAGAAGATTCATAGCTATTAGCGTAAATGTCCTAAGGCATTTTTTTCTTCCTCTTGCCTTTATCTTCTGAAATTCCTTTGGATTAATAAAGGATTTCTTGTTATTCAAAAGTGGATCACATAAACTCCACTTATCCTGGAGGATTGGGTTAGGTTTAGCTTGGCTTTCTTGGTTGATTTCTGTGTTTGCAGACACTATCACTGAAGCATCCAGATACTGGATATTATCTTTCCCAGGCGCTTATCTAAATTGCAGCACTATCCCTGCTGGCTTATACCATTACATGGGATTTGGGCTTTGTATTTTTGATGTTGCAAAGAGACTCCCAGTTGAATGGTGCAGGCAAAATAGCTTCCCTCTTCAGGGAAGCTGTGATTGTGTAATTTTAACTCTCTAGTTTTCTTTAAAATTCCTGTTTCTTGTTGCTTGAATCTTAGCTAGTTTGCTGCTGCCCAAGAATACAGTGCACTTGCACTTCTCAGACCTTGTGTAAGGAAAAATGTGGCTGTTGTGGTTTTTTTCCTGTCTGTTCTTGAGCCATGCTGCTGTGTTTCTCATTGGAAAGCTGGTGTTTGTTTATGTAGCTTCTTTCAGGAAATTTTGGAAGGTCTTTTCTTTTGATCATCTCTTTGCGTGGCTAATAGACATTTGCTGCGTGCTGGTCTGCTGTTGCCTTCTTGTGAGAATGTGAATTTGATTCCTTTTGTGTTCCATGATACATTTCTGTAGGAAAGTGTGGGAAGAGACCATGTTAAAGGCAGGCTGAATTTATAGGGCAGGCTTAGATGTGTTGCTGTGCTGGTACAGGAGGCATGACTACAGTAATTTAATTCTCAAAGTAAATAGTAATAGGAATTAGAGAGGAGAAACATTTGATCACAAACCTCACTGTTGTTTCTGCCCCCTTAACAGCTCATGGGAAGATCTAGAATAATATATCATGAAAGGCACCAAATGCTGTAGCCACGCACCAGCTCCCAGTTTGAGTTGCTGCCTCTTTGCCATGCAGCGTTACCTTCTGCTCCACTTCACTTCAGTTGTTTCTCTTCCTCTGTTAGTTGTCCTCCTGATTCATAAAGGCTTGCCTGATGTTTTCCAGTCTCTCTTACTCATTGTCTAATAACAGATTTCCAGGAGGGACAATGGAGGTTAATTTACCAAAATTTCATGAGCTCCATGGCAGACGTTTGCAGCAGAGAAGGACCAGCTGGCTCTTCTTAGCCTCCATGGCTGGGAATGCAGTTCTGCCCTTCAGGCTTGGAATATGATAACACACTGTTCTAATGTATCTCTTTAAAGTAAATAAGCATCAGCCTACACCAACAAAAACCATGCCTTACTTCAGTTTTAAACAGATGCCAGAAGCTGAAGTTGTTTCTTCTCTGGAGAAACAGGAGTATGCTTCAATAGTGCTGTGGTTTATTGCCTGCATTTGGCTGGTGTTTGATGAAGCTTCTGTTAATCCTTCAAGGGAAAAGCAGTGGGCTGTGAATGGGGCAGGATCAGGGGAGAGGGGTTTTGGAGTTGCTGTAAACTGGGTCAACAGAGAAGTCTTTTCTGGTGCTGCTGAGTCAGGGCTGGATGTTGTGACAAATGGATGTGATTGAGCCTCTTGTGAAGACACCCCCCAAAAACAAAAAAACAAAGCCATTTTTGAAGCACTGTGCTGCTTGAGGAAAAAGTGCAGATTGATGAAAATGAGCTGTGTCTGGACTTACTTGGGGTCTGTTTCAGTTTAACATAGTTTGGAGAGGAGGTAGAAGGGATTTAATAAGTGTGTTACAGAGTTTGGAAATGGAATTCCAGCAGTGTAGGGAATACTGGACTTTCTGAGAAGTAAAACACAAAGTGATTCAGTAAAACACCAAAGTGATTCAAGCACTGGCTGTGTAAAACTGCATCAATGTGTAAAATCGTTTGACCTCTCCAGCAGTGCAAAAGGCAAAGCATGGAGCACTGAAACAATGCTTTGTAAATAATTGTTCTGTGTTACTGAACTAGGAGAGGGGAGTTTTGCTGGGGTGACAGCTCTGTGCTGCTCTAAGTGCAACACCGAATTGTAGATCCTTGCTGTTTAACCTGAAGAAGAAGAGGCTGAGAGAAGACCTTATTGCTCCCTACAGCTACCAGAAAGGAGGTTGGAGAGAGGCCGATGTTGGCGGCTTCCCCCAAGTAACTAACAGCAGGGTAAGAGGTAATGGCCTCAAGCTGTGCCTGGGAAAGTTTAGGTTGGCAATTAGGAAAAATTCCTTTCCTGCAAGAGTGGTCAGGCATTGAAACAGGCTGCCCAGGGAGGTGGAGGAGTCACCATCCCTGGAGGTGTTCAAAAAAAGAGTGGACATGGCACTTGGGGACATGGTTTAGTCCTCATAGAGGTGTTGGGTAGAAGGTAGAGGTCTTTTACAACCTTAATGATTCTATGATACTGGGAAAAATTTCTTCACAGAAAGGATGGTGAAGCATTGAACAGGTTGTCCGGGGAAGTAGCCAAGCCACCATTCCTGGAGGTGTTTAAAAGAGGTGTAGTGCTGAGGGACACGATATAATGGTGACCTGGCAGTGCTCGGTGACCAGTTGGCCTTATCTTAAAGGTCTCTTCCAGTCAACACAATTGGATGATTCTGTTCAGACACCAATGAGATCATCTCTGTACTTCTTCCCAAGGCTGCTGCATGTTCGGAATGGTAACTGTAAATATCACCTGGGAGAAGAGACTTTCAAGCTGGCTCAGTCTTACATGGACAAACTGGCAAAACATGGCCAGCAGGCAAACAAAGCGGCACTCTACGGCGAGCTGTGCGCTCTGCTCTTTGCCAAGAGCCACTATGACGAGGTGAGTGGCATTTTGGGTTTGGTCTTCCTCAGAAAAGTGGTTATGGAACCTGCTAGGACGTTCCATGGCTGGCTCAGTGTTAGGTTATCTTTCTAGCTGGAGTCCCTGGTCTCTTTTGGTACCTGTGTGGCAGTACCAGAGGATTTACTGACTTCAGTGTGTCCTGTTCTAAGTTAATCTACAAGTTCTTAATGATACTTTGCCCAACGTCAAGAAATTGTGTGATAGGTAACCAATTCAAACTGCCAATCTATAAATGAACTGTTGTTAAAACTTCATTTCATTAGGTGAAAAAGACTTGCAGAACATGGGTAATGAATCTTTGCACCTATTTTGTGAAAACCTGCGACTTAACTTTAACCAGAACTGCAGTTTCCTTTTACCTCTTAAGTACACAAGAGGAATTACTTAAAGATTATAACTTAAGCCTTTTGGTCTGTAAAAGTCATTGTAATAATGCATTCTTTGGGCTAGTATAAAATATGTAGACATTCAGTATTAGTCTTTTAAGACTCAGCTGAAGGAGTTGCATTACACAGAGGCAGTTGTATAGATCTTTTGGTAGGTTTTGTTATGGAAATGACCCCTTTATTTTGCACAGCCAAGTAATGCTTTTCTTAATGTTGCAAAGTAGTGAAGTTCCAGGTTGGTTATGTTGGTAACTCTTTGTTCCACAGGCTTATAAATGGTGTATAGAAGCTATGAAGGAAATCACAGTTGGCCTGCCTGTAAAAGTAGTAGTGGATGTTTTACGACAAGCTTCAAAGGTGAATTGAAAATCTTCTATGTTTCTTTTGTTAACTGAATTGCTACCAAGAATGGGTGAGGGTAGGTATTACCTCCAGAATGTTGGGTAACCAGGTCCATGTCTTGAGCCTTATGATGTGTTACTTATGTTTAGTTGGTCTACCTCATTTTCATGTCTGTGGGGATTTGAGTTTTTCCTTCTTGAAACCATGATGAGCATCAGGACAAAGTTAACCTGAGAGCCTTCCTCAACCCGAGGGTCTGGTGCCCCATTTGCTGTAGACTGAGCAGAGGACGAGTCCTAGGCTGAAATACAAGCTTATGAATGTTATCTATGGACCAAGAATTACTTCAGTAACCACGGTGATATTTGAAAATGAAGGGTAGTAGTTAGCACTTTAGCCATTGTCTGGAGGAGATGAGTGCTGAGCAGGCACCTTTTCACTGCTTCATTTCATCCTCCTTAGGCTTGTGTCGTGAAACGGGAATTTAAGAAGGCGGAGCAGCTGATCAAACATGCAGTGTACCTTGCCCGGTAAGTAGCACTCAGAAAAACCTTTTGAAGTGCTGCTTCAGTGGCCTCAGTTTGTAACACAAATCCATTTCCACAGGGAGCATTTTGGAGCCAAGCACCCCAAATACTCTGACACGCTCCTGGACTATGGATTTTACTTGCTTAATGTAGACAATATCTGCCAATCCGTTGCGATCTATCAGGTATGCAGCAGGGCCAAACGGCTGTCTCTCATCTCAGTTGGTATTCATCAGCTCTTAAATCTTCCTCCTGAAACTCAGTTCATTTTTAGAGACAGAAGATAGTTGATCTGATTACTGTCCTTCAAAACAAACCAACCAACCCCAAGACAAAAATTCCCAAACACCTCCAGCTGTAGAGATTTGCTTTCTTTTTTTCCCCCTTCTATATACTTTCCCTTCTGTTACACCTACTCTTCCCCTGCCTTTTATACTCAAGTCTGTAGGTATAGGCCTTCAGAATATGAGAGCCATAAGATGTACCTTTTTTTCCCCCTACTTTACCACAGAGATCCACCAGGGATTTTTTTCTGTGTTAACCAGGGAAATGTTCTCTTGTAACTCTTTCAGACAGCTCTTGATATCCGGCAGTCAGTATTTGGAGGTAAAAACATACATGTAGCTACAGCTCATGAAGACTTGGCTTATTCTTCATATGTTCACCAGTACAGCTCTGGAAAATTTGACAATGCACTGTAAGTACAATTATTTGAGGTGCTGGCAGCAAGTCGAGTTCTGTAAATGGGGAAAAATGTGCCTAAATGGTACAAACTTTCCAGTCAGAATTTGAAAACCTGTTTGTTGCATGAACATTCCCACCTTGGATCAGCCAGCTGCTAACTGAAGCCCTCCATGTCTTGGGGCCTTATTGGCACTCTTGCAGATTCCACGCTGAGCGCGCTATTGGCATTATCACTCACATCCTGCCAGAAGATCATCTTCTCTTGGCATCCTCAAAGAGAGTTAAAGGTAGTACCCTGAGCTGTGTTACTGGGACCATTGGAAACGAGGCATTTAGACAAGTTTATCCTGTTCCTTAGCAGAGGCAATGTCACTTGAGGCTTGTTTTCAAATGGAGGCCGCTCCAGAGTATTCTTTGTTAGCCTTGATGTGCTCTGTCGACAGGCTTGTCCAACACAACAAAACTGCTTGAAAACTTTACTGGAAGACTTTGGGAGGAGGGAGGAAAAATACAGAATATCAAAATATGCTTTGGGAGCTTGGTATCTGCTTGTACCTGTTTGAAAACAGCTTGTAATCAACACAAAGCCTGATGGGATGTCTCCCAAGATGTCTTGGGTAGATGGCTTTCTGCTGCCTTCAGTTAAGATCTCTTTGGAGCACAGTAACATTGGGTTTTCTCTCCTCTGCCCAGCACTTATCCTGGAAGAGATTGCAATAGACTGTCACAACAAGGAAACTGAGCAGAGGTTACTTGAAGAAGCTCACGATTTACATCTGTCCTCACTCCAGTTAGCTAAAAAAGCTTTTGGGGAGTTTAATGTACAAACAGCAAAACATTATGGCAACCTTGGAAGACTGTATCAGTCCATGAGGAAGTTTAAGGTAAGATTATAGAGATGTAAAGGTCTTGAATGAAAATCTGCAAGACATCTGTAAATCTGTCAATGTGTCACAGCAAAGATTCACAGTTCATAACAAGTTGGAAAGCTTGTGCTTTTTAATTCATCTCTCCAAAGCTTTGTGCAAAAATAAACCACTTGGATGCATGCTGCCTTCAGAAACAGGGTGACAGCGGTTTCGACCACAGAAAAAGTGGTGCTCTCTGCTGATCCATTAACAAATTGGGAGAATTGGGTTTTCTTTCCCACTTTTTGCCTGTTATAAAACACCACAGACTGTTCAGCCACTGCATAGTCGTGTTTCTTTAAACCTTCTTTTTTGTCTTATCTTCATGGCATGGTGCGTGTGGTGTCTTACTGACCTCTGAATTTGGTCCCCACAGGAAGCAGAAGAAATGCACATCAAGGCCATTCAGATTAAGGAGCAGCTTCTAGGTCAAGAAGATTATGAAGTTGCCCTGTCAGTGGGCCATCTAGCTTCCCTCTATAACTATGATATGAATCAATATGAAAATGCTGAGAAGCTTTATTTGAGATCCATAGCAATTGGTAGGTGATTCTTGCAGTGTGTGATTTGATCACTGGTTTAATACTAAACCAAACCTTCTTTTAAAGTTTTTAGTAAAGAACTCCCCTTGCTGGAAGGGTTCAAGGTCAGACTGGACAGGGCTCTGAGCAGTGTGATATGGTAGAAGGTGTCACTGCCCATGGTGGTAGGAGGTGGAAATAGGTGATCTTTAAGGACTTTTCCAACCATTCTAAGTTATAGGACTTTCTATAAGGGCCTGTGGTGATAGGACAAGGAGCAGTGGGTTGAAATTAGAGTGGGGTGGATTTAGATTGGTCATTAGGAGGACACTCTTTACTCTGAGGGTGGTGAGACACTGAAACAGGTGGCCCAGGGAAGTTGTGGGCACCTCATCCCTGGAAGCTTTTAGGACCAGGCTGTGGGCACCTCATCCCTGGAAGCTTTTAGGACCAGGCTGGATCAGGCTTCAAGCAGCCTGGCCTAGCAAGAGGTGTCTCTGCCCACGGCAGGGGAGTTGGAACCGGGTGATGTTTAAGTTCCCTTCCAGCCCAAACCATTCTGTGACTCTACGCTGTTGATAACAAGGACATGAGAAATCACGTACGAGTGGATCATCTCTTTGATTTTGTTCGCTTTTGGGTTTCTTCCAGGAAAGAAGCTTTTTGGTGAAGGATACAGTGGACTTGAATATGATTACAGAGGTCTCATTAAACTGTACAATTCTGTTGGCAATTACGAGAAGGTTTTTGAATACCACAATATTTTGGCCAATTGGAACCGGTTGCGGGATCGGCAGTACTCCGTTACAGATGCTCTGGAGGACGTAAGCACCAGCTCTCAATCCACTGAGGAAGTGGTCCAGTCTTTTCTGATGTCTCAGAACCTCGATGGACAGAGTAGCTAAGAACTTGGTCAATTAACCAGTTAAGGTTTTTTCCTCCAGGTTACAGGGGGAAAAGTCATACTGTGAAATCTAAACCATGTAGTTCTCTGGGGGCTGGAATTTGCATTGAAACACTGGTCCAGTCTACTGAAGAGTGCCCATACGGATGAATGTGTGTTAAATCCTCCTCAGCATGTGTCTGGCATGTTTAGTTCGGCTCACATTTTTAACTTGGTATTCCCAAAAACCCCTTCTTTATTATTATTTTTTTTTTTTTTTCTTTTTTTCCTCTCTTCTTTCAAAAGAAGCTACTTTGCAGAGAGTCTGCAAGAAAACATTCAATAAAAACTGTTTGAGTTCAAAAGAGTTGCATTCTTATTATGAATGGAAGGTTTCATCGAGAGCTTTCTTCTGATGCATAGAAAGGATAAGTGCTGTGCTCTCACAAGTGACATGAGGAAGGTCTCTCTGCTGTCAACGTTGTAGCCGTGCTAATGGTAGATGGCAAGAGAAGGGAGAACAGCCCAGCCTTGGCTGCTGCCTTATGAAGACGAGTGGCAAAAGCAACCACTTTGGAGAGCAACATACTCTGTGAACCACGACAGGTTGTTAAGCAAGCGACCACCGTGTGTTAACATCCTGAACTGGACCAGTGTTCATCTAGAAGTGAGAGAAGATCCAGTAGACCAGCAAGCTTAGTTTGCCTTGGTACCCACCAAGAGTGCTAACGTTCTGCACAGGACCAGGAAAAGCAGAAGCGGACCAGCCTGCTAGAAACAGCTTTTGGACCAGTGGCTTTAATTTAATATTTCTGCCCCTGCATTCACTTTTACAGTAGAAATCTTTCATTTAGATGTATGATCAGTGCAAAACTATATTCATGTAATAGATACAAACCTAGGAAGTGAACGTTCTGTAGCGGTTGCGATGGCATGTCCTTAACCTAGTAAGCTTAGACAAATATTAATGTCAATGCCACGAGCAAAACCTAGAAATGCTTAACTCTTTGCTGCAGCCATCTTCTGTTTGGGTTGGTTTGGGGTTTGGTTTTTTTTTTTTTTCCTCTTTTAAATGGGCTTACTCTGATCAATAAGTGAGGCAGTCACTTGTTTATACCTCTCAAGAGTTTTGTATTCCAATCCAGTTTCTGTTTCTGGAGAACACAACTTACTGTACAGTCTGCAGGGGTCAGCCAAAAATGCCAAAAAGCACAACAGGTCTTTCTATTAATTTTTTTTTTTTCTTTTTGGTGGGATTTTGGGTGCTGCTTTTTTTTTTTTTGCCTTTTTTTTTTTTGTGATGCTTTATTTCTACATTAAACAGTACAACCAGAAACTGATTCCTTTATATTAATTTAAGAAGCAGAAGTCAGCTGTAAAGATCTTTGAATAATGCCTATCTCACTGGCTTGTCTTAATTTTTCTTCTGTTGGGTGGGGGGAGGTAGGGCTACTTGGTTGTGTGGTTTGGTTGTTTGATTGTGGAGGGTTTTGTTTGGGTTTTTTTGTTTGGGTGTTTTGGGGGTATTTTGTTTGTTTGGGTTTTTTTTTTAATGTTGAGGTAATACTCCTTGGAAAGTCTGTGTAACATAGCAAACTAGAAACAACTCACTGCTGTTACCTCAGTTCTTCTTATAGCAGCACAAACAGTGCTCCTATAGTTAGGATTCTGTCAGTTTGGGGTTTTCTCCCTTCCTCCCCCCTATTTTCAGGGGTTTGTGATGTGGCTGTGGAAGGTCAGTCCAAGCTGAGGCTCCATGAGCATGGTTCCTGCAGGACTTGGACTGGGTGCTTTGTTTGGGATCTGGTTTTTCATTTGTTTGGGACAGGGAAAGCTGCTTGTTACTCTTCATGAAAGAGTGCAGAGAAGAAATGTCAGACATTTCAGATGCTTATTTTGAGCATAATGGCTCTTAAGAACTGAAATTTTACAGGCCAATAGTTCATGTACTGGTGCCTTCAAGTATATTTTGGGGTGGAAAGGCTGAATAATACCAGTTTTAAAATGCAATTGTGTAGTTAGTGAATGCAGATGTAATGATTGCATAGCTTGGAATATCTTCACTGAGGTGAGAAGTATTTACCTTTAAAAAAGCTTCTATGGCATTAAGACTTTTATGACTGCAGTATATCCTCAACAGCTCTTCAGTGAAAATCCAACTTCAAATTATGTGTGGGTGTAAAACCTAATTTATTTGTAGCAGTTTTTGTTTCTGACTCCTTTAGGTACTACAAACACATGAAGGGAAGACACGTGTGGGCCCTGGAAGCCCATACAGCAGGGTACCAATGAGTTCCAAAGTTCTTTTGAAGTCCTATTTAAAATTAAATGCAGGATGTAATAGTAATGTCAGAACTTAGGGAAGGTGTGCTTCAAATCATCCTACAGAGGCTGTGTAATTTCTGTACTGCAGAAGTGTTTAAAAGCTTCAGACTGGGTGCGTGGATTTACACTCAGCTTTATCTGGAGACCATTTATGTGCTCAGGGTTTCCAGGCTTGGGTCTCCCATTTCCTGCTTTGGAGAAAGGAATCTGAAACATCCCAAGGTTGTGTGTTTGGGGTGAAGAGCACTGTTTGTCTGATAACTGGTGAGGGTGTTCTGTGTGAACCACTGCTGTTATGCCAGCCCTGGGTTGTGTGTTTCATGGTTTGCCTTCAAGTCAGGGCAGGTTAGGGAGAGCTTCCAGCATGGGGCAGGTTAGGGAGGGGCTGAGCTTCAGTCTGATAACCAAGTGCATCAGTTCAGTTTGTTTCAGCAGTAGCTTTATTTTCAGATCTTGCTGGCTTGGATGTACTTTGCTTTCTCTGTTGAAGCTACTTCAGCAGCATGTCATGGACTTTGGTGCACTGGCTTGTCTGGAAGGGACTAAAGTCCTGGAAGTCACCCAGAGTTCTCTTGGATAATGGACTTTGGCCAAGCAGTGTGATGTGGCCAAGAGCAGTTGCAGCAACCCTTGTAGGACTACTTGCATGCTTTTCAGAGGACTGAATTCAATCCTCACTTCACTTTTGGGTTGAACTTGTCCTTGTAGCATCTCCACAGTTCCAGCCGAGCCGAGATACTAAAGGTAGCTACAGCTGACTGCTGAAGCTGCTACAGTGCATGAGGTTTGCAGCTGCCTACAAAAAGCTTTGTTGCCTGTTCTGCATGCCCTGGCTTGGAACCTTCACCTGATGCCGTCCTTGCTGCAGGTGTAATACTTATTTTCCATGTAATAACATAAAACTGACACTTCTTGAAGTTATTGGTTCTGTACCTCCTCAACTGAGTGCTTGGGACTGCAGTGTGATGGTGTCTGTTGTTAATTCCTGTCTCTGCTGATATTTTGGGGAAAGTAGGAGGCCACTTGGATGATTCCAGAGGAAGGTAAATAACTTGTCTCTCCAGGCCAGTGTGGTTGCAGTAGATCTTGTAGTTTTACCTCAGTATTTGATGACTTCTGCAGCAGACAGAGCTACAGGAGCAGAGGTGTAAGCCCCTGTGTCTTCTATGCTGTGCAGAACTTGCCAAGGTGAACCCTGCATCTTCCTCCCTGTGGAGGCAGAACTGGGGAGAACATCTCAACTGAGATGAGAGTTTTCCATCCTCATCTCAATGTAAGTACTGGGGTGGGGGGCAAGGGAGCTGTTAGCCTTGCAGGTTGGGAGAGCTGAGGCCCAGATGTGCAACACTTGAGGAGGTGAATTAAGTCCTGGGGTACCATAGAGGCACAGAGCACCTCCTGCCAGCTGAGCAGGGGCTGCTTGGTGCTGGTAAGTGGAGATCCAGTGAAATGCCTCCTGCGAGTTGTTCTGGAAGGTAAGTCATGGAATCCCGGCAATGCCTGAGGGCAAGTGGGAGAGACAGGTGTCACCTTCAGGAGAACTATTTTAACTGTTGTTTAAATGAAACCCTTAATGTCCGATTTTTCAGCACAAGGTTGTTTGAATCAGCAACTTTCTGTCCTGCTTTACACAGTTTGTAAAGAGGGAGGAAGGTCCTGTCAGGCTTCCACTGCTCTTTGGGCTCTTCTGGGTGACTTCTTGTGGAGCGGGACAAGAACACAAAGATTTTGTGAGCTCACAGAAGGGGAAATCTGCAGACAGATTTAAATAAATATCCCTTAGCTACTTGAAGTAAAGCAAGTAGGGACTGCTTGGCCCCAGACAGCTGTTTGGTCACTTTTACAAGGTGGTATGAATTACACCAGGAAGTCTCTGCTTCGGTGTCCTGCTCTCCACGTGCACTCAGCTCTGTATCAGAACCTGTTACTTCAGAGGTTGTTTTTTTTTTCCCCCCTCTTTTTGCACACAGATTTTTGTTGAATAATTGTGAAGGGATTGGTTTGTTGTTGAATTCTAACTAGTTTCAAAATGAAGTAGTTTTCCCTTTGTGCTGTGGTCTGAAGTTTGCTATCGGTGCCCTTGCGCTGCTTCTGGCGGTACACAAAATGCACATTGGACTTGGTTTTTCCTTTTCCTTGGCCTGCATATTAGTAGAGTCCAGGGGGGAAAAAAAAAAAAAAAAAAAAAAAAAAAAAAAAAAAAAAAAAGGAAAACTCATTGTGCCTCCAAGAGGAGTGAAGCTGCTGACTAAAACTTGAGTTGCGTGGATTGGATTTGACTTCACGCCCGGCAGCAAACAGCAAGGGGGAAGATGCTGCTGTTAATCTTGAACAGAGCTCGCTCCTCTGCTGCCCATGCAGGAACATCCTGGTACCTAAAGGTCGTGATTTCCCTTTTGGGTTTGTTGTTCTTTTTTTTTTTTTTCCCTTTGTTTTATAAGAAACAAATTAGTGGCCAAATGTTAGCTGCAAGTACGACTCTCTGTTGTGGGTGTTCGCCTGGCCCACGTTGTGCTCCTTGGCCCTGCGAGGATTTCTGTGAGAAGCGGGGAAGAAGTTTTCCTTTCTTATTTTTTTTTTTTTCCCCCTAGAAACAAACAATAACCAACATCTGAAAAAATTGGTAATGCTTTTTTGCTTAATTATTATTATTTTTAGTTTTTGTGTGCGTGTCCCTAAATCTCAGGAATGTTTTAAGGCAGTGAAACAGATTTCCCTTCAGTGATCCCAAGGTGTGTGGCTCTAGGGTCTTGTTTAACTCGTCTCTGTTTTTCATTGCAATCCTAGGTATCTATAGCATGAGTGGCCTTAGTGAGTTTGTTGAAGTGCACATTTGATCTTTCTTGTTTTCTTTTCTCCTCAAAGGTAAATTTTAAGATGGAAAAGAAATAAATAAATATATAACTATATAAATATATAGAGATATTTAGAAACTTGGTTTGTGGTGCACCAGTTCAGTGTTGGATCGCTAACTAATTGTCGCAGGTACCATATGTGTAAGGTTGGGTTTTATTTCTCCCCCTCCCACCACCCTTTCCTGTCTGTTCCTTTCTTGGGAAGCAATGTTGCCATGGTAACTCCAACTTCACCATTTCTTTACTACTTAATGATGTGAATGAACTCTTGAACATTTTATGGAATATTACCGGGTTCAGTACTATTTTTATACTTTATTGACCTACAGGGGATTTTAATTTAAGAGCATTTAAAAAGGAAGAGGGGGAAAAAAAGAGAAAAAGGGGGGGGGGGGGGGGGGAAGGAAGAAGGGGGGGGGAAAAAAAGGAAGAAAAGGAGGGGGAAAAAAAGGGGGAAAAAAAGGAAGAAAAGGAAATAAAAGGAGGGGAAAAAAGGAAGAAAAGGAGGGAAAAAAGGAAGAAAGGGGGAAAAAAAGAGAAAAAGAAAAAAAAAGTTTAAAAAAAAAAGCTGTTGCTTGAACTGTCTGACTGTGTAAATGGAACTACTTACACAAAGCCACCTCTCAACCAGAATCTCCACCCATAGTGCCACATCCATTTCTATGAGAGCTCTCTTGGTCATTTGGAAGACCCACCCTACCTTGTCGTGTCAAGACTTTGTTTCGTAGCCTCCTTCTCCCAGACTGCAGTGCCCAGCATTTATTTGTAACCATCAAACCATACTCTTGTTTGTAACCAGCATTGTGATATTCTGTAATTGTATTGCTACAATGAAATATTGACCTAATAAATAGAGTGTTCCCGCAGCTGGAGCTATCTGCCTTCAATGGGGTGAAAACCTTCCTTTCAACAAGCATCTGCCCTCTTGCTCCCCCCTCACAGAATCCTGGCATTCCAGCATGGTGGGGGGTTTGGAAGGGACTCCTCTTGCCCAGGTCAAGGGAACCTGATGTTGGAAGCAGGTATATGAGGTGGCACTGCTGGTTTTGGAGGAATTAATAAACCAAGCTGGGTAAAAGCTGCCTCCCAGTAATGAGTTTCTGGTTAGTCTGAGCGAAGTCCAAACCCTGACATCAGCAAGGACCATGCTCTTGCTCATGCTATGGAATGTAACCACTAATCCCCTCAAACTGGCCTGAGGTGAGCTGCTGGAGGGAGCCTGGATTGTTCCTGGGAGGGTTGGGCGGTTTTAAGCATTAAGAGAAATGCTCCCTTGGACTCCTTGAAGCATGGGGAGCTCCTTTTGGCTGGCTGAAAGACTTGTGCAGCTCTGGTGGGGATGGCTCATGCCCTGGGGATGTCCTTCCCAGGGTGACTGGCTGCCATGAGGCCTCGCTGCTGCCTTTGTGGGCAGCACAAGTTTTGCTCGTTGCTGGCATCTTTCTGCTTTCTGTGGCACAAAATGTGCTTTACTCTCCTGAACCTAGTGGTCAGCAGTGGTCTCTGCTTGTGTCTTTTCAGGTTGTGGCTTGGTGGGGGAAATAGGTTTCATTCTTCTCTTTCTCCTTCCTTCTCCTTCGTTTTCCTTCCTTCTTTCTTCACTTTCCTTCCCAGCCCTTCCCCACCTCTGTCTCTCTCCCCTTCCTTCTGTCCTCCCCTCTTTCTGTCCCACATGTTTGTAGAGAACCAGTTTGGGTTATGCATCAGCACTTCCTAAAATGCATGGCAATGTCACTGTCCTTAAGAGCCCAAGCCAAAGTGGTGCAGCCCTTCCATGTATTCCCTAATGCTCCATTTAAATGGGAAAGAGCAAACAGGCCCAGCTGGGAAACGCACTCAGCACTGCAAGCTGCATGGCTGTGCAAATCTGCCACAGTAGCACCACTGCCCAGCAGCCTTCCAGGACCAAACAGCAGGAAACCACAATCCCCGTGATGCTGCAGGAGGGGCACTGATGCATCCTGCAGTTTATCCCAAGGGTTTTCTCTGTGCCTTTAGAGCAGGCACCTCTGAAGGTGAAACCTTTTTGCCCACATCATCAGGTCAGGAGTCTCTCTGAGGTTATTTCTGACGGATCTCAGTTTCCCTTGAGAGCTTTCCTGTCACTTCTAAGTCACCTCACGTCCTACTGGAAAAATTGTAGAATAATCCAAGTCTGGAGCAGGCTTTAATCTTGCTCAGTTCTGTCTTAAACAAGTGTGACGTTTTGAGGGCATAGAGTGTTTTTTCTGATGCAGCTGCACACGCTGCTACGTTTGGCTTACAGAGAGTGTGCTGCAGAGGTGCAAAACCTCGAGGTGAAAATGCTTTTATTATGCTAAGAAAATTCCTGGTGCTTTGCAGCTGAACCAGGTCTGCAGCACACCAAGTGTCTGCTCTTCTGCACAAAGAGCCCCAATGCAAGCAGCAGGATCTGTTGCCCAGTGAAAGCAGCACATGGCATCCTCCTTCCCAGCCTCCCGGGAGCAGTTTCCTGCGTGCTTGGCAGCGGCACTGCAGCGGGCAGCACAGCCAGGGAGGCACTCGCTTGCCAAGGGCTGTGGGTGGCAGCCAAGATGCCATTTCAAGAGGAAATCTGTTGTCTTGAGTCTAAAAATGGCCTTGTGTTATCTGCCCTTCCAAAGGGATCTAGAAGGGTATTTTTATTTTGCTAGGATTCAGATCTGAAGGCAATAACTAAGGACCTACCCAACTGGCTTGAGACCACACCAGGGTAGAACCTCCCTAGACCTGCTGGACACACTTCCATTGATGCAGCCCGGGATACCATGTGGAGGGTTTGTGTTTGAGTGGGAATCAGGGAGGAACAAATCCTGGTCTCAGAAGAGGGTTCCTGCCCTAGCAAGGGAAGGAGCAGCTGCCTGCTTCCTCACAAACACTTCCCTTCCATTTTTGGGGCTGCGGAGTGAAGTAGTAAAGGTGAGTCTGATACTTACCTATCTTTGAGCAAGTGCTGGTGCACAGCTGTTAGGCAACTCCAGGACAACAATAAATAAGACCACAGGCTTTTAAACACTGTAATTTTCATTTTGCTTGGGTAGAAGCTTGTTGCTAAGATGCTGCAAAGTATTTCAGTGTTCTGTAGTTTCAGGAAACCATGGAGACTGCCTTTACTCCCTGTGTTCTCTTCAGGTGATGCTGCTGTATTAATTGAGTTCTGTTGACCTCCGAAGTTGTCTGGGAACATTAAAAACAAAACAAAAAAGCCCACAAGGTAAGTGGAAGGCACAACTCCTCTGAGAAGTTGTATCTGCCACAGGGGCTGATGTTGGTGTGCCCAACATGTCCTCTGGGTGGATTCAATCCTACAGGTGCATTGTCACCAGAAATACATAGGAGCAGCAGGCTGCTTGTGGAGGCTCCTCAGCCAGGCTCTCAAACCACCAGCAACTGCCGCCCCCAAGACATAGAATCAATCATAGAATCATGGAATTAATAAGGTTGGAAAAGACCTCAGAGATCATCAAGTCCAACCTATTCCCCAGCACCTCATGACTAACTAAACCATGGCTCCAAGTGTCACATCCAGTCCTTTTTCGAACACCTCTGGGGACGGAGACTCCACCACCTCCCTGGGCAGCACATTCTAAGGGCACATAACTTTCTGGGAAGAGCTTTCTCCTCACCTCCAGCCTAAACTTCCCCTGGCACAGCTTGAGACTGTGTCCTCTTGTTCTGGTGCTGGTTGCCTGGGAGAAGATACCAACCCCCACCTGGCTACAACCTCCTTTCAGGTAGTTGTAGAGAGCAATAAGGTCTCCCCTGAGCCTCCTCTTCTCCTCCAGCCTGCTCTCGAGCCACTCCTCTCCCAGCCTGTATTGGTGCTTCATGCTCTTTGTGTCTCTGGTGCATTTCCCTGCGTAAGAAGTGGCTGGGTGGTGTTTCCCCTGTTGGAGGGGAGCAGACAGGCGGAGGAGGACTGCCTGGAGCCTCACAGCCGGCAGGTTTGCGTGGGACTCCTGCTCAGCCTCCCGGCTCATGCTGTCTCGCTGCCTCTTGGGGGGGGGTGGGGTGGGGGTGAGGGGTTGACTTTTTAGTTTGTCAATTTGGGTTTTAAGTGCTCCCTCTGAGCTGTTACATACCAGATTGGACTTTTTTTAGAGGTAAATAGAAAGACTGGGGAGAAAAGAGATGGAAAGCAAGCTGGTTCTGAGTGCATGAGAACTCCCACAGGACATGTGATTGCATTTTAGAAGCTTGAAAATAGGCTTACGTGGGACAAATCCTCCTTCCACAGGCAGGCTGTGGCACCTGTTTGTGGCAAAGCCCCAACTCATCAGCAGTTGCTTCTGATGACTCCTTTCCATTCCTCTGGGATTTGCTGTGCTGGAGTAAACAGGCTGCAGTGACTCTGGCCAGCAAACATCCCTGGTACAGGTTGGGCTGCATTTTTGCATCCAGAAGACAAGCAGGGGTGGCTCTGCCAGGGTGGGCCCAAAGGCAAGCCACAGCTATGTGTGAGCAGCCAGGTTGCTAGCTAAAGGCACACTAATTAACATCAACTGACATGGACTGACAGAGGGATGTCTTCTCCTTCCTTACTACTGCCTCATGCTATAGTAGCTTCTCTTGCTGCTGTTACCCTACTCCCATGTCTGAAAGAGCAGGTCACCCTGCTTGACTCCTCTACTCCACCACTGATCACACCTTCACTTGCTGATTCTTGTGCAGCAGTGCCCAATGCAGGTGGCTCTACTCCAGCAGGAAAATGCTTCTCCTGCTTGGTGCCAGCAGTGGCTACGTGAGTACCTCTCACCTCTCATTCTTGATGCTGGGTGGTGACTTGGTTGCTGTGTTGCTGGAGACTCTCTCTTTGAGCCAGCTTCTCCTGTAGGTCACTTGTACCTCTGGAGAGACCCCAGCTGATGTAAAGCTGCTCCAGTTCCCTTTCTCTGGGGCTTGGAAGTGAATTTGGATTTTCTGAAGGGCAGCATAATTGCTTGAAAACAAAAACAAAACAACACTTTAAAGACATTTGTATGAGCAAACACCACACCTTGACTCATGCTTGGCCAATTAACTCTTGCTTAACCATGGTCCTGTGGGGTGGCAGCAGCAACAAGCTGAGAGATGACTGTACTGCCTTCACAAATCTTCACCCCAGGAAGTGTTTGTTTCTCACAGTTGAGATCCAAGGCTCCATCTCACCCAGCAGTGAGTCCTGCTGGCCTCTGCAGAGCTGTTTTCTGTCTGGTCTCTGCTCCTGTGTGTTGACATCCAGCCCAGCTCAGCTGTTCGTGCAGCTTGGCTTACCCAGCCCCTAAAAGCCAGGTGCTGGGTCCCAATAACCCCATGCAACACTACAGGCTGGGGGCAGAGTAGCAGGAAACTGGCCAGCAGAAAAGGACCTGGGGGTGCTGGTTGAACCTGAGCAAGCAGTGTGCCCAGGTGGCCAAGAAGGCCAACAGCATCCTGACCTGGATCAGGAAAGTTGTGGCCAGCAGGAGCAGGGGAGTGATCATGCCCTTGTACTCAGCACTGGTGAGACCACACCTTGAGCACTGAATTCTGTTTTGGGTCCCTCACTCCAAGAAAGACATTGAGGGGCTGGAGCAGGTCCAGAGAAGAGCAACAAAGCTGGGGAAGGGTCTGGAGAACAGGGCTGCTGAGGAACAGCTGAGGGAAGTGGAGTTGTTTAGCCTGAAGAAGAGGAGGCTGAGGGGAGACCTCCTGCCTCTCTACAACTCCCTGAGAGGAGGTTGGAATGAGGTGGGAATTGGTATCTTCTCCCTAGCATTAGGTGGTAGAACAAGAGGAAATGGTCTAAAACTGAGCCAGAGAAGCTTTAGATGGGAGATTAGGAACAATTTCTTTGCTGCAAGAATGGTCAGGGACTGGAACAGGCTGCCCAGGGAGGTGGAGCCCCCATCCCTGGAGGTGCTCAGGAAATGTGCGGCCATGGCACTTGGGAGCACTTGGCCATTATGTTAGGTTGAAGGTTCAACTCCACGACCTTGGAGGTCTTTTCCAGAACCAGAACAGTTCCGTGACTCTCTAAAATCTGCGGTTTAGAGCAGGATCCCTCCTCAGCACAGCAGCGAGAGGACCGTCAGCTTCCAGGCGCTGTGGGCAGACGGCTGGTGGATGACGGTGCCGTTCGGTGACTGCGTTCCTATCAGGCTCTAGCGTATGGAACGGGAGCTGGCTCTGCTCAGCCTCGCTGCCCCGAGGTGGGTGCTGCGGACGGGTGTGTGCTGCCACTGGATGTCACTGTCGCTTTGTGGCACCCTCCGCACCAGGAGCGTGGCCGGGGGTGGCGGTGGGGCCCTGCGCTCCGCATCCTCAGCTTGTTGGGATGGTACCGCGGAGTGGATGGAGAGTACTGTGCGTTCTTCCAGGTTTTCCAGGGGGAAAATGGGGTTTGTGCCGCCAGTGCTCCTTCTGTTTGACTGTCTTTAAAAAGGAAAGCTCCCCAGGCTCAGATAACCCAGAAGATTTTATTTCTTTACTCTCTGATTGAGGCGCGGGGCTGATTTCTGCAGCTTTCAGCAGCATGCTGGAGCCAGCAGAATACAAAGGAAAATGATGCTGTGTTCTAGCTCTAAGCTGAGAAGGGAGTCTGGGCTGGGATTTCCAGCAAGTCTGAAAACAGAGAGTTGGGACTGGTGTGTAAATTCAGATGTGTCTTGTTTGTTTGTTTCTAAGTTACCTGCCAGATGAGGAGAGGCTGAGAGCTGGGTTTGCTCAGCCTTGAGAAGAGAAGGCTTAGGGGAGACCTTAGTGTTGTGGAAGAGCACATAAGGGGTGGCTGCTAGGAGGGGTGACTCCTTTTACCAGGAGTCACACGGAAAAGGCAAGGGGGATGGGGACAAGTTACTGCTAGGGAGATTCCTACCGGACTCCGGAAGAAAATGTTTCCCCATGAGAACAGGTAAACACTAAATCATCTCCCCAGGGGAGCAGAGGATTCCCCTACACTGGACAGTTTTAAGACTCAGCTTGCCAGGGTGCTGGGCCAGCTCATTTCAGTTACACTATCACCTGGGAAGGTTGGAAGAGATGACCCTCGAGGTGCCTTCCAACCTGGTCTCCTGTGGTTCTGTGGTTAATTAAAGGAAAAAAGTCTAAAAGCCCAAATGTGAGGGGAAGGGCCCTGGATCCCTGAGTCCCACAGCCGGAGAGCACAGCTAGTGGCCAGCTGCTTGCCAGCCTCCCTCCCTTAACAAAACGCCCCACATTATCAAATTCCCATGCTGACGCCCTCAGTCACTCACTAAACACCTATGGACTCTGTATTTTTGTGCTCACTCATCCAAATAATGAGACATTTCCAGAGAAGCTATTTCTGGGAGGAACACCTCGGTCCCCCCTGGATCCGCCGCCTGTTGTTTATGCTCCAGCAGGGAGCTGACTGCTGTTCCCTTCCCACAAAGGGTAAAGATGCTGCTTTGGGGTGTTTTTTTTTCTTTACTATTTATTATTTTTTTTCTCCCACTTGTCTTGCATAACAAAAGGCATTTGTCACTTGTTACATAACAGGCAGAATTTGTCACTGCTCCTGTCGGCCTTGCTGGCTGCAGGTTGGTGCAGGCGCCTCGGCACACGGCGCAGCGTGACTCATGCTTGTCACCCACCCTTTGGGTTTGTGCCTTTGGGGGTTTGGTTTTGTTTGGGTTTTGGTTGTGGGGCTCTTTTGTGGGTTTGTTAGATTGTTCCCCCCCCCCATGGAATTGTGTGGTTTGGTTCTGTTTTTTCTGTAGGGGAAAGACTTTTGGGGAGGTTATTTGTGACAGGCTGAAAGAATTGGGACTGTTCAGCCTGCAGAACAGAAGGCTCCGAGAGGACCTTACAGCAGCATTTCAGTATTCAGCATTTCAGCAGAGCAGGGACTGTTTAGAAGGGCCTGTGGTGATAGGATGAGGGACAATGGTTTGAAGTGGGAGCAGGACAGATTTTGGTTGGACATTAGGAGGAAGTTCTGCACAGTGAGGGTGGTGAAATACTGGAACAAGCTGCCCAGGGTTGTGGTCGAGTCCCCATCCCTGAATGTATTCAAGATCAGGCTCAGTGTGGCCCTGGGCAGCCTGATCTAGTTGGATATGTCCCTGCTGACTGCAGGGAGGGCTGGGCAAGATGTCCTTTAAGGGACCCTTCTAACTTCATGCAATCTGTGAATCTGAGATGGTAATGGGAAGCTACCCTCAGCTTGTCCTTAGCTAAGGTCATGTCCTGAGCTCAGCTGAGCCTCTCAGCTAGAAATGGAGCTCAGTTCCCCCTCTGTAGCACTTACAAACTCAAGGGAGCAAGTACAACTGTTGCTGCCTGCCTCCCAGAGCTGCCAGTTGCCTTTTTAGTATCTCCCAACTGGGCATCTCAGGCCAGCAGCAGGAGTTTGTGTTTGGGTGTTTGGGTTTTCCTCTTCCCAAGAGCTTTGATTTCCTCATTGCTGGGGTAACTTTTTAGAGCCTAAAAAAGGGTTCTGCTTTCCTGTAAACTGAAAATCAAACCTCTTTGATCAGCTTCCCCCCCTTCTCTTTAGCTGGAGGAGAGCTGTTTACCTGACCTTATCACTGCCAGCTATCAGGTGAAGCAAGCAGTGTCCCAGTAACCCAGCAAGGTCTCACCTACCGCTGCTTTCTAATTTACTCAACACAAGTTCCTGGTTGACTCCTTCCTTGGCTTTCATTGTAGATCTGGTTTTAATTCTTTTTTAATACACTTCTTAAAGCATGTGTTTCTTGGGGACCTTTGAACTTCCTCCTGTACTCAGCCTTTGCTCAGGAGATATGCTTATGGTTGGCTATGAGTGTGCTTAAATGAATTAACCCTTTGGAGTCAGTGCTGAGGGGAACTATTCCTTGCAGTTTCCTCATGTGGCTGATGCTCAGGCACAGGAAAGGGCTTTGGCAAACACAGGATTCACCTGAACTGGTCACTTCTTTCAAAGTTTAACTCCTGTGTCATCAGATGAAACTATGGCTCAGACTTGGTCTGTGAAGCATGACTGGAAACAAGGCATCAACAAACAGCTCCAGAAGTTGTAAACCATGCAGCTGGAGATGCCAGTGCTGGCCAGGGCCAGCTGTGAGAGCTCAGTGCCTGTCTGGTGGTAGGAGCTGGCAACACCTGTAGCATTTGTGCCCTTCTGTGAAACAGGCTTCTCCTCTGACGTGGATCAGCCTGTGCAAGCTGTCCCCTCGGCAAAACCCCCTCACAGGGCATTAACTTTCCTGTTTGCTTACCAGAAACTTAGCCGTTTGGTTCCTCTTGATGTACCTGTGCAGCTTCTGCAGTTGCTTTGCGTCCATCTGTGAGAAGAGGGAGACAAACTGCCACAGCGTCCTGGGGAAAAGAGAGACACATGGCTTGTGTGAGTACCAGCTTCATCCTCTTCCTCATCCTGTTCCCCATGACCACTGGCACACCTTTTCCACAGCTTTCACCCCACCTTCTTCACTTTTTCTCCCTTCTACAGACCTGCTCTTCCCTAGGCACAGGAAGGATCATCCAGTAACTCAGGTGGCCACCTAGGAGCGACTTCCATTGTGAAAGGATGTTGCTGATGGACAGCAAACCAAACTGGCCTTGCAGTGGGCAGGATTAATGCCTCGTGGCCTCTGCTGGAGTCACCTGCCAAACCAGCGACTCTTCAGCTAGAGCAAGCTATGCAAGTCTCCTCTGGACACCCAATCTCATTTCCAGAGCCTGCAAATGCAGTAGGTGTCTAAATGCCTGCTAGGAGCACTGGAAGCATCACCAGTGTGGTACCACTGGGTGCTGGGAAGAGCAGAGCCTCACCTCTGCCAGTGCTCAACTTCTGAGGCTCTGCAGTACTGCTGGAGGAACAGATCGATGCGGTCTCCGATTATGGTCAAACTTTCCTTCATGTGCTTCATTTTCTTCTCTCTGGGGACGTGCTGGGGCAAATGCAGCTTCCTCAGTGACTTCTTAGAGGGTCTCAAAAACTCCTTGCACTGCAAAGAAAAAGTGTAGGCAGAGGTGTTCAGCACCTGAAACCCAGGCTCACTGAGTAAGCTGCTGAGAGAGCTGCCTGGGAAGCACTGGAGGAGCTTTGTCTTGCGGTGTCTTTGTGTGGACATGGAGGGGCTGATGTGGGTCATTTGCAGGACCCCTGTTGCCTCTGCAGGTCCCAAGGTTGGTGACACCCCAGCTGAGGTATGTCTAATCATAGAATGGGTTGGATGGGAAGGGACCTTAAAGATCACCCAGTTTCAACCCCCTAGCCATGGGCAGGGACACCTCCCACCAGCCCAGCTTGCTCAAGGTCTCATACAACCTGGCCTTGAGCACCTCCAGGGAGTGGGAAATCCCCACCTTCCCTAGGGAACCTGTTGCAGTGACTCCCCACCCTCGCTGTAAAGAATTTCCTCCCAATCTCCAGTCTAAATCTAATGTGACTTTAAAAGGGAATTGAAGGATTTCAAGACTGGGGGTTCCTTTTGGACATTGTAGGGCCCAGGGTCTAACTTTGAGGCTACAGAAGAGCTGCTGCTCCTCAGGGAGAAGCAAAGGGAACTGCTTTGCTGATGTTCTCATGCTGCTGTTTCCTGTGGCCGGACCTGGGATGTGCTGCAAACGTTTGCATGGTCAGGGGAGCAAAGACTGCATCTGGATGCCCTCCCTTTTGACCATCTTCTCTGTGCTGTGTCTGGCCATGACAGGGGCTGTGTGGTTGTACCATGATGCACCAGAACAGGGAAGTCAGTGTGAGGTGAGGCTTCGTGGCTGTTGGTGCAAGGGATGCAGAGACACCAAACCACGGCAGCCAGGGAGCACCTGGTGTCGTGTGAAGGGATAACGTAGCAGCAGCTGTTTGAAAAGCCAAACAGTGCTTGTGAAATGTGATTGTTTGGGTGGTGTTTGGGGATTTCTTTTTGGTGGTTTGTTTGTTTTGTGTCGTTTTGTTTGTTTAAAATGAAAGTGTGATGTAGAGGTGACAAAAAAAAACCAAGGAGGTAAAAACATTCAGGCAAGGAATAAAGCCGTGGAAGGGAGTGTCTCATCCTGCTCTTCTGCTTTTCGCCCTCAGCCAGGCTCCTGGGGTTTATTTGCTCCTTCTCTCTCAATACCCTGAGGTGCCACCAACTTTTTCCACTGCTGAATTCCTTTCAGTATCTTACAATTTTAAAGGTGTCCTGATCCAGGCCATCTGCACAGCAGATGAGTGGGGTCTTGCGTGGTGGAGCACTCTCATCACCTGTGACAAAGCTTGCCTCCTTCCCCATGCCAGCCAGATCCTTCTCTGGGCTCTGCAAAGTGCCAAAGCCCACAGGTTAGTCCTCCAGCTCGTGCAGCTCTTGCATCCTCCTCCTCAAATAACTGCCAAGGACCCAGCCAGTCCTAAAGCTCAGAAGCATTTCTCTTCCTGCTAAATCCTTTCAGGCTGAGGTTTGAGAGGTGCTTACTCAAGTTGAGTATTCCAGGGTAATTAAAAGTCTGTAAGAATTAGGTGCCTACTTGAGGTCCCCTTTGGAAACCCTAGCTCTAATAAATTACAAGGGTAAACAACGGCCACTGCTTCCTAATGGCATTAATCAAGGCAGGCTGGCAGCCACTTGTTAAGTGGCAATCTGTGGTTACAAAGGGCTCATTGTAGTGCCACGTTGCTCCAGCCCCAGCTTTTATTGATGGACAAGGTGCTGGGGCTGACCTGCTGCAAAGCCACGTTGAAAACAAGCCCCAATCCTCAGCCACTGAAACTGCACCTTCCTGCTCCAGGGAGAGGGATGTTTTCTTTTGCAATCCTCAGCCACTGAAACTGCACCTTCCTGCTCCAGGGAGAGGGATGTTTTCTTTTGCAAAGGGCAATGGCTGCTTTCCCTGTGTCAACATTTGTGTAGATAACTCCTGCACTCATCTTCTGGGAAGCAACATTTATATAACTGACACCAGCTCATGTTGCCTCTCAGAACTTGCTGAAGCGTGTAGGAAGAGAAGTCCTCTCCTCTCTGACATGCTCTGCTCCCCTGGGAGATGACTTCTCTGCAATTTTGATCCCAAGCCACATTTCAGAGGTGAAACTGAAGCTGGATTCTGCTTTGGTCTCACTGTGGGCCACCTCCCTCCCTGTCCTCACCTGGCTGGCTGTGCCATCTCCACTGCTGTCCCTTGCCCTGGATCCTTCCACTTCATCCTTGAAGCCCGCGTCCTCCATGGGACACAGACCCCTCTCCCTTCCCTGAGGCCTCACTCACACCAGCTAGGAAGGGAAAACTGCTGTGGAGCTGTTTGGACCAAAATGTGCTGGGCTGGTGACCAAGGTAACCAGGCTGCCTGGACACCGGTTCTGAGTTCTGCCAGCCATGGAGACCGCTGGGGTCCTCCAGCCCCCAGAGGTGTGTCCCTCTGAGGCAGAGTCACCTCTCCACATCAGTTTTGTGGTCCTAAAGACAGAAAACACTGGGCAGAGAACCCACAGCTCTATGATTCTTATGGTGGTGGTCAGGATGTTCAGTGAGTCAATGACTCCTGTGGACAGTGGGAGAGAAAGGTCCTTAGCTTTGCTTGCACCTGCAGGAGCTTGGTGAAGCCTCTGGGACTCTGGGTTTGCACCTGCAGAAAGTCCACCTGTAACTGTGCATCAGTGCAGAGATTTTTTGCCTCTGGATGTGGTGCAAAGGGCAGTTCTGAGTCACACAGGTGCTGCATTGGCTATCTGCAAGTGTGGGTGCAGCTGCTGGTGTGAGCAATCACATTTTTCCTCTGCAGCTTGTGCACCAGCAAGGTCGGGATGGGCCTTTCTCCCACTCTCCCAGTGCTCCCAAGGCAGGGATCGAAGAGCCTGGCTCACCTGGGGCTGATCTCTGTGACAGGGGGCATTCGATAGGGAGCAGAGGTGCAGCCAGGGAAAGGGACCTGGGGCTGCACCCTGGGTGTTTTCCAGGCAGCTAGTTTGAGTTGAGACCTCCTTTCCCATCACAGTGCAGTGGCAACTCAGAGTTACATCCCTCACAGATGGTGGTGAAAGCCAAGCACAGGAGATCTCATTCTCCTGGTGACATCTCTTTTAAAGCTCCTTGTTTAGAAAGAATAAACTGTACTTGTCAGGGGCAAGTCTGGAAAGGCTTGGGTTTAAAGAGACTTTGTTTTGAAAATTTACTTCAAGGCCAAATGCTTTCACAGAGAAAAATGTGTCAGGCTCCCATCATGCCCTGACCAGCCAGACAAGTGCAATTGTTGTGTCCCTTGGACAATTGGTGCAATTGCTGCAGCTGTGATTCAGCCTGGCTCCTGTGCCAGGTCGCTTCTGGCACCGGGAGTCATCTCCAGGGCTGGACAAAGGGCCCCTCTCTCTGAGGTCCTCCTGGGCATGGCTGTGTGGAGGGAGCAGAACTGCTTTTGGCAGAAGTTTGGATGTGTCTGGTCCCTGAAAGAAGAGAAATGCTTGCTGCAGCTGGTGGTGCTAAGCCCCTGCCCAGCCAAATGCCTGCTGCAGGTAGCAGTCTTAGGGAAGTGCCTGCTGATGGCCCTTGAAACAGAGACAGGTTCTTGTCTTCAGGCTCTCTGAGGGAAGTTTGGCTTCTCCCCATGATTGAATCCAATAATGACAAAAATCCATTTAAGCCAAGCCCTTTCCTTGAGATGTTTGCAACATTTCCCCTCCTGTCTCTGCTTTCTGCCTCCCCCACATCTGAAACGTTGCTGTCAGCTGCCACGGGAGCCTCGCACAGGCTGCTGCTGGGCAGACACAAAGACAAATACCTGCTGAGGCTTTGCAGCTAGGCTTGCTCTGACCACCTGAGGGTTGTTCCAGCTTATTTCTGTCTTACCACAAGGCAAGCAGTGCTGATGGCACATGTAAACACACTGATGCTGCCTCAGCCTGGTTGTGCTGAGGACTGTTAGAGGTGGTTTTGTTGAAGAAGACGTTGAAAACACAGCTGGTTTCCCACCTCCTGTGCCTCTTGCTCCTCACCAGCTGCCCTCTTGCTGTGTTTGCTGCCTGCAGTTGTGACATCTGTCCCCAGTGTGGCAGGCAGCTCCTCTCATTTTCTCCTCCAGAGGTTTAAACCAAGAGGCTGCCAGCTTATGTCCTCATCTCTTAAATCAGGGTGTTGAAGGATAGTGTGTTTGAGGGTTGTTTATCCTGGAGAAGAGGAGGCTGAGGGGAGACCTCGTTGTCCTCTGCAACTCCCTGAAAGGAGGTTGCAGTGAGGTGGGGGTTGGTCTCTTCTCCCTAATACCAGGTGACAGAAGGAGGGGAAATAGCCTGAAATTGTGGCAGGGGAGGGTTAGGCTGGAGATTAGGAAAACTGTCTTTGCTGCAGGAGCGGTCAGAGATTGGAGCAGGCTGCCCAGGAAGGTGGTGCAGTCTCCATCCCTGGAGGTGTTCAGGAAACATGTGGCCATGGCACTTGGGGACATGATTTGCTGGCCATGGTGGTGTGTTGGGTTAATGGTTGGACTCTGTGATCCGAGAGATCTTTTCCAACCAAAATGACTCTGTGTTGCTGTCTAACAGGAGCACGAGAGGAATGCAGCTGCTTCAGCAGGAGCTTTCACAGGCATTAGCAGCTAGATGAAAAGGCTTCAGGAGCTCCAGGGATGTCTGCCTGTTGTTAGCTCAGGCATAAGCCATATTTGCATGGCCATATCTGTGTCCTTGTGAGATTACAGCTCCTACGAGCATGTGACTGCAGCATGGAGTGGCTCTCTTGGCTTGTGTACGCTTCACTGCCACAGAGGATGGAGAAGGCCTTGAGCTCTCCTTGAAAATCCCAGTCTTTGTTCTTCTACCTGTCAGCATATGCTGAGCTCAACCAGAGCCATGAAAAGCAGAGGTGTAGATGGACTTCCCTGGCCAGCCTTCATCTGAGGATCTGGCTGTGTTTAGGAGTTGTCCATTCACCTGGCTCTCAGCAGAGCAGTGATCTCAGCAGCACAATTAGCAGAGTGGCAAGAGCAGGAGACTGGACAGCAGAGGCTGCAAAGTGCCTTTTCTACACTGTTAGCTGTGCAACTCAAAGCTGTGCTCTGAGCACTGCAGCTACAAACCTCCCCAGCTCTTGATTTTTACTCTTTTTTTTTTTGGCAGCACTGAGTCAGATTTCAGTTGGTTTGGTTCATCATGTAAGGTCTTGTGGATGAGTCCACTCCTGTGAGATCAGGCATGAAAGGTGCCTTTGAGGCCTCAGAAGCCTGTGGTTGTCTCTGTTCCCCCTGCCTCTCTGGCAGACAACGTTGTTTCCTGGTTTGAAGCCTGCCATGGGGGAAGATGGCACAACCCAGCCCACAGCTGTGGAAATCCATCTGGTTCTGTTGCCTGCTTAAGGGCAGGATCCCCTGAAGCAATGTTCTGATGGGATGGGCAAAAGTCAGGAGTGCAAACAGATTATCCCAGAATGGCAGGGGCTGGAAGGGAACTCTGGAGATAATCAAGTTCAACCCCACTGTCAGAGCAGGTTCACCTAGAGAAGGTCACACAGGAACATGTCCAGGTGGGTTTTGAATATCTCCAGAGATGGAGACTCCACCACCTCTCTGGGCAGCCTGCTCCAGTGCTCTGCCACCCTTAAATTAAAGAAGTTCCTCCTCATGTTTAGATGGAACTTCTCAAGTTTGTGCCTGCTACCCCTTCTCCTGTCACTGGGCACCACTGAACAAAGCCTGGTCCCGTCCTCCTGCCACCCACCCTTTGAGTATTTCCAAGCATTGATGAGATGCTCCTTCACTCTTCTCTTTCCCAAACTCAACCCCCCCCTCCCAAGTCTCTGTCTTTTCTCAGAAGGGAGATGTTCCAGTCCCCTCAGCATCTCTGCAGCCCTTTGTATTATGCCTCTCCTGTTCCTCCCCGTGAAGGAAAAGCAGCCCAAGTGCCAGTCAAACCCCGTACTGTAACAATGCACCTCAGGGAAAACTTTTCCTTTTCCCCTGACAGCTGTATTCTGAATATTAATTTCTCCTCTTTGAGTGTCTGAGTCTTCCAGGAGCTGCTGTGTGAGTGCAAACATTGCCTTCTGCAGCACAGCAGCTCTCCCACTGCAAAGAGCAGGCATGGAGCCAAAAAGGAACCAGAGGTGGAGATGCTCTGTTTGTGCTGCTGCTTGTTGTTTGCTGGTTTAGGCAGATTTGGCATGAGCGTGTGTGGTGGGATGAGTCAGGCTGGGGAGCAGAGATGCAGGCAGCTGATGCAATATTTATTTACTGGCAGGTCAGAGGGAAGGAGAGCTGATAACCACAGATAAACACACAGGTATTTGACATCAGCCTTAAAGGCACTGCTGGGGCACGTGCTGTAGTTAAACAGAAAAGCCAAACGTGGTCGTGAGAGGTGTTGCAGCGTGATCCTGAGGAGGAATTGTAATGAGGACTGCTCCTCGGTGACCTGCTCTTGCCGGGAGGGCGGTGAACGCTTCACTTGATAGCTTGATTAATGACACTCAGCACAACTGCTCCGACTGTAGGGGTGGAGGCTTTGCTAATTGGAGCTGGAAATTCCTTTCCTGGTGCTTAAGGATGACGAAAACCTTCCCAGACAGCTGCAGACCTGTCTCCTACCTGCAGCTGGGTGCCAATAAGTACAGGTCAAGTTAATAAATCTTGTACTAGGGGAAGAGAGCTGGAAGAGAAGCTAGGTCCTAGTGATTCTGTGATGATTTCCTTGTGGTGTTCATAGAGGCATCTTAATCATAGAATTGTTTTAGTTGGAAAAGACCTCTAAGATCATCGAGTCCAACCTTCAGCCTGAGATCCCCATGGCCATTAAACCATGTCCCCAAGTGCCATGGCCACATGGTTCTTGTCACTGCCAGGGATGGGGACTCCATCACCTCCCTGGGCAGCCTGTTCCAATCCCTGGCCACTCTTGCAACAAAGAAATTCTTCCTAATGTCCAACCTAACCCTCCCCTGGCACAATTTCAGGCCATTTCCTCTTGTTCCATCAGCTGAGACTGACCCCCACCTCACTGCAACCCCCTTTAGGGAGTCTCCTCTTCTCCAGGCTGAACAACGTTGGTTCCCTCAGCTGCTCCTCACCAGAGCTGCTCTCCAGAGCCTTCACCAGCTTTGTTGCCCTTCTCTGGACACTGCTAACACACCACAGGAGTCTCTTTGTGGGAAGTGTTGGGACTTGCTCCTTTAATCACTGGTCTGAAATAATCTGGTAAAGAGCCCACAGGGGATTCATGACCAGTGGAGTGTAGCAGCCATAAATACAGCTGCACCTCCTTGCAAGATCTGACCAGGTGTGTCCCAAGGTGTGTACAGGGAGATGTTAGGTTATGGTTGGACTTGATGATCTTTCCAACCAGGTGATTCTGTGACTCAAAGTATTCCCATTCTGGAAGACACAGCCAGCCAGGTCTTCCACACTGCCCAAAGCTGCTGGTGACTAACCTCGTGTGCTGGACACCTCCTTGCCAGCAGATGGATCTTCAGGTGTTCCTACATTATTTGATGCTTCATCAGCTTTGTGTAGATGTTTGTCTTTAGCTTTCCAGCCAGCTGAGAGGGACATTATGAAAGGTGTCTGCTAATGTCACAGAATTTTCTAAGCTGCCCAAAGCCTTCAGGAACTGAGAGAGCATTATCAGCTTCCTCCATGCTTTGCAACTTGCAGCCTGGGAGAAACAGGATAGTTAAAGGCTTTCCTTTTCATTGTGCTTCCCAAGCTTTTGAGTTTGTATGCAAATTGAAACAGGCACTGTTAATGAGCTGATAATAAGCCCATCCCTCTGGTGCTGCTTATAAACCCAAATCTATAGCAAATTAGGTATCTCTTAATATTGAAAATCATTTCCCTTCTTTTGTTAAGCTTTTGGGTCACATCAGATGAACTGCCCTGGGTGCTTTTTGCCTCGCTCACTTTCTCCTCACGGATTTGCTCTCCATCTTAGCAAGGAACTGGAGAAGCCTGGGAAATGCTGAGAGTAGTCCTCCTGTGCCAAAGGTCAGCTCTGCCTGGGGAGTGTGGCAGGGGTTTGCATGGGATTAGCAAGATGTGCAGAGAGGCCTGGAATGTATAAACCAGATGAAAATGGGAGAGCTAAATACTGTCTGGTAGAGAAGAGAGGGTTTGAAAAGTGCCAGCAAGGGCAGGAAGGTTGGCACAACCAGGGGGAAACCCAGCTGCTCCAGAAGCCAGGGCAAGAGCTTTCCTAGTCTCCAAAGGAAGAAAACAGAATGGAGCAGGGAGGGAGACAGCCTGGCAGAGAAATGCCCATCAAGATAAGGATGCCCTCAGGGAGGCTGTACAGAACTTGTTAACATGATTTTTTTCCCCCAGTTAGATAGAATAAAATTAACTCCTGGGAAACCCCTGCTGGTTCAGAGAGCAAAGTGCCAGCAGCCTCCTTGTGCATGGCTCTGTGCTGGGGGGATGAAGCGAAGGGCTTGTGAATCTCCTGTGTGTGCCCTGTGCCCTCTGTTCACAGCTCTGCCCAGGGTGTTCTCTGAGCCCTCCTCAGCAAACAGCTGCTCTCCCATGAGATTGTTTTCCACTCTTTGCAAGGGAGAGCAATAAAATAAAACTAAAAGAACCAGAGAGGAACAGAAATGGGGGTTTCCTCTTTGCCACAGGGAAGCAAAATGTCAGGGCACCAGGAGGGGTTCTCCTGTCCTTTGGTTTTGTTTCCGATCTTAAGGCTTTTCTCTGAACAACTCAGTGGGGGAAAACTTTTGCTTTGTTGTACCTGCACATACAAAGAGGATGGAAAACAGCAGCTGGTCTGAGCCAGGAGACTGCACCAAGTCTCCCCAAGTCATGGCACCCTCCACTTCAAAGCCTCCCTTGATGGCAGAGGCTCTCAAATTTGCATCTTTCCCTGCTCCTTCAGAAGATTTTGATATCTGCCCCCAGTGATCTTGTTCTGGGCACAGAGGCGTTAGCCTGGCTACCACTGCCAGTGCAGTCAGTGCTGCTGCGCTGGCTGCCTGCTGGCTCACAGCACGATGAAGCTTCTGGGCATGTGATGTGTGCCAGGGCTGCAAGAAGGGGTAATGAAGTTCAGGTTCCTGCTAGTATTCAGGTCTCATCCCTCTGTTGTCACTGATGACCTTTTCATGGACATCCCCCACCATGTGTTTCCTTCTTTCTCCTGTGCCTCACATCACACTGCCCCAAACCTGCCCCTGTACACAAGGCAGGTGCCTGGCTCTTGGAGGGTTTAGAGATTTCTACTTCACTCTTACTTCAGTTCATGGGTTTTCCAGGGGAAGTCTGGTTTGTGGGTTGGATTTTTATTGTTGTTGGTGGTGGTTTTGGTTTAGGGTGGTTTTTTGTTTGGGGGTTTTTTGTTTGTTTGGGGTTTTGGTGGTGTGGTGGCTGTTGGGGTTTTTTTTTGGGGGGTGGGGTGGGGAAGGTGTTTAAAATGTATTTTGATTTTATTAAATAAATAAGCAAACGTTAAAAGCCAGGAAATTCCCCTCCAGCCTACAGAGTGTAGAGAAGAGGCTTTCTCGAGCTGCACCAGGGGAAGTTTAGGCTGGAGGTGAGGAGAAAGTTCTTCACTGAGAGAGTCGTTCGCCATTGGAATGTGCTGCCCGGGGAGGTGGTGGAGTCACCGTCCCTGGAGGGGTTCAAGAGGGGATTGGACGTGGCACTTGGTGCCATGGTTTAGTCATGAGGTCTGTGGTGACAGGTTGGACTTGATGATCTTTGAGGTCTCTTCCAACCTTGGTGATACTGTGATTTCATGTTCTTAAAGCACCAAACACCTTGTCATGCTTAAACTAATAACCCCAAGAAAAGGCCTTCCTGACTCGCTGGGTTTCACTCTCCTCTACTGCCAGTGCAGCGGGGTAGCTGCAGTGCGATGCAGGCTCTGCTGAGACAGGCAGAAGGGGAGGAAGAATAAAACAAAGCAGTGCATGCCATTTAATTCCTGCAATGCTCTGATTCCCTCCTGCCAGCCTGGAAATGCTAAACGTGATCCTTTGTCTGGCATATGGGGATCTGGAGAATTGTTGCTAATTACTGCAGTTGTGCCATCGAGCTTCAGTGGCCTTAATAAATACATTAAGTGCTTTTATGATCTGCCACCACCCGCTGGAATGCAGAGAGGTGCATTTGATGCTGGTTGTACTGCACGGCAAGGCATAACTTACACAACGTTAATCTGCAGGCAAAGAAAAATTGGTTTTGCTGATTTATTGCTTGTATGACTGCCAGGCAGGGCTCTGGGTGATAGGGTGGTGGTGTGTGAGGTGATGTGCAGATGCAGGGCATGCATCTCTGTCTCAGAAGGGGCAAGCTCATTGCATAGAAAGAGGCTGTGGCTGCAGGGAATCGTGGGGCCAAGTGACTTGGGATGGCAGGGAAGGGTGTTGGGAAGGGCTCGTAGTGATAAGATGCGGGGTGATGGTTTGAAACTGGAACGGGGGAGATTTAGGTTGGACATCAGGAGGAAGTTCTGCACAATGAGAGTGGTGAAATGCTGGAACAGGTTACCCAGGGATGTGGTTGAGGTTCCCATCTCTGGAGACATTAAAGATCAGACTTACTGTGGCCCTGGGCAACCTGATCCAGTTGGAGATGTTCCTGCTGACTGCAGGGGAGTTGGACAAGATGTTCTTTGAGGGTCCCTTCCAGCCTGTGAATCTATGGTCGAAGCACTGTGCAGTTAATTCAGGTCTGGTGGCAAAGGCAGAAAGCATGGGGATCTGGAAGAGGATCCCAGGAGGTCATGGTCTAGTGTTGGGTGATAGGTTGGACTCAGTGACCTCGAAGGTCTATTCCAACCTGGTCTATTCTGTTCTGTTCTGTTCTGTTCTATTCTATTCTATTCTATTCTATTCTGTTCTGTTCTGTTCTGTTCTGTTCTGTTCTATCTCATTTCTTTAGGGAACATTCCCATTATTTGTAATTACATTTAACATAAAATTATGAATTGCTTCCTAAGAATCAAATCTAGAAGTGGGAATGTTTTAGGGTCTAGATTAGTGCTTATCCAGGAAAAAAATAAATATAAGGTATGATGCCTACTCAAGAATCTTTTATTTTCACTCCCTTTTTGTTTTGTGGTGTTTGGGGCTTTTTTTAGCAAAAACTCTGTTAGTCATCTGACTCCACTCAAATTCCCATGTCTCATGCCTCAGAATCTCAATGTTCTATCATCTGCTGTTGTACCTCATGAGAAGAGGATGCTGTGGATGTCTTGTTGCTGGATCTGGTCTGATCAATAATTATGGAGTGGCTGAGCAATGCTTTAGCCAGAGGCTCAAAGAACCTGGTGGCATCAACCACAAAGGGAATTGGTGATAGTGCTGAAAAGCTTGGCACATTCTGATCTATAATTAGGGTTAGTTTGCCGTAGCTCTCTGTGAAGTCCCAAGGAATGTCAGAATCTGCTAGTAATTAGCAGGATTTCACCTGTTTGGGAGGATTTCACCTCACATTGTGCAGGCTCTGCAGACTGGGGGGGGGGGGGAGGGGAGGAAATGTAGGTTTCTTGTCTGCTTTTACTTGCTAGAAAATAAGGAGGTGAGAAACTTGTGTCAAATCTTGAAGTATAATTCTGCAATTAAAAGCCTGAGGAGAAAGTGTGATCTGAAGACCTTCAGTTTCCTAGCTGTGACATAAAATTAACAGCTCTCTTCATTCTCATTCTGGTTTAATATTCCTGCAGAGGAGCAAGCAAAAAGAGCTCCCTAGGCTGGCTTCAGTGAAACGGAGGAGCTGTTACTCAGACAATAACAGGGTATGGGCTGGGAGTGATTTTTGTTGGTACTAGCTGGGTAATGCTCACACAATGCTTTGGGGGCTAGGAGCTGATATATGTCTAATGATCAAAATTGAGAGATGCTCCCAGGGAGGTAGAAAACACTTTTTTAAGGCATTTTGTGGCTGGCTACACAGAAAATTTCAAGGTCATGCATACCCTGGCTTGCAGGGCTGCACAGCTGGTAGCTCATCTCTAAAGCCAGCAGAACTCAACTAGAAGGCTGCTAGTTAACTGTGTGGGTAAAAAAAATGGAAGGAGAAATTGGAACTACCTGAAAGTGGAAGAAACAGCCAAGAAGTGAGAAGAGAAATGAGTGGAGAAACTCTTCCCCTCATTGTGGTGTGCAAATGCTTTATAAGAACTTCAAATTGTTCCCTTCCTTGAATGGACCAATTTTCTCTTTCAAGCTGCAACAATTTGGCAGCCTTCAGCTGCTCTGAACTTGTCTTCTATTGCTAAGAATCTGCTCAAGAATCCACTCAAGATTTCAGGCCTAATTTTTGTTATAGTAGCTGAAAAGAGCTGCCAGGCCAAAAGCTCTTCTAGGAGCAGCTGGGCTTCTAACCAAAGGGAGTGTGAGTGCCAAAGGCTCTTATGGATCATTTAACAGCATGTTTTATGTAACAGAAACACATGCAAATACTTAATAGAGTAGGGAAAATTTTTATTAACCTCTAATGCTTTCCCTTGCTGCACTGGTACAATGGATCCAGGGAAATGCTGGGGAGCAGCACTGAAGCAGCTCCGTGTCCAGCAGCGATCTGTCCTGCCGGGTCTGGAGAGTCCACAGTGACACATCAACAGCCACAGCCTGTTCAGCTGAAATGACAGCTAAGCAATCTGGTCATCTGCATCCTGTTGTGGCTCATTGCTGTACTTGGGGGAATGAGGTGTGAGGTAGTGGTTGGAGCAGATGGCCAGGAGATGGACTTTTTTTGTTGGCTCCATCAGCAGGTCTTCACTGAGGCTGGACAGATTGCAGGCATGGTACTGTCTGAAATAATGCTACCCGGTAAAGAACTTGAAAATCCTTCATTACCGTCACTAGAACATAAAAAGAAAGTCTGTTATTTTAGTGTCTTTTATTTCTCACCCCTGTAAATGGTCTGAGAGGTCTTCCCCAACCAAAACCATTCCATGTCTGGAGAGTCCTTCATTCAAAGAGGGAGGTGCAACTTTTGGATCCTGGTGAGAGGTGGTGTGTGCACACCAGTGAGACATGTGTGTGCACACACGTGTGGATATCACAGAATCACAGCTATGCAGCTGTCCAGAGTTCTTTCCCTTGTCTGTGCTGTGAAAACACTGAACTGAGACCTGAGTCTGTTGGGAAGCTCCTGCAGGCTGGCAGGTTTCTCTGTTTGAGGATGTCCTATGTTTGTTTGCTGTTTGAATTGTGTAGAACCTTAATCAGCAAATAAGATACTTTGGCCTTCCTTTCCAAGATCAGAAACAGACTTAAGGGAGGTGCAAGGAGGTGCCAAATGCCACGATGATCCTGGCTCCATGGTTTTGTCTTACTCTGCTGCCCTGCTGCTCTGAGATGCGCTTCCCGTTGCATCAGCTGCTGGCAAAACGTTCAAGAAGTTATTACATGGTTTATGCTCTGGTGTTGCTTTTTCTGTACACAACAATCCCACTGCTAAGATGCTGGAGACCCTGTGTGCAGCAGCTGTTGAGCTGAGAAGAAAGAAGCCCTTTCTTTGAAAGGGAAAGCTGCCCCCGTCGTGCCCCAGTGGTGAGCTGCTGCCCGCTGGGCTCTGGCTTCGCTGCCGTGCTCTGGGGGCAAGCAGCCGCTTCCCACAGTGCAGTTTGGACTGTGCTGAAAGGGAGCAAATATTAGGCACTTCTTGCAAAGCCACTCCTTCCATTTGATCTTCTGTTATTAATTATCTGCACTTCCTCTTGTCACAACACTGGTGGTTTTTTTTTCTTTCTTTTTTTTGTGTCTTGCTGCCAAGGAAGGAGCTGCAGAGAAATCCTTTTGCTTCCATCCCAGCGACAGAAGTGGTTTCCTCTCTCTGAGGGAGTAGAGAATTGCTTTTATCAAACATATTTCATTTCCCATTGTTTCCTGATGACAGATACTACTCTTAATCTGCACAGAGACAACACTTTGAAATGGGAGAGCGGCATTCCCATCAATTGCTGTTCCGTGGATAAATCACAGCATGTCTCCCATTCTGAGTGACACACTTCTGGATTTAGGGCTGCCTTCTTTCCTCCCCCTCCTTGTCACAGTTTTTCAGTGCTAGCAACAGCCTTGCCAAAGCTCATCTGCTCCTTCAGCATTCACTCCAGCAGGCTGATTAATTCTACCACACTTTCCCCCTCTCTATGGCATAATCAAACAGGTTGACAGAAAATCAGGAAGGCCATGCTAAAAATGCCTAATGTTTTACACTTACCTCGTGGCTTTCATTAGCTCTGGCACTTCGCTACTTCTGGGTTGGAGGAACGTTGGCAAAGTCTGCCAAGGGAGAAAAAAAAATATATAAATGGGGCTTTTTACTGTTTTTTTCTTTCTTTTTTTTTTTTTTTGTGGGCCTCAAGCATGATTGTGTCACCCTTCCACGCACAGGGAAGCTTTACCGAAGAGAACATCGAGAGTGGAGGGTGCCTTATGGTGTTGTCTGCTGTGTGTTTCAAAGGCAACTGCAGTAAAAGTGGGGGATCACTTACCCAGCAGTCTCAAAATAGCCAAGAATGCCTGTGACGTGCCTCAGCTTCTCTGGTAGTGGAGATAACACTGTTAGTAACAGGAGCTGGAATTATGTATCGAGGAGTGATACGAGCAGCAGCTCTGAGTGGTTTTAAGCCTTGCATGAGCTCCCTGAACAGAGCCAGCCAGAGGGAAGTGGCTCAGCACAAGTATTAATGAATTCTCTTATGAAGGAGTGGCAAAATTAAACAGAGGTATGTCCACAGCTCAGATAAGGGCTGTGGGATGCTTCTGCTTCCCTTGTGCTGGGTCCTGCTGTCCAAGCTCTCCTCCTGTACCAGCTACAACCTGATGTACGGGATGGTGGTTAGAAGGGACCTCTGGAGATCATCTAGTCCAGCCCCTGGAAGTGTACATGTCTTGAGAGGCAGTGCCCCATGACCAGTTCAAGGGGTGATGGTTTGAAACTAAAATGGGGAGATTCAGACTGGAGAGAAGGGTTGCTTAGCCTGGAGGAGAGGAGACTGAGGGGTGACCTTATTGCTCTCTACAACTCCCTGAAGGGAGGTTGTAGCCAGGCAGAGGTTGGTCTCTTCTCCCAGGCAGCCAGCACCAGAACAAGAGAACAGAGTCTCAAGCTGCGCCAGGGCAGGTTTAGACTGGCTGTTAGGAGGAAGTTCTATACAGAGAGAGTGATTCCCCATTGGAATGGGCTGCCTGGGGAGGTGGTGGAGTCACCGTCATTGGAGGTGTTCGGGAGGAGACTTGATGGGGTGCTTGGTGACATGATCTAGTTGTTTGATGGGTTGGACGCAATGATCTTGAAGGTCTCTTCCAACCTGGTTTATTGTATTATTGTATTATTATTGTAAACTTCTAACGCTGAGGGTGGCGAGATCCTGGCCCAGGTTACCCAGAGAGGTGGCAGAAGCCCCATCCCTGGAACCATTCCAGGTCAGATTGTTTGTGGCTCTGAGCAACCTGCTCTGATGTCCCTGCTGATGCAGTGGGGGTGGACTAGATGACCTTTAAAGGTCTCTTCCTACCTGAACCCATTCTATGACTCCCTGTGACTCTACAGATACCCATGTTTGCCACCTGTGGGTGAGCAGAGCAGATCTCCTGCCACCATTGCCCGTGTAGCAGTAGCTGTCACCTCCACACCATACTGTCACTGGAGCTCAGCCCTTTGGAGCAGAGGGACAGACTGTTCTCTTCTGCCTCCCCACCCTGTGTGTACAGCACCGACTCATGAGGAAAGAGGAAGGTATGAAGTGTCTGCTGCTGCCGGGAAGAGGCAGGGATGAGTGCCAGCCCCGGGGTAAAGGGCCTGGCTGCCATGGCAGAGGCAGCAGTGTCAGGGAGGAAGGGCAACTGCTTGAACAAGTCACAGGAGTGCTGGGAAGTGGAGATCTACAGGACAGGTGTAAAAGAAGTGGAGATCTACATGGCGGGTGTAAGAGAAGTGCTCTCATGCTGAAAATAAAAGATAAAAGTCTAAATCATCTCCCTCTGAGAGTCCCCTGACTGCCACCCCAGTGAGGGCTGCATTCATGAGCACATCCCTTCAACGAGGGGAGTGATTGCTGGGTTTGCAGAAATCCTGTTTGAGTATCTGTGGTTGAGAAGTAAATGTAGAATAGATTTAAATTAGAGTGGGGTTTCCCGAGGAGAAAAAAAAAAAAAGAAGAGATAATGTAAAGACTTCCTTTTCTTTCTCAGCATAAAGATGGCAACTGCTCTGGAGAAGAGAGTGCAGCATCTTGCAGGAGAGAGCAATGTGTTTGCATATTTGTAAGGAGCTTGCAAAAATCATTGAGTTCCACCTCAACATGAGGAGAAACTTCTTTAGTGTGAGAGGGGCTGGAGCACAGGAACAGGCTGCCCAGACAGGTTGTGGAGTCTCCTTCTCTAGAGACTTTCCAAACCCACCTGGATGTGTTCCTGCACGACCTGCCCTGGGTGATGCTGCTCTGGCAGGAGGATGGACTCATCTCTGGAGGTCCCTTCCAACCATTCTATGATTGATAGAGTTATAACATCCTGGGGTGGGGGAGGCAGATACTGGGGAAAGAGAGGCAGAAATTTAGAGACAAATAAAAGAGCATGGCTTAAAACTTGCATTTTGGGTTCCTGGTTTCAGTGAATTTTAGATCAGGAAATCCTAGGGACTCATGCAGCCCTTCACAGAGCTGCTTTTGATTCACTGCAGCAGTTCCACAATTACTTGGCTTATCTCTTTGGAGGTCAGGCATTTTCAATGCAACTCAGAACACCTCTTCAGCAGATGTCTGCTTCCGCCTCAGCTGAAGTCTGGGTGACTTTTTTGTCCTCTGGCCCTGGTAGCCTTGCAGACTGCCAACCACCCTCCTGGTGACTGCCGGCTGCTCTGCCAAGAAGGCAATGCTGCTGCAAGCCTCCTGCAGCTTCAGTGCAGCAGTAAATGTCTTGTTCTCCACAGATACTTCGGCGTGATGCAAAGACGCTTAAACGTATTTGCTGAGTGCTTATTAATTTGCGGTTAGCGAATAATTAAACAAATCCCAGCAATCAAAAGGACTCGTGGCCAGTTAGATTTGCATGTATAGCACTTTCCCACCAGAAGAGAGGAGCTCAATTCACCCAATGCAGGTCTAAACTCACTGTATCTTGATTTAATTTGCCACTGACATAACATTTAAATAGCAGCAACATCTATAATCTTATGCTCCCCAATACGGCTTCATTCAAAACTTGCTGCCAGATCTAATCCACACTTAGCATACAAAGTCTTATCTCCAGGTTCCTGCTTCAATGCCTTTGAGAACATGCTTAATTTAATCTGAACAAAGGCACTGCCATCATCAGCCTCCAGCCTGATCTTCCAGTCTAGGAGATCTTTGTTGTTAAATTTGGTGCAAGCTGCGGTGCCGTACTATGGACCAAGTAAATGCTTTCAAAGCACTCTTCACCTGCAACAATACCTCTCCTTCATTTTGTCTTTTTCCTAACACAAGTAGTCCTAATGTGTGGGGCTGGCTGAGTCACCCCAGGCAACCCCCTGGAGGGATATTCATCTCCTCCATAGCCTGGCCTTCCAGTGCCAGAGCCCTGTACCTGTTGTTTGATGGCACCTGGGAAGCAGAGGGAGGCCAGGCATAGCAGACCAGAACATGAGAGTTTTGCAAAGTGCTGGCGAGGCTTCAGCTGAACATGGCACAAAATCCTGGGAAAAAATGATCTGCAGCTGGCATAGAAGGAGTCTGCTAGGAAGGTGGTGGAACGATACACAGCTTTAGAGGGGGGCAACTAGAAGAGCTTCATCTGCTGAGGTGTTTTTGACAGCTGAAAAGAGGTAGATGGGTTTCTGTAAGTACACAAAAAGGGGTGTTGGTAATTTGTCCGTGTGGCAAGATGGAAGGGAGCAGATGCAGGACAGCAGTTAAACTGTGCTGGTTGCAATAGCATCAGAGAGCAATTGTCCCAGCAGGTTCACTGCTCCTAGATGAAACAGGCCTGGGAGTGTTATGTCAGATCTGTGGTGTGCCTGGTTACTCGGGGTTTTGTTGTTGCAGTTTAATGATATAACTTACTGGAAGTGAGAGGCTTGAGGTGAGGCAAGGACAAATAGCCCTGGTGAAATCGGTGTGAATACTGGAAGAAATGGGTATGAAGCTGTCTTACAACACCACTGCAGTTGCTTCCTGCTCTTATTGCCTTCTGTAACTGATGGCACTTTTTATGTGTCGCTTTCCTCATAACTCGGAGGAGCAACCAAAACATTAAAAGATTATTGCTAGACTTAAGATCCCACAGGAATACCACAGTGAAGCCAGGAGTTCAACCATGCCTCCTCGGCTGCGAGTTTAAAAAGCAGTCCATCACAAACAGAGCATGGCACCAGGAATGCCATCATTAGGGGCTGGAATACTTCATCTAATCACTAGATAAACCAGGCTTCTCCAGTTGTCTCTACTGCTACCAACATGTGCTTTTGATTGACATGTTGCCACGTCTGTTGAATTCACTCCCTCAAATATTTTGAAGAGTTTTATTTCAATGGAAAGCTGCAGGGGTAAGGGACTATATTGAGAAGAGATATGGAAAGGTAGCAGAGGAGTAAGAGGATATAAAGGAGCTTGTATCCTCCTTAAAAAGTGTGTAACAAGCAGCTGGTGGCTGAAGTACGTTTCCAACAATTTCATTTGCGTTTTTTGAAAGCACTTAAGATCCTCCCCAGCCCCATAGTTTATATTCCAGAGAGATCTTCTATGGCAGAATCTGAGCTTGAGCACAATAATCATATTCTTTGTCACAGATCTGAGATAATAAACAATTCAGATTAGGGGGGGTGGGGAGGGTGGGGCGGATAAAAGGAGGCTTTAGGAAGCTTAATTTATTTGTAGTGTCTTTGCACTTGGGCAGTGTTAGATGAGGAGAAATTTGGCCTTCAAGCTGGCCTCTCTGTGAGCAGCATTCCTGGCTTTGCGTATCAGCTATGAAATTTGTTTGGAATGTTTGCTATAAAAATACCTGCGGGTGAAACTGACATCAGCGAGAAAGTAACTCGGGCTTGACCTTTCTCCAGCTCTGATGTGGTAAGATCGTGCAGGACGGAAACTGTAACTTAAGGAATGACTTGCAACTGATGTTTTTGCAGGCTCTGTGCATGTGCAGCAACAATCCCTGGAACCAGCTGCCCATGGAAATCAGCCTTTTGCTTCAAACTCCTTGCTTTCTGCTCAGGAGTGACCCGGGGTATGTTAGCAGGCTTAATGTCGTACCAAAGCCGTCTGGGAAATCCTCCCCTTGTGCGCAGGTATTGGACTGAATGCTAAAAGCAAACATGCTGGAGAACAGCGAAGGAGAGAATTATTTATGATACTCTTACAATTCAGCCTGTGTTTCTGTATCAGAGTGTCGAAAAGACACTTTAATGCAACACGAACTTCCTACTACCCTCCGAGCTTGCAATACTTCTCCTTGGAGGATTGTCAGAGTCACGGTCCCCTGTGAGGTACGAGAGGGGGTTAAAAGATCGATGCTCGGAGTCCACAACCAGAGCTGCGACACGACCTGAAGCCTAGAGCTCTCTCCTCTCTTTGCCCCGTGTGGCACGGCTGGCTGAGCGCATAATGGCCCTGAGGCAGAGCCTAAGATGCCAGCCCAGCTGCACAAACCCAGCCACCCTCTTTTGAGACCCCGCTGCCTTTCTCCACCCCGGCCGGCACCGCACCGCTGCCCTCCCACTGCTGCCGGGGCAGGAGGCGGCGCCTCTACGGGCAGCGGCGGGGGTGAGGGGCGGAGGCGGCTTGCCGCGTCACGTGGCACGGGGCGCTCCCTGCGGCGGGAGGGGGAGCAAGAGAGCGTGAGCTGCGCGCGCCGCCCGTTAAAAGCGACGGAGGGAGGGAAGGGGGAGGAGGAGGAGGGGGTGGGGGGAGCGGAGCGGAGCAAACCCAGCCCTCCCCCGTCACGTGACGCGGCGCGGCGGGCGGGCTGCTCACGTGACCCGCCATGGAGGCGGCGGCGGGGAGGGCGCGCGGCCGCCTCCTCCCCCCGGCCGGGCCGGCCCGCCCCGCCTCCCCCCGCCCGCGCCCTGTGCTCCGGAGTCGTTAGCGGCGCAGCCTGGGCTCCGCGGCGCCAAGCCGGCCGGCGGAGGACGAGGGGCCATGGACTGAGGAGCATCATGGGCGCCAAGGAGTCCCGTATCGGTTTCCTCAGCTACGACGAGGCACTGCGAAGGGGTGAGGGAGGGCAAGGAGGCGCGGCGGTGGGCCTGCCGGGGTGGCTGTGGGAGGGGGCACCCCGCTATGCCCCCTGTTAGCGGGTCCCCCGTTCTGCTCCTCTGTCAGCGGGCCGCGCGGCGAGGTGGTGTCTGGTGGCTCCTCACACCACCATGACAGACCCCGGCGCGGAGGCACTTGCGCCGTTCCTCTACCTCGGGCTCCTTCCCCGCCCCCTTCCTCTCCTTCCCCCCACCCCCTCTCCGCCCTTTATTTATTTATTTATTTCTCTGTCTCCCCTATCCTAATAATGGGGCCTGAGCAGCAGCCGTGGGGAGGATCTCCTCTCCTGGGCCGCCCCCCACACCCTGGCAGCAGCCCCCGGTAGCCCTTGGCGGTGCCGTCCCGCTCCCGCCGCTCAGCCCCGCAAGCCAGGCGGGGAGGGGAGGGTGGCGAGGGGCAGAGGCACCCGGCGGGCGCGCATGCCGCCAGACCCTGCCGCTGCCTAGCAGCCCTCGGCCTTGCCTTCGCTTGTCGCTTGCCGGTTCTCGGAGCCCGGCGTTGGGAAATCCGGCCGTGCCGATGTGACAGGACCGGCCGCGCCGCTCCTCTCCCCGTGCTGTCAGCTCCCGGCTGCCTCTTGCCTACCGGCTCCGCATGTTTACTTGCTGCTGTCGGCGATAGTGAGCACGCATCTGCATCTCTGGGTTGAAAGATGGATGTACCTTGTGCGGTTTATGATCTGTGTTGCTGGTTTAGTCTGTTTGTAGATACCTCCTGGAGAATTTAAAGAGGAACTAGCAAAGGGAAAACATAAACAAGCTCAGTGCTGAACACTTGCAGCTGCAGGGCTCCAAGGCGACAGGCAAGCTACACACCCTGCCAGCTACCTTGCTCTAGAACTGATAGCCAAGTCCAAGGACAAAGAGGGACAGTAATTTTCAACAGTATATGGTTTGCAGGGGGGATGGTTTTTGGTATTTGCTGCCCTATTGTGCATTCATGTGGTGTAGTACCAAGAGTTAAAGCAGTTCACCTGTGTGATGTTTAAAGCGTTGATAAAATTCTTAAGCTCAAATGGATACATGGCTGCCCTTCTTATTTCTGCTTCCATCTGAGAGGCATGTAAAGGATTGATAAGGGAGAGCTGGGAGGAGGTGGAGTGTTAATTGAAACAAATTAATGGGAAATGGGATTTTTGCGAAATACTTGGATATTTTTTCCCTTTTATGCTGGAGCCTCTGAAGAATGCTATGTCAGATAGGAAATGGAGCAACATACTGTCGAGCAGAAGAAACAAACATGTGACTCAAACTCACTTTCCTTACAGATTTTAAACATAACAGCCTTGAAGAATTTCACTGGTGGTGAAAGTATAGGAAATCTTTAAAGGCATTGGTGCATGTGGTTCTAGAGGAGCAGGAGTCATACATGTAGCTTGGTAGATGTGTGAAGCTGAATGTAACAGGAGGTGTTTGGAATAAGCTTTCTTTGGTGGAAAATACATTTGTTTGCTCAAGATACACGTGCCAAAAATTCATCAATGAGAAAAATCTGAGTGCCTTGAATTTTAAAGTTAGATATATAAGCTGGTGTGCTCCTTTAAAATCTCAGAACTTAATGTGGATGTTTCATGATCAGAGGTTCCCTTGACATAAAAAATAAGATTGGCTTTTAAAAACATGGTTTAAAATGCTTTCTTGCCCGGTGAATGCAGTATTTTCCTTTGATGTTATTCTCCCCATGCGAGGCATTTCATATTGTTTTTCTGAGGACAGAAAGGTTGTTTTAGGCTCTCTAATATAAGTTGATGTTTTGCTGATTAACTGTATTGTTTACTTAACCAGTGAATCATTGTATGTATAAAACAGGCTAGTTATCAAAACATCATTTGTTGGACCATTCCTACTTGCACAGAACCATGCTGGTACTCGTGACATTTCTCTGTATGGAAACAGTGATAATGGATCAACATAAACATTACAGAAAGAAAGTGAAATATATTTATTAGACCTTAGGAAGAAATTCTTCCCCATGAGGCTGGTGAGGCACTGGAGCAGGTCGCCCAGTGACCTTATTGCTCTCTACAACTACCTGAAGGGAGGTTGTAGCCAGGCAGAGGTTGGTCTCTTCTCCCAGGCAGCCAGCACCAGAACAAGAGGACACAGTCTCAGGCTGCGCCAGGGCAGGTTTAGGCTGGAGGTTAGGAAGAAGTTCTATACAGAGGGAGTGGTTCCCCATTGGAATCGGCTACCCGGGGAGGTGGTGGAGTCACCTTCATTGGAGGTGTTCAGGAGGAGACTTGATGGGGTGCTTGGCTGCATGGTTTAGTTGTTGGGTGGGTTGGATTGGTTGATGGGTTGGATGCGATGATCTTGAAGGTCTCTTGCAACCCGGTGTGTTGTATTGTATTGCAAGTTGTGGAAGCTCCAAGCCTGGAAGTGTTCAGAGCCTGGTTGGAAGGGGCGTTGGGCAGCCTGGTCTAGTAGGTGTCTGTGCCCATGGAAGGGACTTGAAAACTCGATGATCTTTAAGGTCCTTCACAACCCAAACCATGCTGTGATTTATGTCCAATTAGATTTGGTCATAACATTGTGTCCTGGCTGTTAAATGTTTTATATTAGGTGATATTGAGCAAATTCTTCAACTGTGAATCTTTCATATGCAATCAATAGTGGTTAATTGTACTTGTAGAAAGTAGTAATCATTCAGAATGTTGTGGTCATGTTTTTGAGACTCTTGTTTGTTTTTTTTTTTAACTTCACTTGTTCAGAAGATCTAGAAAGATACAGTGAGTGCTGCTGGTTCTGCAGGCTTCAGGAAACAAGGCTGGCTTTTACGTTGTGAGCAGCTGCAGTTTTATTTACTGCAGTTCCATTTTGGGAGTAACCAAAGGTTGTGAAGGTGAGGAGAGTTTTTGTGGTTAAACACTCACAATATAAATAACTGTAGCTAAAATGTAACTTCTCTTCAAGGAGATGAAAATGTGAGAGCAGCCTGGTGTTAATAGCCTTTTTCACCCTTGAGCGTGAGATAGTACTGCAAGTGTTATCCTTTTTTTTACTTCTGGTTGGCACAGGCAGCTGACTGCACTCTGTGTGATGTGGCCTTGTAGATGGGCATGATAAAGTTGGTTTGTGCTCACCAGTGCAGGTCACACTGAGTCTTGTTAGTCTCCCTTTTCCCCTCATGCCCTGTACAATCTGTTGTGTAGTTTGGGAGTGAAGAGTAGCAGATGCTATTTTAGACATCTGTTGTTACGAATATTGCTAAGTAATGATCTTAGAGTAGCCAGAGGCACTGCTTTGCTGCTGTGGGAAGAGGTATGGGTTCTGAACTTGTGGTGAGTGCTCTTCCTGACTCTGTAGACCTCCTTCAGAGGATGACTTCTTTCTAAGGTGGTGAAATTCATGGGCAGGTCTTCATAGGTGAAGTGAAAGAGTTGCTTCATTCCAAACTGGGCATAAGAGTGTTGACTGCTTTATCAAACTAACTTGGTGTTGGCATAAACTGGCAGTGTAGCTTGAGTCCACTGCTCTGTTTTCTCAGCCCTAAGCTGCAAGGGCAGTTTTCTTCCTAGGGCAGTGCCTCAGTTCAGGCAGGCTCCCCTAGCCCAGGCAGTCTCCTGTTTTGGGTTTTCCATCCTGTGCCTCTGATTTCTCTATTCCCATTCTATTCATTAGGCTGCATTGCTCTTCCTGAGTATTGCGCAGAGTTAGGCCTTGCCTTATGCCAAAGAGGTTCTGCTCTGAAGTCTGCCTTATCTTTTACTTGTTCTGCTGACACCCACTTCCTTCAAGGACTGTCTTTGGGCCAGTGAAACTTTGTAAAAGGAAGAACTTTCTATTGCTCTTGTATTAGCTCCAGCACAGCAGCTCTTGCATTATGCTGTGTTGTGTATAGAATACTTTAATAAGGATTCCCCAGAAAAGAGGTGACTTTGTGGTATTGATGACCAGTTTATTTCCAATCCCTAAGGACTGTATTTTCCAGTGACTGTTAATATATACTGCTCAGTGTAAATTTATGAAGGTGCTTGAAAATGATGAGATTCATGGAAGCTTAGAGCAGGTCGTGCTAACTCAGGCCATTTTCAGCTTAGATATGCTAAATATTCAGTCAGGTAACCCTTACACAGAAGAAATGTCAGTGAATCATCATGGATCTGTCAGGTTTGTGCCAGAGAGGAGGGCAGAGTTTTCTGTCTTCTTAAAGCAAGGTAAAAATTCTGATGCTCTTGTGCTGGGATGGAAGAAGAGGGAAGTGCCACAATATTGGCGTGGTCATTGAGCTTGGAGACATGAGTGGCTGCTGATAGATTTCCTTCCTTGTGTTATGATTTGTGCACAGTGACCTCTCAGAGAAAAAGAGCAGGGAAGAAAGAAATGGTGCCATCTTTCAGCAATGTGCATGCAGTTAAACCACCAGCTAAGACTGAGGCAAAACTTGCAGGTGTATCAGTTTCACAGGATTTGTCTCTGGAGAGGTCAGGAAATAGTGGATTTTGAAGGTAGTTTTCTTCCTTGTTTTTGTTACCTCCAAGAAGCCTTCCAACTGCAGAACAAGAAGCCAACTAAAGCCATGGAGACTGTTTCTACTCCACAGAAAGTCTGGTTAGTATTCTTCCCAGTGCTGAGTGATGATGTGTGATGGGCAGAGGATAAATCTTGCTAATGACCTTTTCTGTCTTGTTTGAATTTGAAAAATAGCTACATTTGTTTTATTTAAATCAAGGCATATATATTAGGTGTCTAGTCATTAACATCCTCCAGTGTACAGATGTAATAAATCTGACAAAAGGATGATGGAGAACTTGTGCAAATATCTAATCATCTATTTGAGGTTGTCCTGATCTCAGCCTGGTGACAAAAATCCATGGACTGAGCCCTTGAGCCTATCACAGACTACTTTTTATTACCCCAGACTATAAAATGAACCTTTAAAATCCCAGAGACTTTTTTTTTTTTTTTTTTTTTTTTTTTAGGGAAAAAAATGATCAGGGAACCATTTTAGTGGTTTGTTATCTTCTTTTTATATCCCACAAAAGCAGTTGTGCTACTTTCTCTTCTCTCATGCTTGTGCTCTCATCTTGTGCTTGAACACCACAAATAGGTGAACGTTCTTCAGGATGTGCTGTTTTCAAGGGGTATAAACCTGTGTCCTTCTGTTTTAAGGAGCTTTGAGTATTCAGATGCATGTGATGAAAATGCCTGGATCTCTCAGATCTCTCCCAGCCTTTTATTTTTAGCTGTCAGAATGAATAGGATCCACTGTTGAGACAGTCTAGATTATAGAGTGAGACTTGTTCTGTCAGCCAGTATTTGATGGCTTTAGGGCTCTGTCATATGATGAAAGCAGGTATGAATGCAGAGCTTCACACTTCCTGTTTATAAATCTGGAGAGCTGCAAGTAGCTGCTCAAATTCACAGAGCAGTAATTATTTCACAACTTTGGCATTCAGTTCTGCTGCTTGTTTTGGGAGGGTACCTCAGTAGCCTCTGCTGAACGTGTGCTACAAAGCACAAGTGGCTTGGGGAGTGCTACTTCCAGGAACTGATGAAAAGAGGCTGCTAGTAGAAGAGAGCTTATTTATCTGTAGTTCTTTATCTGCTGAGCTGCAGTGACCACTTTCTCTTCTCTTACTTCAGGTTCCAAGTTTAGAGAAGTGTGCTCAGTGGTTTTCAACCTCTTCTTACTTGTAACTGCCCAAGTTATTTCCTATTGGAAATGAGGAACATTTGTATAGTGGACTTAAGTCAACTAACAGTAAGTTTGCTTTCCCGAGATGCCTTTTGTGGTCTTCAGAAACTCTTCACAGAATACCAGTTGAGAATTTTTGAATTAGAGGAAAGTGTTCCCTTCTGCTTAGGCTGCTGTGAGTGCTGTGGTTCTGAGGGAGCTGATCACATAGCTTTTAGTAGGCTTTTAGTAATTCTTAGATGGTTCCCCAGGATGGCATTGGGTAAGTGCTTGAGTGTAGATGTGCACATAGTGATGTTAGCCTGATAAAAGAGGATTTAAGAGTGTAGGCATTTTATAAACAAACAATTGAGCATCTTAAACCAAAAAGCCCTCAAAACCTTAAAATGGGCTTCAGTAAATGTTTGGAGCCTTCTGGTTTGTCCTTTCAACAGGTGAATTGTGTCTCTAGTAGTAGCCTCATAATATTAGATGGATTTTTGTCCTGTCAGCATGTCACTAGAGATTCAAATCAAAAGGGTCAGGAAAGCTGCCAGATGAGTGTAAATAGATAATATCATTCCAGCCATGGTGGCTGGAAGTTAAAGGATGAGCTGAACACATCCTCACTTAGGTTATAAAAAGATGTTTTAACATTCAGAAAGTACACTGTCAGGCTAATAGATATATAATGTATTTTCTTATGTTGATTTAGACTAGAATTGAGTATCCCAACCATTTGCTTTATAGATTATATGCCTATATATCTCATAGCCCATGTAACTGTTGCTTGTTCTGCTTGATTCCATGTGTTTTAATCAATGACAAGTTATTTTCAGTCACCTCCTTCTAATCAGTGTCTAGTTTTCACTCCTTTAACAGCAAGTCTCTCTTTTCTTTTTAAATATGCCCAGAGAAAGCTGTGCAACCTCTATCCTTAGAGGAGTTCTAGACCTCCCTGGACAGAGCCCTCGCAAGCTGGTTTGAGTTCAGCGTTGACCCAGTTTGAAGCACAAGGTTGAACTAGGTGACCTCATGAGATACTTTCTAACCTGATAGATTCTGGGAAACATTTCTGTTCGTCTTGAATTTTGTAAAGCTTTGTTTTTATGAAATACAACATCAGGGTTCTAAAGCTACCTGACAGTGTCCTGCAGAGAAAATAAAACAAGGCAAAAATAGAAAGCAGGAAGCTTTTCAAAATGATGTGGAGCTTCTCTAATGAAATGTGAAAGGAAAATAAAAACAGGGGGGGCTTCTTGAGTCCTGTTGTTCTTGACCTGTAACAGTATCAGGCTTTCTGGCTCCTGGCACCATGGGAGAAATGAGTAAAACATCCCTCACCCCCTTTCTTCTGCTCAAAGGGAAGCCAGCCTACTGTCTCATTTCATAAAATAAGGCATTCAGTTCTGTAGTGCTCAGAAAAAAATGAAATCACATTCACCAAATGAGCCTGTGAAGGGATGACAAGCTTTGTGAGAATAAAAGAGCACAGCCTTAACAAGTAATGTGTTTAGGTGAGGCATGATATGTCTATTTAATTCTATAAATTAAGATGATTGCCCAGCTGCTGCTTCATGGTAGGACTGATTATGGCTTCTCTGTATTTGAAAAAAGCAGACATTGCTAATGCCTGTCATTTAAAAAAATGACACAAGATCCTCTGCAAATGGAGTGGCTTTTTGGTTAGGTTGTGAATTCATGCATTCATTCCAAAGGATTTGGTATATGGGGAGTGTCAGGCAGATCTAATGAGTTTTATGTCCTTGAGCTCTTATTATGGCATCTGTATCAGTTGGCCACTAATTACTTTTAAAATTCAAAATACAGTGAGCATCCAGAAAAGAAAGGGAGGGTGGGGTGGAATAAGTGCTGTGTTTTCAAATGCCAGAATTGTATTAACTCACTGACAAGTTACTGCAAGGACTGTTGTAAAGCAGGGCTACTCAGATGGGCTTTTTAGGGCCTCCTGAAAGAAGGTTTCTTAACTGTAGTCTATTAATTCTACAGCTTTGCTATGCATCAAGCTGAGTCCTCCTGGGTCAGATGGGCGCTGTAGCTGCAGGCTGGTTGCAGTGCCCATGGCTGGAGTGCACCAAGAGATGTTTGGTGTCTCATCTGGAACTGTACAAAGTTAGATAATTACAGACAGTTATGACATGAAGTTGTGTTCTTAATGAGTAGAAGGGTGAGGCTTTTTGCCTGCCCTTGACTGATAAGTCTTTGCCTTTGTAATGATTGTGGTGTTTGCTCTCCACTTTGCACCCTAGGAGTGAAACTGTTTGGTGATAACTTAGAGTTGTTTTGAGTAACATGTAGGACTTGGTGTTCAGTGAAGGCAGCTCAGGAGCACATTGTGTTTGATTTCAACTGGCCTGCCTCACTTCAGGTGAGCTCCAGTTGGGTGTTGACTGCTAGCTGAACACCCAGTGTTCTGCTGCTACAAGAACCCCCAGTGAGGTGGAATATGTGCCAAGATCTAGATGCAGGTCTTCAAGTTCTGCATGCGTGTTTTCAGAACTGCATGTTGCAATCTGGTCTTCAGGATTCATAATCAAACTGATCATTTCCTAGTTTAAGTTCTGAAAGAAAGTTCTGAAGATGAATTGTGAATAAAACATCATCTCAAAGCCTATTAAACCCAAATTAATTTCTTGTACTGCTTGAAACAGGTGCTTTTTCTTTAAGTTACACTTAGTCTGAATTATTGTCCAAGTCCAGGTGGTGTTTGCAGTATTGAACCACAAAAAGCATCTTTTAACATTTAATTTTCATGTGAAAAGGTCATTTACATAATGAGGCAATGAAGCCTTTGGGCAAAGATGAATGTACAAGGGAAAAAAAAACCAACCCCCACCAAAATCCATTCAGGTAGATTCTGCCTGAGAGTTTAAAAGGGTTTTATTCACAAAACTTTGAATACTATATTATTGCTAGCACTTACTGGAACAAAAACACCCTGCTTGCCTAAAGAGTGGCAAGATCCTGATGCACATTCTCTTGTCTGTCATTTCTTCAGGGCCATCTTACTTTGTTAGTGACAATTGTGCCTGTTAGCTTCAGCGCTTGCGGCTTAGCTGTCTGCTAATGCTCAGCATTTCTTTATTACATAACAAATTCTAACACTCCTGAGAAGTGGTTGGTTGGGGGGGTTTATTTGAGCCAAAGGTGGGACATTTTTTGGGAAGAGGTCATCTCTCTTTCACTGCAGTTTTATGCATCTCTCTTTCACTGCAGAACTGCGTCCAGTTCTGGGCCCCTCAATTGAAGAGGGACATTGAGACTCTTGAACGTGTCCAGAGAAGGGCAGCGAGGCTGGGGAGGGGTCTGGAGCACAGCCCTGTGAGGAGAGGCTGAGGGAGCTGGGGTTGCTTAGCCTGGAGAAGAGGAGGCTCAGGGAGACCTTCTTGCTGTCTACAACTACCTGAAGGGAGGTTGCAGCCAGGTGGGGGTTGGTCTCTTCTCCCAGGCAAGCAGCACCAGAACAAGAGGACACAGTCTCAAACTGTGCCAGGGCAAGTTTAGGCTGCAGGTGAGGAGAAAGTTCTTCCTAGAAAGAGTTGTTGGCCATTGGAATGTGCTGCCCAGGGAGGTGGTGGAGTCACTGTCCCTGGAGGTGTTCAGAAAGGGATTGGATGTGGCACTTGAAGCCATGGTTTAGTTAGTCATGAGGTGTTGGGTGACAGGTTGGACTTGAGGCCTTTTCCAACCTGATTGATTCTATGATCCTATGATGTTTTTTATTAAACTGCTGGGAAAGCTTCTGGATTTGTGATTCCTAATGGGGATAAGCTGGGTTCCAGTCCCAGTTTGAAACAAAATGTGTCTGCAGATAGCTTTTGTGCGGCTTCAGCAAATCTGTTTAAAAACTGGTGTGAGTTAGAATCAATCAATGGATTCTTCTGTGGAGAGCATCAAGCCATTTGTTATAATGACAATAAAAAATTCTTCATTGTTTTAGTGTAATACTGATATATGGCTGAGTTCTGGGAGATAGAGGAGTGTGTTTCTTGGTTAAATAACCAAATGGTTCAATAAAATCACTTTCTTTTGAAAATCTACGGACATCTGCACAGGGCTTGCACAAGGGTTTGAGGATGTGCCTGAGAGGTTTGGAGAGATGATAATCAAGGCAGTGTCTAGTGACCAGGGGTTTATTTCCCATTCTGTACAGCACTTAATGTAAAAGTGGTGAAAGCACTGGAAGCATTCTCTGAATCATTCCTTCCACTGAAGTGATTAGCTGTCACAGGTAGGCTGACTTGGTGTATCAAGTGACATTCCTCATCTCTAGGATGTTTGGAGCCTCCTCTTCTTTCTCCTTTTAGCCTATCACAACACCTAACAACTCATCAGCTGTGCTGATGAGGCTAACAACTCATTCTGCTTTCCAAGTGTGGTGTGTTTGGGGCAAAATAATCTCTGTTCTGCAATGGTATTCATGAGCCACACAGGTTAATGTGTTCACCAGTGCATTAAGGTGGAACACACTGCAAACCATCCAGAGTTTCTGGGACAAGGATGCTGTTCAGACTACCAGGACAGCCTCTTACTTGTGATGGGTGACTGGACAAAGTGAGGAGATGGGTGGCACACATTGCCATAGACTTGAATTTTTATTTTTGGAATGGTCTTAAACAGCCAGTGAGAAACTCTATACCTTAAAAAGAGATTCCCCTTCTCTTTTGGTTGAGTTCTCTAGGGGTTTGTGTCATGAGCTGCAGAGTAAGGCAGTGGAGAACAGGTGTGGAGTGAGGCAGCCACCCCAGTCATCAGTGCCATACATCTAAATATCAGCTACAAATGGAAAGTGAAGTTCTGTTTCTCAGTCTCTTGTATAACACTAATTTTGATGCTTTTCACTGGTTTTTAATGACCAAATCCTTTGAAGCTGTTTTGCTTGGTTCAGAGCCTGAATTGGACCCTGAAGTTGGGAGAGGCAATGTCACTAGGCCAAAATAGGAGATCATTGCATTCTGTGTAAAAAATACATTCCTCAACCCTTTAAAAATCAAACCTATCACAAGCCCTTTTGACTTCTCCCTCACGAGCTGTAGGTTTTATTCATATCATATCTGCCTTTTTGTTGGCTGATCTCTCAGCTGTCATCTCCTCATACAATTTAACTTCATGTTAAGTATTGAATCTGGAAGGTATGCCCACATTTCTTTTGTGTGTTGAATTGATATTCCTTATCTTAATTTCTAGTGAGAATGGAAGTGCTCAGGTTTTGTCCTGTGGCAGACTGCTGTGGCAGCAATTCCTGAACTGAAATACTTTAACAGGTATAATCTCCTGTCTCAATGCAACTCAACAAATGAGCACAAGGCTGGGTTTGGTGGAGTTTCTGACAGTTGCTTGAAATGGTCAGTTTTCACAGATTGCATCAGGTTGCAAGGGATCTTATCATAGAATCAATAAGGTTGGAAGAGACCTCAAAGATCAACAAGTCCAACCTGTCACCCAACACCTCATGAGTGCTAAACCATGGCACCAAGAGCCACGTCCAATCGCCTCTTGAACACCTCCGGGGACAGTGACTCCACCACCTCCCTGGGCAGCACATTCCAGTGGCTAATAACTCTTTCTGTGATGAACTTTCCCCTCACCTCCAGCCTAAACTTCCCCTGGTGCAGCTTGAGACTGTGTCCTCTAAGGTCATCTTCAAAGGTCATCTTGTCCAACCCACCTTCAGTGAGCAGGGACATCCCCGACTAGATCAGGCTGCCCGGGGCCACTGCATTAGTTCTTTTAAAAGTCTGAAACCTTGGATGAGAAAGAAAAAAGTGGAAGAAACTCAGAAGCCTAAAGCAGAACAGGAAGTGCCAGATTTACTAAGTCTGTGGATGTGGAGAAAAAGAACTGAAAGTATTGGGATAGTAATTACGAGAACTTCAGTTTTGTGGATTAAATTTGTTCTAAAAATGAATTTGAATGTGGCATCAGGAATCTATTTTGAGCTGAAGTAGCACTTCTTTTCAATCCATGTTTCTAGTTGTTAGGTGTTAGCCAGAAACAGAATCTTACTCTGCACTGGAAATTTCCTAGTCTTGTCAAGATGATTTTTTTTTTCATGAGGTTTTCCCTGACAAGGAGAAGCAGTAAAATCCTGGATTTGGGTTTAAAAATCAGAGAAGTGGATTTGCACTTAAGCACCAGTTTTAAAAACAAAGCAAGCAAAAAAAAAAAAAGGCAGCAGCAGCAGTCAGTGCAGCCTGCCTGGCTTGCTCTGTATTCTGTGAGGATGCTAACCAAGGTTGTTATCAGTGGAAAAGCAATAAAAGAACTTTTTGGGCCTTGCTTTCCAGTCTTGCAGCTAACCAGAGAATCTTTGTTTTCTGGAAGAATTAGAATCATTTTTTCCCTCCCCACTTAAAAAGTCTTCCTCTTTTGTGTGTGTGTGTTACCTACAATTCAGTGCTGTCTTCTAATCACCTTGCTTAAAGAATAGTCCTGTAAATATCTTGTGTGAACTAATCTTGGTCTTCAAATAATGAGTAGATTGCAGTGTAGACAGGTTAAAGTGGAAGGAACCATAATCTGCACTAATTCTGGTGTAGAACTCTGGATAACTAACTGCAGAGGCCAGACAACTACCAGAATAGAGGTTGGAAAGCAACATATAAAGTATTTGATAAGTAGCTCTTCACATAAAATGTTCATAATTTATTATGTAAATGTACAGCTTCTATAGAGACTTTAATGTCCTTGGGGATATCTTGGGAGCCTTTTCAGGGATTCAGGGAAAGGTTCCAACTGCTGACACTATTCAGGGCATTGTAGCTCCTTGGTGTGAAGTCGTTCTAATGCCTTTTCTGTTTGTGTGCTTCTCTTCTGTGAAACAATGGCCAGTGTGTTTCTGTGAAACTCTGAAATTTGAGTCATCCCAGCGATCTGAACTGGGGCAGTAAATGGACTGGAAGGTAGTTTCCCATCCCATGGTGTATCTAAATAGGCTGTTTCATTCTTCTGCATGTAGGACCTTAGGGATAGCATACATTTAATGGTGAGTATTTGGAAGGGGGCTTCAGGAGGCACAGGAGTGAGAATGGAGTTTGGGACCAGTGATGCTAATTATTTCCTATTGTCTGTTAAAAACCATCTCAGATTCAGTTCTTGGTGTTCTACCAAACATGCAGTGGGGTCCCAGAACTAACCACATCGGAGTTTTTCTTTTCTTTCTCAGCTATGTGTGCTGTGTCCTTTGTGATTCTGCTTCTGTTTTGCAGTCATTCACAGACTGTGTAGCAAAATTCTTCTGATGTGTTTGTAACAGTGGAACAGAGGATAGGAATTTGTGACCTGACACTAGAATAGTTCACTTCTGCATCCGAGTTTGAAGTTCTCTTTTAGGCAAGTGTGTCTTCAGGAGTTGAAAATAGGAAGGCTCAAAATACAGAGGCTTCCATTGTCCATCCGCTCTGTGCATGTGTGAAGTGTTTGTGCCAAAACAGCCACTTCCAAGTGGGTAATATTTTTCTTTTCACTTTAGAAATAAAGATTTACCAGTGTGTAAATATCTGAATCTTTTATTAGTCCTCACACACAATACTTCACATTGTACCTAAGTATTGCACTCAATTAAGAGTTGGCTCTTTTAGCTGCCAGAGACTACCACTTGAATAAATACTTGACCAAAACTATACCAGCAACTGCAAAGAGGAACTCCTTGCCTTTAGCCCTCACTGGGGGGCAATAGAGACACTGCCTTCCTATGCAGAAGTTGCAGATTGTTTAATTTTCAGGCTTAGCTTATTTATTTTTTTTAATTGAATAACAATTCCTAGTGTAGCTGCATTGAGTGCTGTTGCCACTGCTGGCAGAGAGGATATGAAATATTCATTTCAAGACAATTTATTTTGTGGCATGGTCCTTACGTGGTGTTTGTGTTTACATAGCTGGCATTTCCCTTTGCTTTTCATTTTATTAGGCTGCTTATTTCTTGGAAATGAGGTACATAATGGCATTTGGTGTAGCTTAACAAGCATAAATGTATAGATGATTTTCATGGTGGTAATAAAGTGGAAGCAGCTTTTCTGACTAGTGAGAGAAGCTGTTCTGCTCACCTGTGACCATCCATTCTGTATGTTTGCCAGGAAAGCTGATGAAGGGGCAGCTCAGAAGAGCAGTTCTGCTTCTAATCCAAATTGGACTCAACACCCACTTTAAATCCTGAAAAGATCTTTGTAGGAAATTGTAGGCAAGCTACAGAAACTGTGGAGAAGCAATAGGAGAAAATGGTAATGGAAACGGAAAGAGAAATGAGGAATGCTGAGGGTGAAGAGGATGACTGTGCTCAGGTGAAGGCAGGCATCCCAGGCAGAGTTGCAGCCCTCCAGGGCTTCCGTGACTCCTGACTGATTTTTGTCCAGGCTTCTCTTTCCTGGAATGGAGTTCAGTGTTCCTGGTGCTTTTGCTGCAGGATGGCTTATGCTCTGTGTTCAGAACTGCTTCAAACTTGGACCTCCATCTCCTTTTCTTTTGCTTCACTGTACTGTCCCATGCCTGGCTGTGCTGGACAGCCAGCTGGGTGAGTTTTCCCTTCTCCAGGGGCATCAATAATTTATTCATAGCATCCAGAGTAGTAACAGCACCTCATCATGCAAGAGGCATAAGTGATCCAATGTGGCTGAGAAGGGTGGCATCCTGCCATCAGCAAGGGCTAGAAATCACTGTTCAGTCACACAGAATGAGTTTACCAGCTCTTTAATTAAGAACAGTAATTACTTTTGTCCCTAATATTGCAATCTGTTTCACTGGATTTTGCAGCAGTACCTATGATAAAAGTTAGTTTAATGCTCTGCAGAGGCTTCTGAATTTTCAGGTTCTTTCAGGTTTCTTCTGTAGCTCACAGAGCTGGACTGGCAAGCATCTCAAAAAGCTGGGCTCCTTTAATTCCTGAGGATATAAAATATAGCAAATAAGATCTAAATGCTCAGATGGTGGGAGGATTATTTCACTGCTGGGGCTATTATGTAGCAATTCCTATCCACACCGGTCTTCTGGGGAGGGTTGTCACAGAACAGGGACTGATTAGCTTTGCTGGAAGCAAACATGATCCAAATAGCAACGTGACAGTGTGGAGGTACTTTACAGATGGATAAAACAGGCTGGTAATACTTAATGGCATTCTTTTTGAGGATGGGAACTGTGAGAAGAAAGCTCTTTGAAGATTAAAAGCGTCACATAAATGCTAAGTATTCATGTTAGAGAAAATTGGCAAATCCTATTGTAATAACTAAATCTTCTGCTCTCTGCACACAAGATGTTAAACCTCTGATATGCATTATGGTGAGGTCTAAGAGAACCAAGAAAAGCTTCATCCCCAGGATGAGCCACTGCTACCAAAAAACCAAAGACTGGGGCGGGGGCGGGGAATACAAGTGGATGGAATACTTCAACTTTAATATTTTTAAATACCAAAACTGTTAAATTCCTGCTCTTGGTAAGTGCCCTGTTGAGGCTGTGAAGTCTTTAGTGAGATGCACTGTGGAATTTGACTGGTGTCATTTCTGATGGTTATGAAAGATCCCTTAAGAGTAGCTTAATTTTTGGTGGGGTTTTTGTTGCTTGGCTTTGGTTTGTGTCTCTCTTCGTGTGTCTGTTTTCCCTCAAAATATTCTCAAGTGAATTCCTTTTTGGCAGGACCAGGTGGGTGTGGAGGTTGTCTTGTTAGTCATAGCTGATTCATTTATCTCAATTGTACTTTGCAGTTTATCTTTCCTATTTGGGGGTTGTTCCCAACCAAACTTTATGTTCACTCGCAAATTTCACCTCTTTGAAGCTTTTTTAGCAATGGCTTCGGTGCTTGACAACTTCATAACCGCAGCCATTAAGTCACAATAAAGGCTAATGAAAAAAGTAATAAAATTTCCATGTATAACTAGGATGAAGATTCCTGGGGGAAATATTGAGCAAGTGATTACAGGGAAGATAATTGTCTGGTTAGAGAATTATATGCCCTGTGAGTTGGAGAGTGAACCTGCAAAATTGTCACTTAAAAATCAAAATATTGGAATTATTAAAAGCCAAGCTGGAGGTCAGGAAGAGCTTGAGGTAGGTGAATTTTGCTTACTTTCTGAAGGATGAGCAAGTTGCCTGCTTTATTAAAATTCAGGTTTGGTTATTTTTAGTAGAGAATAAATGCAGTGTTATGCTGATGCCTGCAAATTGTTGCTTGCTCTGTATACTTGAGATCTGCAGGGCTGGTGGTTGTGTTTTGCTTGTGGCTTTTTTTTTTTTTCCTGTCGTGGTTTTACGTTATTAAGACACTGACACAGCAAGCTGGTTTTCATCCAGTGGTGACATTGGAAACTCACATTTTTGTGTGTTTGTGAAGTATTGTGGACATTTTGGTGCTTGCAGTTCTGGGGATAAGTGCCACTAGATAAATGGTAAGGTACTTCAGTCAGATGAGCTCAAACTTTCTTGACCCCTCACCTTAACTGAACTTTCTATCCTCTCTGGTTTTTGCTTCCTGCTTATACTGTAATTTGTTTCCTGTTTTGATTTTCAGCATTGTTGATACCCTGTGGGGTTGGGGTTTGGTTTTTGTGTTTGTTTTTGGGTTTGGGGTTTGTTGTTTTTTTTTTGCTAGTCACCTGTAAATCAGAATAAATAATTTATTTTCATGTAGCTCTTTTGGGCTTTTGAGACCTCAAGATTTTATCAGCTTTTTGGTGCTGTTACTGCTGCTGCTACTAATGGAAGTGATGACTTGTTACTTCTGTGACTCTGGTGTAAATAGAGGTTGCCAAATCACTGAGATGTTTTCAGCAGCCACTGCTTTAATAAGATGAAAGGAAGGAAAGCAGATACACACGTTGTTTGTGTCCAGTTTGTTATAATTAAGTTAATTGGCTGTCAGTTTATAGTAGCCATGGCAGATTAACTCTGCCTACCCTCAGTTAAGCTACTGGGATTCTGTCCTTTTCACTGATTAAAGCAGCTCTTTGGTAGTAGCTTCTAGTACTGTCACAGAGCATCTTAGATCATTTATCAGCCATCTGTCTGATGTAGACCAGAATTTATTTTCATTTTAGGATTGAGACAACTAAGACAAGGAGAGGTTAAGTGTCTCTTGCCTGGATGTCTCGGGCAGTATTACAAGAGTTCAGATGCTGGTTTTATTGTCTACGGCAGCAGACAGCTGTATGCTTTTGAAAGCTGCACTTTGTATCTCATTCTGCACCCAGCATTTCAGATCATCTCTACTTGGATTTGAAGGGTAGATGAAGCAGCATGGAGCAGGAAGGTACTTTTGTGGCTGCTCTGGCTTTCCTAATAAACAGCAATTTAGTGTGTCAGTACTGTGCTCGCTCTTGTCGCACGTGTCATAGGTAAGGTATATAGTAATTATGTTATGTAAGCTGTGATAAATCCATTAAGCCTGACTAACCACTTCTTTTAACCTTTAGACAGGCTCCCTTCAAAATGAATATTTGTTTCTTACAATGCTTAGCATTCACGTGGGAGCTGCTGCATCTGAAGCAGCAGCGCTCGCTCATAAATTTTGGTCTTGCCTCTCTTCAGTGCATCTGTAAATCTTTAAACTTCTCTGCAAGGGCGTTGGAGAGGGGCCACATGCTGAAAGATGGCAAGACGACTTACTCTTGGTTGTTGCTTTAGGTGTGAGCTAGTTACTGGTGCCAAGCAGAGGATGTAGTGCATGGCAGTTCTAGAGTTTTGTCCTCACAGATTGCATTGGGTTGGAAGGGACCCTCACAGGTCATCGTCAGTCAGCAGGGGCATCTCCAACTAGATCAGGATGCCCAGGGCCCCATCGAGTCCTGAATGTCTTTGAGGAAGGGACCTAAACCACATTTCTGGGCAACCTGTTCAGTATTTCACTACCCTCATTGTGCAGAACTTCCTCCTGATGTCCAACTTAAATCTCCGCTGCTGCATTATCAAAGCTGCTTCTCGTCCTATCACTGCAAAGCTTTCTAAACAGTCCCTCCCAAGCCTTCCTGTTGGTCCTCTTTAGATACTGAAATGTAGCTCTAAGATATCCCTGGAGCCTTCTTTTCTCCAGACTGTGCAGCCCCAATTCTTTCAGCCTTTGTCACTCAGTAGTGTTCACCAGTAGTATTCCTAGTGTGGCACCATTGAAAAAAAAAAAAAGAAGATTTAAACTGCTTACAGTATGTGAACAAAGCAGACTGTTGGGGTCATATGTGCAACCTTAGCTTAGGCTCATCAGACTCTGAGGAAGCATGTGAGAACTATGTGCTGTAGATACCTCCATTAGTGAGGAATTGGCTTGGATGTGCCCATTTTCTTCTGTTTCTTTTTCCAAACCAGAGGGGAACAAGGGAAAATATCAACATTAGGTGTGTTTAGTTATGCAGCCATATTTTTATGATGACTCTTACTGAATGTCACTAGCAGCCTTGTAACAGCAGAGCAACTTTTGCTGAGGCAAGTGTTTGCTTCCCAGCTAGCTGAGTTTTGCAGGGGTGTTTGTTGTCTGAAGTTGTTCTGTCCTTTTCTGCCCGACCTTGGAAATGAGAGAGGCTGTGCTGCACGTTGAACCGTACGTTACTCACGCTGCATTTTAAAGCTCCAAGATAAAGACAAGGAGGTGGGGGTGGGATTAGTGCTACAGGATGTGGAAAGAAAGAAAAAAAAGTTGCTAAAATGAATAGAGAATGTGTCTGCAAAACCTGCCAAAGGCCCACTTTAAGGGTTGATTTCCTCCAGCTTAGTTTAGTTCAACTTGAATTTAAGGTATGTCTGAAGATGTTCCTTTAACATTACAGAACGTGTAAGCAAAAATAATTTCCTTCAGCTGCTTGAAGAGGAACTGTAGTATATTAATTTTGGGGTTATCTACACTATTCGGGCTACAATTGTTACGTAAAACAGACTTCAAGTTGAGAGGTGTTGATGAAGCACATGTAACTATCAGGGAATTTGAATGCTAAGAGTAAGTGCTTTGAGTAATGACCCTTGGTTTTACTTTGTTTTTCGTTTTAAGGAGTGCCTTCAGCTGTGTTCCCTGCCTTCCTTTTTCAAATGGAACACTAAACCCTATGGCCAGAATGTGGCTATCTAACATCAGGCTTCTACAGAAACGTGGCATGTTTTTTTCTGAGACAGATTCCCTGCAGCTCTGTTTATATCAGTGACACAGTTGGCAAGAATCCCCTCTGAAATTCAGGTCACTTTTACATGGGTGGCAAAATAAGGTTTAAGTCTAGAGCTCAGTGTCTGGGCTTGCATAGTTTGAGCTTCACATCGAGTTTGATCCTGAAAGGAGAACTCCAGGATGACTCAGTGGGGAGAAAGCAGAGCGGAGAGAGTGGTTTCCAGTGCTGAACAGTACTACAGCAATCATTACCTGGACAGATGTGGATTCCAAATCCATGTAAGCAGCATTAGGTTTAAGTAACACTATTAAACTAAAAATACCTTCAGCAGTTGGATGAGCTGAAGGTTGGTTACAATTACTGTGAGCTGAGGTGACACTTTCAGCTGAGGTGGCATGGTTTCATTTAAACTTTATTAAACAAGCTGGAGCTCAACTATTCCCTGGGGGTTGGATGCAGCACTAATCTTCTGTTAAACTGAAATCTTTAACTTTCTTGGAAACCATCCAGCTAAGGCAGCACTAAGGAGTTTGTATTAATAAAGTCACCAAGACAGAGCAACACAGTCTGTGACTTCTCCTTTTGTGGAAAAGATTTTCTTTTGAAGTAGGTAGATAATATTTTTAAGAACTGGAGTACAGTGCCTAACTACTGAAACTTGGCTTTATTGTTTTGAATTAGAGCCTTACAATAAAAAGTTAGTTTCTACAGTGCTGAAATGTAAAGACTGAGGGGGTGTGTGTGTGTGTGTGTGTCCAATTGCATTGCTTTCTCTGCAGTAAAACTGAGTTTGTGGCACCTGTTATATTGGTAGGAGTGATGTACAGATGGTTTTTGCTACCATAATCTTATTTTGGGAAGTCTAACATGTTGTGGTTTTCACTGTCAGGTTATGAATGCAGCAAGAGAGTATCCCATAGTGTGGTGTCTGTCTCGAGTGTCTCGTGAAAGCAGGTTGTGAATGATCTTTTCTTGAGGTGTTTGTAGACAGCTGTCTCCTGAAAGTGTTTGGTAAGGTGGTGCCTTTGGAAAAAGTGAATCAACTTGCTTGAAGGAACTTCAGTCAGTGTAGGAAACAGGGTTGTTGACCACATTCATGTCTGAAACTGGGATTAAAAATATCCCTACAGTCATAGAATCACAGACTGGTTTGGGTTAGAAGGAAACTTAAAAGATCATCTAGTTCCAACCCTCTGCCATGAGCAGGGACACCTCCTACTAGACCATGTTGCTGAAGGCCCTGTCCAAGCTGGCTGTGGTCTGTGATGCTTGCTGTGTAGGACCTGTGGACTTGAGAGGACAAAAGGTAGCTCGTGGTTATGTGTTCTTATTTTTAAGGCTATTGTCCTAATAGATTGCTTCTAGAAATGGTCCATTCATAATGGGAGGCTGGTTTTTATTTCTTCTCAGCACAGCATCGCATTCTACCTCTGTGTTGTATCACTGCTGCCCTGATTTTGTATTCAAGTATTTTATTTGTCTTCCAGACTCATGGTAGACCTTGATAATATCTTTGATTTATGCTCTGCCCATTTCAGTAGTGCTTTCATGTGCTTCCATCTAAATGTATAATGAACTTACTTTTATAAAGCTTTGCAAATGATTTTAAAAGGCCAGCATCAGTCATTTTAATGTGTCCTGGGGAAGGAGTGGAATCACCTTTGCTGTAATTCCATGACCTGTTTTGAAGTTTCTGTGAGCAAATAATAATAGTAAGTGGTCTCTAGGACAAGTAACTTGCTGTGGACATGTAACATGGACTAGCAGCATCACTTGTCTGCAATTAGATGATATACTGACAGTTCTCTTTGAAGGTCTTGGTAGGACTGGTTGACAAGACTTCTTCCCAGCCTTCAGACTTCTTCACAGCCTTCTCCTCACCTTCAGTGGGAGTCCAGTCACTTCTGCATTTCCAGAGGAGATGCATGTGAGGGATTTTCCTATTCTTGAGCACTGCCAGACGTGCACACTTGGCAGTGGTAGGTGCTCACCAAGTGCTGATGACTGCTGCCCACGGTGCTCTTGGGAGGACTCTGCATTCCTGAGATCCAGTTGGGCTTTTCATCGCTCTGCTTGCGTTCTTCCCCCGTGATACAGCCTCCTCTGTCCTGCAAAGCTGTGGAAGAGCAGCACTGCAAGGTTGAACTCATTCACTGCTCTCTGTTACATCAGAGGTTAGCACACAAAATACTGTTCTGTGCAGTTCTGCCACCACAGAGGTGATTGTGTTTCAGTGGCTCTGAGAAACATGTAACTTGTTTGGTGCACTCAGGGATGTAAGGTGATCCATAAAATATCTCTGGAGTACTCAATATGGTCCAGAAATTAATTTCTGTTAATACAGGTATTCTCAGAATGGAAGTGCCAGTCCATTTTATGATTGTGAGAGTGCTTGTCTGACTAAAATCACTTTATAGGCCAGCCTATTACACATGGCTCACATTTACTGGATAAATAAAATCTTCTATTAAAGCAGTAATTGGAAGTTTGACATGGCTGTGGGCTGTTGTATTTCTTTCAATTAATCCTAGCAAGCAGATAGTGCACAGGCATAACTCAGCAAGCTTGTGCTCATGCTCCTTCTGAGAACTGCCTCTGCAGTAAGTGAGCTCAGCAGTGAGGGCAGCTGGAAGGTGACTGGAGTTGTGAGAACCTGCTCTGCTCAGGGATTTGGGGGACTTGGGGGTGCAGCAGGAATGCAGTGCTGAGCCAGTGTCACAAAATGGTATGGGCTGGAAGGGAACTTTGGAGATTGAGCCCAACTCCCCTGCCAAGGCAAGTTCACCTACAGCGGGTCACATGGGAATACATCCAGGTGGGTTTTAAATGTGTCCAGAGATGGAGACTCCACCAGCCCTCTGGGCAGCCTGTTCTGTGCTCCATCAGCCTTATATTAAAGAAGTTCCTCCTCATCTTTAGATGGAACTTTTTATGTTCAAGTTCGTGTCTGTTACCCCTTGACCTGTCTGCTTTAGCAGTCTCAAGGTTTTATTCCTTTAAACATGAGGTGGGGAGCTGTGACATTTAAACACCACATAGGGCAGGTTACAGTATTGTACCAGCCTTCTTCTGCCAGATGATTAAAGTGTGCTTGTTTTATTAAGACAAGATACCTGCTGATGATAACTTGAGCATGTCTTTGCCAGAGCCATGTTAATTGATAGCACCAGTCCTGTGTGGCTCACTCTTTAAGTTCATTTCTTAGATACTTTGATTTTAATATCTGCTGGTCAAAATCAGAGTCTATAATAAAACTGTAAAAGAAACTTAACCCAGTTTCTGTTTTACACACAGTTAAGTCACTAATTGGCTTTAATGTTAACTAGGATTAAGATTAGGGAAGGAATGTTTCAGTGTGATTCAAGGCATGATTTTTCTTTTGATGAATGAATTAATTGGTACAGAGAAATTTTAGAGAGAGTGCTGGTTTGGCTCTCAAGTGTTCTGCTTTATTTTGGCTGACAAAAAGCTTGACATGGCTTTTGGCTGTGCTAGTGTTGTTTCTGCCTGGCATGTTGTATCAGGGGAAGGAAAATGCCTTGCTATAAATACAGTGGAGCAGCTATCGTGTACAGCATCATTTCTTTTGGCTCTCGGATGGTAAATAGCTCTTTCTGCTCGCCATGGGAACTTGCATGTGATGCAGGTCATGGCCTCTTACTCACTGCAGCTTGACTTTTGACAGAGGACTTGTTCTGTTCAAGCAGATACTTCACTTTTTAAACACTTGGCTAGAAAGTTGCTTTCTGCTTGTAAAACTTGAAGGCAGGGAGTGCTTTTCAGGAAGCCGGCGTGCAAGTCGAAACGGGATGTCACCAGGCTTCACATTTATGGGTTGTGAACAAGTTGGAACAGGTTTTAGCTGGCAAGCAGAGTGTGCAGCAAACTCTTAGGTGAAGAATGACATTTAGTTCCTGTTAATTCATGCTTCACTGTACTGTTATGAGCATGTAAATGGTGATTAAATATTTTATTTTTTCATACACACAGAAAGGTAGACGAGAGGCTGGATGAAGCTTCCTTAGCTGCTCTGTTGGCTGCAGGTCATTTCTCTGGCTTGCATGCCATGTCAAATGGATCAGCTAGCTGTCTTACTGTCCTTTTGTGTGACAAAAATGCTGACAAAACATGGTTTGATCCATATCATCAGCCTGGATGGGCAGGAGTAAAGCCATGGGTGGGATTGCTGGGAGAGGAGACAGAGGAGCATCATCTGGTTTCCTGCAATGGTGTTGGATTAATCGCTCTCCTTCTCTAGGCTTTATCTCACTGTTGTCTTCCCCAACCTTTGCCCTCCAGCTCATCATCAACTATGTTGATTTAGAACAAATTCTAATACACTGTTGTAGTCAGAGAAAAGTTAGGCAGTGAGCTGTTATGTTGATTGATGTTCAATTAAGGTCTGCTTCACCTCCCTTTTTTTGGTAGGATCTCATGTTCTAGTAGTCAGATTTTCCCACTGTCTAGGTGAAGTCATGCATTTAATTTCTTCCTGTCTTTTGCCTGTAAGGGTAAATGTAAGGATTTGGAGATCCCTTAAGCTATTAAATTTCTGTGACATATTTATTGACCAAATCTTTTCTTTTCCCCTCCTCTTTTCTCCCTCAACACAGTTACAGACATAGAGCTAAAACGGCTGAAAGATGCTTTCAAGAGAACTTGTGGACTCTCGTATTACATGACTCAACAGTGCTTCATCAGGGAAGTTCTTGGTGATGGAGTCCCTCCAAAAGTTGCTGAGGTAATCTGTGAACTTGCTGTGTTTTTGAGGGGGCAAAGGTGGTTGGTGATGCACACCTCCAGGTGTGCAGACAGATGTGCCTGTACAGATACGCAGGCTCGTTTCATGTCATTCCATTCTTCAGACATCACAATGTACATTCTCCGGGTGATGATAATGTTCCAGACTTGTCAGTGGTGTGTTGCATGACTGAACTGCTGATTCCACCCTAACTAATAGCTGGCAGGTGACTTTGAAGTGAACCTGAATATCCAGGTGTAAATTTGAAGGAGTAAAAGGCTGGCAAGATGTAATTCTATACATGGCCATTAGAGAATGATTTTATTTACTCTGGAGATGAGCTTCCTTTTGCTTTCCCTGAGTTGTTTTATTGGGGTTTTTTTTCCACTTCACTTTTGAAAGTGCAGATTAATCTTTACAAGCTCTTAAAAAATAATTTTGTGTATAATAAAGATAAAAATTAACTAAAAAGTAGCCAGAATGAAAATAACACTTCATGGGTATAAATTTTGTGTATCTATATCAGGAAACAAGCAAAAAAAAAAAGAGTTAACAGCATCCTGTACCTGTGCATGTTTAAAACCATCATTTCCTTTCCTGGTGTTACCTCTGCCTTGAGAGAGAAAGTCAAATATTCTTGGTAGAGAAGAATAAGATTAGCCAGACATTTCAGATGATCTCTTCCTCCACGTGGTTTCTAATCACAGCTGCTATTCCTGGTATCTTTGGTGTTACTGACCTCACAGGCAGTGTCCAAGTCTCCCAATTTTATTTAGGTAATGTGAGGAGTGAAGTGTGCATTGCAGAAGGTTTAACACTCTGGCAGAGGGTTACTTCCCCCCACCAAAGCTTAATTTTTTTTTTTTTTTTTCTTCCTTATGTTTTCTGCTTTTCCTAAGTGTTGATAATGAGGCTGCTGTCATTTGCCTCTGTCATATAGTTGTCAGATTGATTATCTTTTTATGTGGAGATTTCAGGCCCTGAACACAGGAAAAACTGCAATCAAAAGGAGGTTTAGGATCTGCCCGTGGCTTAAAGCATGTCTTCAGTAGTCACTTCTGTGTTTATTGTCCTCTTTGACTGTTCAGACTTTCACATTCTGAGTTAACCTGTACTTTTTTATCCCTTCTGTGCCACTATTAAGAATTAAATGGCTGATTCAGGTGAAGTAAACTTTTGGTCACAAATAGACACTCCTACTTTTCAAATGTCTGCTGGCCACTTTCTACCTTAAAAATCTGTCAAAGACACAATTTTGGTGGTGATTGCCTCTTCTAACACTCATTACAGTGATATTGCAGGTTTGGGGTTTCCAGTTGGTTGAAGTAAAATTAATGGGAGCATCATAATTGGCTTTTGATGTCGTCTCATTAAAGCTGGCACTTTGGCACCTCAGCATCCTAGTACCAATTACTGTGGACTTCTAGCATTTGGGTTATTTTTACATTTTTATATATATATATATATATATATACACAGATAGATATAAATAATCATAGCAGTAGTCATATATGTGAGCTTGAGTACTGCAAATCTGGACCAAATTCGGGTTTGATTCTCCTTGTACCATACAGGGATGCTCTGTTCAAAAAAGGCTTGGATGTGGCACTTGGAGCCATGGTTTGGTTGTCAGGAGGTGTTAGGTATTAGGTAATAGGTTGGGCTTGATCATCTCTGAGGTCTTTTCCAACCTGGGTGATTCTGTGATTCTAATTCCTGGCTTCAGGATGTGGAAAGGCAGGCAAAGTCATTAAGCAGCTTACAGCCTTGCTCTGAGTTTTCAGCCATTCAATCATTAAAATTGATCAGTTTGATCCTCAGATTGCAGGGCTGTCTTTGCATGCTTTGGGTAGTAGTTTTCCATAACTGAGTAGTGGTGCCTTCAGGAATTAATGAAATCAAAGCAGAGTTTTACAGCAGGGACATAAACCACAGAGTTGAAGCCGGTGGAACTTGGGTCAGACAACTCACATGGTTGTTGTGCACCTGAAGCACACATTTGAAACGTTCAGGACAGAAGCGTTCTGGAAGGATCTCTTGGAAGAATGAGGCTGAAGGTATTAAATGACATTCAGATGAGTGCTGTTTGTATTGTTTTAACTGCAGGAAAGCTGGTCAAGTGATGAGAGGCATGAGCACACCATTTGTTTTTAAAGCTAAGGAAATAATGTGTTTGCTGTGTGCAGATGTGGGCACCTTGGTAGAAAAAATAGTGTTCAGAGGGGATGGAAGGACAAAATGCTGATCATGTTTGCAGAAAGTGTTTTTAATACCTTTGTATTTTAGACTGAGGAGGGGAAGAATGTTGAGAAAAGACCTGACTTCAGTCCGTGAGTCATGTAAATGACTAATTGGATTAAACCTTTTATATATACCTACAGATGAGACAGTTTATCCACAGCACTCTGTGATACTTATTAAGTAGTTCAGTGTCAGTGCATTTATTTATTTAATTTTTTGTCTCCAAGTGTGACTAATTGGTTAAGAAGCTGCAGTTCAAGTAACACAAAAAGAAGAGGGACAATGCCAACAGAAACATGAAGGGCATGTTGAGGGGGCAGCCACAAGAACACAGGCTTCTCAAGTACAGGGAGAAACGAGGGATCACAAGGATAAAATCAGGAAGGAATCCAGGACATTTTATACTCTAGAGAAAGGAGCCAAAAGAATGCTTTGAGCATCCTCTCCTGCTCTTCTAGCAGGCTTACTGGAGTGAAGGGGCACAGGGCCTGGAGGGAACACTTTGTATAGACTGAGCTTTTTTTCTTTTTTAGCAGAATAGGAACCATTTTGTTGCACTCTTCAGTTACCCATGAAACATGAGGTGTCAGACTTACAGTTGATAAAAAAAAAAAAAAAAGAATCTGTCTGTGTGCCAGGTCATAGAATCATAGAATCAGAATCAGTCAGGGTTGGAAGGGACCACAAGGATCATCTAGTTCCAACCCCCTGCCATGGGCAGGGACACCCTACACTAGATCACGCTGGCCAGAGCCTCGTCCAGCCTGGTCTTAAACACCTCCAGGGACTGGGCCTCAACCACCTCCCTGGACAACCCATTCCAGGGCTTCACCACTCTCATGGTAAAGAACTTCTTCCTCACATCCAGCCTGAATCTCCCCATTTCCAGCTTCATTCCATTCCCCCTAGTCCTATCACTACCTGAGATCCTGAGAAGTCCCTCCCCAGCCTTCCTGTAGGCCCCCTTCAGATACTGGAAAGCCACAATGAGGTCACCTCGGAGCCTTCTCTTCTCCAGACTGAACAGCCCCAACTCCTTCAGTCTGTCCTCATAGGAGAGGTGCTCCAGCCCTCTGATCATCCTCGTGGCCCTTCTCTGGACACGCTCCAGCACGTCCACATCTCTCCTGTAATATGGGCTCCAGAACTGGACGCAGTACTCCAGGTGGGGTCTCACCAGAGCTGAGTAGAGGGGGAGAAGCACCTCCCTTGACCTGCTGGTCACACTTCTCCTGATGCAGCCCAGGATCTGATTGGCTTTCCGGGCTGCAAGCGCACATTGAGAGCTCATGTTGAGCTTCTCGTCCACCAGCACCCCCAAGTCTCTCTCCTCAGGGCTGCTCTCCAGCCAGTCACTGGTAATTACATTAAATTTAACATTCTGTGATGTGAATTGCCAGGATGCTCTCTGGGTGTGGCTATTCTCAGTAAAGCTGCAACAGCATTAAGTAACTTTGGAAAATACAGACTTGCATCATATTTTGATGGTGCCTTTTACTGGCTCTTAGAATAGCTGGACTCAAGGCTCTGAAAGGTCTTTTCCAACCAGAATGATTCTTTACAGTGAGGGTGGTGAGACACTGGAACAAGCTGCCCAGGGGGTTGTGGATGCCCCCTCCCTGGAGGTGTTCAAAGCCAGGTTGGATGAGGCATTGAGCGACCTGGGCTAGTGGAAGGTGTCCCAGCCTGTGGCCAGGGGGGTTTGGAACTAGATGATCTTTAAAGTTCCTCCCAACTCAAATCATTCCATGAATCTGTGAAATGAATGGAAAAAAAAATCAGAAATGGCTATAAATTTGCAGCAGGCTCTGGCCAGCGTGATCTAGTGTAGGGTGTCCCTGCCCATGGCAGGGGGTTGGAACTAGATGATCCTTGTGGTCCCTTCCAACCCTGAGTGATTCTATGATTCTAAGAAAGGAGACAGCTTCATTCAAGCTTGTTTATAAAATAGCTGTTCTTCAAAAGGCTAAATGAAAACCCTAAACAAAAGGTTAAACTGGAATGATGGAGAATAAAGTGTGAAGAAAAATCACATTAAAAATCATTGAAAGAAACCCAGTGATTTCTCCTGTGTTTATTCCTAGCTATATTTTTGTCCTGGAAGTCCTGTTAATCTCAAATGTGCTCTGGGGTTTTTGATCACAAACAGTTCTAGTAAGACTTTCACTGTAGTGTTCTTCAGAGCTGAGTGCATATTTTAAAAGAAGTCATAATTCCTCTGTAATACAAAGGGAAATTGCTCACATGTGCAGTGTAGCCTTGAAGGCATCTTATGAAATCAGAATGATTAGCCATAGAAAATGTGAAATTCAAATCCCTGCCATGACATTGGCCATGAAGCATACACAATCATTGTGGTCAAATAGAGCACAAGTTTAGTTTTAGTAATTGAGCCCTTCCAGCAGCTGTAAATGGATTAAACTTTAGTAATAGAAGAGGCTGATCTGAGCCCCCTGTGGGAAGTTAATGTGTTTGGGTAGTGTTGTCTTCTGCTGGGTCTAGGTGATGTTGGCTGTAGAGTTACATCATCCTGTATTAGCTGCTTCCTTTACATTTCCTTGCCTTCAGACATCTTTTAATAGTCTTAAGTGCACAGCAATGAAAAAATGATAGCTTGATGGGTGGACAAGGAGGGGACTTACTGAAGGAAACAGGCAGAATTATATGGAGGTGAGTGTCTTCAGGGAATCTCTCTGCTTCACCACTGAGGCTGGGAATAGCTGGGATAGAAGATTGAACCACACTTCAGAACTTTTTACTGCTTTGTTGCCTGATACTTCTTTGGAGGTCAGCTAGAGAACATTCTGCAGATGAATTCTGCTGGTCTGCTTCCTAGCAGAGGAGAGCACCAAAGCTGCTGAAATGTCTGGAGAACAGGTCTCATGAGGATCAGCTGAAGGAACTGGGGTTATTTAGGTTGGAGAAAAGGAGGCTGAGGGGAAACCTCATTGCTCTCTACAACTCCCTGAAAGGAGGTTGCAGTAGGGTGGAGATTGCTCTGTTCTCCTTAGGAACAAGAGCCAGGACAAGAGGAAATGGCCTCATGTTGCATCAGGGGAGCTTTAGGTTGGATATTAGAAGAATCCTCTTCACTGAAACGGTCCTGAAAGACTGGAACAGGCTGCCCAGAGGGGTGGTTAAATCCCCAGCCCTGGAGGTGTGTAAAAGAGGTATAGAAGTGGTGCTGAGGGACATAATTTAGCACCAGACTTGGCAGAGTTAGATAATGGTCGGACAGGATAGTCTTAAAGGTTTTTGCAACCAAAACAATTCTGTGAGTCTGTGAAAAGCAGCAGTGGTAGATTTTTTTTTTTTTCCCACCTTGCTATTTTCAGTGTTAGAGCAGTAAGTCCAGTGTCACTCTTTTGTCCTGGGTATTGCCTTTTATTTTTCATTGCAGCATTCTGACTTCTAACTTTTCTTTCCTCTTGCTGTTCCTGCCTTTCACTAACTCAAAGACCATGGAAAGGCTCATTTATGTGTCCTGGAAGAGAATTCACCTTAGAAATGTGTTTAGCTGCCTGGGAGGTGACTGGCCAAAAAGCCACATACACACAGCCTCAGCAGGAGCTGTTGCTTTTAGTTCTGACATCACTGTTTTTCCTGTTAACTTTTTTATGATCTCCCCTGTTTGTTCTTCTAGGTTATCTACTGTTCATTTGGAGGAATATCCAAAGGGCTGCACTTCAATAATTTGATAGTTGGATTAGTTCTACTTACAAGAGGCAGAGAGGAAGAGAAAGCAAAATGTAAGTACTGTAACTTACCACAGTAACAACAGGACAGAGGCCAGGGAGTGTACAACACATATCTGTAAAGCAAACAAATTGGGGTACCCTCAGTCCCTGTTTTCAGGTGTACCTTTGCCATTGAGTTTGGACATTTTCAGCTGTGTGTTTTAGACCTGTTGCCTTTTAATTTTCTGCAAACCCCCCAAAATGAAATATTTGATAAGTTATCTTGAATGTAAATGCTGGGATCCTACAGAAAGGCTGCTGATCAGTGTGTGGGCAGAGGAAGGGGGTGGCAGTGATAGTTTCCAAAACAAATGCAAGCATCTGCCTACTGCCTGCTGTTGTTTTGTCTTCCTTCTTAATCTGACTTGATAGTGATTATTTTCCTTTTGATAGGTGGACAATGGTAAGAGAAAAAGGAGGTACTTCCTGTCCTAAGCCTTGTTGAGCTATCTTGAAACTGAATCAAAGGTTTTAGTCATGGAGTCATGGAACTTACTTTGGTTGGAAGAGACCTTGCAGATCATAAAGTCCAACCATTAACCCAGCACTGCTAGGTCAGCACTAAACTCAGTTCAAGAAGGACCTCAGGGAACTGCTTGACAGAGTCCAGCATGGAGCCACAAAGCTGCTGCAGGCAGTGGAACATCTCCCTGTGAGGACAGGCTGAGGGAGCTGGGGCTCTTGAGCTTGGAGCAGAGGAAGCGAAGGGGTGTCCTCATTCCTCATGATAAAGATGTGCAGGGCAGCGTGGGCAGGATGGAGCCAGGCTCTGCTCAAGGATGTCCAAGGACAGGACAAGGGGCACTGGGTGCCAGCTGGAGCAGAGGAGGCTCCATGGGAGTAGAAGGGAAAACTTTTGCACTGTAAGGGTGCCAGAACCCTGGAGCAGGCTGCCCAGAGAGGTTGTGGAGTCTCCTTCTCTGGAAATACTGAAAAAACCCACCTGGATGCTTCCCTGTGTGACCTGCCCTGGGTGATCCTGATCTGGCAGATGGGTTGGACTTGATGGTCTTTTGAAGTCCCTTCCAGCCCCTACCATTCTGTGAAACCCATGTCCTTCAGCACCACGTGTCCTTGGCTTTGAAACCCCTCCAAGGATGGGGACTCCTCTGCTGCCCTGGGCACCCTGGCCCAGTCCTTTAGTTGTTGCAGGGCTTTTGGCATTCTCAGCCTGTTAAACGTTTACAATTTGAAGAGTGTAACCACCATGATTGCTTGAACTTTTCTCTCCTTCCTCAGACATTTTCAGTCTCTTTTCCAATGAATCTGGGAGCTATGTTGTCCGTGAAGAGATGGAGAAGATGCTGCATGTGGTTGATGGGAAAGTCCCAGAGTCGCTCAAGAAATGTTTCTCTGAGGTATTTCAGACAGGTTTTAGCCTAATGCATTTACAACAGTGTGTTTCATTGGGTAGTTTGGTTTTTCTCTGACCTCTACATGGCTCATGCACCTGTGGGAACAAATTGGCCTCGTTTGGATTGGGTGAAAGCTCCTAGTTTCTTGTGTTGTAATATTGCGTCTAACTTAGATTGGGGTGAGTAGCGGTTCTGTAGATAATTGTAGGCATTCTCCATGCTTCTTGACTTACTGTGCTGGTCTGAAAGAACATTTCCCAAGGGTAATCATGTTATCAAGTACATTTAAATACTAATATTGCTAGTGGAATTTTATTCATTACTGTGGATGTTTTACTGTGATTAGGAAAGAAATCTGGAACAGACCCGAGAGGGCAAAGAAAACCTTCATCCTGGAGTTAAAAATGCCTGCCAGCAGCAAGTGCTTAGAAATAATAGTTTTATGGCATTGCTTTTGTCTCCCTGTGTCTGCCAGGAGCTACAACCTTTATTTATGCTTTAGGTTGTTTGGGAGATGTATCCTTTATGAAGTTCTTCTCAAACCCAGGCTGTTGTTACTTTTAAACATGCACAGATACTTCTTTGGCACTGCTGTTCCTGTTGAAGTGCCAGGGGTTTGTGATTTGGTTGCTTTGTGTGTTATCAGAGGACCATAGATCAGCAAAATCTAGTCATCATTATACATTCCACTGAGAAACTGATGGGTTAGAAGCTTTATTTGTGGAGATCAGATTACTGAGTTACCTTAGATTTTCTTGTACTGTATTGAAGATACCTTTGGTTATGGCGTTGGCTGAGGCAGGGCTGTTGAATCTGGCAGTGGCACCATGTTGGCTTTGTAGGCAATGGCTGTAATCTTCATTCTTGGCTGGAATCATCAGTCTTGTGTATGCTGCAGTCCAGTTTCTGGAGCTGACCCACTTCAGTATTTCCTATTTATAATTTCCCATCAATATGACTTGATGAATGATACCCTAAAAGTTAATTGCACACTGTCCAAGAAATCCAGACTCATACCTTAGGAAGACTTGCAGGAAGAGAAGCATCAATCTGCCTTCAGACTGTTTCCCTGCTCGAGAAAATGCTGGACATTGATTTTTCTTTTAAAATGAAAATAGTGTAATAACCCACTCAGCAGGATTTACTGGCCTGTTAATCATACTAGGGCATTGCTGGAGAGTGAGAAAGTTTAATGCTCCTGCTGTGGGCCTTCCTGCTTGCCCTGTGGCCCATGGGCTTATGCATTGAAGGATGGTGCTTGTAGGTACTTCTCATTCCTTCAGCATTATTGCATGGATACACCCAGAAATAGGAGCTTTAAAATACTGCTGAATTTGCCTCAGTCTCGCTTCTGGAATACAAAAACCCAGTTCAGTGATACCTGTATTGCTGTAGTTGCTCAAGTCCCATCATGGCTCAGCTGTAAACATTGCACAATTCTAATGCCTTTTCTTCCCCTGTCAAAAGCTTTTCTGTCTCTCTTCTTCCTTGTCCTTTCTCTAACCAATTGGAAAAACAGTGTCTTGGTGAACCATGACACAGCTCTGGCTGCATTTACAGAGAGCAGTGAAAAAAGTAGAGGGAAAGTAGAATGGACCAAGTAGCAAGAAAATGCTCTTGTCTCTGACTCAAGCTGCAGGAGAAATTAAAAAAGAAGATTCTGACTCTGCTTTGTTCTTTGTTAATTTAGCAGTAGAGTTGGGTTTGCTTTTGCTTAAACAAGTGGTTTATAAGGGGTTAAATCCTGCAAAGCCCACCTTCTCCTGACTGTCACTCCTTCTCCTACCTTTGTGCTGGCTCAGGTCTTTCTATGATTCCTTGATGAAGTGCAATGGGAAACTGATCTAGCTGAGAAGTAAGCCCTTTGCTGTAGCTCCTAATCCTGGAGGTTATTTTTCAGCTAGATCTGTTTTGCTGCATGGCTGCACTAATGTGATTGCTGTCACAAAAGAGAAGGGATGAAGGATCAGAAACAGGGTTGGTAAGAGGAAGGTTAGGACCATGCTGTCAGTCAGCAGTGTGGATATATACAGATTAAACTGGTGATGGAGGAGCATTGTAGCATCCTGACTTCCTTGAATTATAAGAGTCTGGGAGGTTTTGATGGTATCTCTAAGTGTTGGGATGCTTCTGCATCTATTTGTTGGGGAAAAAAATGTAACATTCTTCAGCCTAGGAAAGGAGACATCAGAAGAATGATTATCTGGAGTCTGAAATAATCCATGACAAGTGGAATTTGAAACAAATGTTTTAGCAGTGATGCTGATTAATCATTTGAGCAACTTGGCAAAGGAAGTAGTGGGTTTGCAATTGTCTGCAGTTGGCAGCTGCAGGTAGTCTGTGGCCAAATGCAAATTGTTGGATTCTGCAGAGGTGTAATTTAGTAAAGTTTAATGGTCTGTGATATTAGGGAAGTTCAAATAATGATGTGAAACCTCCTCCACTTTGCAGATCCCTGTTTATTTCCTTTGGAGATTAGGATCTCCACATAATGAGTTTGTCTACTGCTAAGAGATTGGCTTAATTTTAGGTAGTTTGTAGGTGCTGTAGAAATGAGTCTGATGATCCCTAGGGCTTCATGGCCACAGCCTGGAAACCATTCAGCTGAATGCTTTAAACAGCCTCTCCAGCATTTCAATTCTGTGAATCTGTAGTTTTGATCTATTTCTGAACAGGTATTTCCATGAGACATCCAGCAAGAGACACTGAGTTAACAACCCTGTGAATGTCTTGTTCACATGTGCACTCCAAAGTAGAATTTGGTCAACAGAGGCAAAAAATTGACATGCTATACTACAGTGATTAATCTTACTGTTAGTCACTCACAAATCTAATTTTTGTGGTGTTTGTATACTTGTGCAGCTCTAACAGAATGTTTATGACTTTCTAGCACCTGTTATTTGGTACACAAGAGCTCTTATCTATCATAATAAATTGAAACTCATAAAAATAAGCCCTGCTATTTCCACTTGTAAGTAACCATTTTTCCTCTAATCCCTTTAGCCTCAGGTTCAGAGTAGATGACATTCCAAAGGCCACATTGGGTAGGTGGCTGAAAGGCAGGGAGCACTGAGGAGTCTAATTTCCTTCCCAGTGCTGTATTTCAGAGTGAAATGGGAAAACAGGCATGGCTCCAAAGGAACAAAACATAATGAGTTTAGTACTTATTTTTATAGGAGATTGTCCCAATTTGGGTGCATACAGCTGGAAGGTTCCTCTTTACCAGCATTGAGAAAGCAGAGAAAAACAGCTCACATTTTCTTTTTCTTGCAGAGTGAAAAGGTGAACTATGAGAAGTTCAGGGTTTGGCTGTTGCACAACAAAGATGCTTTCACCTTTTCCCGTTGGCTGCTGTCTGGAGGCGTGTATGTGACACTCACTGATGACAGTGACACTCCTACCTTCTACCAGACCCTGGCTGGAGTCACACACTGTAAGTCAACCATGCTGGTTCCTATGTGCATGTTAAAAACCATTTCAGAGTTCACAGACAAACTGTTGCCCTGCTCTAGTTGTTCATTAAGTCCCACTGATCTGGGATGTGTGCAGTTCTCCTCAGCCAGATAGACTTCTTCATGCTAATTTGCTCTCTGCTCTTTGTGCTATGACATGTAAACCACTGTTATGGACAAGGGCACTCTGGGTCATTATTTTTAAGAGATAATGATGCTGAGATTATGACACCTCTTAGAGCAGAGGTACTAAGCTAATTTAAAGGAGAAAAAAAGAAAGGAAAAAGGGCAGAACATCCTCTCTGACAAATACATTTATCTGAAGTGTCTTGACTTTAATACCGGAAGCTGGTGAAGGGTCTGGAGCACAGGTCTTGTGAGGAGCAGCTGAGGCGGCTGGGGTTGTTTAGCCTGGAGAAGAGGAGGCTGAGGGGAGATCTCATTGCTCTCTACAACTCCCTAAAAGGAGGTTGGAGTTGAGGTGGAGATTGGTCTCTCCTTCCTAGTAACAACTGATAGGATGAGAGGAGAAGGCCTCAAGCTGCCCCAAGGTAGGTTTAGATTGGGTAAGACAAGAAAGCCCTTCACTGAAAGGGATCTCAAGCACTGAATCAGGCTGCCCAGAGGGGTGGTTGAATCCCCATCTCTGGAGGTATTTAAAAGAGGCAGAGATGTGGTGCCTGAGGGATGTGGTTTAGCACCAGGCTTGGTAGAGTTAGAGAATGGTTGGACTTAATGATCTTAAAGGTCTTTTCCACCCAAAGCAGTTCTGTGATTCTGCATTTGGTCTTTCAGATATAGTGGATTGTAAAACTCCTGAGACAGTTCTGAAAATAATGCTCATTTCAAAAAGAAGTATTACCTCTGAATTGGCTTTCTGCAGGGGGAAAAAGTAATCATAGACTCATTAAGGCTGAAAAAGACCTTTAAGATCATCAAGTCCTGTAGTCAGGCAACTAAATTAACTCCAGAAAAGCCTCCTCAGGATTTGCATTTAGGAATCACCTCCCAAGAACAAGCACTTCCTTGTCTCTGTATTAATGTAAAAGGAGCAGCTGTTTTTAAATCAAATGTCAAAACAATAGGCTGATCAATGACACCTGATGTGCAGGTCTAATGGAAGCACACATGGCAGCAAAGCATCTACAGGGCTTTGGTATCCTGAGGAGAAGGGTGTTTCCTGTTCAGATGTTGGTGGTTGGAGCAGGCTGGTGGTGGGGTTTTATGGGCTCTCATGGATTTTCTTTGTTGGTGTCAGTGTGGTGTTTAATCTCTTTAATGGGAACATCCAGGGTTTGCTCTTGGTTTTAAATGTGAGCATTAAAACTCTGAGCAGCTGAAATTAAAATACAGAAGGAAATTAGAAGTTTATAGGCAGGTAATTTATTAGCATTACATGAGAGGCTGCACAAGAGCACTGAATGCTCTGAGGTCTAATGGACAAGGTAGAGAAAGAGGTTTGCTAAGGAACAAAAAATCATCCACAAACCTCTTTGAATTTTCTAGACATCAGCCCTGGAAAAAGAAAATAAGATCTCAAGCTCTGTCAAATTGAGATCTGCCATGGCTCCAACCTTGTCAAGTCTCCTTTGCCCCAAGTCTTCAAAGAAAGCTTTACCCCAGGCTACTGGATGTTACCTCAGTGCTTGCTTTGATTTTTGTTCCTTTTTTTTCCCCCGTGCTTTGAAATGGAAACATTTCTGAGCAGATATTCCTGTGCTTTGTCAGAAAAGTTCATTTATCCTGAACCTGGGAGGTTTATAATTCAAACCTATTAATGCAGTAGCTCTTCATATTTGTCTTTTTATTTAATGCTTAAGTGTTGTTCTCCTGGTTTGGATAAACCTGTCACTATCACCAGAAGCAGCCAGGCCCTCAGCAGAATGTGTCAAACTGCAAAGTGTCTGCAGGCTCTGCATGCTTCACCACATTTGCAAAGCTCCTCTGACAGCTACATTTGGCCCTCCAGATAACATCAAGTTATACTCTGGTTTTGTTATTTTCCATCTAAATATTACAGTAAGGAAGAACCTAAATTAATTGTGCTGTGTTACACTGCAGCCCACTGCCTTCCAGGTGGCAGATGTGGAAAACTGACAGGAATTTGAGATAGTAGGAATCAGAGGATTGTTTCAGTTGGAAAAGACCTCTAAGGTCATTGAGTCCAACCATCAACCTAAGACCACCATGCCCAGTAAACCGCATCCCAAAGTGCCATGTCCACACAGGTTTTGAACACCTCCAGGGATGGGGACTCACCACCTGCCTGGGCAGGCTGTGCCAATCCCTGACCACTCTTGCAGCAAAGAAATTTTTCCCCATCTCCAGCCTAAGCCCTCTCTGGCACAATTTTAAGCCATTTCCTCTTGTTCTGTGTATCTGCTACTGGAGAGAAGAGACCAACCCACACCTCACCCCAACCTCCTTTCAGAGAGCTGTAGAGAGCAGTGAGGTCTCCCCTCAGCCTCCTCCTCTCCAGCCTAAACAAGCAAGATGAATGAACCAGTCCCCCCCAGGTCTGCAGAAATACTTTCTTTGCAATGCATCTGATGCTTACCTCTGGGATTTGAGGCAGTGTAGGAATTTCATCCTGCAGATGCAAAAGCATGGAAAATAGAAGTGCTTGAGCACTTGGAAGTAATTGCAGTAAAGGATGAATTATCAGGGCCTTGGGGCTGGTTTGTCTTTTAAGTTTAATAATCACAGTCTAGTCAGATCAATCTAAAGGATAAGAATTGTAGTAAAGAAATGCTCTTAGCACAGCTGAATGTGTAAAACACAGCACCAGCTGTTGTGACAGTTCCTTTCCTCTCCAGGAAGGCTTGGTTTTGATTCTTCTACCTGAGAGAATAGTGGCCTTTTGGGAGAACAAAGAACTGAAATAATGCTTAGTAAGCCTAGGCAAGCATTGTGAGCAGAATACAGAGAAAGACTGAAAGGTTTAACAGTTTCTTCCACTGTAAAATGCAGCCTGGTTTGTGAAACCAGTGCAGCTGATGACTTTCTCACCTAGCTGAGTCCCAGCACGCCCTCTCCTGGCTCCAGCTTCAGACCCTCCTGCCAATCTTTACCTCCCCTCACCTTGTTCTTCCATTAAGCATCTTGAGTAAGGTGTGAGAGACAGGAGAAATGGCACTGATAGAAACAGTGAGCAGTGTGAACATTGATTCAGAAACAGACAGCAACCATTTTATTGCAGAGCATCAGTGACTCCAGTTACATTTGCTTGATGAGCCAAGCTCTCAGGGAAGCAAAGGAATTCCAGTTTTTCATTGGTAAATAACATTTCTTTTGCTATGCAGATGACTTTAATTGTGTTCCTCAATGTATAATTAGAGCTGGAATTCTACAGGAAGTTGCACACACTTGCTGCTTTTAATCCAATAGTGTTCTATTTCACTTAAATCATAAATAAGGAGCACTTTATTTAAAAGCTACCAAAACAGCTTGAGTTTCTCTTGGACCTTTTGTTCCCCAAAAACCCAGAGTCTCTCCTACACCTGAGTGCTGACCAACTAGCACTGGTTGGATTTTATCTGTTTCCTGCTCTGATCCAGGTACTTCTGAATTACTTCATTTGTCCTCAGGAGGAGACTTGATAGGGTGCTTGGTTGCATGGTTTAGTTGATTAGGTGGGTTGGATTAGTTGATAGGTTGAACACGATGATCTTGAAGGTCTCTTCCAACCTGGTCTGGTCTGTTCTGTTCTGGTCTGTTCTATTCTGTTCTATTTGGTTTTTTTTTCTTCTCATAGCATCATTAAGGTTGGAAAAGATTTCTGTCAGGGGCTACAAGGAAGACTAAAATTCTGGTTAAGAGAATCCTGCCCCAAATCATTATTCATCCTTGTTAATTACAAATTAAACACCCAGTCCCTGCTGCTCCAAATCCAACTGAAGCAATTCAATAATCCAGTTCTTAGCTATTGGTGGATGTCAGCCCTGGCTGGTTTGCACTTCTGTGTTAGAATGGAACTGGCTCCACCCTGCCTGGAAAGTGCAGCTTTCTGGGGCTTGGGCTGGCAGACGTACAGGAGCATGAGACACATGGAAGGGTCTCCTCTCCCAGGTGCAGGCCCTGGGGGTCCCTGTATCATTCCTTTCATAAGATACTGAGACTTTTGGGGTGGGTTTTTTCCTCTCTCCAGTTGGGGAAAATTATTCCAGTACACCTACTAACTGTATTTGTGGGCAGTTTGTGTCTTAGTTTTCTGTCCTTGGTTTCAGACAGTCTGCTCTCCTTCTTTTTTACCACACAGTCTAAGTGCAGGTTACTTATGTTTCTTCTTCACCTTTTTGTCCAAGTAGAAGGAGCCCAGCTCAGGGCTGTTTGAGACCAAGTGGTCCCTCCTCTGTTCTATCTCAGCCCATGGGTATCAGATGGACTCCAGGTGGCACCTCACTGGTTTCCTTCATTTGACTGGAAGTATTTGTGCTGCTGCAACACAGGCCATGGTTCCTTTTCCACAACTGAGTCGTTTTGGCATGTCTCAGTGTCACATGATGGACTTAAACTCAGGGTTTCAGTCGTTTTCCGTGGGGAGAACACTTCAATTTATCAGAGGGGTCACTGGTTTCAAACTGACAGACCATGTAATCTCTGCTTCTTTGTTATCTACTTCTTGTGTCACTGAGCTCTCATTAAATGGCATCCTAATTCTCCTTTGAATTGAAGAGACTCTCTTCTGTCATCAGAAAAACTCATCAAAATGCTCCTGCCTTTTCTGACAGCTCTACCATGTTGGAATGCAGCAAGACAGTGTGTAATCAGTACAGTAATTATATTTTAGAGCATGCAGTTATCACTAATTTAACATAATAAATGAGAGGGGCTCTGGATAACCAGACAGCATGACTGAGATGGAAGAGTAAGTTTTTGAAACAGTGCAAAATTGAAACTGGATGTTGTGGAAGTAACTACTTCTGTCAGGGATGAGTTTAGAAACCTGTAGGGCTTCATGGTAAAATGAAGATGTGAGCCTGTAAAAGCAAAGTGATCACTCAGCTTTGCTCCCATTAAAAGGCTGTATGGATGTTAAAATCATGTTCTGTAGCTTGCCCACTCTTGAAACACCATCTCTTAATGGTGTATGGAAAGCCACTAGAAGACTGCTCTGGAGATTTAGGATTTATTAAAGGTGCTTTTAAGAGCATATTTTGTTCTGTGCTGTTTTCTTCCAAGTGTGTGAACACTTGTGCTTTGAGAGGAACTAGGATGTTTACTACCTCTTCTTGCATGGCTTATCATCATTTTAAGGCAGACACACAATATTCTGCTAGATAAGTGCCTGGATAGTTGTGTCTGACACACACAAGGGTCTTGGTTCAAGTTCTGATATTCCCTTCTCTGTGTCCATTTTCCAGTTAGGAAAAAATAAAGGCAATGAGAGAATTACAGCAGCCCAGGCCAGTAAGAAGAAGCTTCAGTGTCACTTAATCTGCATCTTGCCACACTGTTATCCTCTTAGCTCCTAGGCTATTTTGTGTCTTGCAAAGCAGCTCTCTCTGCCCAGGTCCCAGAGCCTTCAGTGTCTTAATTTAAAGGTGACAAACAAGTGTGTTTAGTCAGGAGCAGAGTGGTGTTCAGTCAGCCTCTGGTTCTGACTCAGCCGCCGCACAATGAAGAGCTCTCTCTGCGCCTGGGGACTGGGTTTTGCCTGCAGGAGATGATGGTAAACGGTAAAAGAAAGCAAGTTGCAGTTAAAATGTTGGGAATATGGTATGCTTCTACTGCTGTGAACCAGACAGGATTGTGCCAATAGGTGGGTAAAGCTTAACCTTTTCCAACGTGTTGCAGTACTTGGTTAATGCTGGCGGTATACAGGAATTGTAATAAGTGGTGCCTGGAATGGGAGCGTGGGTTTGCCTGTTCTTGTGTCTGAAGACAGAAGGTTGTTCATGGCTTGCTACCTATATAACATTTCACAAAGAAAATGGTATTACAATTAAGGATGCTTGGGGTTTTTGGAAGTCTTTATTGCTGTCATGCAACCTGAGTGTCCATCACAGAGTGGCAGGTTTGAAATGAACTCACTTGCAGGAGATTTAGTTTCTCAGATGGTTATTTTTGCTGGAGAGATTTACCTGCTTTTCCTTTACAACATGAAGATTGTAGCTAGAGGTGTACTTGACATTATCAATCTTCTAACTAGATTTGTCTAATTCTTAGAGATTTGGGATAAGAACCATTATTTGTAACTTCCCAGATCTGGAAGTTTGTCGTTTTTTGATGGACAAGTGGTGAGGGACACATGAAGTGGCATGTGGTAGTAAATTGATAGTGTAAGGTTTAATTCCACAGGTGCATAATAGCTCCATGTGACCACAAACAGTCATTTGATTTAAAAGCTACCAGAACAATTTTAGCTTTTTATTGGACCTTAGTTCCTAAAACCAGTTTTTCCCACACCTGAGTACCGACCAACTAACACTAGTAGGATTTTCTCCCACAAAGAATTAGTTGTCAGAAATGATTCTTTTTTTGCCTAGGAAGCCTGCCTGGTGTTTTGGACTATATCTAGGAGATATATTTTGAGGAGGCTTAATTTATTAAAACTTTGAATTACTGAGTGAAAGCTCAGCAATTTGAACAGACTTTGAGGGGGGAGGGTGCAAAAAAATACACTTTGAAAAGTTGAAATCCTTTAGCTGTATAAAGACTCTTTGGAATGTGGCATTTTTTTCCATTCGTAGGTTGACAGAAGGGTTCAGATTGGAAGGGACCTTTTGAAGATCATCTAAGTTCCAACCACCCTGCCATGGTCAGGGACACCTTCTCTATCCACATCAGTATGTTTAGATAACTGCATTCTGGTTTTTATCATGCTTCATTTAAACTTTACTAACGAATATGATGATGGATCTATAGCCTAAATGGCAAAGGATTTCCTTTGGTTTCCATTTCTGATGGAATAGATGGTGCATGACATATCCAGAGGCTGGTTTACAGCATTATGTGCAAAAAAAACCCCAAACCCACTCACTCTGGAGCAATGAAATTACATAACAGCTGGCTTTGCAACTGCAGCGTTCAACTTTCACGTGTGCTGTAATCCAATAAAGCTTCCTGTGTTTTATGTAAGTGAAACTGTTGCAGCAGGCTGCAGTTCATTATAAAAAGGATAAAATAAAATAGTCTTTTGCCACATTTTTAATTGCATTCAGCCTAAAGTTCCTAGGTCCACTCAGTAAAAGAAGGTTGTTTGGCCCTCTTGGCTGCTGATGCTTGGCCCTTTTGGGTTTTACTACCTACTGGCCCTGCCTTGGTTGTGTTATCAGTGTAGCACTCATGCTAGCACTTATCAGCTGTTCCTCTGAAGACTGTTATTTGAAAATCCTTTATCATTTGAATGACTCTGTAATTTCCACTACTGCTTGATAGAAATGCAGATAAGATGCTTTCTGATAACCTTTCTTTGCTTAGCTTGAAATAACAAAGCACTGAAGTTAGCACTGTAGAAACTGTGAAGTGCGGTTTGCAGGATGGAGCACAGCAAGCTTCTGCTAAGGATATTGGAGAATTGGTTTGTTTTGTCAGGTCTGTGTCCAGCTCTGGGGCCCCCAGCCCAGGAAGGACATGGACCTGCTGGAACTGGTCCAGAGGAGGACCACAAAGATGATCAGAGGGCTGGAACACCTCTCCTATGGAGACAGGCTGAAAGAATTGGAGCTGTTCAGCCTGCAGAAGAGAAGGCTCCAGGGAGGCCTTAGAACTACATTTTAATTTCTGAAGGGGACCTGCAGGAAAGTTGGGGAGGGACTGTTTAGAAGGGCTTGTAGAGATGGGATGAGGGGCAATGGTTTGAAACTGGAGCAGGGGAAATTTAGGTTGGACATCAGGAGGAAGTTCTGCACATTGAGGGAGGTTACCCAGGATGTGGTCTAGATCCCTTCTGTAGAGACATTCAAAATCAGACTCAATGTGGTCCTTGGGCAGCCTTGCTGGAGGTGTCCCTGCTGACTGCAGGGGGGTTGGGCAAGAAGACCTTTGAGGGTCCCTTCCAACCTGATGCAATCTGTAAATCTTTCAGTAAATCTTTCAGTTCTTAAGTACTTAAGATAAAGACTGCACCTTTCAGAGCAGTTCTGCAGACCTGCCCTTCAGAAAAGACAACATGAGCTTCCTTCTGCTTTTTGAGTGTTGTTAGTGTGGCATCATTTAAAGAGTGCAGTGCACCTAGCACATTTGTTATTCTGCCTAGTCACAAAGGTAGACTGCAAGGAAACAAAGTGATTTACATGCTCATGCTCCAGAGAATTAGCATAATGCTTTTGTGTTTGCTAAGGAGAGCAGGGATGTGTCTGTGCAGTTCTAAATGACACTACAGACTTGCCCTCTGTGTGGAGTTGTGTAGGCAGGATAATAACACTGTGATTCTCTCCAGGTACTTAAGGTTCTGGCTCATAAAGTGACTTTTACCTTTCAGTTGTTATTTGAGCTTCAGTTTATTTCTGTTCTTGAGACTCCATGGATACACCTTGTTGTGCAGTGCTGTGCAGAACACCGGGACTTTAGTCACAGAATTCTTAAGGTTGGAAAAGACTTCAGATCATCAATTCCAACCTTCTACCTAACACCTCCATGAACACTAGAAGGACTTTTCATGAGGGTGTCTAGAAAGAAGACAAGGGGGAATGGTTTGAAGCAGAGGGAGAGTAGGGTTAGACTGGATCTTAGGAAAAAGCTCTTCAGGAAGAGGCTGGTGAGACTCTGGAACAGGTTGACCAGGGAGGTTGTGGATGCCTCATCCCTGGAACTGTTCCAGGTCAGGTTGTTTGGGGCTCTGAGCTATCTGATTATCTGGTTGAAGGTGTCCTGGTGTCCCTGCTCACTGCAGGGGGTTTGGACTAGATGACCTCTAAAGGTCTCAAGAGCCAGGAGAAGGTAAGCCAGATAAGGGAATTAATCCAGCTGGGAAGGAAGGGAAGAAGAGAAAGGAAATCAGTTGGGTTTCTTTTTCTCCTGGATCAGTTCTTTGATCTCACTTACTACTTAAATACACAATAGCTGATGCTGATGCAAATGAGGATGATGCTGCAGCATGTGCCTGGGGTTAAGGGGAAGGTAAACTTTCTCTGTTCAGCCTGGATTTAGGTTAGCTTCATGCGACCCTAGAGCTGCAGCTTTGGTGTGAAGAGAAAGAAGATGCTTCCCCATGAGCACAGTTAGACATGGGAATCACCTCCTGAGGGAAGCAGTGGAGCCCCCCACACTGGTCACTTTTAAGATTCAGCTTGCCAGGGTGCTGGGCCAGCTCATTTCAACTCCACTATCACCTAGAAAGGCTGGACCAGGTGATCCTTGGGGTCTCTCCCAAGCCGGCATTCTGTGGGTGTTGTGCACGCCACTGCTCGGCCTGTCTGGTGATTGTCCTGAGTGTACCAAGTGGGGGGGACACACAACATCTTTGCACTGATGTTACTTTCTAGTTGGTCTCTCTAAATACATTTTAGAGGAAGATACAGACCCCTTCCACTCCTCCAACTCAACTTCAGCTACTAATCTTTTCTTACAATTTTTCTACACTTGCTGCTGGTGAGGGTGAGGTGCTGTGTAGGTTTTGATGCACTGTTGTGCCTGTTACGAGTAGTTGACCCTTACTGTGGGTTCCCTCAGTCACTACTCTAATTAAATTACATTCCTCATTGCATTTCTTTTCCTATTTCTGTCATTAGGAGGAGTAAACTATTTCAGTTTGACGTACAACTACTCTTTTTTGGAAGGAGAGGTCTCTTCTGTTGTTAAGCCTTACAGGATTATTATTGTTTCTCTAGGCTAAACCAGGCCAAATAGCTCTGGTTAAACCTATTAGAAAGCTGGCATGGATTTAAAGCCTCAGAACCATCTGGGAATGGGATCACACGTAGTGGTTCTTAATATAGACAGCTTTGTCATTGCAGATCTATTTGAGAACCAATTAGATCACACTGACCTAAAGCAGTGTTGTGACACACTTGCATATGGAGAAAGGTTAAAAGTATTGTTGAGCAGAAACTTCATATTTGTATCTACCTATATATTTAATTTCAAGGATAAAATGTAAAGAGAGAGGCCTCTGTCTATAGGGCTTTGAAAGGAAACACAACTTCCTCCTCTGGCTATTTTAATTCACCTTGCCCTAGCACTTCGTTTGCTTTCCAATACCTGTGGGGATCCTACAGGAAGGCTGCAGAGGGACTTTTCCTAAGGGTGTCTAGAGACAGGACAAGAGGGAATGGTTTGAAACTGAGGGAGAGCAGGGTTAGACTGGGTGTTAGGAAGAAGAAAGTTGTTGAATTCCTAGGTGGTGACCAGGTAAGAAGATTCTGTGAATAAATAAGGTAAAATCAAACCTTCATTTCTCTGCTGCTTGGATTTTCAGTTGTTGTATGCAAGAGTCAGGCATAAGAAAATGAATAGAATTTCTCTTTGTGACAAAATCATGCTGCATTTTTACTTGGTCCTGAATTCTGCCGTGGTCTAAACAATACACAACATTTTCTTCTTTTTTTGTTGATTGTACAGTGGAAGAATCTGACATCATTGATCTGGAGAAACGCTACTGGCTGCTGAAAGCTCAATCAAGAACCGGGCGTTTTGATTTAGAAACATTTGCCCCCTTGGTTTCCCCTCCCATTCACCCATCTCTGAGTGAAGGTATGGAACCCTGGGTTGAATGTGCAGGGAAGTCATGTTGCGGTGGTGTTGGGTACCTGATGGTCTGCTGACACACAAATTGTGTGGCTCTGAAGTGGGCCTCTTGAAATATATTGTAAGCTTAAATTACAGAGATTCATTCCACTGAGTTCTGAGTGCTTGAAAATCAGGAAAGATGCCTGGAAAAATCTCTGTTGGGGAATCTGGAATGGCAGAGGAGGTGCTGAAGGAATTTTTACAGGGGCTTGTAGTGATAGAACAAGAGGGAATGAATTTAAGATGGAAGAGGGGAGATTTAGACTGGGGATTAGGAAGAAATTCTGTAGAGTGAGGGTGGGGAGACACTGAAACAGGTTGCCCAGGGAGGTGGTGGCTGCCTCCTCCCTGGAGGTGTTCAAGGTCAGGCTGGATGAGTCCTTGAGCAACCTGGGGTAGTGGAGGGTGTCCCTTCCCATGGCAGGGGTTTGGCACTGGAGGATCTTTAAGGTCCCTTCCAACCCAAACCATTCTATGAATCTATGAAGTGATGCTTGTGTGTGTTACGTTCTTATTAGTTGTCAGGAATTGTGTCAAACCTCATGCAGAATTTCCCCTCTAGTGCTTAAATGATTTTTGTTGGGTTCCTTAATATGCTGTAATGACAAAATACTCTGCTGTCCCTGAGGGAGGGAAGGCAGAAGACTGATTTTAAACTGACAGATGTGAGTTTCATCCATTAAATGATAATTCAGCATGCAAGCCAGGAGCTGTATCATGCAGTCAATGAAAGAGCCTCCCCTAATAGTGTGAGTCAAGGAAGGTTTTGTTCAGAAGGCTCAATCAGGAGATTTGTGTGATGCAATGCTGCCATTAATAGCCAAGCTGGTCTTTCAAGTTGAAGCCACTCTGGTAATAACTGGAGGTTGCAACTGTCTAATTGCCATTTACTACACAACATAAGGACATTAAGTAACGTTCAACTTCCGTGCTAGTTTTTGTCTGCACTCCTAGAGTGACATTTTTTTGTCACCAAATGGTCAGTTTTACTGACAAGTGGCAGCAGTAAGTGGAAGATAGGAAATTCATCTTCAGCAGATGCAAGCTGTTAAAACACCAGACCTGTTGTTCAGATCAGCAGGGATATATTCCCCCACCCTTGTGCTTGTCACTGTGTTTTAGCCAATTAGTGATCAAAAGTTTCCACAGCTGCTATGGGGCAAGCTGAGGGGTTGAAGGGGGCAAGTTTCTGGTTGTTCTCTGTCTGCTGTGGATAGTGCCACTTAGTCATGTCACACAAAAACCCCAAAACCAACCAACCAAAAAAACCCACACCAAAACCCAACAAACCCTGTCCTCAGCTAAAAGAAGGGGTATGTTCTCAATGAGTAGGATTCTTTAATCCTTGACTAAATCTCCTGACTCTCTTAGGGCAAAACTTGCAGTGGTATTCAGGGGTTTTCACAGGAGTTACTAGCAGGCACTTCAGAAAGCCAAAAGCGGCTGGTATCTGAGGGCTTTTACTGTTGTGATCCTTTAGCTGTTGTGATAATGCTGGTGCTGGCCATCCTGGTTTGGATGTGCTCTCTATAACTCAGTCATTACAAGGAAGCCTTGAAAAGAAGGTTTCTCTTCAGGATTCATGATTCCTTCCCTGCCCTGCCCCGGGGGTGTTTTTCTGGCCATCCAGGAGAAATCTAATTCACCTTTCCAAATGGTCTTGGAAGTGCTGAATTACCTTTATTCCGCCTCATAAGAATTAGTTCCAGTCCTCAGTGTTGGTACTTCTTGCAAATGTTAACCGTTAACCCTTGCTGTGTGACTGCTAAGTACAACTGTCAGCTGTTTCAGCCAGATGCTGTAACAGGAGATGCTTTTGTGGTTTGCAGGTTTGTTTAATGCTTTTGATGAAAACCGAGACAATCACATAGATTTTAAAGAAATTTCCTGTGGGCTCTCAGCATGTTGCAGGGGACCCTTGGCAGAGAGACAGAAGTGTAAGTATGCAGAATGGTAACTCTTCATCTTCAAGAAGTTTTTCAGGTTTGAGCAGTGAAGTTTTAGTTCTTTGCACCCTTTTAGGATTTCTCTAAGCAAGTGTCTGTGAGAAGTCACAGGCTTCAGAAGTTCAAGTGTCACAGAAATTCTAACTATCAAGGCTTCCTCTTACAAAGGATGATTAAACCTAATTCTCTAGATGCTATCACTTAGAGCTTCATAAAAACTCTGAACATGCTTAGCAGAAACCTGCCCTAGTGGAGGATGTCCCTGCTCACAGCAGGGAGCTTGGGCTAGCTGACTTTTGACGGTCCCTTCCAACCCAAACCGTTCTGTGATTATGGCACAGAAGTGTCTATCTCCATCTCAAAACTGCAAACACCTATTTGTTATCTCTAATCCAAACTGAATGCCCTATTTGATTGTCTTGTGGTAAACAGCATGGTCTGGCTTGTTTCGTCTCCACTGTTCAGCTGTCTCCCTGCGAGGTTCTTGTGGTTTTGAAATACCTTTGTTCCATACTTTCCCAAAAGCCATATTGCTGCAACTTAAAAGCTCTCATTGAGTGGAAATTTCTGGATGCACATATGTTCCCTGCTATGGCACATCAGAAAACACAGCACAGAATTGCAGGGATCTCCATTTCAGTTTATTAAACACAGCTGCTCCATTTCCTCACCACCACACATGCATCCTGCCTCATCAAAACTGTCAGCACTAAATCATGTTCTTGTGACTCTGCAGACTTTTACATTCTGCAAGAAAAAGAGAAAATAATTGTTGAGTAGTTCTAGCATAGAAAAGTAATTTCCTTTTTCTTTTGGGGTCTCAGTTTGCTTCAAGGTTTTTGACATCGACCGGGATGGAGTCTTGTCTCGCACCGAGCTGAAAGACATGGTGGTGGCACTCCTCGAGGTCTGGAAAGATAATCGTACTGATAAAATACCTGTAAGTCCCACCTGGGGTTTCACTCATTTCCTTCTGCTTCTTAAAGTCCTTCATCCTTCAATAGCAGGAATGGGAATGTTGTCTGAGCGTGGTTTCGGTGAAGTGCTGGCTTCCCTGAGCTAGAATGGAAGAGGGGAGATTAGGAGGAAAATCTTTACAGTGTGGGTGAGGAGACACTGGAGCAGGTTGCCCAGGGAGGTTGTGGATGCCTCCTCCCAGGAGGTGTTCAAGGCCCGGCTGGATGAGGCTTTGAGCAACCTGTGCTGGTGGGAGGTGTCCCTGCCCGTGGCAGGGGGTTGGAACTGGATGATCTTTAAGATCCCTTCCAACCCAAACCATTCTGTGAATTCTAACTCCGCTGACTATTGATAACTGGATGTAACTTTCCTTGCATGACTCTGAGCTGCCATTACCAAAGCAGAATGATTTGCCTACAGCACGTGCTGCTTCATTTTAAAAACCTTAGCTACGAAGGTACAGCTGTCTGGAAGCAGTCAGCTGTGAATTACACAGAAGGGATCTTCAGTGTTTCTTACCCAGAGATCATTCTGTTGAACATGTGCAGCCCTGGAGAATGCTGTGAGGATTTAACTCTGTTTTCTCTTCCTTTTGTTTAAGGAATTGGACATGTATTTGTCTGAAATTGTAGAAGATATTTTGAGTATGCATGATACCACAAAGGTAGGAATTTGCTTTTCTTTCCTTGTCATTTTTCTGCCCTCAGTTTATTTAGCAGTTGGACTCAACCTTACAGGTCTTTTCCAACCTAAACAATTCTGTGATTTGTAAGAAAGAAAACCCTTGTGCTTGCTTAAACGTGTCAATAAAGGAATCCCTTTAAAGAAATGTCAGGCTTCCATTAAAATTTTCCACACACTACTTGTGAGCAAAAGAGCAGTGAATTTTGCAAGCCATACATAACCAGATGAACTGACTTTGAAGCATTTGCTCTTTGCTAGGCTTGGCTGTGCATAATCAATACCAGTTTTAAATCTGATGCTTGACTTTTGTTCTGGAGAAACTGTTCTTTTGTTTCATGTTAAAAATGATCTGAAAAAGAGAGCCTGGAGCCTTAGTGTGGCTTCTGTTTTGTGCTATTTAAAGACACCTTCTCCTCAGGAGCTCTAGTAATTCAGTAATAACTTACACATTATCAAGCTGCTAGGCAATAATATTACATACAACTAGTGAACTATGTACAGTGATATGATTCAGCCCAGAAGGCAAATCACATCCTGGGCTGTATCAAAAGCAGCATGGCCAGTGGATAGTGAGAGGTGATTCTGCCACTTGACTCTGCTCTGGTGATACCTCACCTGGTATACTGTGTCCAGTTCTGGAGCCCTCCACAGAGGAAGGATATGGACTTGATGGAGCTGGTCAAGAAGAGGGCATGAAAATGATCAGGGAACTGGAGCACCTCTTCTATGAGGACAGGCTGAGGGAGCTGGGGGTGAGAAGAGCAGGCTCCAGGGAGACCTAATAGCAGCCTTCCAGTGCCTGAAGGGGGCTACAAGAAGGCTGCAGAGGGACTGTTTGCAAAGGCCTGCAGTGGTAGGACAAGGGGCAATGATTCGAAATTAAAGAGGAAATTTAGATTGGATGTTAGGAACAAGGTGCTGGAACACTGGGACAGGTTGCCCAGGGAGGTAGTTGAGGCCCCATCCCTGGAGATATTCAAGGTCAGGCTTGACAGGGCTCTGAGCAACCTGATCTAGTGGAGGATGTCCCTGCTGACTGCAGGGGGGTTGGACTAGATGTCCTCTGGATGTCCCTTCCAACCCAAAGCATTCTATGATTCTGTATTGTTTCAGAGCTAAAGTAGCCATGGTTAATGGTTTGATGGCTCTTTCTTCCTCTTTCCTTCTCCCTTCAACTAAGCTTGGACACCTCACTCTGGAGGACTACCAGATATGGAGTGTGAAGAGTGCGCTTGCCAATGAATTTTTAAACCTACTGTTTCAGGTATGTTTAGAGGAAATTGAAACTTGCAAATTATGATCATTAACTCCTGAGCTTTTGGCATGGCCACAGAGTGCAGCATCAGCATCTGGCCAACACCCTTTACAGCTTTGCTGCAGTAAATGAGGTGGGTTTGCAGTTGTGCAGTACCTCCGTGGGCTGATTTCTCTCCTGGATTCTTGTTCTTTTCAGCGTTTGGGGATGGCTAAAGCATAATTTGTTGAAGAGAGCATCATGTGCTGCGTATAAAATGCAATTTCAAGTGCATCAGCAGTTATATTCTCCACTAGGAAAAGGCTGTGCTCTTAACCAGTTGTTCTTGCAAGTCTTTGCCAAGAAGGTGACCCAGCAAAGGAGCAAAGGTGTTGCTAAACTTTATGCAATCACTTTCCCTTTGTGTTTTCTATGAAGGCCATCTAAGGGAGCTCTCGTTGTTGTCTTAATGAAGCAGTCCTTGAAAGCTGTGATATCATATCACTAGTGTGATGCAGAAGCTGAGGATTAAGGGTCTACTGAATTTTATTCTTAATTGAGGTGGAACTGGATTTTTATAAATCCTTGAAGCAGTCATGTTTTAGCTCAGGCTCACTTTGTGCAGGAAATCACCCCCTAAGAGTATTTCCATTCACTGCAGTTTGTTCCTTATCCATTTCCTGTAGAGGTTGATACTTAAGAGTTTAAAAAATAATAATCCTAATGGAGCCTTGGAGGTTTGCCCTGATTTAGCATTCACCTCCAGCCCTGTATGACAGTCTCAGATCTTCCAGAGAGGGCTGGGGAGAGCCAGTGGGCTCTGCTCTCATCTTACAAGTGAAGCTTAATCAGTTACAGGGTCAGATTGTAGCAGAAAACTATTGCATCAGAGAGAAGCTCTGTGGGGTTTTTTAAAACAAAAAACTGTTGTGAGAGGCTGCCTCAATAGTAGGCTCCTGACTCTCCTGTTAATCACCCTGGACTGCTTTTCCAACAACTTCAGGGTAAGTGAGTGAGTGAGAGGGGTCTGAGACCATCAGCTTCATCGCAGCTGGAGGGAGTAAAATGAGAAAGTTCTTCGAATTCTCTTTATCTCTAATTGCATCAGGTTGTGCTCCCATTGCAGCCTTCTCAAGAGGGGCTGCCTTGATTTTTGGACTGCCTAGCATCAAGTTCCTATCACTACTTAATACTGGTGAAGAAGAGAAGGCTCTGGGGAGACTCTTTACAGTGAGGGTGGAGACACTGGAATAGGTTGCCCAGGGAGGTTGTGGATGTCCTCTCCTTGGAGGTGTTCCAGGCCCAGGCTGCATGAGGCCTTGAGCAACCTGGGCTAGTGGGTGGTGTCCCTGCCCACAGCAGGGAAGTTGGAACTGGATAATCTTGAAGGTCCTTTCCAGCCCAACCCATTCTATGCAACACTGAGGTAAGATAAAGAACCCTTAATGAACTTTCCCTACTGATGATTACTCACCACCCTTGTTCCTTATTGCTGCTGGAGGTCTGCAGTATATTTTCTCCTGACAGAGTCGCTACATTTTCATTTCAGATTCTTATTTCCTTTGATGCTTTTATCATCTGAGGCACCCTCATCTCGTGCTGCAGGCTCAAGAGGACAGAGTCTGCCATTGATTTGTCTGGGCATTTATTTGAACTGTCATGAGCTTGTGTGGCTCATCTGCAGGCAGAGAATCTTAAGTAGTCTGAGTGGAGCGCCACGGAAAGCTTGTCAGCAACTGGGTTTGTTTGCAGCAGCAATAGTTTCTATGAAGAATCTGATACTGGCACAGTGCTACATGAGGTTAAAAAGGAATATCAGAGCCAGCTGTGTTGTGTGTGCTGGAAAAGCTGTTGCTTCCCAGCAGCTAATGGCCTTTGTTTTATTCAGAATGTGGAATAGTCTCTCACACTGTAATATAAATCTAAATAAGATATCTCACCAGTCATTAGAAATCTCCAACTGAGATGCAAATTGATGGCCTCAAAAGAGACATAAGGAAAAGGCTATAAATCATGTTATGAGTAACCACCAATTTGAAAGCTGTCTGGGCGAGGAGACAGCTGAGCCTCCTCCCTGCGATGGGAGACAAAGGCTGGGGCAGGGGCTGCTCCCCTCCGCTCGTCGCTCCCTGCCCCACGCCCTGTGCCTGGCAGCTGCCGGCAGGAACCAGCCACAGTCCTCTCTCAGCCAAGCCCGGGCTGCTTTGGCTAGGCAGAAATGAGTGAAATATTAGCCATGGGCACTGCTGTCTTGTCCTTGGAATACAGCCTCACCCCCTGGAGCAGCCGTCTGGGAGTGGTGCCTTTTTCTGCTGTGCTTGTTTCATAAAGAAAAATAAAGCATCAGATACTCAAGGAAAGTTGGGCAAGTTCAAGAGCATTGTGGGTGGTGACTGCTTGGCTGGACTGCTTTAAACTTCTCTCTTGGTCTCTTCATGTGCATGTTTCCCCTTGGTTTCTTAGACAGCCACATCTCCCCAGTTTTGCCCTTTTCCATTCTCTTTATTGTTTAACCTTTAGCTTATCCTCTTCCAACGGCTTGCATTCTCCCAGTCCCTCATTCCCTCTCTTCCCTCACCACGAGGCACCTTAACCTTTGGTATATCTGATCCCTGTCAGTCACTGTGATCATCCGTGGCCTTTGCTTCAGGCCTGAAAATAATGACAATTTATTTCCTGTTCACCTTAATTTGACTTGGGGCCTTTGACATTCTTGGTTCTTCGTCTTAGCAGGTTGTGAATCTCCTACCTCAAAGTGCTGCTTTTTCTTGGGTTTGTTTTTTTTTTTTTTACTCATTTCTTCATTTTTAGGTAATTTTCCTACATGATTAAAAAGAATTTTCTGAGGAGTCCCATTAGAGTTGCTCTTTTCTTTCACTTCTTTCATAGTGGTGGCATTCTTAATAAGAATTGCTTTCTTTTCCCAGGTGTGTCATATAGTTTTGGGGCTACGACCTGCCACTCCAGAAGAGGAAGGCCAGATTATTAGGTGTGTGTTTTGCTCAGAATCTAAACCAGGTTTCAGAATCAACCTTTTGATATTTTTCCAAAGGAGGGCTGTCTTTTCCCCTGCTCCAGCTAATGCTTCCTGCTGTGCTTGCTTTCTGTGCAGAGGCTGGCTAGAAAGAGAAAGCAGGTATGGCCTTCAGCCAGGGCACAACTGGTTCCTGATTGCAATGCCATGGTGGCACCAGTGGAAAGAGTATGTCAAATATGTAAGTATAATAATAATGCTTCCTGAGTAAGTGATTTCTTTGTCTGGTGAAAAAAAGGAGTGTGGAGCAAATGACTGCTTAACCAATAATGCTTGAAATTAAGCATCTCCTGTCTCTGTGAGGAAAATAATTGTTTTGCTGAATCATTGTCACATGGTGAGCTTTGCACTGTAATTTCATTAAACTGTCATCTCTCTCTTGCTTTGTTTCATCACTCCTGCTTGTCAAAATAGTTTTGGAATAAAAACATCCTCTCACAATAGTACTCCCCTGAAGTCTTTTGATTCATTTGATGATATGATAAAGCTGCCTGATGTGGTTTTGACTTTACTTGGGCCAAGAATGCTGCACTGTGCATTATTTTCTTTTGGACAAATAAAGGAGGGAGTTGGTTGAATTTGGTTTATAGGCAGTGATGAAGAGTAGTCCAGTAGCTGACGGTGATCCGAGGAGTCCTACTAAAACCAGACAGTTACAAGGTGCTGTCTAACCCCCTCCAGCTAAAATAGTGAAGCTAAAGCATTGCTGTGGAAGCACTCTTAATGAAATACCATGTAATAAAATGTAATTGAGCAACCTGGTCTAGTGGGATTTGTCCCTGCCCATGGCAGAGGATTGGAACTAGCTGATCTTTAGGGGCTCTTCCAACCCAACCCGTTCTGTGGGATGTTGATAGTTCTTTGCAGGTTACAGAAGTGAAATAGACTATTTCTCAGAAGAGTTTTATGTAGTGCTAAGTAAGCAAATAAATATTTGAGTTGTTTTATAAACACAAGGAACTCAAACTCTTCAGAAACCTGCAATGTATGCATTAACTGCCCATGTAATTGCAGCTCTTCTTTGTGCACAGTGATTTGGACAAATGCTGGCTAAATGCCTCAGTATTAGGTAATATGATCCTTGTCATAGTCTTAAGTGCTCAGATGTGCACACGAGTTCAGACCTAATCCCCTGCATAAAAGCACAATGCCATTAGTCCTCTGTCTACCTCTGGAGCAAGGAGAGCACTCAGAATTCCTGTGGAACTCCACTGTCATTCCAACAGACATTTTAGCCTTATTTTTCTACTGCACAATTTTGTTACTTGGCAAGTTATGTTAAAGGGACAACATCAAACAGCAAACATCCCTTTCCCCAGTGCTGTTACAGTGATGTTCACTGCCTGGGTTTTCTTCTTTCCTCCTCTAAGGCTCAGTTAATTCCCTTTTATCTTCTGGTGTCTTCTTGTGGCTGCTGTAAATTGGGTAGAATTATTCTTACACCTTGTCTGTACTGGACAGGGAAGTTATGCTTTGGGGGGAAGGCACAGCTTTTTCTCCACCTTTATTTATCTCCACCTTTATGCTTTCCAGTGAGGCTGGGGAGACACTGGAACAGGTTGCCTAGGGAGGTTGTGTGTGCCCTCCCTGGAGTTGTTCAAGGCCAGGTTGGATGATGCCCTGAGCAACCTGGTCAAGTGGAAGGTGTCCCTGCCTGTGGCAGGAGGGTTGGAAATTGCTGATCTTTAAGATCCCTTCCAACCCAAACCATTCTATGAATCTTGCCCAAGTGTGAGCCAGAGACTGCCTTTGCAATGCTGCTTCCCTTAAGGAAACAAAGGAACTGTGCTACCAAACAAAGTTAGGGAAGACTTCAAATCTTTCAGGTTTGAGACAGGAATGGGTTTGGGTTTTTCGTTGATCTTATGCTTACTGTTCTCCCTTAACCATATGAAATTCAACAAGGACAAATTTGGAGTATTTGTAGCCTGTAACTATAGCTGTCTGAAATGGTTTTCTTTTTATGTGTCTAGCTAGAGAAAATAATGTAGTCTTTCAGGTTTTATATTGTGCAGAAGAATTTATTCAACTGGTTTAACAGTTTTTGGCTGTTCCTGCAGCATTTTCATCAGTAGATACAGAAACTTGTGGTGGGTTTTTTTTCACTCCAAAGCTCATTGTGGTCACATAGCTGTGAATTTTGGTGACTTGGTTGGGCTAATGCTAAACCTCTTTGATTTTTGGTGTATAATTTAACTTTTCTACTTGCCTACCAATTTTAGGATGCAAACCCTGTTGTGATAGAGCCTTCATCTGTCTTGAATGGAGGTAAGAATTCACTCGTAGCTGCTGCAGCTTCAGAACAGGGAGAAGACAAAATGGGAGGTCTTAATAACTTCAGTGCATCAGAAGAAAAGTTTTCAGATAATATTTCTACTGCATCAGAAGCTTCAGAGACCACTAGCAGCAGTAAGCATAACATCTTCTTTCCTTGGAGGTTTAATGTAGAACTACCTACTGCATGGATTTCTCCAGGCAACAAGATAACATAGTTTAGCCTGCAGCAGTGGCCTGCATGTGGACATCATGACTAGGACATTTTAGTCTGTAGCAGATAAGCAAGAAGCAATCTTGTTCAAGCAGCAATTTCTTTCATACAATAATGAATTTCCAGAGTTGTTTTCAGGGTAGTTTTTATCCTATCATTTATTTTCTGAGTGGTTTTTTCCCCCTTTCTTCATGTGAAGCTGTTTCTAGCTCATGCCGAGTTGGTGTTGTCTTGCAGCTGGGTCACCTCAGAAACTACAAGGAGACTGCAAAGAGAAGCAGGAAACAATTAGGAAGAGCACACTTAGAGTTTTTCAGGGCATGTGCTCTAAATGAGGTGGTGTAGCTTCTCAAGGCCATTTTTGTGAATGAAGAGGTTTTAGTGATGATTTTCAGTCAGTTCTGGTGACAGTGTGAGCTGCTGGGTTTTTCTTGCAAGACAGCTGAATGTTGCATCTGGTGGTTTAAAGTCTATGCCTTGAAATTGTAACTTCAGTTTAAAGTAGATAAATTACTCTGAGCACTTTGTAGGGTGGGCTTTGGGGGAGATAGAGGAAGTGTGGGAAGGGAGACAAATTTGAAGTTAAAGCTTCTTTCTCTTTTCCAGCTTGACATTTAGATGTAGTATTCTGCATAACTAAAGTTCTGTATGAATAAAAGCAGTTGCCCTTTCAAGGAGACAAACTAAACCCAAAGCATTAGTGCATATATATTCAGTTCTGGAGATAAGATTTTCAGGAGTTTGATATTCAGACATCCAGACAATAAGGAGATGTTAAACATACCTGATGATAAAAACTTAGGCTGATTGCCTGCCAGTATCTGTTGAAAAGCAAAGAAAAGATGGAGAGGTTTAAGTCATTTCTGGTTTATGGAGTCATGAACTAAAACAGAGATTTTCTTTTTCCCCTTGTGTTCTGTTACAGATGCTCTTTACCCTGGCACACCAGGGACTGATGTCTGTTTTGCTAGGCAGCATAATACTTCAGACAACAATAACCAGTGTTTCCTTGGAGCCAATGGGAATAATTTACTGCAGCTTAATCCTCAGAAACCCGGAGCTATTGATAACCAACCTCTAGTAACACAAGAACCAGTGAAGGTAAATGTGAATACAGGCAAAGTTATCTTGGAGTATGCTTTTACCACAGCTTCTTATGTCATGTTTTGTTTTTCCATTGAGTGGCTCCATTCTGCATTAACACTGCTTTATCACAGAACAAAGCTGAGGGCTCTTGCTTCACTTGAGATGTGATAAATTCCCTCTTTGTTTCAAGGCTGCATCGTTAACAATGGAGGGTGGAAGATTAAAGAGATCTCCACAGCTGATAGAAGGAAAAGACTATGTCATGGTACCTGAACCAGTTTGGAGAGCGCTGTACCATTGGTATGGAGCAAATCTGTCCTTGCCCAGGCCGGTGAGTTGTGATTATAGACCCCGAGATAATGTAAACCAACCTAGTGTGTCCCAGCTTCTGCCTGTTGCACAAGGTAATCTTTTATGGTCATCTCCCACTGAATCCAGAATGAGTGGTCTCAGTGAAAAGCCTTGGAGAGCAGAAATGGACATGGATAGAAAGTTGTGGATATTTGCCAGGAGGTTTGCAGCACAATCCCCAGGAGATGGTGCAAAAGGCCAGAAGTGCTCAAGTGATCATGATTGCTAAAGCAGACAAAAGTAAACTTGAGAGCAGTTTGAAAGACTTGGCATCAAAACAGCCACCTTTACAAGCTTGGATACATTTTCAGCCTGTCTGCAAACCCAATAGATTTAAAACTGGGACACCTGCAGCTTTGAAAATACTTTTCTCTCTCTCTCACAATTTCATGACGTGAGAGCAAGCTAACAATTGCTGTCCTTCAAGTTCAGCTGTTGCAGGTGTTGTGTCATGGCTGTGTGAATACCAGTTGTTATTTTAAGCAGATCATAGAATCCTAGAATGGCTTAGGCTGGAAGGAACCTCAGAGATCATCTACTCCAACCTCCCTGCCCTGGCCAGGAACACATCTCAACTAGACTGCACTGCTCAAGGCCTCAATCCAGCCTGGCCTTGAACGCTCCCAGGGAGGGGCCATAATTAGCAAGAGGCTATCAAAGAGCAATTGTGCTGTTTCTACTTGTTTGCATCAAAGTTTAGCTGGGAAAAAGGCAAAAACCCCCACAGAGGACTTGAAATAGGCTTTTTGTAACTGACACCAGTATTTGCTAGATTAAAGCTGTACTATCTTTCATTCAAAATTAATTTGGGGCACAATGCAGAGTGCACTACAAAATATCATTTTCAAATGTAAAAGTGCAGTGTATTACATGAAACTGACTAATGGGCTAAGAATTCAGTTGTGTTATCCCAATGAGCTGATTTTTTTGTTGTTGTTGCTTTCTTTTGGTTGCAGTTGAAACAGCAACAATATTTCTGAAAGAGAAGCAGTAATTACAGAGCAATAGCCAGTGTTGAATCATATAATTTACTCCCAATTTATTGAGCTATCTCTCTGTTGCCGTGTGGAACACTGCAAGAACCATTAACAGGTCATCAGCATTTGAGGCTAAAGCTGGCATGCCTTGAATTATTAATACTGAATTCACACACACGAAAAAAAGAGTAGAGTGATGTTAGAGGCAAGAAAAATGGAAGTAATTCAGTCTGTTCACTTAACAACGTGGGGAGCTGCTTTGAGTTTCTGTGGAGTGTATTTATTCCACCTAGTGGTTGATTTATTCTGTGTCAGATTTATTCTGTGTCTCTTAGAGCAGCTGCACTTAAGAAAAGTAAGGGAGAGGAATTTTTTTTTTCTGGTGGTATCAATAGAAGTCAGTTACATACCAATAGAGATTGTAAGGGCAGACCTTGGAGCTGAAGGGATCCTACAGGGAGGCTGCAGAGGGACTTTTCATGAGGGTGTCTAGATATAGGACAAGGGGGAAAGGTTTGAAGCTGAAGCAGAGCAGGGTTAGACTGGAGCTGAGGAAGATCTTCAGTATGAGGGTGGTGAGACTCTGGAGCAGGCTGCCCAGGGAGGTTGTGGCTGCCTCCTCCCCGGGGGTGTTTAAGGGCAGGCTGGGTGAGGCCTTGGGCAGCTGAGTCTTGTTGAAAGGTGTCCCTGCCCATGCTGGGCAGGTTGGAGCAGATGAGCTCTGAGGTCCCTTCCAACCTGAACCATTCTATGAGATGAGGTGGTTGGTGTCAGAAATATTCAGTGTCACAAAGAGGAGAGAATTAGCTGTGTGATTTTTGACAGTTTGGTCTGTTAGCTGCAGTACTGGCAAGTTTACAGTGAAAAATCACTGCCTTCCTTTACCCTGCTCCCACACGTTCTCCATGGAAACAAACACCTTCCATCAGCCACCAAAGGCCACATCTCTTTATACACAAAGTAAAGTGCTTGGGAGTTGTGTGATAGGGTCAAAACAAAAAAGGTGATTTTCTCTTTTTTCATAAGAGCCTTTTTTTTTTTCCCCCATAAGAAAAGAGACTTCTGCTCAGCATAAGAGAATTTCAGTTTGGATGTCCTGTCTGCAAAAAAATATAAACAATATGTGTGTAAACTGTGGCTTTGCAGCCCATAATTAAGGAATATTTTGACACTGAGCACTGGAATTCTTGAAGACCATTCAATTCCTTGCCACCTTGTACACAGGCACTTAGAGTCCTCATCTCCCACCCCACAGCAGGCACTGCTAGGTCGTTTTCTTTCCAGTAAATAGATTCATAGAATGGTTTGGATTGGAAAGGACCTTAAAGGTCATGTAGTTCCAAAGCCCTGCCATGGGCAGGGAGACCTCCCACTGAACCAGGTTGCTCAAAGCTTTGTCCATCAGGTTTTTTGGGGTTTTTTTTGGTTATAACTGAAGTTTAATCTCGTGGCACTTTGGTGCACTGTGTTGTTTCCCACAGCTTAAGCTGTGTGTTGTCTTTTGCTTTGCATGCTTTCAGAAGCAGTGAGCGTTCCTTCCACTGTGTGTCAATGTCTGGGCAGAAATGGTGACTGGAGAGCTGCAAGCCTTGCTGTGGAATCATTTCAGCTTTTTCTGTTCGTGGATTAAAAATGCAACAAAAGAAATTTTCAAGTCTGTCCTTACAGTGCAAAGTTTTAAATTCAGTCCTGTACTTGATAAAGTTCAGAACAAAGGTCTGAATTTTATGAGTTTATGAACTGAAATGAACTTATCCAGCATGTGGCAGCCTTTTCAACAGCTGTGAAACTTTGATCTTGAAGCATACACTGAGTGATAGGAGTGAGGTTCCTTGTAGATTCCCATCTGTTTCTGGAATTAGGAAAAGGTTCTTTCCATGGTATGGTCCAGGCAGCTCTGCTTCTCTAAATGAGGTGATTTGCTTTTGACTGTCTGCAACTAATAAGCTTCCGAAAGTGCTTAGAAATCAGGAAACTGTCGTTCCTGTGGATGTTTGCCTAAGACTCCAGAAGAAGTTCAGGTTTCTTGTCTCCTAGTAAAACAAAGGTTATTTTTTGAACCATTTGCTTTAATCATTACTTCCTACCCCTCTTTGGCTTTCCTACACCTTCGGGTCAGCAGTCTCTAAAATGTCTTTTAAACATCTTTTCCTAGGTGATCAAAAACAGCAAAACAAACGTGCCTGAGCTGGAGCTGTTTCCTCGCTACCTGCTCTTCCTGAGACAGCAGCCTGCCACTCGAACACAGCAGTCCAACATCTGGGTGAATATGGGTATGATGAGCCTGAGAATGTTTCCTCAGCATTTACCTAGAGGTAACTTAAGAATGCAGCAAGAATACAAGTGTGCAGTTTCTAAGAAAGCCAGAGCCACAGCTTGCTGCCACTGTGCTTGTGCACCAGCTAATCAACTGTAAGGAACAATCAGCATCTGGCAAAGATTGAGAGGCTTTCTTCCCATCTGCTCTGCGAAGGATGAGGCTTAAGGGAGCATTTTCAGTAGAGTCAGAGAATCAGACAATTGTTTTGGTTGGAAAAGACCTCTAAGACCATCGAGTCCAGCTACCAGCCTAAGGCCACCATGACCACTAAACCATGACCCAAAGTGCCATGCCATAGAATCACTTGGGTTGGAAAAGACATTTAAGATCATCGAGTCCAACCAGTATCTAATTCTTCTAAGTCTGGGGCTAAACCAAGTCCTTCTCTGCCTCTTTGAAACACTTCCATGTATGGGGATTCAACCATCCCCCTGTGGAGCCTGTTCCAGTGTTTGAGATCCCTTTCCACACATTTTTTGAACACTTCCAGGGATGATGACTCCAGCACGCTCCTGGGCAGCCTGTTCCAATGCCTGACCACTTTTGCAGGAAGCAAATTCTTCCTGATACTCAACCTTAAACCTTCCCTGGCACAATTTCAGGCCATTTTCCCTTGTCCTGTCACCTGGTACTAAGAAGAGAACCAAGCCCACCTCACTGCAACCTCCTTTCAGGAAGTTGTAGAGCGCAATGAGCTCTCCCCCTCAGCCTTCTCCTCAGTTAAGTCCTGTAGCTACTGCAAATAGATTGGTGAGTTGAAAGTGAGAAATGAGCACTGCATAAACTGAAGAGCTGAGAAGGGCAGGTCTGGGTAGTTAGTTTTGTAGCTACAGAATAGGTGCATCAGGGTGAGTCTGTGTGTCTGGGGGCCAGTAGTAAAGCAAATTAAATCATCGCTCAGCCAGCTGGCTCCGAGTTATTTGGGCAGCAAGGTTTTTAATGCCCCAAATTGTTTAATACTCTAGAAAACAATTGAATATAGAAATTACAATTTCATGCAGCTCAGGCAATCCAGTAGGCAATCCAACTCAAAACATGTGTGCCATAACTGTGGTCACCAGCAGCTTGTGCTGGTAATGGGCTGGAAGAGTAATCCTTAGATTGCAGCTTCACACTTCAGCTGGAAAGTGTTGCAGGATTTGTTTTCAGTTTCCAGTTGGTTTGCACAGCAGCTTTGAGGAAATCCCTGTTCACAGGTGTGTGTCTGCGTACACACAGGGGTACCTGAGCACCCACAGCCACCTATGTCCAGAAATGGGCTTGCCTGACTACTGAAAATTGAGCCCTTTAACCTTTCTAATATTGGCCTGTGTTTAAAAACCTTCATGCAATGCTCAGTTTTTCACTGCTTTGATAGAATCTCCAACTTACCATCCAGGAGAGCAGCTGCCTGCTTGATCAAGAAACTGCCTGCTACCCAAATTCATTTCTCATACCTGACCTAATAAAATGGAAACTGCTTGCTTTGAATATATCTTCAAATGCCCAAATTCAAATAAAGGGAATCTTCTGGTGTGCCAAATTTGGTCTTGATTTGGAATCATTTTGCTCTGCACTAATTTATTTGTCCAATCAGTTATTAATCTGTTTTTGAGATTTCAGATGTGCTTTCTTGCTGTAATCTTACAACTAATCCTCTGATCCCTAATCCCAGAAAATGCTGGTTTTGTTTTCCTTAAGAAATAAGAGTACTTTGTGTGGTATACTGAAGCAAAAGTGATGCTTTGCTGTCTGCTTAAGATGATTACAGTTTGGTTTTACTCTCCTGTCCAATTGCATGTAATATTGCAGCTTTTGATGTGGTACTATTTATTTTATTTTCAGCTTTTGACAGTGACAGTAGAACAAAGTCACTTCTCTGGTGACTTTAGTAGCAGCTGCCCAGCTGGGTTTGGCTGTGTAACGAAATCCCTTCATGAATGTGTTAGAGAGCTGACTCTGTGAGGAGTGAGGAACTTCCCAAGTGGAAAGAAGTTCAAAAAGCTCATCTGAAGTTGGTCTCCTCTCTCGTGCACGTTCTTGATTTAAAGATGAGCTCACAGTACAGAAAACAGCAACAAGCTCCACTGACGGCACTGATGTGTGGCAGACATGAGATTGTCACCAGAATTTCTCAACAATCCCCTGTATCTTCTCAGAATGTGGTCTGAGGAATTTAGTTATGAAGAATGCTTTTGTTGTGCAACTACCAGGCTGATTTCATGTTCAGAGAGCAGCGTTCTGCTGGCTGAAGCCTCAGGGAAGGAGAGCTGAAGCTCAGTCATGCTACTCTCAAGAGTAGTCAGGCTGATGTTTTTGACCTTATGTTTTACTTACAATATTATCTCACAAAGCAAAATCCTCAGGACATTTCCAAGTGCTTCATTTGGAAAATTACCATTGGCTCTGATACTCTGAGAGGAGAAAAAATACCCACAAGAACAATTCAATCATTTAAAACTTCTTTTAATTTATCTGTTTCCTATGAGAATCTTAGGAGAACAATTTTCTGACAGGCTGTAGTAGTTTTATGTGAGTTTGTTGCCCCACAGGGTCAGCACCAACCAGCTTTCCATCCAACTCGCTGTTTTATACATGGACAGAAGCAGTAGGGCTTCTCTCTGTGGTCTGTGTAAGTTGTTAGTGGTCTGGTTTCAGGTGGCCTGGGTATATAGATATACATCAGCTTTTGCCTTTTGCTTCTGGTTGTGAATGCAGGCAACGTCCCCTCCCCGAATGCTCCCCTGAAGAGGGTGCTGGCCTACACCGGCTGCTTCAGCCGCATGCAGACCATCAAGGAGATCCACGAGTACCTGTCCCAGCGGCTGCGCATCAAGGAGGAGGACATGCGCCTCTGGCTGTACAACAGCGAGGTACTGCTGCGCCTCCTGCTGCGCCTTCCGGCAGCTCATGGGCATTCAGAGATTCGTAGGATGGTTTGGGGTGGAAGGGACCGTAAACCCATCCAGTTCCAAAGCCCCTGCCATGGGCAGGGACATCTCCCAAACCGAGGCCTCATCCCGCCTGGCCTTGAACACCTCCAGGAAGGAGCCATCCCCGACCTCCATGGGCAGCCCGTTCAGTGTCCTCGTCACTCTCACTGTAAAGAATTTCTTCCTAATCTCCTGCATCTGCCCTCCTCAAACTTCAATCCATTCCCTCTCATCACTGCAAGCCCTTACACAAAGCTGAGGAGGGACATTTTGCATCTTATGCTTTTCTAGCAACAACTGAACACACACAGAGGAACGAAAAGACAGTAGTTTAACTGCCCAGGTTGGAAAACTCTCATCACTTGTTCTGTGGAGATGTTAGATCAGTTCTGTGCAGCCCAAGCAGCAGCACTTAGGTTTTTGAGTCAGTGATGCAGAAAACTTGGCTTTTGTTTTCTTAGTAGCCCTGATAAACATTTTGTTCTCCTGTCCTGTATTTTTGAAATGACAGTTGGCTGTCTTAGTCAAAGCCTTGGTGTGGAGTTCCATAGAAACTGCTGAGAATGGAAATAAACCCCTATATTATTTCATTGAGATAAAACCACACAATTGTTTTGTTTGGAAAAGACCTTTCACATCATCAAGTCCAACCATCAACCCAACACCGCCATGGCCACTAAGCCACGTTCCCACATGCCATGTCTACACATTTATTGGTGTTTTAACACCTCCAGGATAGGGACTCCACCACCTCCTTGGGCAACCTTATGCCTACAGCCTGATGCTGTAAGTTCCTGTGCTAGCAGAAGCCAGCAGTTATCCAGGATCTCTTTCAAATGGCAAGGAAGCAGCAGAATGTATTCCTCATTCTAAAGAAATCCCACTTACAATTGAAGTTCTGAACTAGGTGCTTCTGGAGAGCAGTGAACTACTGCATTTAATTACCATGGGCAGGGAGCTGATGCGCTCGTCGATGTGAAGCAATTGTTAGTACTGTTCTAATTTTACCACTTTGAGATTAAAATCTCCTCAGGGAATTTAAAATCCAGAACTAGTACCTGCATGAAGTTTATTTTTTTTTCTCCTGCAGAACTATCTTACTTTGCTGGATGATGAAGATCACAGACTGGAGTATCTTAAAATCCAAGATGAGCAGCATTTAGTAATAGAAGGTAGGAAAATGGCCTGGAATCAGTTTACACACTAAAAAAAGAGTTCTTGTATATGAATATTTCATAGAATGGCTTAGGTTGGGAGGGACCTCAGAGATCATCTACTCCAGCCTCTCAACTAGACTCAGCTGCCCAAGGCCTCATCTAGCCTGCCCTTGAGCACCCCCAGGGAGGAGGCAGCCACAGCCTCCCTGAGCAGCCTGTTGCAGAGTCTTACCACCCTCACACTGAAGAACTTCTCCTTAAGCTCCAGTCTAACCCTGCTCTCCCTCAGCTTCATTCCCCCTTGTCTTCTTGCTAGACACCCTCATGAAAAGCCCCTCTGCAGCCTTCTTGTAGGATCCCTTCAGGTATTGGGAGGCTGCTCTAACAACCATAAATGTTAGGTGATTGCTCAAGAATTGACCAGGCTTGTTCAGTCTGGGGAATCCTCATTAGGTGTCAGCCCAAGTACTGGGAAATTTGTTAACCAACAGGAGAGGCATCTCTAAAGATGTCACTGGTGTGGCTGGAATGCTGCCAGTATTAGAATGATTTCCACTAGTGATTGGAAACATTGAGATGAAAACTATCAAAAACAGTTAACTACAACTAAAATGATTTCTAATCTCAATTTAATATTAGAGAACTAATTAAAGCTCTTCAGCTGCATCAGGTGTAATGCTTGTCCCACATCTCTTCCCAGTGCGAAACAAAGACATGAGCTGGCCAGAAGAGATGTCCTTCATAGCAAACAGCAGTAAAATTGACAGACATAAAGGTAAGTGTTTCAGCATCATAACTGGATTATAATGAGAAGGAAAATCCAAGAGGCTAATTATGTTGAAATAATTCTTTTTAATATAAGTGCTCTTAACCTTGGGAGAGGCTCTTATGCCTGTGCTGCTTTGCTTGCTCCTTCTGTTTATTAACTGAGATGCTGGAAGTCTGGGTGGGTTGGATGTGTAGACAGATAAAATGGGAGATGTTTGGATGCAGCAGTATGAAATTCTGGATGTTGTGTTCATCATCTTGGATAGGTAGGGAATAGCTGAGATTTTAGGACGTGAATCCAGTGATTTCTTTAGTCTGAAAGCAGTTTCTGTGGATCCTACTGTGGAGTCTCCTTCTTTAGAGAGATTCCAAACTCACCTTGACATTGGATTCCTGGATGACCCTGCTCTAGCAGGGGAATTGGACTTGGGTGATCTCCAGAGGTCTCTTCCAACCTCTGCCATTCTGTGTACTGATGTCTGTGTTGGATCAGATCCAACAAAATTTCACAGTTTCTGCTAAGCAGAGTTGAGAGAGCCAATAGCTTGAACAGGCTGGGCCTCTGCTTGCTGTAGTCTGGTAGTTGAGGGCAGGTTAAATTGAATTGGTCCCTGAGAAAAGGTCATGGTCTTGACTTTGCTGATTGACCATTCTGAATGTCTCAACATCTGCACAACTGGTATGATTACGTTTTCTTGCAGTTCCCACTGAAAAGGGTGCTACTGGACTAAGCAATCTGGGTAACACGTGCTTCATGAACTCCAGCATCCAGTGTGTCAGTAACACCCAGCCTCTCACACGCTATTTCATTTCAGGAAGACACCTTTATGAGCTTAACAGGTAACTCTCCATTTGAGACCATTGGCATCTTAGGCACTGTAGCATTTCTTCGGGGTTTCAGCTTTCAGAGGCAGCCATTCTGGGTAAATCCTTTTCAGTCTTATCAGCCATCAGTTCTACACAGAGACATGAGAGAGTAGAACCTCTCTTGCTTCTGGGAGAGTTAAAACAGCTCAGCCAGAAGCCTTTGCCCTCCCTTGTTAGTCCCCATGCCTGTACTTTGTTTCACTTTTAGTATGGTGTTAATTGTTCATGGTTTCTAGGACAAATCCAATAGGAATGAAAGGACACATGGCCAAGTGCTACGGGGATTTGGTTCAGGAGCTGTGGAGTGGAACTCAGAAGAACATTGCACCCTTAAAGCTGCGGGTAAGGCTGTGCTGGCTGTTAGTTAAAGGATGTCTTTGGATAGCAGAATCTTTTCATGCCCTTTTCCCTGGTGTCACCTGTGTTGTTCTGGGTCTTAAGTCAATATCTCCCTTAAAGAAGGAGAAGGAAGCTTGGACATCTATTTCTCATGCTGGAAGCTGGCTATGAAGCCAGTGACCCTGTCCTAGCAGTCACTCATTGTGAATGTTACTCCAAACTGCTTGCAGCTTTTGCTTTCTTGCCTGTAAGAAATGCAGCAGAGGTGTTCAGGAAGGGGCTGTGCAGAGGCAAGATGCACATCTGAAGGGGTTCAGCCACCCTGCTGCTCAGAACTTGAGCAGCTTTCTGTGGAATGTGGCCATGGTTCAGTGGTTGTGAGGTCAAAGGAGTTACTTGATACAAATCAGAGGTTGTGGCATTAACTGTGGCTTTTGTTAGCCCATGTTAGGGACAGAGGATGATTCATTTGCCTGTAAATGGCCTGAAAGAATAAGGGGTTGCCTGTAACTCCTGGCAGCTGAATTCATGCTCCTTGACAGCATGTATCTTGTCTACAATGGTTTGATTTATTGTTCCAACCTTTGTACATGACATTAAATAAAGTTCTGGGTTTGGTTTGTTGTTTTGGGTTTTTTTACAGTGGACAATAGCAAAATATGCTCCAAGATTTAATGGCTTCCAGCAGCAAGACTCACAGGAGCTTCTGGCTTTTCTTTTGGATGGTCTTCATGAGGATTTGAACAGAGTTCATGATAAGCCATATGTTGAGCTGAAAGACAGTGATGGGCGACCAGACTGGGAAGTAGCAGCAGAGGTATGGATTGAAGCTTTGGGGGTTGCTGTACTGACTTTCAGGACTGAGATCTTTGGGAACTTGTCAACTCTGTGATTTTTAAGGAGTCAGTTTCACCTTGGAACTGAAAATGAGTTTTAAGTACTATAATAAAGGTCTAAAGATGATACTTCACAATTGTTTTGAACGACTCCTCAGATTGATGGAGTAGCAAAATCTTTCCAGATGCCTGATGATTGGTTTAGAAGTGCTTTAAAAGAAGCAATACCTTGATTATTGTGTTAATTGAAATTACTTCTTTTTACCCATGTTGAAACTAAATACTTCCTAGTTATTAGAAATTGGTAAACAACTTTTGTGGAATTAATTTGACTTCTCTAGGCCAGTGAATCTTTGGAGGTCTTGCAGCATATTCTCCTTCCTGTACTTCAAGCAAACAGTCTTCAGTGTCTAACTTTGTGTTGGTTTTGTTTTTGTACTTCATTTTAGGCCTGGGAAAACCATCTGAGAAGAAACAGATCCATTGTTGTAGATCTATTTCATGGGCAGCTGAAGTCACAAGTTAAATGTAAAACTTGTGGACATATAAGTGTTAGATTTGACCCTTTCAATTTTTTATCCTTGCCTTTGCCAATGGATAGCTACATGCACCTTGAAATCACAGGTGAGTGGAAGTGTTTAACTCTATAAACTTGGCAGTGCTCAAATGAAAACTGTTTATGTAGAACAGCAATAAAACACCCACATTTGCAGTGTTACTATTTACACTTTGAAACAGTGCAATCAGTTTAACATCACAGGGGACAAGAATTTGCATTGGAGTACAGTTAAACTAAGATAAACCCTCTAAAGACACAGCACAGATAGGCCTCTCTCAGCCTTGACTAAAGGACTTAATACAGAATCATGTTTAAAATGGAGATTCTGAGACCTTCCCTGCTGTTCACTGTGGTGTGGCTGTTGTCCTAAATCTGCCCAGAGTGAAAAAGAAAGGTTGGGGGAAGTGTACAAAGGAAAATACACTTGAGGGGTCATGAGCTATAGTATGAACCACCCATGTGTTGTGATAACGAGGCAAAAGGAAAGGTGATTAAAAATGAAACAGGTTATAAAGCATTTTCATAGATTCATAGAATGGTTTGGTTTGAAAGGGACCTTGAAGATCATCCAGTTCCAACCTCCCTGGTGTGGGCAGGAACACCTTTCACTAGCCCAGATTGCTCAAGGCCCCGTGCAGCCTGGCGCTGAACACCTTTGGGGGAGCAGGAGATTCTCTGAGCTTTGGCTGCAGACCTCAAAAATTGATTTGTGGAAAAAAAACCAGTGAAGTAAAAATAATACCTTCAAGTGTGTGTGTGGGGGGGAAAGCCTTTCTGACATGAATTAGCTTTAGTGTGTTCCCATCATGAAGACTTCCCTGCTTTGCTGACCTCTGTGTTTCTTTTCCCCTCTAAAGTAATTAAATTAGATGGAACTACTCCTGTTCGGTATGGCCTCAGGTTGAACATGGACGAAAAGTACACAGGTCTGAAAAAGCAGTTAAGTGAGCTCTGTGGGCTAAAACCAGAACAGATTCTACTTGCAGAGGTGCACAGCTCCAATATCAAGGTAAGAAGAAGACAAAAAATTCATCATCACTGCACCATACTGTGGTGTTTTTGTTTATTGTCTACAGCAGCATGCTCTTTCATTTTCTTGGCACTAGGCTTTGCTTACAAGGACTGTGAAATAATTTAATTAGAAGGCTGATAAGATCAGCTTAGTTCTATCTCTGTATGAACTTTTGGTCTTAAGCCACAATTTGGCTTGCCTCAAAATAGATTTAAAATCCAAGTAAACTGAACCAAAATAAACCACTTGCAAACAAAATTAATAGTGATGGAGAAGCTCGTGGAAGCTTAATTGAATTGATTACTAATTATATTTGTAGAGGGGGAAAAAAGGCCAAAAAAAAAAATCATCTTGAGGTAATAAATCTCGGAGTGCTTTGAGTTTAAACACTGTCAGGATGTTGGAGGCATATTAATGATTGCCTTTGGTGTGTGTATTTGTAGATAAAATTCATTTTTGCTGTCATTGAATAAGATCAAAACTGCCTGAACTAGGGGCTTTTGGTGTGCTTAGGGAGCCAGCAATCACTCTCTCAGATCTTACTGCAGAGACCTGCCAAGGGATCACAGAATGGTTTGGGTTGGAAGAGACCTTAAAGATCATCTGCTTCCAATCCCCTTCCACGGGCCAGGACACCTCCCACCAGCACAGGCTGATCAAGGGCTCATCCAGCATAGCCTTGAATACCTCCAGGGAGGTGGCATCCACAGCCTCCTTGGGTAACCTGTTCCAGTGTCTCCCACCCTCACTGTAAAGAATTTCTTCCTAATCTCCAGTCTAAATCTCCCCTTTTCCAGCTCAGAGCCATTGGCCCTCATCCTGTCACTCCCAGCCCTTGTAAACAATCCCTCCCCAGCTTTCCAGTAGCCCCCTTCAGGTACTGGAAGGCTGCTTTAAAGTCTCCCTGGAGCCTTCTCTTCTCCAGTTTTTTTTTACCTTCTAGAAAGGTGTAAGAAAGCAGATGGGAGGGCAGAGATGATAGAGGCACTGTTTCCAAGCACACATCTGTCTGACTAACTTCCCTTTTGTTTTCTCTCTTTACTGAAGAACTTTCCTCAAGACAACCAGAAGGTGCGGTTATCAGTGAGTGGGTTTTTGTGTGCTTTTGAGATACCAATTCCAGGGTCTCCTACATCAGCATCGAGTCCTGTGCAGACAGGTAAAAGCTCTTCCTGTTCCTGCTCATTTAAAATGCACAGTGCTTGGGTTCTGGAGGAAGTCAGGAGAAAACCTGACGACTTAGAAGTCAGCAGTGAGTAGTAAAGAAAAGGGAAGCTGAAGCTTTATTCATGGAGAAGCCATGGACACTATCTTCTGATGGTCTTGGACAGGACAGCAGTCTGGAGATCACTTGATACTTATTTTAAAGACACAAGAAACACCCAAAATGTTTTCTTCCTTATGGCTTTAAGGCAGGACATGTAAAAGATTGAAAACATGGGTTTGGTTTTATTGTTTGTGGTTTCAGGAGTGGGTTGTAAACACTTCTTGGGGTTTTTTTTTTTGTTTTCTCTTGCATGCTCTGACTTTGCAAAGTTGTAGGCAAATAAAAGGTCGGATGTTGGTCTTAGGGAAAGCAGAAAAGGTTTCATGAAAGGCCTCAATGAGAATGGGAAGGATTCAAGTCCTCTGATCAGGTCTGGTTACTGCAGGTACTGAAAATGTAACTGTTTATCTGCAGATGTCTCCACTGGGCCATCAGCTAATGGAACACCCAACATAATGATGAATGGGGACCTTCCTAAACCAACTCTAATTCCAAATGGGATGCCAAATACTGTAGTGCCATGTGGGACCGAGCGGAACCACACCAGCTGGACGCCCAACGGTCACCTGCCCTCGCTCTCCGACAGTCCCTGCACTGGGTACATCATTGCAGTCCACAGGAAGATGGTGAGCAGGCTTTGCAGCTCTTGGAGACTGCTCAGAGACTTTGAGAGGAAGTCACTGAGGATTTTTTTATTTCTATATGCCTGTGATAAGTGAATCTTTGTTTCTTAAAAGGAGGGAGCCAGAATACATCTCCCTCTGAAGTGAGCACCAGATCTTATAGCCATACAGCTCTTGTCAGTCATAATGTCTGATGGGGTGGTGTTTTCCTTCCCTCAGCTCTGGCATGCTTCCCAGCTCTGTAATGCTGAGATGCATACTTGGGCAGCTACTAACTCCCTGATTAAATGTTCCAGGTTCATTGAGCATTAAAAATATCCAATCAGAGGAGCTGCTAGAAATGCAGTTCTTTGTTGTTGTGTGGAAAAGCCTTTTTTTTTTCCCTTTCAGGAAGCAGAGTGAGGATCTGTAGTTCATTGTTGGGTCATTCTGTGAGCATGAACTGCTCCTTGTAAGAGCATCTGTGGTTAAGCTGAACTCTAAATGTCAAAGCTGGGTGACTGAACACCTCAAATAGCCACACGTTCTGTGTGGGCTGGGACCAGGCTTCAGTCTGTTGACATTTAGAGCCTGATGGATGTGGGCCAGGAGGTCATTTAAATTCCCTCCTTACTCTGTGTTTGTCTAAGTATTTTTTTCTTTATTCTCCCAAGCAGTGGCTGTTAACCACTGTTACCACTCTTACTTTCATTCAGATTTTGCAGAATCCTGTAGCTGAGCTTTTGAGCCATTACAGCCATTACAGGCTGTTAATTATACAGTACAAGGTGTCTCTGGAAGCTGTGCCAGGAATCCACCCTTTTCGTAGCCAAAAGCCTTCTCAATGGAAAGAGATACTTGTATAATACTTGCCTAGGGTTGGGGGCATTTGGGGACAGGGATGAGCATCATGAAGTGCATTTTTCTACATTAGTGTGGTGGGAAAATGAAGAAACCATAGAATTGTTTCAGTTGGGAAAGACCTCTAAGGTCATTGAATCCAGCCATTGACTCAACACTACCACCACGGCTACTAAACCATGTCCCGAAGTGCCCTGTCCACACCTTTCTTGAACACCTCCAGGGATGGGGACTCCACCACCTCCCTGGGCAGCCTGTTCCCATCCCTGACTTACTCTTTAGCCAACCTAAATCTCCCCTGCCACAATTTCAGGCCATTTCCTCTCGTTCTATGACCCGATACTAAAGAGATCATCCCCACCTCCCTGCAGCTTCCTTTCAGGGAGCTGTAGAGAGCAATGTGTCGCTTACAATATAAATTCTTGTACGTGGTTGAAACACAGGTTGATGTGGTCTAATGCCCACATAGCATCACCATGATGCCTTTAAAACAGCAAAAAGGTTTCAAGTCAATGATCAAAACTTACAGTATTTAATGTTGGGGGAAAATGCTGAGAGTGCTTTTAATAGCATGAAATTCCAGGCCGGATGAGGCCTAGTGGAAGGTGTCCCTCTCCATGGTAGGGGGCTTGGAACTGGATGGTCTTTAAGGTCTCTTCCAGCCCAAACTGTTCTATGAATAGCTGCCAAAGCCTCAAATGAGTCCCAGGGGCAGCATCCCAGTGGCTCTGGTGAGATGATTTGATGCCTGCTCCTTTCCTTCCCTCACGCAGATGCGGACGGAGCTGTATTTCCTCTCATCTCAGAAGAATCGTCCCAGTCTCTTTGGAATGCCACTCATTGTGCCCTGCACGGTCCACACACGCAAGAAGGACCTGTATGATGCAGTGTGGATTCAGGTTTCCAGGCTGGCCAGCCCTCTCCCACCTCAGGAGGCTAGTAACCATGCACAGGACTGGTGAGTGTGGCATCTCAGTCTTCACAGAACACAGTGCCTTAGACTTGCTTACAAGATCTGAAACCGTTTTCATCTTTATCAGTTTTCACTTCTCATGATGCCACTGAATGAATGTTTGGCTTTTAATGTCTATTTAAATGTAGTGATAGGATGAGAAGGTGTGGATTGAAGCTTGAGGAGGGGAGATATAGACTGGATATTAGAAAGAAATTCCTTCCAGTGAGGGTGGTGAGACACTGGAGCAGGTTGCCCAGGAGGTCGTGGATTCCCCCTCCCTGGAGGTGGTCAAGGCCAGGTTGGATGAGGCCTTGAGCAACCTGGGCTGGTGGGAGGTGTCCCTGTTCATGGCAGGGGGTTGGAACTGGATGATCTTTAAGGTCCCTTCCAACCCAGCCCTTTCCATGAATCAAGCTTTAGATGTCAACAACTTGAAGAACAATTGTGTGTGCTTTTATCTCAGATTTCCTCCTGCAGATTCCATTTAGTGGATTATTTTTGGAGGAAGCCCTTTAGGGTCCTGCAATTTAATAATGGCAGTAATTAAAAATAAGTGGTAATCTTTTTTAGTAGAGTGAAACATGGTACACCTTCTAGCTGCACCTCAAGCTTGGCTTTACACAGATTAGTTGATCTGTTCTCATCCAGTGGTTGGTAATTGATTGTATCTGATAGATTTAGGCAGGTCTTGTTTTAGTGGCTTCACCTAATCAGAATTACAATTCTGAGAGGGTTTTCTGCTTTCTTTTTAACTTTTTAAGGCAAATCTAGTGAAGAAAGATAAGAGGTCACCTGAAAGAGTGCTTATGTTTCATGTTCTCTTCTGTTCCAGCGATGATTCCATGGGGTATCAGTATCCATTCACCCTGAGGGTAGTTCAGAAGGATGGAAATTCTTGTGCTTGGTGTCCATGGTACAGGTAAATTGTCCTTTTTAGATTGAAGGAAGTGATTCCTTACAGTAGAAATGTAATCCATGGTAATAGGTTTGTGAAATGGATGAGGAAAAATTCACCTCGGAAGCATAAATGGAGATTTCCCTAGACAAAGAAAATCCCAGACCCTTGCTGGAAGGTATTCAGACCATCTACTCACTAAAGAAAAAGTCTCTAACAGCTAGCTGAATAAAATCCAGCAGTTACTGGGTTGTCAAATACTTGTGGAGATAGAGTATTGTGCTTTTTTTGGTGGCCTAGCTAGGCTTGGTCAGCATCTTAAATGGTTGAGCTCAGCCAGCTGCTGCAGTTTCTAAGGTTCTGTAGTAAACCAGCAAACTGGCACTGACCATTGTTTTATGAAGATTGCTCTTTTTCACACCAAAGGCAAGGCCTGAAGCTCTCGGGGGGTGTGTTACAAAATGGGGAGCAGAACTGGGGTGTGAGGTGATGTAAAAGCTCAGTTATTGATCAGTTTCCTTACCACACCTAACTTCTGGATTTAGATTTTGCCGTGGCTGCAAAATTGAGTGCACAGAGGACAGAGCTTGTGTTGGGAACGCCTACATTGCCGTGGACTGGGATCCAACAGCACTGCACCTGCGCTACCAGACCTCCCAGGAACGGGTAACAGCTCCACACAAACCCCTGCTTGTGTGCTCAGCCCCCTGCAGCACAGCACACTTCACCACTTTGGAATTATTTGATACTCCTTTTGTCCACTTCCTGTTAAACTGAAATCAGTCATCACTGACCAGTGTTAAATGTCTTAGTGAGACCTCTTGACATGAGCAAAACGTGGAAGGAAGCTATTCAGAAGCCACAGCAGTGCATTTTCTGTCTGCTGTGAGTCACTGTTGATCAAGCTCTCATAATATACTACAAAATAGATTAACTTGATGTTTTCTAAGCACACTAGATATGCAGAGTTATAACACCAGTGCCATAAACATATGTGAGTGAACCTGTTCCTTCTTTGAGGCAACAAAGCATATCTCAAAGTAAGCCTCTAGCAGAGCTATTCTACAATAGCTGCTCAGACTTAAAAGCTGAATCTCTAGACCTGTGCTTTCTGGATAACTTTGCCAGCAGCACCCAAAAATGAGGACAGTGCATTGTTTGTGGCTACCTCTTCAGGACCGACGTCACATTTCTGCTAGAAGGGTGCTTCCAGTTTTATCTTTAATCCTAAATAACTAGATGGTGATGTTTGTGTGACTCTGAGCAGAGCAGCTTGTCTCTTTCCAAGTCATGCAGAGTTTTCTCTCACTTCAGATTGTAGAAGAACATGAGAGTGTTGAGCAAAGCCGCCGAGCTCAGGCAGAGCCCATCAATCTGGACAGCTGTCTGAGAGCCTTCACCAGTGAGGAAGAACTGGGGGAGGATGAGATGTACTACTGTTCCAAGTGCAAGACCCATTGTTTGGCCACCAAAAAACTGGATCTTTGGAGACTTCCCCCTATATTGGTAGGCTCTTGTGTCATTTTCTTCCACAGCAACAAAACCAAAGTACTTTGGTCACAAATTTTGTTGCTACAGATGATAGAATCGTAGAATTGCTTTGGTTGGAAGAGACCTTCAAGATCATCCAGTCCAACCATCAAACCAGCACCACTGTGGCCATTAACCATGTCCCAGAATGGAAGAAGTTCTTCAGTGTGAGGGTGGTGAGAAGGGGTTGCCCAGGGAGGTTGTGGCTGCCTCCTTACTGGGGATGTTCAAGGCCAGGTTGGATGAGGCCTTGAGCAGCTGAGTCTAGTTGAGAAGTGTCCCGAACATAGTGGGGAGGTTGGAGTAGATGACTCTAAAGTCCCTTCCAACCTAAGCCATTCTGTGATTCTTGATGACCTTGATTCTACCATCTCCTTGGGCAACCTGTTCCACCATCTCCTTTTGAGTAAGATTTGCTTTTGCTTACAGTCTCAGGAGGGCCACTGACTTAGTTTGCTGCATGCAGCCAAATAAACCAAACCTCAAATCCTTTCGAGTCATTTCTGTTGGTGTTTCGCATGCAGTGTCATCTCTTCTGACACAGAATTTACACTTGGTCTTTCTGCTAACATGCTCTTGTTGGGTACCAGCTGCATTTGCAGCTTTTCAGGTTTGGTAGGTGCTGATCAGTGGATTGAAGCAACCTTTGCCATCTTTTCCCCATGAGAATCTTCGTTCCATGTTTTACCAGCTTGCTCCTAAACTCCAAACTGCCACATACAGCAACGTTCCTGGTTTGCATGAGCATCCAAAATGTGTATGCTCTGTGGAAAAACTGGTTTTAAACAGCAACATTCCTGTCATCTAATTCCCCTCCTTCCGTTTCTCTCTAATGTGTTTCTCCCTAGATCATTCACCTGAAAAGATTTCAATTTGTAAATGGTCGCTGGATAAAATCCCAGAAAATTGTTAAATTTCCCCGAGAAAATTTTGACCCAAGTGCCTTTTTGGTGCAAAGGGATCCAAATCACCTCCAGAGAAAGCAGCTGACCTTCCAGGTCTACAGCCTTCCTGAACCACGGACTCTCCAAGGGGAGCCTAGGAAAATAGATCTGCAGATCACGTACACAGCAGGAGAAGGAGATTCACTGAACAGGAGTCCATCCTCCCTTAACACTGCTGTCTTGAATAACATCAAAGGTGAGTGACCCTCAGGGAAAGTTCCAGTCAATACTGGCATGTGGAGGGGAGCAAAGAGGATGTTAGGAACAAAATGTGTGACTGTTCCTTTGGCCAAAGCACTGCATTTATTTTGAAGCTTTAGTCCTGTAAAGCTTAGTGAAGCTTTACCCTTGCAGAACCACCAGGTGACAACACAACCCTCACTCAGCCCAGCCCACTTACACCAGCACTTACACTGCTGGTGTAAGTGGGCTGGGCTGAGTGAGGGTTGTGCTCCTGCATGGAAGATTCAAATGCCAGTTGCTGGGGGGTGTGCAGGGCTGGTTTTGGGTAGTGCTCACTAGCTGCAGTCAAGCAGTGGGGCTTAGTGTTTGGTCATTCAAAGAAAGAAATCTGGGCTGTGTGTTTTACTTCTCTTAGTGCTCCATGTCTTCTCTCTTTTAGCATCTCCATCTCTGGGGAGGAAAAGTGGAACCAGCTGTCCTTCAAGTAAAAACAGTAGCCCAAACAGTAGCCCAAGGACTTTAGGAAGAGGTAAAGGGCGTCTGCGGCTACCGCAGCTGGGCAAAAACAAACTGTCGAGTAGCAAAGAGAATTTGGATGTGAGCAAGGAGAACGGTACTGACCAGGAGCAGAGGCTTACTGCTGACCAAGGGGATGCTCTCAGCAGAGGGCAGATTTTGAGTGGCAGCCAGGGTGAACTCTATACCACTCAGGACAGCGAGGTGACTCTAGCCAATGGATACATCTGTGAGCCGAGCGCGTACAGCAACGGCAGCGTCAACGGGCAGGTGGACAACCAGAGCGAGGACGACACTGCCGACGACCAAAGAGATGAAGTCTGTGTCAACCCCATCTACAACCTATATGCAATCTCGGTGAGTTGGCTTCTGGTCTCCTCAGGGAAGCTATCTCTGTAGAATCATTAAGGTTGGAAAAGACCTGTAAGACCATCACAGCCAACCTTCTACCCAACACCTCCATGGCCACTAGGCCATCACGTCCCAGAGTGCTACTTGTTTCCTAAACACCTCCAGGGATGGTGACTCCATCACTTCCCTGGGCAGCCTGTTCCAATGCCACTCCTTCAGAGAAGAAATTCTTCCCAATATCCAACTTAAACTTCCCCTGGCACAGCTTGAGGCTGTTGCCTCATATGTGTGGCGTTGCTTTGACTAAATGCGTTCACTGTGCAGTTTTCATTACAGAAAGCAGGGATCTGTTGAGAAGGAGAGCAAAGCAGAGCCATTGTCAGCCAAATTAATTTGCCATGGAGCTGAGTACACCTGAAAAGTGTCTCTGCATAATGCTTTTGCTGCTTGAGTATGTGCAATTAGTCAGCTCCAGATTATAGACTGTCATGAGCCGTTGTCACTCAAAGATTGTGAATTTGTGAATGATTTATTCTGTGAATTCTAGGTTTTGACCCAAGAATTTCTTTTCTTCTTTGCTTTCTTCAGTGCCATTCAGGAATTATGGGAGGGGGTCATTATGTCACTTATGCCAAAAACCCGAACAACAAGTGGTACTGCTACAATGACAGTAGCTGTAAGGTAAAGCTTTTCTTTCTGTACCAAATCATTCACCTAGGGCCAAAGCACCTGGCATTTGGTGAGAACTGTGCTGTGAAATCATGAGCATCTCTTAAGTTGCACTGGATGAGCGTGAAGAATGTTACTGAAGTGATCATAGAATCACAGAATTGTTTGGGTTGGAGAAGATTAAGTCCAACCTTCTACCCAGCACCACCACGGCCATTAAACCATGTCCCCAAGTACCCTGTCCACAGTTTTCTTGAACAGCTCCAGGGATGGTGACTCCCCCAGCTCCCTGGGCAGCCTGTTCCCATGCCTGACCACTATTGCCATAAAGACATTTGTTTTCTTAACATCCAACCTAAACCTCCCCTGGCACAATTTTAGACCGTTTCCCCTCATGAGATTTCTTCCAACATCTGTTCATCAGCCTGTGCCAGGGCTAAGGAAAGATGCTCATTGTGTACAAAGATGGCAAAATCACTAAAAATGGAAGTCCCAGAATATTTCCTCGTGATGCTGGCAGTTTTGTGTCCAGCTACTGACTAATTAAGTTCTGACATTTCTAAGTATTTGCACTTAGCACTCTCAAATTTGTCATACTTTTCAAGTAAATAATGTAGCCTGATAACTGCAGTAAGAGAGACAGAAAACAGAACCACAGAATTATTTTGGTTGGACAAGACCTCTAAGATCTTCCAGTTCAACCTTCAACCCAACACTACCATGGCCATTAAACCACAGGGCCGTGTCCACAGGTTTCTTGAACACCTCCAGGGATGGTGACCCCACCACCTCCCTGAGCAGCCTGTCCCACTGTCTGACCACTCTTGCAGGAAAGTGATTTTTCCTCAATTCCAACCTAAACCTCCCCTAAATGTGATCCTTCTTGAGAACAGCCAGGTACAAACCCTGCTGCTAGGGCAGGTCTGTATGTGTGTGTGTGTTCAGTTACCCCTCTGGGTGATTCTTCTGAACAGCCAGGTACAAACCCTGCTGCTGGGGCAGCTCTGTGTGTGTGTGTGTGTGTTCAGTTACCCCTCTGTCTGATTCTTGTGAACAGCCAGGTACAAACCCTGCTGCTGGGGCAGCTCTGTGTGTGTGTGTGTGTTCAGTTACCCCTCTGGGTGATTCTTCTGAACAGCCAGGTACAAACCCTGCTGCTGGGGCAGCTCTGTGTGTGTGTGTATGTTCAGTTACCCCTCTGTCTGATTCTTGTGAATAGCCAGGTACAAACCCTGCTGCTAGGGCAGCTCTGTGTGTGTGTGTATGTTCAGTTACCCCTCTGTCTGATTCTTGTGAACAGCCAGGTACAAACCCTGCTGCTGGGGCAGGTCTGTATGTGTGTGTGTGTTCAGTTACCCCTCTGTGTGATTCTTGTGAACAGCCAGGTACAAACCCTGCTGCTGGGGCAGCTCTGTGTGTTCAGTTACCCCTCTGTGTGATTCTTCTGAACAGCCAGGTACAAACCCTGCTGCTGGGGCAGCTCTGTGTGTGCTTTCAGTTCAGTGGCAGCAGCACAATGGTCCCGTGGTGCCTTTCAGCCCAGGTTTTTCTCTCCCCTCAGGAGCTGCATCCCGATGAAATCGACACCGACTCTGCCTACATTCTCTTCTACGAGCAGCAGGGGGTAGACTATGCACAATTTCTGCCAAAGATAGACGGCAAGAAGATGGCAGACACGAGCAGCATGGACGAGGATTTTGAGTCAGATTACAAGAAGTACTGTGTCCTACAGTGAGCTGAGGTTGAGAACCTGAGGGAAAAATATCCTGACACTGACACCTGGTGAACATCTTAGTGAAACAGAAAACCCAAGTGTAGTTGTTGTCCCCGCCGTGATCTGAAAGCACAACAAGGAAAACCCTAATTAAATAGCAGTTAATATGAAGATAGTCATTTTTTTGTTGTCGTTGTTCTGTTATCTCACTACATGCTCTAAACATTTCTGATGTTAGACATCAGGCTGAGACTGCCATTGGCCTTTAAATCAAATGGTTTGAGAAAAGCCAACTAGGACCAAATAAGAGCTAAATTCAATAGTCCAGACAAGAGCTAAACGAAGTAGTGTAGAGTTTACCAACTGTTCTAACAAACCCCAACAGCTCTCTTTAGGTTTAAGATAATGGGGAGAAAAAAAGATATTTTTTTGTAGTGTTGTCCATGGACAACATGATATTGCTACCTCCTTTTTCCTGCAGTTTTATTGCATTTTATTGGCAAAACAGGGAAAGCAAAGAGAACGATGAGAAGTGCACAAATGTGAGGAACTCTGGTGGAGAGCGAGAGACGTTTCCGGTTTTGCCACCACTACTGTGCGTGGCAGTCGCTTGCTTCCTGTATGTTGGGAGCACAGCCCAAGTGCTAGTTTGAGAAGAGGCTCATTTCTGACGCTCAAATGGTTCATTGCCTTTGTGTTTTTCTCCACGTGTTGGCTGTGCAGAGCAACGTGTTTCAGGAATGGCTTTTTCTGCCTGGGGAGCGCTGTCTCGACCTTGCGAGGTGCCTCGGAGAAGGAGCTTCAGGTTGAAGAGAGTCAGTTTGTGATTGCACTCAACGGTGTCTTAAAAACGTGCACATTGCACAAAACTGTTCCCAACTTCTTGGAAGGAGAGATGCTTGAGCTCTTTTTGTGTTTGCTTCCTGGCTGGTGGTGGGGTTTGGTTTGGTTTTGGTTTAAATTTGCACTTTGAAAACCGTGGGTTTGGTTTTGTTGTCCTAAGGGCTCTGGAGTGAATGGCTGTGAATCATCCACTGTGTATTTCAAAGGAGAAGCTGTGGCTGTCGTGGTAGCTGTCGTAGCATTCCTGGGAGAGGGTTTTTTGTTGTGTTAGTTTTTTCCTTTTGTTTGTTTTTTTTTTTTAATGGTTGATGATTTAATAGAGTTTTTGTTTTCCCCAAATTGCCTTTTCAAATGTTTTTTTTTTTTCATTTGTTATTGGGTTTCTTTCTTTTTTGGCATCCACTTGCAATTCAAGCAGGATTGCTTTCCATGCCCTCGCAACGTGCTCTTTGAAAGTCAGCAGGCTTATTGCACGAAGGAAAAGCTGGACTGAGGTTTAGCAGAGCCTGGAGGAAGGATAAAAAATGGGGCTTTGGGGTTTGTTTTTTTTTGAGCAGGCATTTCTTTCAACGTTTTCAGTGTTACATGGTTTGCATATCTGAATGAAGAGAGACGTTTCACTCTTCTGGCCTTTTGTTCCTCAGCTGAGTCTAAGCAGCTTTACTAATTTTGTCCTGTGTCATCTTCCAAATTCTTTAGGTTTTCTATCTGCCCTAACAAAGTTGATACTTTAACACTGGGTGATCTCTGAAGCAGATGTTTGGATTCATTTCAGTGTGCAAGAATGCCAAACCTAGCAGTGAATTCCATTTCCAGAGAGATGTAAGTTTTAGCCATTGAAGGAGTTCTCTCGGCTGATCCTGTTGCCTTTACTCAGGCAAAATCCTCCCTGCCTCTGGTGGAGGTTGTGCCTCTCTGAGGCCTGCAGGTCAGCTCCAAAATAAGTATTGTCTCACTTGTCAAGTGTGGCTCCCTACCCCAGATGGTCTTTTATCTTTGAAGTGGTCTAAACATTGAGACTGAAGGAAAGCAAGTGTGAATTGCTAGGTTAGAAGCCTTCCCCCCCCGCCCCAACACCCATTTGTCTCCTCCTTCCCCTGCCGACTCCATGGAAAAGTGAAAGATTTTCAAACTGATTTCCTTTCAGATGTTTTATTTAAGCAGGTAGCACAATCTACTAATGTTATTTGATCTTCTGTGTTTGTTACAGGGGTTGTAATTAATTTTCTCTATTTTTTTTTCCTTTTAAATTAAATTAATTGAGGAACTAGCAGTAAATTTTATTAAGTTAACTATTAACTCCGTTCACTTTGTAAATTATTGTACAAAAAAACCCTTATTGACAATGCACTGACTTTAGAAAGATGTTAATGTACATAAAGACCTTGTAAATAAAATAGTGTTGATGTACTGGAATATGAGCTGTATGAAAAGGAAAAAAAAAGGTATTGGTAATTGTATATGGAGTGAACCTGTTTATCTGTAACTATATTATTCAAACAAATTAAATACTGTGGATGCAGATGAAGTGTCACCTCTTGTCAGAGAATTCTTAATAGCTCTTCTCCTGCTTTCAGGTGTCTTAGCTGTTTTCCTGGAGCTGAAACGGAGCTGTCAGATTAAGACGTGTCAGGAAGCGCAGGGCAGCGCTTTGCAGCGTGGCCAGCACGGCTCTCAGTACCAAGATACCTCAGCTCTTGGAAGTCTGGGGTTGAGCTGCTTTAGTTTTCCTTTTGAGAACGTGCTGTTCAGATCTATTCATAGACTAGAACAGAATCATAGAGTGGTTTGGGTTGGAAGGGACTTTACAGATCATCTGGTTCCAGCTTCCCTGCCATGGGCAGGGACACCTTCCACCAGCCCAGGTTGCTCAAGGCCCCATCCAGCCTGGCCTTGAACACCTCCAGGGAGAGGATATTCCCAGCCTCCCTGGGCAACCTGTTCCAGTGTCTCGCCACTTACACTGAAGAATTTCTTCCTAATCTCCAATCTAAACCTACCCTCCTCAAGTTTCAATCCATTCCTTCTTATCCTATCACTCCCAGCCCCTGCAAAAAGTCCCTCCCCAGCTCTCCTGTAGCCCCCTGCAGGTACTGGAAGGCTGCTCTAAGGTGGTCTTTTCTCTAGGCTGAACAGCCTCAACTCTAACCCTAACCCTAAAACCAATTCTAACCCCCAGCCCTAACCCTAATGGCACCCTGACCCCTAGGCTTTAGGAGCTGCTGTTCCAGGCAGTACTTCTTACTCAGATCCTTGAAGCCTGACACATTGTTTGACTTCCCTCTGTGCTGTCTTGACTGAGGACAGTTTATGGCACCCAGTCTTATTTCCTTTGTGCTGTCTCTGGGATGCTGGAGTAGTCCTGCAGACTCATTTGCTGTCTGTTTAGCTGTCACTGGCCTTTCTTGGTATGGGACAGCCACAATGGGGCTGTCAAACCCTCCTTTCCAAGAGCTGTTTCACTGTAGCTTCCTCTGTCCCATTCTCTCAAGAGATGTCTGCTCTACTTGGTTGCATGTGCAAGGGGTGATTCCCACAAAGGCCAGCCTCCTCTCTGGGGCCAAGGCAGGGCCTCTTGACTCTTGACCCTCACTTGGAGCCACTTGTTGCCTTTCTTAGGAAAATTGTGCTGTGGACGAAGGTTGAACCTACCCTTAGAAACACAGCATGACTGACAAGGAGATCTGTGGAGCATGTGCCATCTCCAGAGAGGATTCAGTGACAGTTCCTTGGGTTGGAGGAAGACAGCTGGTGACAGCTGATGAGTTGATCCTTTTATCATGGTGGCTGTTAATGCTACTGTTCTTCCTTGGGTTCCTTTGCCATGCATGTCAGTGCTGCAGCTGTGCTGATTGAGTGCAGAGGATGAAGTCACTCCCTTGGTATTTCAGCCTCTTGTGGCTCCAGAGCCTGTTAAATGGGCCCACCTGACAGAGGCAAGAGGAGAGTTTGTTTGGGGGGGTATCTCTGCTGTGATCACTCTTTTGTAATCTAGTTGGTCACAGGTAATTCTGCAACTCGGATTTCACCCCTGCTCAGGCTACAGTGGCGTGCTTAGCAGCCTGCAAGCAAATGAATGCACATTGCATCCAGCTCTCAGGATTAGTTTCCCATCTGTCCATCTGCATCACAGCACAAAATTAGAAACCAGTCCTTCCACCATGCAGCTCTGCCCTGCATTTCCCCCAGCTGAGCTACTCAATACCCAAACTCCCAACTTTGTCATCTTCTCAGCTCTTCTTCCCAACAAACAAAACACACGTGAAAAGGAACTGTGGAAATACAACCAAGCACTGACTGAAAGCTGAGCTGAGCTTCCTGAGCTCTGCCCAGCTTTCCTGCCAGACTCCTTGGCCTCACTGGTTCTGTTTTCTGTGGGAGAAAAGAGGCTGGAAGAGCTGCCCAGAAGCATTAGCTGGCAAGGACAGAGCAGCCTTCTTCCCCTCAGCTGCAGGTTTTGTTACCCCTCTTTGGCATCCATAATGGTGTGCTGAGCTGAGTCAGGGCTGAGACAGGTGACAGAGAAGTCTAAGGACTGGAGTCAGGTGCCATCAGCAGCCTTTGTGCCTCAGGCCTTTGATTATTGCCTCCTTTTTGAGGCCTTGGATATACAAAGCCCCTTGTCCTGTCAGGGGAATAAAACTCCTCTTCCTTCCAGCCTTTACCTGCCTCTGTGGCATATTCAGGGGACAGGCTGTCTTTGCATGAAGGAATGTGACCCTGCAAGGACCCTGTTGTGATGGAGTCAAGACTGCCATAAATGGAAGACTGCACTTCTAAAGTTACCCCAAACAGTGAAGTGGAGGAAAGAGCCAACTTCTCCCTGAGGACTGCTGCCTTCTTCCTCGACAAACTTACTGATGTGGTTTGCAGAGTTCTGGCGATGAGGAGGGGAGGGGGACCAGACAGAATGGTGCTCCTGCTTTTCCTGTAGTCATGTGTCCCAGCACTACCTGGCTGCCTGTGGTAAATGTCTGACTATTGCCAGTTGCTGCTACAGTCAATGACTCCAGGGGGACCTTAGAGCTGCCTTCCAGTACGTGAAGGGATCCTGCAGGAAGGCTGCGGAGAGGCTTTTCATGAGGGTGTCTATAGAGACAGGACAAGGGGGAATGGTTTGAAGCTGAGGGGGACAAGATTTGGACTGGAGCTGAGGAAGAAGTTCTTCACTAGGAGGGTGGTGAGACTCTGGAACAGGCTGCCCAGGGAGGCTGTGGCTGCCTCCTGCCTGGGGGTATTGAAGACCAGGCTGGATGAGGCCTTGAGCAGCTAAGTCTAGCTGAGAGGTGTCCTTGCCCATGGTGGGGAGGTTTCACTCTAAGGTCCCTTCCACCCTCAGCCATTGTAGGATTTCATGAATATTAATTGTGTCATCTCTGTCACACAGGCTCAACAGCTGCAGCAGCCAAAGGGCTCAAATTCTGCTGAAGGCAGAGAGCTGATGGCTCCTTTGGCATCATCTCACCTTTGTCCAGGGTTCCATGGGCTGTGAACATCTTGAACGCTCAACATCTCCCTCCAAAAGGAGACATAATGAAAGCAGCTCTTTGTGGCAACACAGGGATAGAAGGCAGCAAGCTGGGGAGGATAACAAGCCAGAAAAGCAAAGTGTTTAGGGAAAAGGGAATCCTAGTGGGGAAAGACAAACCAGTACACAGGCCAGGCCAGTATCCAAACTGTGGGAATCTGACGTGGTACACAGGAATGTGTTAGAGGGTTTGTGTGTGCCCGAGGAGCTCGCCAGCCAGCGTTATCAGACAGGAAAGCCACTATCAAGCCCTGTCCTGATAAATGGTCTGAGAGGCCCAAAGAATCCTATCATGGAAGCTGGGGTAGTTTATGAAGTGTTTGTGGAATGCAGAGAGTGATAGTGGAGTACCTAGCAGCAGATGACACCCGAGGTATGAGCGAGAACATGCCGCTGGTGTCCTGACATTCCAGAAACTCTCCAGATGCTTAGCCAAGGTGTTTCTGAGAATGACAACAGAAGCAGAGTGCAGTTAGCTGATTTGGGAACACAGCACTGGCCCTTTGGGCTGGGCTTTTGCCCGTCTTCTGGCAGCTCCACAGGAGCTGCTCCCCAGCCACAGACTCCATGCAAGCAGAGTCCCAGCGTGATGGAAGCTTAGCAAGAAGCTGTCACCTTCTCACAGCATTGGCCACCCTGCTGCCTTCAAATGTGGAATCCAAAGGGCAATTACCACAGCAGCAAATTATCATCCTCCCTCCCAGGGATTTGCTTGTGAGACCCTTGTCCTGGGTCACTCTCACAGCACGCTAGAGCCCTGTCAGTCTCAGGGTTACTTCTCCCTTTTGCCCACCTCTGCCCCAGATTCAGAATTTCCTCTGGTGTCACCTCTGCCCCCCAGCCTAGGCAAGCTGAGTGCTGTGGAAAGTAATGGCTAATAATAAGCCCCCTTGTAAGGTGCTGTGCATGATGAAGGAGGTGCTGAGGAGAGGACGTGATTGAGGAACTGGTTTTGGTGAAGTGACCACAGATTTTTTCCACTTCTTCTGTAACAGAGTGTTTTGGGACAGGTGCTGACAAAAAAAAATGCCCCATCACTGAGGTCTCCCCCTCAGCTGGCAGTCCTGTGCACGCTGGAGCCAGGCCAGAGTATTGGGTTACCTTCTGCCATGAAAAGCTAGAACTCTGCTCTGGAAAGTATTGGAACTGCCCGTGGAACGCCGGCAGACACACGATCGGGCGGCCATTTCCTGAGGAGAGGGTGACCCAGCCTCACTGACACCTGAGAGCAGTATTGAGAAAACAAAGTTTGCAGCCATGGCAGCCGCTGCTGCTGCTGCTTGAATGTTACCCTTTAACAGGACTTGGCACCCTGACGTGTACCAGAGACTCTTAGTCCTTCTTGTGGGGAGCTGGAAGGCCTTGCAGAGACGGGGGAATGGAGAGAGTGCTCCTGTTGCTGCCTGTGGCTGGTGTGACTGCACGCATCCCTGCAGGTGATGCCTTGTTTGGGTGCTCTGCTGCTCCCTGCTGCTGTCATTTCAGCCTTGTGGTGGTTCCTAGTGCCAAGCAAGGGCAACACAGGGAAGTTACCTGTCAGTCCTGTTAAACAGCTGAGGCCTCTTGGCTCTTTGCCCACACCAAGTGATTGTTGTCTTCAGCTGTTTTGAAACAAGCTTTGCAGATTAGAACTCACGACCAAGACAAGTCACTAAGGACATAACTGATTTTAATATTTAGAATATTTATGCTCCTTTAGTTGCTGAAATGTCATTTCACATGGCATCAGGTTGTGAAACTTCATCAGAGCAGGGCATCATCTGAGAAGTGGCTGGGGAAGCTGGGGTTGTTGAGTCTGGAGAGGAGAAGGCCAAGAGGACATCTCATTGCTCTCTACAATTACTTGAAAGGAGGCTGGAGTTGGTTTCTTCTCCCAAGTAACCAGCAATAGGATGAGAGGCAATGGGTTTAAGTTGTGCCAGGGGAGGTTTAGATTGGACGTTAGGAAAATCTTCTATACTGAGAGTGGTGAGGGCTTGGAAGAGGCTCCCCAGGGAGGTGGTGGAGTCCCCATCCCTGGAGGTGTTCAAGGAACTGTAGATGTGGTTTGGTGCTCATGGTTAGTTGGGCTACACTTGGACTCGATGATCTTAAAGGTCTTTTCCAGCCTTGATAATTCTGTGATTGGCTCTTCTGGATAATTTGGCAGTTCAGTACTAATTAATGCCCCTTGAATCACAGCCCACAGTGGGAAAATCTTGTGCGTGGTTGAGGGGCGTGTGTGTGCGTGCAAGCTTGTGTGCAGGAAGGGACGAGTGAGCCTCCAGCACGCGTGTCTGCAGGTGCTGGTGGCACCCACCCTCGTGCCCGCGCCCCTCACAGCCCTCGGGCAGCTACCAACAAACCACTGCCCCCGCCCCTTCTCGCTCCCTCTCCCACCGCTGCCTGCTGAAATTACATCTCCCCGTTTGGAGGGGCAGAGGCTGCGCGGCCAGCCGCCCCTTTCCCCTTCTCCCCGGGCGCCCCACCCCGGGCTCTGCGGAGCTCTTTCTTCGCACCATGAGAGCGGGCCGAGGGCCAGCGGCAGCGGGGGCCACCCCGCACGGGGGCCGGCCTTAGGCACGCCGGGAGGCAGAGGGCGCCCTGGGGGTGCCGAGAGGGTGAGGCGGAGCGGAGCGGAGCGGCCGCCGCTAGCGACTACCGATCAGCGCTCACCCCGCAGCCACCATGGCCAGCGAGGTGGAGGATGCGGACAGCCGGGAGGCACAGGCGGTCTGCGAGGCCCTGGGGCGCTACGAGGACCGGCTGCGGGGCGCCGTGCGGGAGATCCATGCGGACATGCAGGTGTTGAAGCAAGGCGTGGGCCGGCAGGTGGAGGAGGTGCTGCGCCTCGCCAACCCCCTGGCGCGCAGCGTCTCCGAGCTGCAGCAGGAGAACCGGCGGCTGCGGGCGCAGCTGGAGCGCCTGTGCCGGCAGGTGGAGGCTCTGGTCCGCTCGGCCGGGCTGCCCCCGGAGTGGGCGGACGAGGCGGCGTGGAGCTCTCCGGAGCGGAGCTTCTCCAGCCATGCCAAGCTAGCGGCCGCTGGCCGAAGCCAAGTAAGTGCTGGGCACAAGCTGGGAGGTGGAGGCAAGAGTGTGCTTGAGCTTCATGGGTGATGCCAGGCTCTGCGCGGGCATGGGAGAGCGTTTAGTGACTCGGGGAGCTGCTTTGAGCGGGGAGGTCAGCGAGCTTTTGGGAGGTGCTCTGAGAAAGGGGCTTAGCCCTGATACCACCTCGAGATGTTCCTGATCATGGCTTGGTCAGACTGAGATCTTTTTAGAGTGGCAGCTACGAGTCAGTTCCCTGTGGTTAGGAGAAGCTGAGGCAGTCTTAGCTGTCAATATCCTTGTGTACATGAATATCTATGTATCCTTTCTGGAGCCGATTCAGGGGGCTCTGTGTGCCAGCAATGCCGTTTGCCAGTTGGCAGGCTCACAGAGGAGAGCAGCTCAGCAGATGGCAGGCAGTAAGATGTTTTCCTAACATAGTGACTTAGCATCCCGCGGTGAGGCAGTTTTGCTGCATTACCACTGCCCCACAGGGATGCAGCCCATCCCTGAAAGGTGGCCATCCCGCAAGCTGTCGTGGTCTCCATGACCTAAACTGGTACAAAGATGTGTCCTTGCCAGTGGTAAAACTCTTCCTGCAGCTTACTGGAGCCTTATAACTTGGTGCGTGGAAACCCCTGTTAGTGGGAAGCTCATCTGACACTTGAGACTTGTTTAATCTGTGTGAGGAGTTGAGAGCTGCTGTGCAATGCTTGACACCAGGAGGTGGCAACCAGACACTACACCACGATGCACTGACTTAAAACTGTGTGCCACTAGGAACTTGGCTTCCACAGGTGACAGCCTATTTCTTGTAAGCTTGATTAAGCTCTTCTAAGAGGTCTTTAATTCTGTTGGAGAATGGGAAGCTGCTCTATGGTGGAAAAATCAAAGCTTGGGAATGAAATTACCTCAAAGTTAAAGCAGAGTGAATGAGCAGAGTCTGTGTTGCATCCCATCTCTCTTCATTCCTGCTGGCTCATGAATGGGGGCAGAGGGTTTCCCCCAGCTAGGCAGGTGAAAAGGTAAAGCTGCTGCTCGGTGCATTGTGCCTGGGCAACTGCTGCCTCTTTCCCCATGTGGCAGAGGTGAGCAGCACATAGAGCCTTGAGATCCATTCCTTTCTGTTACCTGGAGCCATTCCACATGTTTGTGTTGCAAGGAACAGAGGCGTCATGGAGAGGACAAGGAGGTGGTGTCCCTCACACCACCTCCACTGCTTCCATCGCAGCCTTTACTTCATACCCGGTAAAAAGTCTCGGTTATGGCAACATCTAGCTTCAGGCATCTGTCTGTGTTACAGCATAGGATGAGCTTTTGTTTGGAATGGAACCTTGCCACTATGCTTTGAGGGTTCAGAGAAGATCGCTTAAGTACTGACAGTTCTTCAGTGCCCTCCCAACAATTTTCTGCGCAAGGCTGGACAAATTCCCAAGCCAGCGTAGCTGACCGAGAAGGAATTTCAGTACTGAGAACCATGGGAGATGCAGACAGAAAGATGAGATGCAGCGAAAAGAGGAGTTTGTGAGTAAGGCACTGATCTGACTCTGCTCAAATGGCTGCAGAGCAAGCTTTGGGGTCCCTCAGGGTCCCCTCGGTGGCTTGCAGCCTGTGGTTACATGACCAGAGCACTTGAAACGGAGTATGCTAATGGCACTGTGTGTGCGTTTGGAGAGAAACAAGCACCTGTGCTGAAGCTGGTGACACCTCTTGCCTTGCTTTAAGTGTGGGCAACAAATAATACTGCTCTGGAAACACTTGCAAATCGAGATGTAGCCTGTTGCTTCTGAAAAGATAAATTGGTTGGGTTCCTTCTTGCTACGTGATCAACTGCAGTCGTTAGCCCAACAAAAGGGATGAAGTGCAGGTCACACAGGCATGCATCCAGATAGGGCTTGAAACTCTCCAGAGAAGGAGACTCCACAACCTCTCTGGGCAGCCTGTTCCGGTGACCCTCACAGTGAAGAAGTTCCTCCTCATGTTGAGGTGCAACCTCCTGTGCTGCCGTTTATATCCATTGCCCCTTGCCCTATCCCAGGGTGCAACTTACTATTCTCTTATGCTTCCTGCAAGTGTCCTTTTTGATCCTTGATCCTTGTCCAGATTTCTTTGTTGTTGTTGTTGTTGTTGTTTGGTTTGTTGTAATTCACTGTAACAAAGCCCTGGACACCTGCTGAAGTGGCCAAGGTGGAGTATTTCTCTGGGGTCCATTTTTATCCAGCCTTGCATCAAAAATGGTTCTGTGGCAAGTGTTTCCATTGGATTTCTTTGGTGATTACTCCAAGTGCCAAAGCTTTCCTGATGTGCTGATGGTGTTCCAGGCTTTCTCTTCAAGCTGCGGGGTCAGCTGCAGGTGGAGAATGTTTGTGTATGCCGATGGGCAGCAGCTCTCTAGTAGAAGACTGAAGGTGTGCACGTGGAGCAGCTCCTGCTGGCCTCTTGCAGCCTTGTTTGCATTTCCCACACACTTCTTCCTTCCCCATTTCATCAACCATCTCCTTCTGTGCGAGGAGCAGAGTGTCAGATCCTTGCCTTGCAGCGCTCAGTGGCGATTTTGCTGTTCACCAAAGCGAAGCTTCAGTTTCATCTGGCATGTGTGACGAGGGGGGTTCCTCTCACAGATAAACAGCATCTCTAGAGCCAACGATTTTCTCGTGGCCCTTTTGCTAGCTGGTGCTGTCATGGAAGACTTTGGATGGCTGAGATCTCTCTTTTGAGAGAGGGGAAGCTCATTTGGCTGTCATTTTCCTACAGCTTGGCCTTGTTGCAGGCAAAAGCTTGAAGGTGCAACAGAAGTGTACCTCAGAGGCTCATGGAGGAACAAAAGTTGTATTTCTTGTCTTCCTAATCTCATGATCTGGTGGTTAAACTCCTCCTTTTTTTTCCTTTCTTCATGTGTGTCTTTTTAGCTGCTGGGTTATGATATTTGCCTGCTTCATAGCAGCTTCCAGTTCTGGATCCCCCAAGGCCTAGTTTCTTTGCAGTGAGGGAGGAATTCCAAGCAGCCCTGTAAGCACAGAGCTGTTATCATTCTACATTACAGGGAGACTGCTGAGCCAGGGAGAGATTGGCTCTAAGGGCAAGCCTAAGACATGCAAAACATTAGCCTTAACTTTCTACTCTTCGGCTTCACCACCTCCTCGTCCTGTTGCTCTTAGATGAGTTGTACAAATGATACTTCTCATTATTAAGCACAGATTAGTGCCCTCTGCTGATGTACAACCTGTGCATCCAGCACTGGCAGAGGGATTGGCACCACACCTGCATGTGGCAGAACGTTGGCACCTCCAAACCAAGCGGGATTTTAAAGTGCTGTAACCTGACACCACTAAAGGCAGGGCAGAATCTCATCCCAGATGCTGCCAGGGTCTTCCCTGTCCTCCAGCATGGGGTCAGTTTCTGCCCCAGCACTGCTAGCCATAAAACAAAGCAGGACCTCCCCCCACATTAGGAAGCCAGTGCATTGTGTAAGGTGCTGCAGGATGCTGCACGACCTTCACAGTGACCTCCTTGTTGCACTGTTTTGCTCACCTCCAACCCCAGCTTATAAAATAGATTCATGGTTACAGCCTGCACAGGTGTTTGGCACATTCAGGTCATAGTGGGTGGCACAAAGGGCTCTGACTGTGCCACAGGAGCACTGCAGCTCTGGATATGGGCAGTAATTGTTGACTGGGATCTCAGTTACACCCTTAGGTCAGAAGGGACCTTCCCCAGCCTTCCTCTGGGGTCATAACTCATTTTATGTGATGCTTTTACAATGGTTTATGGGAATGTCGATTTTTTTTTCCTGCAGCAAACAGAAACAAACAAAAGCAGAGCATTAAGTAGTCTCAATCAATCTCTCACTGTGTGTGTAGCCTTCTGTTTATCACCTTCACAGTGGGTGGTGATAAATTCATCCAACAAAAAGGAAGACCCCTCCTAGATGCTAAGGTCCACGAGGACAAGTCTGGGAACACTGGTGCAAGCTCTGTGTTGCCAGTGCTCAGTTTGCAGGTTTGCCTTTTGGACTGGATGATTGTTCCCTGCTTGTGTGGTGGTCACTGACACAGGGGAGCCCTGCTCCTGGCCTTGGGCAGGTGTTTCTGGATGCTGTTCCCACTTTTGCTGCTGTTTGACATTCAGCTGCTGTGTCTGTTGTCTGTTCTGACAGAGTGTAGACCTGGATGACCACCACAAACCTGAGTTTAGAAGAGTTTTTAGCTCTTCCATCATTGAAAATGGGCATCAGTCTTCATCAGGTAGGAAAGAGAGCGTGAAATGAAGCAGCACTCCTTGCAAAATACCTGCTGGTGGCACTCACAGAGCCAGCCTCACGTGAGGGAAGCACCAGAAGCTGCTGTGGTTTCAGCAAGGCCATTGTGCTGTGGCAATGTTTATTTCCTAATGAGGAGAGTTAGCTCACAGACTTGAACTCTCTTGTCCAGCTTGCACTGTGGTGTTCCATAAATTAGAGGCCATTACTGTCACATTATCTTGAGGCAGTAGTGATGATAAGGCCTTCTATTCTGAGTGGCATCTTAGCCTCGCATCCCAAAACACTCTGGAGATCATCTGTCCACTTCCATCACCTTCAGTGGAGGAAGGACTTGCTGTCTCCAGCTTAGAGAAGGCTGAGGCACATGGCCTTTCAGAAACTCATGAAAAGAACAGGGATGCTGACTCCTCACCCACAGCAGGAGACTGGGGGCAGGAAGGAAGAGGAAGGAACTGAACAAACGCAGATGTAAGTGGATTAGTCACACAATCAGAATGGTTTGGGTTGGGAGGGACATCCAGAGCTCATTCAGTCCAACTCCCCTGCAGTCAGCAGGCACATCCTCCACTAGATCAGGTTGCCCAGAGCCCTGTCAAGCCTGACCTTGAATGTGTCCAGGGATGGGGCCTCAACTACCTCCCTGGGCAACCATTTGCAGTGCTCCAGCACCCTCCTGGTGCAGAACTTGTTCCTAACATCCAATCTATATCTGCTCTGCTCTCATTTCAAACCATTGCCCCTTGTCCTGTCCCTGCAGGCCTTTGCAAACAGTCCCTCTGCAGCCTTCTTGTAGCCCCCTTCAGGTACTGGAAGACTGCTGTAAGGTGTCCCTGGAGCCTTCTCCAGGCTGAACACCCCCAGCTCCCTCAGCCTGGCCTCATAGCAGAGATGTTCCAGCCCCCTGATCATTTTTGTGGCCCTCCTCTGGACCCAGTCCATCAGGTCCATATCCCTCCTGTGCTGAGGGCTCCAGCTGTCCTTGCTGATTCCTGTAAGAGAGGTCTGATCACTGCAAGGGTCACTCACACTGGGACTGGTTCTGCAGTGTGCTGTAAGGGGGAACTAGGTTGGAACCATTCCAAAGATTTGTAAAACGAAGTTGTTGCATGGAAATTGCTTTGTGGCTTTGGTACAGATCTGCCAATCAATTTACCTCCTCTCTCCTTGTCTTTTGATTCACTAGGTCAGGCCAAAGTCTCTCAGGAACTGACCTCTTTTCACATGTCAGACTCTTCCCTCGAAGCCCATGCCCCTGCAGTCAGCTTACAGATGCCTCACCTTCCTGTTACTGCAGTCACCAGGACACCAGAGAGGTTTGCAGGAGAGGCCACAGGAACAGCTAACGTGGCTGCTGGCCTGCTGGGACAGAGCAAGGACAAAAATGCAATGGCAGTGAAAACCTTCAGCCAGTCAGGTAAAAGAGACAAAACCCATTTGTTTGCTGAACCTCTCTGGGCAGCCTGTTCCAGAGCCTGCCCTGATGCATCTTGCTGCTCTTGTTTTCTCCTGCAGAGAACACTTCTGTCACCAAGTGTGCCTCAGCTGTGAGCTACGGAACGGGCAGTGGCAGCCAGCCCGGTGAAAGGTAAGGACCTTCTCTTGGCCTTTTGGTGGCCCACTGTGGCCAGTATAGCCTCAAGGCACAGGTGTGCTGCTGGCCTAGAGAACAGGTGAGTCCCAGATGCTGTATTTCCTGCTTTTGAAAGGCTGTAAGCTTTCCTGAGGGCTGACTGGAACAGAGCTGGGGTAAAAATCTCCTGTCGAGCAGATCCAGGCAGCGCTGGTTGTGAATTTCAGCATGGTTGCAGCAGGGTCAGTAAAATTCTCAGTGCCCAGGGTGGAATTTTGTTAGGAGCAAGCTGTCAGGTCCCTGTACAACACTTTTTAAACTGCTCAGCTGCACTGAAAGCTGTACTTTGGGCTAATATTTTTGGAAACCAGCAAATGGCTGCAGTCAAACATCCTTAGTGTGCCTAGCCTAGAGTTTAGTTTGTAGATGAATTCCATGCTGAGAAGTGAGGCTGTGTCTTTCAACACATCCTTTTGGTTTGCTCTCTTTGCCCAGTGGCACTGACAGTCGCTGTGATGTGAGCCCCAGCTCTCACTCCTCTCCTCCCACTGTGCATCGACAAGTGGAAAGGAGGAGGGAGCTGGTGCGGTCCCAAACGCTGCCGCGGATCACGGGAGCCCAGACCAGGAAAGCTCTGTTTGAGAAGTTTGAGCACGATGGGGGCAGGTGAGTCACAGCCTCCAGCATGGCTTTGTCAATGGGAAACTAATGGGTCAGTGCTTAGCAGCAGTGGAGAGCTGGCTGGGAGGACTTCCTCAGTGTAGGATTTTGAGCTCCAGGACGGTATGAGGTCAGGCACAGCTTTGCTAACTTTGACAGAGTGAGCCCTGGAAATTCACAGCTACAGATTCCTCTGGCTGTAGAGTTCAGCTGAACAAGCAGATGTCTTTGAGCAGGAAGGGCTTCTGTGGAAGCTGCCTTCTCCATCATCTTTAGAGACTGGGAATAACACAACCACAGAATGACAGACTGGCTCAGGTTGGAAGGGATCTCAGAGATCATCTGCTCCAACCTCCCCACCATGCCCAGGGACACCTCTCAGCTAGACTCAGCTGCCCAAGGCCTCATCCACCCTGTTCTTGAACAGCCCCGGGCAGGAGGCATCCACAGCCCCCTGGGCAGCCTGTTCCAGAGCCTCACCACCCTCATACTGAAGAATGTCTTCCTGAGATCCAGTCCAAATCTTCTCTCCCTCAGCTTCAAGCCATTCCCCTTTGTCCTGTCTCTTGACACCCTCATGAGAAGTCCCTCTGCAGCCTTCCTGTAGGATCCCTTCAGGTATTGGAAGGCAGCTCTAAGGTCCCCCTGGAGTCTTCTCTTCTCCAGGTTGAACAACCCCAGCTCCCTCAGCCTGTCCTAATATAGTAGAGGTGCTCCTTGGATCATCTTTGTGGCCCTCCTCTGGACCTGCTCCTACATTTCTGTGTCCTTATGATGGGGACACCAGAACTGGATGGAGTATTTGAGGTGGGAAGGACCAAAAGCACGGACTGTTCCTTCTACCCCATGATGGGTTATGATTTAAACAGAACAGGGCTTGGAATCTTGCCTTTAGTGAAATGAAAAGGAGTTTTTCTTGCGGGACCAACGAATGGAAGTTTCAGCAACGTGTTCCTCAAAACACCACCTGGACGGGGCCTGACCTGGTCAAGGTTGCATAGATGTTGCTGAGAAGTATCGGAGAGCGGCGAGGGAAGACAGCAGCAATCAATGTGATTGATAAGCACGCTTCAACTTTATTGCCCGGATACACAGCTTATATAGCATCTCAGCTAAATATGCACAAGCGTCACTATTCTATTGGTCACTGACTGAAGGCAACATTATAATATCCAGCCCACTTGCAATTAGGTCTGTGTACAATATCAAAGGCTCTGTGTACATTCTTAGAAAACTCCCTTCTCACTAGCTCTTCCTTTCCCATCCAATTATCCTACCTAGCTCTTCCTTTCCCATCCAGTTATCTTGCAAACACACAGCCACGAGAACAGCTGCAAGGCCATAGTGACCTCACTGCCTCAGCATGCCAGCTAACTATGGGCAGTAAACAACAAGATGGAGTACGGCCTACACATTCTGCTCAAGTAGCTGTTCCACAGAGACATGTCCCTTAGATTTAAGCCATTCTCCAACAGAGAAGCAGGTTGAAACTTTTCTAGAGTGTATTTTCATCTGATCTCTGTTCATTTTCCAGAGGGAAAGGAGAATCCAGAGCTAAGCTGAAGAGGTCACAGAGCTTTGGGGTTGCCAGCGCTAGCAGCATCAAACAAATTCTGTTAGACTGGTGCCGCTCCAAAACCCTGGGATACAAGGTGAGGCCGTGCCAGAGCCTTCGGCTCTCTCTTTATCCAGGAGAATGTGCAAGTAAAGCATCCTTAAAAAGTGAATGTCAAACGTGCCAGACATCACTTAACTTCCTCAGGTTTGGTGCAGGTAGCACAAATGTGGTGGTTTGGGTGGGCAGCCCTGCGAGACAGTGATAGCAGGAGTGAGGCCCTGGGTGTCTGTCAGAGCAGTGCATTGGTGTTGGTCTTTGTGATCACAGACAGCTGCCCAGCACCCCAGTGCTTTTGTCATGGTTTTGGCTAGGAGGCACAAAGCAAGAGGTGACCCAGTGATGTGTTTCCTGTGCAAGAATCAGGTTGGAAAAGGCCCTCAGGATCACCTGGAACCCAGAACCCTACTCTGCGAGGGTCACCCCTAAACCATATCCCCAAGCACCACATCCAAACCACCTTAAACACCTCCAGGGTTGGTGACTGCACCACCTCCCTGGGCAGCACATCCCAGCCCCTGAGCACTCTTTCTGTGAAAACTCTTTTCCTAATGTCCAGAAGAAGTGTTTTTAAGAGAGGCTTTTCCTCCCTCTTCCCCCATGCTGCACTAACGTGGCATTTGTTTCACCCTGACAGCACATTGACCTGCAGAACTTCTCCTCAAGCTGGAATGATGGGATGGCATTCTGTGCCCTTGTGCATTCTTTCTTTCCTGAAGCTTTTGATTATAATAAGCTCGACCCAGCTAATCGCAAGCAGAACTTTGAGCTGGCCTTCACCATGGCTGAGTGAGTATTGAAGTCAAGTGCTCCTAGGTCAGTGCAGCTGGGGCAGCAGTGAGGAGTGCTGTAGTTTTCCTTGTAGATGCTGGATCAGTAGCTTAGCTCTGTCATGCCCCCCCCAAAAAATGATGATAAAGCTCTGCACAGAAGAGGAGACTTGGCAGTCTAAAAATAATAAATCAGGATTTCCAAAGTGTGCCAGCAGGGAGCACTTGCAGCCCAGAGAGCCAAGCAGAGCCGGGGCTGCAGCAAGAGAAGCAGAGCCAGCAGGGCCAGGGAGGGGATTCTCCTCCTCTACTCCGCTCTGCTGAGACCACACCTGGAGCTCTGTGTCCAGTTCTGGAGCCTCTGTTACAGGGAAGGATCTGGAGGTGCTGGAAGGTGTCCAGAGAAGGGCCACGAGGATGAGCAGAGGGCTGGAGCTGCTCTGCTATGAGGACAGACTGAGAGAGTTGGGGTTGTGCAGTCTGGAGAAGAGAAGGCTCTGAGACCTATTGTGGCTTTTCAGGATCTGAAGGGGGCTACAAGAAAGCTGGGGAGGGACATTTTTAGGGTGTCAGGGAGTGACAGGACTGGGGGGAATGGAACAAAACTAGAAGTGGGAAGATTCAGATTGGATGTTAAGAAGAAGTTCTTCCCCATGAGGGTGGTGAGAGACTGGCACAGGTTGCCCAGGGAGGTGGTGGAAGCCTCATCCCTGGAGGCTTTTGTAGCCAGGCTGGATGTGGCTCTGAGCAACCTGCTGTGGTGTGAGGTGTCCCTGCCCATGGCAGGGGGCTTGGAACTGGCTGAGCCTTGAGGTCCCTTTCAACCCTGACAGTTCTATGATTCGATGAGTCTAAGTGCTTCAGTGATGCTGAAATCAGAGCAGCAAATCAGCCCTGGAAGCAGCTGCAGGCCTCGGATTTAACTCTTGGTTCGCCGTTGATCCCACAGGAAGATGGCTCACTGCGACCGCCTGATAGAAGTGGATGACATGCTGCTGATGGGCCACAGGCCAGACCCCATGTGTGTCTTCACCTATGTCCAGTCTCTCTACAACCATCTGCGGCACTTTGAATGAAAGCTGCTGAGACCTCTCCAGCCAGAAGGGTCAAGTGCAGTGTCCTGGCGGGCAGAGTGGAGTTCTGCAAACGGAACAGTGTCGCTTCTTGCTTCTCGCTATCCTTTGGCTTCCACCCAAGCTGCGTGGCTGACTGAAGTGTTGCCGAGCAGTGCCACGAAGTGTTGATCACCTCAGCATGGCAGTAAGACAGAAACACCTTTGAAAAAGACAAAAAAAAAAAACCCACCCCAACCCCAGCCCAACCCTTAGGGAAAGGCAAAATGCTGTCGTTTTGGTGCTAGTAGTGGTTTGGACTTTTCAGATCCCTGTGTTTAAAGATCACAGGAAGCTAATTTGATGCTCATATATATCTATTTTTAATGCAGTGACAAGGGACTGCTACAGTTCCCTTTTAAGATGCTGGTGAACCTCCAGAAGGTAGCACCTAGCTGATTAGATGGTGTTGGGTGATAGGCTGGATTTGATGATCTCGAAGGTCTTTTCCAACCTGGTTAATTCTATTCTGTTCTATTCAGGGCCACTTGTCTGTTGAGCATAGCACAAAAGAAACAGGAGATGGCCAAGTGAAATTCCAGTTAGCAAATAATAAGCTAACAGCAGTGCTCAAACTCAACCAGTAGGGCAATGCTGCCTCTCCTCCAGCCCTGCCCTTGCACTCCAGCATATCTGCTTGCAAAAACATCAAACAGGCAATGCTCTATTCTCAGAGCAAACTAGGAACGTGGGCTCTGACTGGTGGGGCAAAAGCATTTGTCCATAATGGTCAGATGTAACCTTCTTTTAAAGGGTAGAGTCTGTTTCCCCTCATATATTGGCCAGTTTTACTGAGAAGAACAAAATGGCTGTGACAAGCTATCTTGCCTACCCCACTTAACTATCTGTCCTCCTTCAGCTGATCAGCAGCTGTCCCACATGTAAGCAGCAGCCACTAAGCTGAGCAAGGTCCATAGAAATCTTCTGACCTGCTTAGAGGCTCTGCTGGAGCCTCCACTGGCAGTCCTCAATCAGCTTCTTTATCATGAAGAACAGCAGCAGCTGGAGCAGGTCTGTGTATGAGGCTGTGTGTTTGCATGGTTTGGGCCTGCAGCAATGGGGGTAGCTGGCAAAGCACAAACTCCTCTCACCTATTAAAATAAAAGCAAAGCTGTGGTGTGCTTTGACCTGGACTCCAGGTGCAAGCAGCTCTCCGGTGTGGACAGGAATAAATCTTTAAAGCCCTGCTCAGTGCTCATGCTGACTGCAAGGTGGACAGGCAGCGTGGAAGATAGGCAAGTCTTGAAGTGCCTCAACACACTTCTGTTTTCAGCTAAATTAGCATTAAAACCAGAGTACAGGGACATCATTCTTGATTAACTAGACAAAAAGGCTTTGAGAAACCAACAGAGCTTAGTTTTCACAGTGAATGTTAAAACCAAAGCCCCTGAACCAGCACGGGTTTCAAACAGAGTATTTTTAAAGCCTTTTAAAATTATTTTTTCCTCCCCCTAAGAATAGGCTCATAGAAAACAAAAGCTGAAAGCCATGAGCCCTCTGCTCATGCTGGAGAACGATTCTGTGGTTTTGAACCTGCATTTGTGCTTTTTGTAGGTATTTATAAAGAGGATTTTGGTTCTGTGCCTTTATAATAAAATCTCTCAAACGCTCTTCAGATTTACTGCTTCTCTTTAGAACGGACTGACAGCCAACAAAGGAAACCAGTGGGGGAAAAAAACCTTGCTAGGTTTTTGTTCCAGTCTTGATGCTCTGAGCTTCAGTTAAAAAAAAAAAAAAGGTACAGATGATCAGTGGCATTTGGAAGAGGATTTTAGTTCAGCCTCCCTTTCTAGTGAGGTTTACTTCAAAACTCGTGAACAAATCCAGCAGTTTGGTAGCAGTCTCAGGGGGGAGGGGGGAAAAGGGGGAGAAAAAAAAACCAACACAGCAAAACAAACCAACACCAGAAGTGTACAAAAGGAAAACAGGTTAACTGATGAAAGTCTGGATCTGCTGTGTGGACAGGCTGAGGGAGCTGGGGTGGTTCAGCCTGGAGAAGACCCCAAGGGACCCCAGAGTTGCCTTTCAATACCTGAAGGGATCCTACGGGAATGCTGCAGAGGGACTTTTCCTGAGGGTGTCTAGAGACAGGAGAAGGGGGAATGGTTTGAAGCTGAGGGAGAGTAGGGTGGGACTGGAGCTGAGGAAGAAGTTCTTCCATGTGAGGATGGTGAGACTCTGGAATAGGCTGCCCGGGGAGGTTGTGGCTGCCTCCTCGAGCAGCTGAGTCTAGCTGAGAGGTGTCCCTGCCCAAGGTGGGGAGGTTGGAGCAGATGAGCTCTGAGGTTGCTTCCAGCCTGAGCCATTCTGTGATTCTATGAAGCTGTGTTTGAAGTGGGGCTAGGCTGTTGCTTGGCACTGTTGAAATGCTTTGAAGGACTTTAAAATACCCAATATAAAGGGTTGATATTTGGTCAAGCTAGCAGAATCCTTGCTATAGCTAATCTGAGCTTTCATGCAGGTGGACAGAGGTTGGGTGGGCTGTTCGTGTTTGTCATACAACTGCTATTGCCTTCAGTTATTGATTTGTCTAGAATGGCCTTAATTCTGTGGAGGAAGCGTGCAGCTGTTGCTCCACCAACTGCACTGTAAGGAGAAACACTCTGTACTGGGGTCAGAGACATTATACTGGTGTTATGAACTCGCTGTGCTGGTGTCAGAAACACACTCTGCTTGTGTTTTGGAGGAGTGCTGGGAGTGTGGTGAGCAATCTGTCCACAGCTGGCAAGCAGGCTACACATTTGCATTCTTACAACAGAGTACTTTTCACTGCCTAGCAGAGCCAAGTTCCACCCTAGCTGCAACAAGAGGGGCAGTGCCGGCTGTGTGCATCTCGTTCCTTCACAGTCCCAGCTCGTGGCTGATTTTGCTGTGTGATGCAAGTGCCAGAGACACAGGTAAGTGCTCGGCCAATTTAGGCTTAACAACGAGTAATTAAATAAAGGTCTAGCCAGCAACATTATTGCCAGTCCCCAGGGGGAGCCTGACATGCTCGCCAAGAGGATTTGCTCTCCTCCGGCTGCAGCTGTGCTTTATGATGTATGGGGAAGGTGCTGCAGCCTCCCACATCCCCACCTGAGCTACTTGCGCCGAACACAGCCCAAAGCGCCGCCGGCACCACGCCGCCGCTGCCACCTTGCGCAGGACGAGCCCGGGGGACGGCCGACTGGCCGCAGCCACAGCCGATTGGCCCTGGAGACAGCCAGTTGGCCGAGGCCACAGCCGATTGGCCAGGGAGACAGCCAATTGGCCGCGGTGGGTGGGCAGTTGGGGGGTGGCTGCGGGCGTTGTGCCGCTGGCGGGAGGAGCCAGGCTGAGCCACGCCGCAGCAGGGGAAGGTGGAAGCGTGACTGCCTCGGGGTCATTTCCCACCCCCTTGTGAACTGCTAAACGATGTCAGGAATTACCAAGCCTTTTCATTCTCATTCCTTTCTCAATGTTGCTGCTCCTTGCTAAGCTTTTCCCGCTCTTGTTTGCTGAGCAGTACGCTGTTGGCAGCTTCAGGAAGGTTGCGGCGATTTAACCGCTGGAAACCTCCCAGTTCAGTGCCTCAGCAGCAGCATGTGTGATGTCTCTGTAAGCCGTTCTGAGCAGTGTTCAGCCTCGGCATACTTTAGCTTTGCCTCGAGAATCAGGAGCCTGCTGAGTCTCTGTAGCCACAGCTTTCCATCCCCTGCATCAGTTCACAGCTCTCATTCATTTTCCTTGCTTGCTTTGCACTTCATTCTCTGCTGCTGCTTCAGTCTCTGGGGCCTTCTCCTTTCAGTCCTATCAGCCTTGTCGTCTGAAGCTTGTCCTTTTCCTTGGCTAACTCTGAACTACCTGCATTTTTCTCTAAGAGGCTGTTTCTCCAGCTGAACCCCTGGTTTGCTGTTTACAAGGCAGCTGGCATGAGAGGCACTGTGGTTGTCAGGTTTTATCACCACTCAGAGACTTGTTTGAAATTAAAGATCATTAATTAGCTGCTTTCTAGCTGTCACTGCACAGCCAACAGTTGCAGTTGCTTCCCACTTTTCTGTCTTGGCCCAGCTCAACTTTTGACCAGCACGACTGGCAAGTATCACTTTGCACTCTTCTTTGAGCCATGTTGGGAGCTCTGAGACCCCCTGCTCTCATCTAAACTACAGCAGGGCTATACAGAGGGGGCATAACTGTACCATCTGATGTCTCCTTCATTTCTCCTCTCTGTCTCTCAATTCCTTTTAGCCCAGAAAATAACAGAGTTGTAACAGGAGCATATTGCTAAGGATACCCTGGATGTGTTCAAGAGGGGATTGGACGTGGCATTCGGTGCCGTGGTTTAGTCATGAGGTCTGTGGTGACGGGTTGGACTTGATGATCTTTGAGGTCTCTTCCGACCTTGGTGATTCTGTGATATTTGATGACTGATACTGGAGGTGCCTGGGTGCTTAACAAACTTTTCATTTGCTTTCACAATCCTAATGCATCTCTGCAACAAATGCCTATGGCCAAAGCTGTGGGAACTCTCTCCATGAATGTACAAGGAGTAAGTTTTTCTTTCCAGCCAGATCTTAACCGGGAATGGGTGAAAGGAAGCACAGCTGGCTTGTGTGTGCTGTGCTGCTTCCACCCGGTGCAGCGGCAGAAGGCTGCTGGAGGCGCCGTTGCTGTTCCCATAGCAACCGGTTTGTTTACCTTCCATGCTCTCCCGAGCCACCTCCTGCAAGGCTTAGTCGCCCGTTTGAAAGAAACCCACGAAACTCTGTGGTGCTGCTGCTGCTGCTGCTGCTGCTGTGGAGCTTAAGGCTGGAAGACAGCTGGGAGCAAACACCACCGCCCCTCAGTGAAGGAGACGTGGACGTGACACTGCCTGAGTTTGACCTTGGAAGCAGTCCAGGTGAGGAGCAGCATCAGCCGAGAGGTGTGTGAGGGAGAAAAGGGATTGTTTTATGGGTACCTGTGCTGGAATTTGGGCAAAGATGTGTGTGGCTGTGGAGCAGCTGCCTGCAGGAGACTAGTTATCTTTTGTATGTGTCCACTTTTGCTCAGTTTGTCCACTCAGTGATCTCATCCTTCCTCACAGGTCTCCTGTTGCAACAGCCAGTCTTGTACTCCCAGTTCCACTTTCAAGCCTTTTATTCTCTCTCCTCCTAGCTTCCCTTCCCAAATTCTCCTGTTTCTTCGTTTTCCCACTGCAAAATCTCTCCCTCACACCTTAACAAAGCCTTGGGAAGCCTTGAGCAAGAAGTCTTTTCATGCCTTTGTAATTTTGCAGGTAAAAAGGGCAAGCATTTTCCTCACCTTCAGGGACCTGCCTTCTCCTTTTCGTGCTTCTGCAGGCAAAGAGATCATGCTGTTCCTCTTTTCAGGTTCCACATTCCAAGAACTGACCTGTGTAACATCCCAAATCTTCCCCAAACTCAATGGCCAGGCTGCTGCAAGCTCCACCCAAGTTTCACCCCTCAGAATGGGACCTTGCAAACCAGATGCAGCGTGCCAGCACCGAGTCTCAGAAGTGCAGGTCAGAGCGCACCATAGCTGAGAGTCAGAGGCTGCTGGATGAAATAGAAAAGACAACTCAGAAAACCCAGAGTGATGTCAACAAGAAAATAGGTAACCCCCCCATGTTCTGCAGCTGCCCAGAGGTGTCACCTGAGATAGATGCTTCAGCTGGAACTGTCAGGAGGTGGTTTTTAAGCTGTGCGTTGTGTTTAAGATGGAGTTAGAAAAGCAGCTGGTGTTGAACAGGAACAGTGTCCACGCCATGCTCCCTGAGCTCATGGAGAAAAGCAAAACAGTTCAGTTTTTGGTTTGTTTCTCTGCTTGGGGCAGATTCTTTGTTTTGTAACAACTGAATTATTAATCCAAAGCACACAGGAAGCTATCCCAACCAAACTGACAGTTGCAAAACTGGCTGCACACAGCACCCCACAGCACTCCATGCACTCCCCTATGAAGTCTATTTTTATCCATAGGTAAGACCTGACCCACGGAGTTCTGGCATGTAGGAGGAGTTTGCATTAATTCCTGCTTGCCATTTTAATTCTGCAGAACAGAGGCAGAAAGAAATAAAGTTCTGGAAGCAAGAATTAGATGACAAACTCGAACAAATCGTTCAGGAGACGGAGGTGCTGTTGACTTTCAAGACTAGGCTGGAGAAATCTTTGGAGAGCTGCAAAGAGCCACTCATGATTGCCCAAAAGTGTCTCCTGAACAGGTGAGATGACTGAGAAGCATTCAGAGACAAAACCAAATCAGTAATGAACCTTTAACAAATAATTAAAGAGAGGCCTGCCCCTCTCTGCAGTGCAGCTTTAGGTCTGTAGCACTGGGGAACCAAAGCCATGGAAGAAAAACTTCCTTTGTGGCAAGGAAAAGCCTTCCTTTAGGAAGCTGGACATGAATGTCTGCACTTGAACAATGTAACTGAAGGCCTTTCCTCCTCTTCTTCAGGCAGAGGCGAACTGGGATTGACTTGGTGCATGATGAAGTGGAACAGGAACTGGTGAAGGAAGTTGAACTCCTCCAGGAGGTTATTGCTTTGCTTGGACGTACATTGGAACAAACCAATGAGCAAATCAGGTGAGGAGGCAAAGAGCATAACTGATGAGATGATAGTAGGAGGCCAGCCAGCCTGAGATGATGTAGGGTCAGGCTGAGCACAGGTTTAAAGTAACTTTCATAGAAGTCTAGAATGGCTCGGGTTGGAAGGGACCTCAGAGCTCATCTACACCAACCTCCCCACATGGGCAGGGACTCCTCTCAACTAGACTCAGCTGCTCAAGGCCTCATCCAACCTGGCCTTGAAACACCCCCAGGGAGGAGGCAGCCACAGCCTCCCTGGGCAGCCTAATCCAGAGGCTCACCACCCTCCTACTGAAGAACTTCTTCCTCAGCTCCCGTCTAACCCTGCTCTCCCTCGGCTTCAATCCATTCCCCCTTGTCCTATCTCTAGACACCCTCAGGAAACGTCCTTTTGCAGCCTCCCTGTAGGATCCTTTCAGGCATTGGTAGGCTCTAGACTTTTGGACTTTGCAACCAACAGCTCATACATGAAGAATTCCATCACAGCCTTTGTGTTACCTCAGGCATTCCTGTTAGGCACCCCTGTGAGTCCCATCCATTGGCTCAGAGTCTGCTTGTTTCTCCTCCTAGACTAAACCGTTCAGAGAAATACCGCCTGGAAATGGATCTGAAGGACAAGTTCACAGCTTTGATGATTGATGATTACTGTGCTAACCTGACAAACAACACTCCCAATATCAGCTCCTGTGACAGTGCAATGAAAACAGAAGGAAAGTAAGTGATTATTTAATTCAATGGTACTAAAAAACTTCTTCCTCAGCTCCAGTCTAACCCTGCTCTGCCTCAGCTTCAAACCATTCCCCCTTGCCCCGTCTCTAGACACTCTGATGAAAAGTCCCTCTGCAACCTTCCTGGAGGACCCCTTCAGGAACTGGAAGGCAGCTCTAAGGTCCCCCCTCCCAGAGTCGTCTCTTCTCCAGGCTGAGCACCCTCAGCTCCCTCAGCCTGTCCTCACAGCAGAGCTGCTCCAGCCCTTAGATCATTCTCATAGCCTCCTCTGGACTCTCTCCAGCAGCTCTGTGTCCTCCTTATGCTGGAGACACCAGAACTGGACACACTATTTGAAGTGGGGTCTCACAAGGGCAGAGCAAAGAGGCAGAATCCCCTCTCTTGTCCTGCTGCCCACACTCTTGATGCAGCCCAGCACACAGCTGCCTGCTGGGCTGCACGAGAGCACTGCTGGCTGGTGGTGAGCTTCTCACAAGGAGGTGTTCTAAGCAATGTTGCTCAGGACCTGTGTTTCCCCTGCAATAACTCAATCTTTCATTAGGAAAATTAGAACAAAGTTGCTCTGTGACTTGTTCCCACCTTACCCTGGTCTGGAAGGTTTGCAACAGGAGAGGGTCTTTATTTTGTATCTGCAGCTCTCCCAGCAGCAGTGGCAGTCCCTGGGACCTGCGGTTACAGCAGGGCACAGCTCTTGGTTTCAGGGAGCGATGACTGTAGAGCTGTGAAGTCACAGAGGCCCAGATGGCAGCTGCCAGCTTCTCCTCTCGAATCTCTCCTCAGTTTTGTCAGCCCCGAAGACTGGGTGGATTTCTCCAACGTAAATGTTGAGAAGGCTGAGAAGCAGAGGAGCAATTCCTCGGCACTGAGGGCGCTGATTGACAGCATCCTCTCCCAGACAGCCAGCGACCTGCGCCAGCAGCGCCAGGCGGTGAACGCTGCCTTTGCAAACAGGGGGCAGGAAGTCAAGGCTGCAAAGCACAAGCTGGAGACACTGCTTGCAACGGTAAGGGCTGGGCTGGGCTTTCCTCAGTCCTGTGGCTTAAGCTGCTTTGCTTTAATCATAGAATCAATAAGGCTGGAAAAGACCTCAGAGATCATCAAGACCAAACTGTCACCCAGCACCTCCTGACAACTAAACCATGGCTCCAAGTGCCACGTCCAAGCCCTTTTTGTACACCTCCAGGGATGGTGACTCCACTCCAGTGGCCAATTACTCTTTCTGGGAAGAACTTTCTCCTCACCTCCAGCCCAAACTTCCCCTGGCACAGCTTGAGACTGTGTCCTCTTGTTCTGGTGCTGGTTGCCTGGCAGAAGAGACCAACCCCCACCTGCCTACAACCTCCCTTCAGGGAGCTGTAGAGAGCAAGAAGGGCACCCCTGAGCCTCCTCTTCTCCAGGCTAAGCAACCCCAGCTTCCTCAGCCTCTCCTCACAGGGCTGTGCTCCAGACCCCTCCCCAGCCTCGTTGCCCTTCTCTGGACACGTTCAAGTGTCTCAGTGTTCTTCTTAAATTGAGGGGCCCAGAACTGGACACATGATTTCACCTTTGCAGTATTGGCAGCTCCTGCCACATCTTGTTCCCCTCCCTGAGCCAAATCATCTTGGCTTTTGTTTTCTCAGCTCTGTGTGCATCACTACAGAGCTGAATTTGTGGCATCAGTCACTTGCTATATGTGCTGCAGTAGGCAGCAGTAGAGTCAGGGTTTCCCTTGTGAGTTTTAGGCACATGGGACTCCTGGGGAATTGTCACAACCCTGATGAGAACTTAAGAGCATCGAGGGCAATGCTCTCAAATTTTCCTACATGACAGCTGAGTGTTAATATGAGAAATGAATAGCTGAGCAGAAATGTCCAGAACACTCAGAACAGTGCCAGCTGCTTCCCAGTGAAGGCATCACAATCCTGGCTGCCCTTTGTGAAATAGCCTTTGATGAAATAACACCTCAGCAGCAGGAGTGTGGCTGTGATTGCTCTTGCTGCAACTGTTAAAGGTGCTGGATGAGACTGCCTCGCAGGAGAGGAACATTGCAGCCTTGAAGAAAGCAATTGCTGCCAAAGAGGGACCTGCTAAAGTGGCTCACACCCGCCTGGAAGCTAGAAACCGCCGGCCCAACGTGGAGCTCTGCTATGACCCAGTGCAGCACAGGCTGACCAGTGAAGTCCAGGAGATCACACAAAACATTCAAAGGTAAGTGGAAATGATGGAGAAGTTGTTGTATAAATTGCTGGGTTAATTGAAGGAGTCAAAGGAACACCAAGTCTCAGCTAGTTATAGATTCATGGACTCCCAGAATAGTTTGGGTTGGAAGGGATCTTAAAGATCATCTAGTTCCAGCCCCCTGCCATGGGCAGGGACACCTTCCACTGGACCAGGTTGCTCAAGGCCTCCTCCAACCCAGCTTTGAACACCTCCAGGGAGAAGGCATCCATGAACCCCCTGGGCAACCTCTTCCAGTGTCTTGCCTCCCTCACTGTAAAGAATTTCTTCCTCAACTCCAGTCTGACTCTCCCCTCTTCCAGCTCAAAGCCATTGCCCCTTGTCCTGTCAATATAAGCCCTTGTAAAAAGTCCCTGCCTGCCTTTCCTGTAGCCCTCTTCAAGTACTGGAATGCTGCTCTAAGGTCTCCCCAGAGCCTTCTCCCCAGCCCCAACTCTCTCAGCCTATCCCCACAGGGGAGGTGCTGCAGCCCTCTGATCATCTTACTGGCCCTACTCTGGATGCACTTTAGCAGCTCCCTGTCCCTCTTGGGCTCTCCCTGAAAGGCTGGGAACTACTTTTCCTTTAAAGGCAGGACTCTTGAAGGGAAGCTGTTGTCAGTCTGAATCCCTTTCCATCTCTATTTTTCTCTCAGAGAAAACAATCTGTCTGTGTGCTGTCAGCTGAAGCCTCTCTGTATTTCCCCTTTTAGATTACAGGACACCCTGGCAGAGGCTGAGGCAGTGCTGAAAGGTCTGAGCCGCCGACAGCTTTCCTTGGAGGAGGAGATCCAGGTCAAGGAGAATTCCCTGTACATTGATGAAGTGCTCTGCATGCAAATGAGAGAGTCTGTTTGCATTAACAACTTCTGAAGGCAGCATGTGGGAGCTGGTGTGCGCTGCAAAGCGCCACCTCCTGCTGCAATCTTATTGACAAACCTCCAGAGTTAATTGGTTTGGCTCAGTGCTGACCTGTTTCTAGTTGTGCAAAGTAATTAAAACCTAGCTGGTAATTACAGCTACCTGTTTCACAGCTATCTATGCTCTAAACTGGGTGGCAGCGTTGATCTGCTGGGGGGTAGGAAGGCTCTGCAATGGGGCCTGGACAGGCTGGATTGATGGGCCAAGGTGAGTTGTATGAGGTTTAACAAGACCAAGTACCCATCACTTCCTCACCCCATGCCTCAGTTTCCCTGTTTGTAAAATGGAACCAAGGAGATGAGCTCCTTAGCAAGGTGTTGGAGGCTTTACCATGAGAAGTGGCTTTCTTTATACTAGAGATGCCTGGAAGATTGGAAAAGGGCTCACTGCTTCCTTTGGTTCTGGTGAAGAAAACCAAAGCAGAGGCAAGAATAAATGCTGCTGGAGGCACAGGAGAACAGTTCTTCAGTCCAACACTTTAATGCAGAGAGTATAAAACTTTGCTGCACTGGCATCTCACTCTCAGAGGCACTGCTGCCAAGATTCAAGTCCCTTTAATGCCCTCCAAAAGGATTTGTTCACTGCTTGCAGACGTCACTGGGTGTTCTCTCTGCCTGTGGTTTACTGCACTGTGTAGGTGGTGGCAAAATAATTAAGCTCTGAGTCAATCAGGTATTTGAATTTCCTGTAGATATCACACAGCAGCTGATCCTTCTCAGTGGTGTCTTGCTCAGCTGTGTAAATCTTGACCTGTGCACCAATGACAGTTGGGTCTCTTAGATACATGGAACAGGCACAGCCCATTACAGCTCATGACAAGAAGCAGCCTCTGTGACTAATGAGGGATCTAGAGAAGGCAAATTCCATGGGCTTGAGTAAAATGTTGAGGTTTGACCCTGTTTTCACTCCAAACTGACTGAAAGCATCATCTCCTGACAACTTTTGGGAAGAGCAAGGTTCCTTTTGCTCCCAAGAACTGATGCATCCCAGGGATCTGCACAGATCTGGGAGGATCTACTGAGTTCAGAATCTAGCACATCAAGTAGCAGGACAGCATGGTTCACACCAACTGCAGCTATGGGTTGGCCCCAGTTCAACACAGCACCCTCACGAGTGAGATGTGTTTCTACCATTTTGCAGTGCAGTGGGATCCAGCCCACCTGCCTCAAGTTAAGCACAGATGTAAGCACTGGGCTTGGGAGGTGACTGAGAACTAGAGGTGCCAGAGGGCACTCAGTCTAGGAAGGACTTGCAGAACTGCTGAGGCTTTGTATCAAATTTCTGTGTATTCTGTACATGGCCAAGTGGAAGCTGAGTGGTTCCCAGGCTCATTGTGATGCTAAATAGAGGGAAAGTTGTTAATCATTTCCATAAGTGACCATTCCATGGGCATGGGCATCTCACCTGTCTCTGGGGATTGCAGAAAGGAAGGGAAGAGGAGTTCTGAAGCACAAAGTCTTACCTTTATGGTAGTCAAGCTGCATTTCCCTTCTGCACGGCTCTGTAGCAGCCTCTCCACAAAGGTGACAGTGAGATATGCCCAGACCTTCAGGTAGGACAACCTCTTGCATGCTAAGGTGAGCTGTAGCAGCTCTTCGTCCAGCAGCTCACAGGCATTGTTTAATTCCAGTGTTAATTTCTTGCAAGGGAATGAACACTGTTAGTGCTGCTGCACACAGCCTGGGAGCACAGGGACTGGAATTCAACAAGGAGGTTTCCCCATTTTACCCAAGGAAGTCAATTAGAGTCAGCTGCTCAAGACCTCATCCAGCCTGCCTTGAACACCCCCAGGGAGGAGGCAGCCACAGCCTCCCTGGGCAGCCTGTTCCACAGCCTCACCACCCTCACACCGAAGAACTTCTTCCTCAGCTCCAGTCTAACCCTGCTCTCCCTCAGCTTCAAACCATTCCCCCATGTCCTGTCTCCAGACACCCTCCTGTAAAGTCCCTCTGCAGCCTTCCTGTAGGATCCCTTCAGGTATTGGAAGGCTCTAAGGTCCCCCTGGAGTCTTCTCTTCTCTAGGCTGCACAACCAGAAAAAGCCTAAATCTTTCTTACAAAAAAATGATCTTTCCCTGCCTCAAAGGTTCTCTCTGCTCACAGATGACATTACAGCCACCAATGTTTTGGGTGTTTTAGCTTTCTATGAGGACAACTTAAGATCAGCCTGCCAGTGAGGACTAGCATAATGGGGACTGTAATCAGACAAGGCTAATTACCTGAACTAGACTACAGCTGGAACACTGGAACATCTCACTTAGGCAAATTACCCTCTGAACATTCCTACTGCTGAGTGCTGCTATCCAGAAGGCCTTTAGGATTAGCTGTTACCTTTGTTTTCCTTTTTTACACCCAACAGTGATTTATTTGCATTTTACTACTTTTCTGCTCAAGATCTGTGAAAAATTTTAAAGGCATAGCCTAAAGCTACCACAATTTGCTTGGCTTTGGGATGCTGCAGTAAGAGAGCACTGCAGTGTCCCTTACCTCCAGAACATGCTGGTAGGCTGGGAGGAGGTTGGTGAAGGTAGGTCTCATTATCCACTCTGGGTCATTGGAATAGCAGCTCCGTAGACTGATGCTCCTAACTGGGATGTCTACCAGCAGGATCCTGGCTAGGTGATCGTGCTTCAGGATTCTTTCAAAGACAAAGTTCACAGTCAGTTTTGGGGCACTCTTGGCCAGCTTTGCCCAGGACATTCCCCAGATCACTTGCCCATGGGGCTCACTGACGTGACATTTGATATTCAAGGTGCGGAGGGAATGAGCGCTGTGCTCCTGCAGGATGCCCAGCAGCTCGTCAGAGAGGCAGTTGTAATTGAGAGACAGGATGACCAGGCCGTGGAACTTGGACATGGTTTGGTGGAACAAGCTGCTCCTGTAGACATGAAGATGGAGACTGAAGAAATCCTCAATGTTGAGCTTGGACACGATGCTCCGATTGGTCACACAGCTGAGAGAGTTCAGCAGCTCGCAGCCATCCTCCACGGTCGTCCTTGCTCCTTTTAAGTCAAGACACTGCAGGTGCTTGCTCATTCTCTTCAGGAAGATAGCTAAGTGCTTGACCAGCTGAGCCCTGGCCACGCTCCTCCAGAAGTAGCGGTCTAACTCCAGGTACCGGATGCTGAGGGACACGAGGCGATGGCTACACCTGCCCAAGTGTGAAAGAAGGTCTCTCATAATCACTTGAAACTTCTGGGTGAAGGCAGTGCTGTGAAGATTTGGCAACCTGATCTCCAGGCGCTCCAGGTACCTGCCAAACCTCTTGGTGTAAAACAGCGCCCGCTGAACCTCCAACGTGTGCGCCCGCGACGGGCGGCTGAGGAACGTGATGCTTCTGGACCTCCAGAGGGATGCCGAGTGCATCACCTGGCTCCATTTCACACACACCACGGCAGCCTGGGACCTATCCTTGTCGTCCAGCCAATAGAAAATATTCCTCAGACAGACATCAGGGAGATGAACCCAGGAGCTCTGCTCGGGGTCACTGTTGTCTTCCATTGAGAAGGCAGCTTTTCCACCGCTCCTCTGGGTGTTGAGCCAAACTTAGATGGCAACAGCTGGGGGCAGATTTCTTGCCATGCCCAACAGAACAGCTGCCAAGCAAATGGATCAAAGTTTGCCTCTTGACTTTCAAAACCAGCAATCCTTTCTTTGCCTCTGTACTCAAGCTGTCAGAGCCAAACAAGCTGTTGGCTCTAAACCACAGTCTAACCTATATCAAAAGGACCAAAAGAAAGAGTGAGGAACAATCACAGTATCAGCCCAGGGCACATCTTTTAACTTTTTGGCCTTTGGTCTAGCTAAACAGCAAAATGCTAGCAAGAGCTAACAGAGCAGCCACAGCCTCTGGAAACCTTTGGCTAGCATCACCTGTAAGTGATAATGGTTTGTGGTGTGCCTAAAAGTATCCTCTGCTTTGGGCTGCAGACATTTGAACAGTGCCCTCAATGCAAAAGTAGTGCCTGTTCTCATCCTCCTGGGGTACTGTTCCATGACAGCCATCTGAGGTAGCATCCTGGCATTAAGGTACAATACCTGCTAGAGAGTAAGAAACACTGGAAGTTGTTCCACCGCTTGGTTTGAGCGGGACATTCAGTCATGCTCCAGTGGCCAGGCAGAAGGCTGGTAAGCCAGAAGAGCAACTGGGTATTGGTAAAACACATAAGCAAACAGCCACAATGCCAGGAGTTACCAGTTCCACTGCCACGGCTCGACTCCCTCTGCACTTCAAACAGCTCTCATAGTCTCCCTCCAGAGTTCAGGACTTGATTTCCCTGCCTCTGAACCCTCCCTCTGCAAGTTCAGTGGTTACCATGGAGCAGAAGAGGTAACATTTGTGATGTCATGAGACATTAATTTATGCAAGAGCAAACAGCTATACTCACCCACCTTACAGGATGTGAATACAAAGAGGTGCCAGCACCATCGTGCAAAACACAGCTCTGAGGAGCTTTCATAGAAAGCATAAGCCACTGGGGGGACTCGGGAGGTGTCCTGCAGCCTGACTGGCTTGGCCTCCCCATGCCTCTAGGCCAACGCTTAGCAGTGGAGGTCTCTCTAGCTCTGAAATGCCAGCTCCGAGTTTAACCTGGCAAAGAGCAAGCCAGCCAAACCTTTGGAAAAAAAACAAACAACAACAGAATTTGCTACAGCTGTTCCCCGAACGAATTGTTAGGTGGAAGTGTTTTAAAGACAAATGGTTTGCAGGTCCTCTTTTCCTCTGGGGTAGGGTAAGAAACTCCCACCAAGTGAAGAAACCTCTGCAACCCCAACAAGCCACACTGCTTGCACTTGGCCTTTCTTTGCTGCCTGGTGTGCCACCGGGAACGATATCCCAGACTGCTTCCAGTGCAAGCTGTGCAGTCCCACAGCTCTCCCAGCCAGGCCGTGGCTCTCTAGGACACAGGGCCGCAAAGGCACTAAACCGGTAGGGGGCAGGGAGGAGCTGCAGTGCCGCCGTGCTCGGGCGCCAGTCACCAGCAGCATCTCTACAGCAGGCTCTACTGTGCCGCGGAGGTCGAAGGAGCGGCGCCTGTCCGTTACCGCGACAAGCTGCTGCTGCAGCCGCCTGTCCCCTTGTTGTCCCCCGCCCTAGACGCTCCCCAGGCGCAACAGCCGCGGCCCACGCGCAGGCGCGAAGCCACCACGCGTGCAGCGATGCAGCCAATAAGAGTGGGCTACGGCAGCGGAGCAGCCAATGGGAGGGCACCGCGGCAACGGCGCCAATCCGAGCAGCCGGGGTGGGCGGGGCGCTGTTTAAACGCGGCGGCGGTGGCAGTGGCGGCTGTGCGTGGAGGAGGTTTTCGGGTGCGGTGGCTGCGCCTGGTCCCGTTCGTCGCTGTGAGTACAGAGCCGAGTGGCTGCCGCAGCGGGCCGGCTGCGGCTTATGCTTCCCGGCCGTGTGGGAGGTCTGAGCCGCTCTCTTCCGGCCTTGGCGTCGTCTTGGGTACTTGTTTTAACAGCACCCGGCGGGCCAAGCAATGGTGCCGGTTGGGCTTGCGCGGTGCCGCCGTGTCAGCTTCCGCGGTGCAAAGCCGGTTGTGGTGGCCGGACCCCAGCTGTACGTGCTCGACTGTCGGTAGCTAGCACCAGGGAACGATAACCGTGGGAGCAGACCCCTGGCTGACCAGCGGAAGCTGCTTGGCATGAGCTCCCGAGGCGGGGTCTGACTGACCTGGTAGCTGCCTGCCTTTGCTGTGGCTTCCAGGGGATAAGCTGCGAGCTAGTAAGGGAAGAGACTAAAAGGATTTTAATGAGCCTTACTGCTTTCTGATACAAAAAAGAACACTTGTGGGAGATGGAGACACTTTGGGCTGTCAGAAATAGTAAGGAATAATTAACGGGCTTTCCTGAAATGTATAATGATGGTAGCGACCCTCCAGCTTGTTTTTATTCATGGTAACCTGCAGTGAAGTGTTGGTAGCATTAATCCACTCTTAGTTCAGGTTGCTAAAATACATTTGCATTTTCAGTTGCTGTTTACAAGTAATTTTCTAGCTTGCTAACTCGTGAAAGTTAAGAATTAACTATCTATCTATCTACCTATCTATTTAAATTGTCAGATACCACATAGAGAACAGGCATTTTAGTCTTTCCCACCACTTGTCTCCTGCCAGCAACCATCCTGTCCCTTTCAGGACTCACAGATCCACAATCGTAACTGTGACTTTAGTATGAGCCTTCAGCTAACAACTCAGGCAAGAAACAACAGCAGCTGTGTAAATCTGCCTGACAGTAGAAGGCTGTTTTGATTAATGAAGGCAAGAACATGGGATACAAGACCTTACCCTAAGATGCCAACAAGAAGCTTGCAGTTACAGAGCAGTCTGCCTCCCAACCTTGAGTCTCACAGCTTTCTAGGTCTGATGTCCAGTGCTGGGCATGCAGTATGACTTCTTCATGGGCATGCACAGACCTAAAGCTGTAGGCATCAATCGCATTCTCCTTCAAGCAGAAGTGTGCTTGATTTAGTTGTCTCAGGCAGATGCGTCGTACAGCAATTTTCATCTCTCCTCGTTCACCATGCTCTATGCTTTGCTCTCGTTCCAAGTGTTTTAGGAATAAGGTTGACCAAGAATTGGAACAAGATGGCATCTGTGCTACAAAATGTCAAGGCCACGATGTCCTGGCGGAAACACCAGCTCCTGGGTGACTTTGATGAGAATGAGAGCCCTGTCCCTGACAAATTCAAGACAAGGGCTTCTCTGAGCTCTCTCAATACCATCCGCATGTCTCTAAGGAAGCGAGTGCCTCTGAAGCGAGTGGAGATGAATTTTCACGAGACCCCAACTTGGGAAAGCCTGGAAGCAAGACAGAAATGCCAAACTCTTCAGACTCTCAGAAGAACAGCAAAAAATGCTTTTGGAACAGTGTCCCAGGTACTTTCTGGTGGAGCATGGGTAGTTTGCTTTTTTGCTTCGACTTCAGTGCTAAGATCTCTAGACTCTGTGCAGAAAACTGCATTCCAGGGAGTCTGTCCCATGCTCTTGCACATCATAGTGGTTGTCTCATAGCCTTAATGTCCATCCTGAATTACAGGAAGGCAAATTATAGCTCTGACAGAGCAGGAAGGAAAGTGAAAAGAAGAAATGTAAGGCATAGTTTCAGCAGAACTTTGACTTTATTGCTAAGTAAATGCTCTTCTCCTGCTGTATTTCATCATGTATGGCAAAGCAGCCTTCTCAAGGAGGAAGGTGGGTGGAGGCTGCCATTGCTTGTAAAGAATTGGATTCTTTACATATGTTTACTCCTTTTCCTGTACCCATAGCACGTTCTTCATTGCAGTCAGTCTAAATCTGGACTGACAAAACCCACTAGATGGTATCAGGGTAGCAAACTTGAGCTTGCACTTTCCACCAAAGGGTGGAGACCTCTGATTGTCACTGCATCAGTTGTATGTTAGGGAGCCTGGCTCCTTCCTGCACAGGAGCTGTGTTCCAATGCCTGGTGAAGAAATCACTTCCCCAGCACAAGTGGGTACAGAGGTTGAGAAGTATTCATGCTGGGTTAAAACTGGTATGAGTGTGAAAGCTAAGGGTTCAGCTCAATTTTGCCTTGTCTCTCTGGTTTCAAACTCCAGCCCAAGTGAGTTAATTTAGCATAACATGTATGTCTAATGCATCTTGCAGAAAATACAGAAGTCTTGTCAAAGCCCACCGCGCTCCAAGGTGACCTTTCCAGCTGAATCCACCAGCAGAAGCTGTGCAACCAATTCTGCCAAGAGAAGAAGCACCACACCTCGAGCTTCTTGCTGTAAGGAGTCAGCAGCCAGTTCCAAAGGCACCCCAAGATCCAGCAAAAGAGCCTTGCTTAGGCCAACGAGGCTGTCAGAACGCAGAGCATGCAAGGGTTTGTCATCCTGGTTTGGCAAAGATGCTGTCTCTCTCCGGAGATCGAGAAGAGCAGCAGCACTGAAGAGCCCTTATTCATCACCTGCCCCTAGCAGCAGAAAGATGTAAGCCCCATTCCTTTGTAAACCTTATTCTGTTGGGGGTTTGGTTTGCTCTTTAGTAATGATCACTCTGTTTGCAGAGAGTTTGACTGTGAGCTGGAGCTGGTCTCCTCCAGGATGTGCAAGCTGAAGCACGTCTCCCAGGCGTTTGATGATGCTGCTGTGCAAGAGGAGAGGTAAATGCTGCTGTCAGCTTTTAGCAACAGCTTACCTACCACTTGGACACTGCCAATTGCAGGCTAAGTGATGCCTTTGACTCAGAATGTGGAATAGTTGCAGAACATTCTCAGCTGTGGTATGGCAGAGCCTTCAAGATACTTCTGCAGGTTAAATCTGCAGTGGGACTTGCACCTTCTACAGCCTGCCAAATGCTCTCTGGTTTTAGGTTTCTTGCTGTGGAAACGAATTTTCACAGCCAGAGCCTACCTTTGGCCTTGAGAGAACAGCATCTCCTCGTCTCTTGTCTAAAAGAGATGCCAGTCCAGGCTGGCAAAGGGGGAATCCCACTGGACTGATGCTGTCATTGGTGCCTGCACAATTATAAGAGAAGCTTTTCATTAGGCAGTATTATCTTAACAAATAATCCATGCTACCCATAACTCAGCAGTTCAGGGGATGCAGAAGCCTCTTGGTTAATCCAAGAGGTAGGCTGCTGTGTTTGTAAAAGTTATGTCACTCTCAATTAGACACTAAAGGTCAGAAGTGTTGTCACAGGGCAATTCCCTAAACCTCCTCCTCCCTTGGAACACTTGATGACTCTGTCAAACATTCAATAATTAAATGTCAAGCATCTAAAATCCAGAGAGGGCTTAGCATTTAGTACTTTTACCTGTAGAGGGAAGGACCTAAAATCCTACATAATTCCAAAAAAGCTCAATTTTTACCAATGGGACCATTTCTAGCTACCTGGAGGTTAAATCTTGTGTGAAGTTAATGATCATATCCACTGAAAGGTCATTAAATCTCACTGCTAATATTCTCCCATCTGTTAGTGATATGACAGTTTCTCTCATTGGTAACTGAAGATAGTAACAACCAGGTAAAGTAGCTGTTCACTTACCTTGTCTGTGCCTGCATGCATCTGTGAGGAGAAAACCTGCTGTTTGCAGAGGGAAGGGCTGCTTGACTAGGGTTGCTTCAAAGTACTAAGTGGAACCACAGGGTTCTTCCCTCACATTCACTGTCTGGCTCTGCCACAGCAGATCACTGCAGCTGAAAACCTTCACCTCTACCTTCTGGATTAGTGAAACCTCATGGGTTCACACTGAACCAGAAGTTTGGCTTCTATGCAAAGAGCAGCTTTTCTCACCCCAGACCAGAAAACTACTGGTACTAATGGTTTTGTTACTCCACCTCTGTTCTCACCCATTACTAATGATGATGGCAAAGCATGACAAGAACATTTCACAGCCTTTCTTTCCCATCCCTAGCACTGTCTTGGCATTTAAGACAATGCCAGCACAGTAAGAGCAGTTGGGACTTGTACTGCTGGCAGTTTTAAACACAGCAATCGGTACCTAAATGGATGAGCACAAGAATTCTTTGCTAAGTTTCTAAACATCACTTCTAGAGTCAATTCATTGAACCATTATCAGGCAAATGCCTCTATTACCTTCCCTGAGAGCTGTGTTGTGACATTCATACCTTCACTCTGTGCTACAGTTACATTCTGAATGCTGTGTCCTGCTTTTGATTGCTGTAACAAGAAAAAGAGCAGTTTCAAATGCTTGAGTGAAGCTTTAAGCAGTGATGTGCACTGCTTCCACTGAGCAATTTGGACCACTTCTCCTGCAGCTGTAGATGCAGATGATGTGCTCTGTCACCAGCTGGTCTGTAGGTTGCCTGCTGGAATAACCCAAACCCTTTTTATGGGAGGTGCTCTTACAGTCCTGCATATGACTGCTACAGTACCTAACTGTCATGAGTTTTAGTGTTAGCTCCCCTTTCATCTTTCCCATGATGAAACAACTCTTGATCTCTAGCTGTTTATAGTCACCAGTTCCATGTTCTAATGTTTTTCATTTTAATGGCTTAGCTTTTATCACAAGAAATGCTCCTGTTGCTAAAGTACTGCAGTACTTCACTAGTACTGCCATTTATGCTCACTGAAGGTAAAGTATTTTCTGGCCAGTGTTCAGAACTGTTAGACCCTGGAAGTGTAGAGGCCCCAGACCTCTTTCTTGCTCCCATCTAACACTTCCCCAGCAATTTGCATGACAAGCAGTTAACTTTACTGACTTCATGCTGCTAATGGCAGTCTTGTTCTTCTGCAGGCACCATGCAGGATCAACCCACGGCTCTCTAATGGCACAGAACTCACAGCCTGCACATCCACCCCAGAAACCTTCTCAAGCTGTCAGGAGCTGTGCAAGGAAACTCCACGGAGCCCTTGGTACCTAGGCAGAGATAGCTATAACTATATATGCTCATAAACTAACAATAAAGGAGAGCTCTGTGGAGCACTTGTAAAGGTGCACTCCATACACTGAGCAAGCCATAACATTTTATAATCTTGCATGACACAGCAGCTCAGGATTTCCCTTCCCTTGCTTTTTCTTTCCAGGTGAACAGGAGAATCAAAACTGTGACTTTCATAGGGCAGGAAGTACTTTGAAGCTTATGTTGAACTGACCAGAGCAAGGGCCACAGACTCATGAAGGGTGATCATAGGTAGTATTTAGACTGGAATCCAAGTGCCACAAGTATTAATACTCTGCATACTAAAAGTGCTGGTCCTTTATGCTGGAAGCTTAGTATTTTATATATATATATAAAGAAAGCAAAAGTTGAGCATCATGTTTAACTGGAAGGCAATAAACCAGCAGTGGTTTGTTGGAGTTCTGTCCCCAGCTGCCATTGCAAAGCAACAGGTTTCTGTGGACTCATTCATGCCACAAGAGAGAAACCACATTAAGACTCTATTAAGGATTGCTATTAGATTAGCCTAATTAATCTTAAGTAGTTAGGTGCCAGACAAATCATTGCAGCTTTACAGGAGTTCTTGCTGCTGCTTCAGTCAGCATCTTGGCAGTGGAGTTAACCATTGGGTTTGTACCACAACATCTTTTAGGTCTACACAGTAGCTTGAATTCATTCTTGGCATGTACTGACACCACTCCTGTAAAGCTTTCACTAAGATGCTGTCTTGTTCATAAATGTCCTTTAGATGACTTTTAAGAAGGAGGGGAGGTGTCTCGATCCGGAGAGGGAAAGAGATTGAGGTTTTTAATGAATATTCCCGTGCTGTGAAATTAGAGGCACAAACGAGGCCAAAATATCAACAGCTAGACTATTTATTACATAACTACAGTGGATGGACATAAATAAGGTGGAGGGATCAGAGGGAGAGAGAGAGAGAATAGAAGAAAGGGAGAAGAGGGAAAGAATTATATTACCACACCCCTCACCCCCCAAGACAGTTTGAGTCTGTGGAGGAAAGGTGCTGCAGGAGATGTTGGGTCTGTAGAGAAACGGTGCTGCAGGAGATGTTGGGTCTGTAGAGGAAGGGTGCTGAGGCTTTGGCTGTAGAAGGGATGAGGTCCTCTGGGCAGCTTCTTCAGCTCCATGAGTTGCAGCAGGTGGAACTTAGGGCACGGAGAGTCCAAGATCCATTGTGTTGGCCCCGGAATGTTTCCAGCGAGTGGTGCCGTCAGCTTTGTTCTGCATCTTGCTTCTCCAATTTTCTCCTCCTCAGCCAGCAGTTGCTCCAGTCTTTTATACAGTTTTTTAGCCCTTAGGCAAGTGTCCAGGTGTTGTTCCCCAGGATATCGTTCTGGGAAATCATCTTTAGGTCCAGGTATCGCTCCCCAGGAAATCTTTCTGTGTACTCAGGTGAGTTTGGGCAGCCACTGGATGGAGGGGGGAAGGCCTCCACCTCCTCCTGCTCCATCTAGCTACCCACACACTCTTTACATATCAGGAACCATTGTCCTTTCCTGGGGTATCTGATGGCTGGAAATGATCTTGTCCTGAAGGTGTGAATGCTGGGCCCTTGGACCATTGTTGTAGGCCAGCTGCAGTCCCGTGAGCAATGTTATCTTTGCACCTTCCAAGAGTCCTTCCAGTGGCTCTGCCCAAAGCACATCAGCTATTGTCTGGACAAACAGCAAGTGATTTTATCTTTGTTGAGTCACCAGGAGACACAAGCTTTAGTCTCTCACAGGAGGTGAAAAGCCAGCCTCCAACCTCAGTATTATTGCAGGCAGATGGATTAAACAGCCTCTATGCTGCTCCCATTAGCTACTAGGATGTGTACAATGATGGCTCAATACTTCCCCCCCCCCAACATGACTGGTAAGAAGTCTCAGTGACACTGTTAGCTTAAAGGCAAGGAAGGTTTTATTTGACTAATCTGAGTTTTAAAAACCAGCTCACATCAAAATCTGTACCAGGTGTAGAAATCTTACTCCTTGTTCCATGTTAAGAAATTCATTATTGTACATTTTTGTTTGAATCTTTACAAGGCAGCCATAGGAAATATAAACATCTGTCACCAGATAGAACCTTCTCACTGACAAACAAGAGTTCAAAGTATGCACATCATAATAAAACTACAAACTGAAAGTAACAGCTACAGTTTTCAAGTTTCCTTGTATGAATTCACTTGGAAGTGGACTGCTCCCTCCCTCCCTTCCCCCCCCTCCCCAGCAAATAGAAAAATAAATGATGCAGAAGGCCTGGGGTTCTGTGAGAGGACTGCCCCTGTGGGCCCCACACCAGTCCCCCCTCCATAACCTCATCTTTAAAGCTTGCAATCTGTAAATGACATTTTTCCAACAGTGTCCTGTCTGGTAAACCCTCTCCCAGCATGTCACAGGCAGCCTGCACCTCTCTCTCTCCTCCTCCAGGAGTTCTGTGCATCCTTTACAAATGAGAAATGAGCTGGCAGATGTGTTTCCTGTCCCCCCATCCCCCCTGCTTAGCTCCAGCTGATTGGAGCTTTTTGACATAAATACAACCAGAGGGTAAACACTAATCCTATTACCTTGGGCTTGAGCTACAATGAGACAAAGAGGAAATATCAACACCTGACTTCAATTCCAGAGCCCATGAGACAGGATTCTAGCTGCTCCAGGACCTTTAGTTCTGCAAACAAGAGCTCTTTTCACCCCCAAAAAATGTGTTACTAGCTCCTTTTTTTAATGGGGCGGGGGGAATTTAGGTTCATCTCTAGGAACCTCTGTTTACCCTTGAATGATTCAACAGAATGGAGTCTAAGTCCCTTGTTAGCCCCCAATTTCTGCTGAGGCTCTCAGCACAGAGCATGGGGCAGCCCTGCTCTCGCAGTAGCTAAGGGAGGTAAGTTGGGAAGGTTTGTGTTTATGGGAGGGTTTGTGTTCATGGGCAGTCTATCCTGTACCAGCTCCAGATGAGGAAGGGAATTGCCACTGCATGCCTGAAATGAACACTTCAAGGCAGATAGCTTGAGTTCAGCTACCACACTTGCCAAGTTCTAATCAGAAACCTCATGAAGTGGCAGTGTGCAAGCTCTCCTTTCCTCTCTTATGCCTGTGGGCTCGTTATAAAGGTGCCCATGCTCTGCTCATCCAGGACCTTTGAGGAGGGACTCACCTTTCTGTAGCTTAGGTGCAAGAGGGATGAGGAGTTAAAAAAAGCCTGGGGAAAACCCTTCTCTGATCAGTAACAATTGGTAAACACTTTCAAAATGAAAATATTTACTGATTTTAGGTATTATTACAAATTAATTTTAACAAAGACTAGGAAACAAAAATAAGTAAGGAAAATACTTCTATTTTTTTCCCCCCTTGTGAATGTACTCCATGGTGCTGTAGGTTTAAGTACTGGAGCTTTGCTTAAAAGCACCCACAGCTAAGGAGTGCCCTAGCCTAAAGGCTGCAAACAAACAACAGCAAAAAGGGACAACTTGGTTCATTAATCATGGCAAATAAAGGTTATTTTGCTGAAGAGTGGAGCTTCCAGCTGAAGTGTCATGGTTCTGCTTATTTTAATAGTAGATTAAGGTATGTAATCTTTCCCCCCCCCTCTCTTTGATAGTTCCACTTCCAGAGAAGCCCTTTAGAACTGACTTCCCCAGGTACTAGAGGAGCAGGTGACGTAAGCTGGAAGAATTGAGCCTCCTTGTGTGTAAACAAACCCAACTGGCAGCCCTCATGAACTCCAATGAACGAGACTTACCCAGGGCATTGTTTGATGCCTAACAAAACACTGAATAGATACAAAACCATGCCACAAAAACCAAAACAGGAGTTACTTTGGTCAAGCAGGAATCTGGTTTCCAAGAGCACTAAGTGTATGCAAACACTAAACAAACCAAAGAAATAGTAATAACGAGCTGATCAGTCAAAATAAAACAGATTTTGGCTCAACATCACTATTCAGCTCCGTGGAATATTCTGCACTTTGTTTTGTGTTTTATTTTACACAACAACATATTCAAACCCTAACCAGACAACACAATTGGATCAACAGCCCCTGGGGAGTTGGTTTCATTGTTTTGGGGTGGGTTTTTAACTGTTAAAAATAATATTGGTCATAAATTTGTTGTGAAAGCAGAACCAAAACTTCACTGAAGGTGGTGGGTTTGTTTCTCTTTAGTATACACACACACACACACACACACACACACACTAGCAAACCACACTTGTGCCAGGTGTGTTTTCACATCTCAAGTCTACCACTTGTATTAATCACAGCCACTGATGTTTGGTTTTTTTTTACAGTAATTTAAAAGTGGATCCATAGCAACAGGGGGAAAAAGAAGTAAATGCTTCCACATTTGCACTGCCTTAGCACCCACTGGAATAATGATTGTGTGGTTTACAGTTTCACACAGCTTTCCTTCCTTCAGCAGGTTAAGAGAATGCATTTTTCTGTGACAGACTGGAGGCACTGAAGGTGCTGAAACTGCTGCTTGAGTGTAACCTGCATGCCTTGGGCATCCACCTGCCTGACTTCTCTATCCCTTTTCCTTCTGTGCACGACTTAACACTTCTGTAGCCTTGTAAAGCTTAAGCAAGAAGAGTGTAGGACTAAGCTTATCCTCAGCCTGCTTAGGAGGAGTGATAATCCTTCCATGAATGGTTGGGCTGGATGATCTTAGAGGTCTTTTCCAACCTGAATAATTCTCTTCTGTGAGAGTACAAGTGAAACTGAAAGCCAGCTGCAAACTGCCTGCCCATGAACCACCACCTGCAGTTTCATGTGACTAAAAATTCTGACCAGAAGCAAAGGTTTTAAAGAAGAAAAAAACACAACTGAAAAAATGTTGCTGTAAACCCAGTGAGTCAGCAGGCAAACCTCAGGAGCTCTCCTAAGCACAGCTGGGACAATGAGGAAAGAAAAAGCAAGCTAGTGGTTCAACATGCATGAGGTCCCCCAGCCACTGCCACCGAATCTTGTTGGACAGGCAGCCTAGTTCTGAGAGGGATCCAACAGAAGTTGTTTTACCATTTTAGTGGCAATTGCCTGGTGCTTTCCCAGGTTGCCCAGGGAGACTGTGGATGCCCCATCCCTGGAGGTGTTCAAGGTCAGGTTGGATGAGACCTTGAGCAACCTGGTCGAGCCCTGCCCACGGCAGTGGGATTGAATCTAGATGATCCTTGAGGTCCCTTCCAACCCAGACCAGTCTGAAGCTATGAAATGCATCCAGCCTGTGATGGTTTGGAAGATCAGCTGATTAATAAGAAGCCTTAACCTCCAAATTAGTGCCAAAGTGCTCAGCTGGAGGCATGTGATCAGGAGATAAACCATTCTATCCCTGAGCAAGAAGTGATACTGGAGTTCTGCAAAGGCCACATGAGCTCTCATATCTGTAGGAAAGCAAATCAGGGTAAGTATTTTCAGCTTGATTTCAGTTCCAGGTGTAGAAAGTTTGAAACATTACCTATCTAAATCATGCACACACACACACACACACACACACATACATTTGTTGCACTACTATTAGCTCACAATATTCTTGAGAAGCCAGCACAGTGACTACTGCAAAGTTGACTCAGTAATAGAAATAGACAAAAATCACTTGTCATGACATTGTGTCTACAAGGGTAAAAGACAGACCTTAACAACTCAGGAGATTGCTCTAACCTTGTGCTCAGGTGCTGGTTCCTTTAATACAGTCACAGAATCGCACACAGACCCCTCTTTGGAAAGGAAGGAAGCCTTTCTACTACAGCAACTTAACACCAAAAGGAAAATAGATCTTGGAGTCTCTTGGATCATAGAGGTAGACAGCTAAAGAAACATTAGCTTCGAACTTTGCAGCAGGAACAGTGATTAATGTCAGGAGATGTGCTACACGACACCCAGTGCTTAAAAAGAAGTTTGCAATCCACATTGCTTTTTTCAGGTCCCCTCAGTAAACTTAATCACCTGCCTAGTGAGTTCCTCCCTTACAAGCCTTGGGGTCCCAGGCCGACTTAAACCCAGCAAGCAGGAGCATGCTGCCAGTGAGCTGAGCGAAGGGAAATGCAGTTTGCTTTACCTGCACAACCTCCGAGCTGCAGAGGACAGGGGAAGAAATGGACTGCATCCCTTGAGGCAGGCTGGATGGATCTCTCAGCGACCTCATCCAGTTGGGGATGTCCCTGCTTACTGCAGGGGTTGGACTAGATGATCTTTGGAGGTCCCTTCCAAGGCAGTGCATTCTATGATCAGAATTAATACAAGTAACAGGGCCAAGACAGGCCACAGAATAATTCCTCTGAGTTTATGGGTTAGAGAACTAGGTGTGACACTACCGGGAAAATATTTGTAAACCTGAAGGCTGCTTCAATGGAGTTTCAGCCTGGAAAAGAGAAGGCGCTGGGGAGACCTTAGTGCAGCCCTCCAGCACCTGAAGGGGCCCTACAAGAAAGCTGGGGAGGGACTTTTTACAAGGGCCTGTGGTGAAAGGACAAGGGGGAAAGGTTTGCAACTAGAGCAGGGTAGACTTAGATTGGATATTAGGATGGAATTCTTTACAGTGAGGGTGGGGAGACACTAGAACAGGTTGCCCAGGGAGGTTGTAGATGCCTCCTCTCTGGAAGCACTCAAGGCCAGGTTGGATGAGGTCTTGAGCAACCTGGGCTAGTAGAAGGTGTCCCTGCCCATGGCAGGGGGGTTGGAAGTGGATGATCTTTAAGGTCCCTTCCAACCCAAACCATTCTATGATATGGTCATATGTGGATATCTTTGATCTACCTTTTGTAGCTGGCTGACTTGGCAACAGGGCATAAAACCCCAGCCCCCTGTAGTTAGTGTGAGATACCAAATGTTAACCTTCCCTGAATCTTCAGCAAGAGATTCCTTTTTCCTCTAAAGGGCACACTGTAGAAAACAAATTACTGCTGTGCCAAGAGTTCTTTCCAGAAGTTTGAAACAGGTAACAGATAATCTTACCAAGCAATGCCTAAACATTTGAATCAAAGCTCTCCCTTTACGAGCTGCTTTGCTGCCTTTTAAGGCAAAAGGCATCACTCCGCCCTTCAAAATGCACACTGAGATTTTTGGGTGAACAGATTCAGGTTTACTTCTGCACTGTCTTCATAGCTTTCCACTGCATTTCTCGCTTTCTTTACACAGCAACCTTCAAAAGTCATTAATTGTACCGAACAGACTGGTGGAGAGGCTGCTTGTGGTCGAGCTGCACGTTAGGAAAACCTGGAAGGGGAAGGCACAACCCCCAACTCCCTGAAATTAAACCCAAACACAAACCTGGAAAGAAAAATCTCCTATTGACCTCAGACTTCCTCGGTGTCGATAGTCTGGTTTTCACTTCGAAGGAAAAAGGTTTTTATGTGCACTTGTAACTTCATTGCAGGTTTTGAAACACTTCAGTCAAGGGTCTCATGCTGAACGTGGTGCGGTGGAATTATCTGCATGAAGAATCTGCAAACTGCTACGACGTTGAACTAACCACAACACTTTAGAAGTATTACCACAAAGGGAGAATTCCACACACTTCACTTCTTAGTAAGTTCACTGAGAGATCCAAGAGGAATTTACATCGGCAGGAAAACGTCTGTTTGGCACCTGGGATTTGGTGTGTCCGTTCTTTGAAGCTTAGAGGCTGTCCTTCTGAATGCTACAGCTTGTCTCTACACAGCAGTTGTTAAAAAGCAGAAGGTAAACAATTTACTCACAGGAATTCCCTCACTGCCTTTCCTCTCTTCCAGTGTAAAGTTTCTAGGTAGAACAATGGAAAAAAAAAGTGATTGCTCTGAAGTTTGTAGAGCCCTTAGTAAAAGGGTTCCCTTTAGCTTACTACCACCTCAGTCCCTGTCTCTTGGACTTGAGATGGTCAGAGCCATCTCCTCACTGGTAGTCCCAACACATTTTGCACCAAAGTTCCACAAAACAAATGTGATCTCTGTACACTTGCACATCACTCTGTACACAGCAACACCAACTGCTTCAGACTGTGGCAGACACATTGATTTCTAACATGGTTGGGTTTCTTATGGTTTGGTTCTTAAGTGGAGTTCTCCCATTGACTTGACGTCCAGCACCTCACACAAACATGAGTGCCCACGCTGGGGGTCTGCTGACCAAGACTGCAAGCCGTAAAGGAAATCTTGGGCTTAAGGCACCCAAAAAGCATCTTGCTCTACAAATCCTGACCGCTCGTTATTGTAGTTCCCACCCCTGCTTCCCCTTGCAAGTGAAGTGGAAACAGATGCCTCTCTCTCATATCTAAAGTGCAAACCTCTGTAACCTATGAGACCTACTGTTTTGGGTGCAGCTAGGTAGCTGATATGAGACTCCTCCTTCTGAGGAAGGTCAGCCTGTTGCAGCTTTTTCTCTTATTGCACGTTTTTCTTACGTCTGTTGCAAAGGAAAAAACAATAACCAAAGAGATTTCCTGTTGCTCTGATGCCATAGGTTCAGGTTTAGCTTTAACATTTCTCCATCAACAGGTCAAGGGGAACAGACTGCAAGCTCCCCACTTGTTGTAAGAAGGCAGATTCCAGAGCAGGGAAGACTCTGAGGTACAGGTTCCCCTCTACATCTCTTAGTTTCAAGCTGCCTCAACATTACCTTTGAGGCAGGCCTACGAGTTTGATGGGGTGCACCCAAGATCTATGTTCCCAAGCTTCCTAGGGGATAGACTCAAACTTGTGAACTCCACCTCGAACCCAGGCAATGGAAGGCAAGTGCCTGTCATGATCTTTGTCTGATTCGGGCTGGCTCTGGGCACGCTCTGGCTTGGGGTTGGAGGAAGGTGGCTCAGGCTGCTGCACAGACATAGTCCTGCGGAGGTGGTTCCTCTTGCGCAGAAACTCGGGCTGGGAGTGGAGGCCAAAGCTTCCCTTCCTCAGGATCATCCGAGAGCTGTTCTTCTTGGGTCGGGAGTGCAGACTGAACTCCAGCGAGGCCAAGTGGGCTGCGTACCCTTCACTGAGGAACTGAGACAGGCAGGAAAGAAAGGCAGTGACAAATTGTGACTGCCTGGACCCACGGGTTCAGCGAGGAATTCAATTTCTATCGTCAGCATCCCAGTTAGAAACCTACAAAGCACTAATGCTCCTCTCCCCTTGTTTGTATTTTCCAGTGACCTGCTCCATTTTGCCATCCAGCAATTTGCGATGCATGCACTTGCAGATACAACCTATGGCCACCCCACTCCCTTTACACTCCTTGGGACCACCCTATTCCCTTTACACTCCTCTTGGGATAGAATCATAGAATCGACAAGGTTGGAAAAGACCTCAAAGATCATCAAGTCCAACCTGTCACCCCATTCCCTTTGCTCCTCTCAAGACCACCCCATTCCCCTCACACTCCTCTCAGGACCACCCTATTCCCTTCACTATTCAACCTGCCAGCAAACCTTTATCTGAAACCAAACCTGCCCTTCTTCCTCAGAAACAATGTCTCTGGTCCTTCCCTTTTCGGGGTGAATGCATGTGCAAATACACACACACACACACACATGCATGCATCTTCTTGTTCCCCCTAGGACTTCCTGGCTGAGCAAGAAGAGTCACTTACTTGACACTGTGCCTGGTATTTCTTGGTTGATCGTCCAACTATGTAGATCTGGGATGGTGACAGAGCCAAGACATTGTACACAGAAATGTCCTTCATGGAGCCGTACGCGGCACAGATTTTGATGTGGCACTGAAACAAACGTTACTCCTAAAGTGAGCTCTCCACTCAACACCTGCACTACAAGGGAGGCACTTGTTCTGCAATCAAGCAGCAGCTGAGTTCATTGCTAACAGCCTCATTCTGTAAACCACAGGAAGCTCAATCTGCCTGCCTGCGTGGCAGCAAGGACTGCAGGTACGCACACAGGAAAGAGCAAGCAGTTCATCTACCTGTCACGCCAGGAGGGGCCCTGTGGATGCTTTATCAGCCTTCCTTGTTCCTTAAAAAGTGAGGAAAGAAATAAGGGATGCCAAAAAGACTTTGTGATGGCCAGTGAGATTTACTGTACCAAAGGAAGGGAGATCTTTAACCTGGTCATTAGATCATAGGATGTTCGGGGTTGGAAGGGACCTCTGGAGATCTTCCAGTCCACCCCCTCGGCCACAGCAGGACCATAGAATCCAGCACAGGTCACACAGGAACACATCCAGACAGGGCTGGAAAGGCTCCAGAGAAGACGACTCCACAACCTCTCTGGGGAGCCTATTCCAGTGCTCTGTGACCCTCACAGTGCAGAAGTTCCTCCTCATGTTGAGGTGGAACCTCCTGTGCTGGAGTTCATATCCATTGCCCCTTGTCCTGTCACAGGGTGCAACTGAGCAGAGCCTGTCCCCTCCCTCTCGACCCCCAGCCCTCAGGTATTTATAAACATTTATTAAATCCCCTGAAGGACATTCTCTGGGGAAAGGTTTTAAAGGCTACAAAGAGGTTTGTGGTACCTCTTGCATGAGATTCCGGAGGAAAATGGTCTTTTGGCGCAGGGGATCGTGAACAAGCCCATCTGAGAAGAAGATCATCCCTTGGGGGAAGTTGTGCTGAGACAGCCATGAAACCACACGCTGCTTCTGCATGTCTGGGCGGCCAGTAATGTAGATAATCAGATAGCCCAGGTCCTGCCAGTGCCTGTCAGAAACAGCAGGGAGGTTATGTGGGTGCAGGAAGGGAAATGAGACTCACAGGTCGGCTCAGCATTTCTTTGCCCAGCACACACCCCATCATTAGTCAGATGTTATCCTTCAACAAGTGGAAAGCAGCATAGCTAAGTCCCTGCTCTTACCCTACTAATTAAGTATTAATGTCTGCATCCTGAAGTAGATAGAGAGAAGCAAGAGAAATTCTTATCCAATTATGTATTAAATGTGAGAGCTATTTAAAAATGCTTTCAGAAGAGACATCGAGTCTGGGACTTCAAAAGCTTTAGTGAGAATTCCTCCTGCTACAGCTCTAAGCAGTGGAAACTTTGGAATCATAGAATGGCTTGGGTTGGAACAGAACAGACCAGGCTGGAAGAGACCTCTGAGATCATCAAGTCCAACCTATCATCCAGCATCATCTAATCAACTAAACCATGGCACCAAGTGCTCATCCATCTCTTCCTAAACACCTCCAGGGATGGTGACTCCACCACCTCCCTGGGCAGCACATCCCAATGGCCAATCGCTGTTTCTGGGAAGAATTTCTTCCCAATATCCAGCCTGAACCTCCCCTGGCACAGCTTGAGACTGTGTCCTCTTGTTCTGGTGCTGGTTGCCTGGGGGAAGAGACCAACCCCCACCTGGCTACAACCTCCCTTCAGGGAGTTGGAGAGAGCAATGAGGTCTCCCCTAAGCCTTCTCTTCTCCAGGCTAAGCAGCCCCAGCTCCCTCAGCCTCTCCTCACAGGGCTGTGCTCCAGACCCCTCCCCAGCTTTCTTGCCCTTCTCTGGACACCTTCCAGCACCTCAACATCTTTCCTAAACTGAGGAGCCCAGAACTGGACACAGCACTCCAGGTGTGCCCTAACCAGTGTGGAGTACAGGGGCAGAATGACCTCCCTGCTCCTGCTGGCCACACTGTTCCTTATCCAGGCCAGGATGCCATTAGCCTTCTTGGCCACCTGGGCACACTGCTGGCTCATGTTCAGCCTACTATCAACCAGTACCCCCAGGTCCCTTTCTGCCTGGCCACTCTCCAGCCACTCTGCCCCCAGCCTGTATTCTTCCCTGTTAATATTCCAACAGGAAAGTCAGAGATTTAAAAAGTGAAGTGTGCAAACCTCACTTACCTGACAACATCAACGGCCCCAGCTCGGACCTTGGGGTCACTTCCCATAATTGAAACACTTGCTGCAAACGAACCATCGATGCTGAACACCACACACTCCATCCCTCGGGGAAGCACAGTCAGGTAACTTGCAGCACTGGTCTGGTCCCCTCTGGACAGTCCAAGCAATAAATACATTTAAAAAGGGGGAAAATGTCAGAGCATATTCCAGTTGAGATCTGAAATTAGGTCTGTCTGGATCTACAACTTCAAAAATTGCTGTCAAATAAGGCTTCAGGTTTCCATCTCACGTTGGGCAATTAAAACCTCAAACTTTCAAGACACAGCTTTCCACAGAGATATTTGGAAGCTGACTTCAGTAAGAAATCGGATGTGTATAAACCATAGACTGGCTCAGGTTGGAAGGGACCTCAGAGATCATCGACTCCATCCTCCCCAGTATGGGCAGGGACACCTCTCAGCTAGACTCAGCTGTTCAAGGCATCATCCAGCCTGGCCTTGAACACCCCCAGGAGGAGGCAGCCACAGCCTCCAAACCAGCCTGAAGGAACTAAACTGCTACTCAAATATGCTGTGTCTATATATGCACTGAGGATCTGTGCTGCAGTAGGGATAAACTCCTTGTTCTGAGCACCTCCAGCCAGGCCAGTAAACAGATGATTGCTGCATCAGGTCTAAGCTGACAACACAGTGACAAGACCAGGAAAAGATAACTAACTGACCCAAATCCCTCTCCACACCCCCTCCAATCTGAACATACCTTGGTGTCTTTCCTGATCACAACACACCATCATCACAGCTCTAGTTGCAGCTTGGAGCTATTACCTGACCACCATTTTGATGGGATAGACACCAACTCTCAGCCTCTTCTCTTTGGGAATGCTGTAGGATATCCTGCCACTGCTGTTGGATATCTCTGTGTCAAAGTACACCCACCTACCCGAGGAGGGCTCGGTCATGATGAAGATATCCACCTGCAGAAACCACAAACAGCCACAGGCTAACCATTGGACTTGATGGTCTTAAAGGTCTTCTCCAATGCAGGCAACTCAGATTCTGTGGCAGACAGCATCCCCCCTTTGCAAGGCCCTCCAAGTCTAGACCCCATTACTATCTCCAGCTGTGGCTTGTACTCAAAGCTTCCAAGTGACTTGGCTAGTGGCATACCTTCCCCTCCCTGTAAGGCTTTTTTCCCCTCTGGTTCTGTACATCTGTGCTACACTTCAGCAAGTGTTTTCCAGTAAAAGCTGGTTTAGAAAACTCAGAATTTCATAGAATGGCTCAGGTTGGAAGGGACCTCAGAGATCATCTACTCCAACCTCCCCACCACTGGCAGGGGCACCTCTCCACTAGACTCAGCTGCTCAAGACCTCATCCAACCTGGCCTTGAACACCCCCAGGGAGGAGGCAGCCACAGCCTCCCTGGGCAGCCTATTCCAGAGTCTCACCACCCTCACACTGATAAAACTTCTCCCTCAGCTCCAGTCTAACGCTGCCCTCCCTCAGCTTCAGACCATTTCCCCATGTCCCATTGCTGGGCACCCTTATGATTTGATTACTTGGACGTTACCTTTTCACCTGTTAAAGCTACCATGTCCAGAGGTCCATACATAAAGCGCCCAACCAGTACCTGAGGACCATCTTCTGCTGCAATGACATCATTAGCTCGGTGATTAGCAGTCACATTCTGCAAGAAGAGCAGCAGGTCAGAGGGCTGGTTTGCTTCTGTAACCAGGCTACAGCCTCTACTATGTTATTAGGAGCAGTGCCACAGACACACAGTCCTGGGCAATGCATCTGAGGTATGTCACAGTGCACCACAGAGCGCCCAGCAAAGCTGCTCCCACTTCATGCTTGCACTAATGGCAGGCTCCTGAACAGACTGAATGACCAAGTAAGAGAGAGCATTTAAGGGAATGCCAATTAGCTTTCCCTTCAAGTGGTGCCATAGAGCTGCAGAATTACATGCAGGAGAGATGCATCTTCACTGACAGCTCTGACTACAGTGGCATCTGAAGAATGGAGAAGATACTGTTCTCCTGGAGCTCTGGATTCACCTAGCAGTGAGTAAATAAAAGAACCACCTCTTTGCCTAACTGAAACGTAAAGCCTCTCTGTTATTCAAATCAAGACACTCTCTCCAAGCATACAGTGATCAGGAATCACAGAATGGCTTATGCTGGAAGGGACCTTAGGCATCATCTACTCCAACCTACCCCACCCCAGGCATGCATGCCTCTCAAATTGCTCCTATTCCCTCTCTGTTAATTTGTTTGCCTCTGGATGGCACTTTCAGCTCTTCAGTAACATCTGGTTATGCTCTGGGAGATCCAACTCCATTTAAACTGCTGCCAAGCCCCAGCTGCTGCTTGCCCCTTGGATCCACGCTTACTCTCAGCTTGACTTGGGTCCTCTTGCGGAGCCATTTTTCCGGCGGGTTGGAAGGATTCAGCGTTGCTGGGTCCAGGTTGTCATTTTCCTTGAAATTGACATTTTCATACCTCATCACCTGAAATCACAGGAATTGTTTTAATAAAAGTGTGTCCTGGGGAGTCCTGCTAGGTGGGGAACAGAAAAAAAAAAAGGTGTGGGGGAGAGGGGAAGTACAATGCTGCTGCAGCTGAGTAAGGGCTGCAGAGCCAGAAGCACAAAGGAAGCAGGAAGAGATGAGCCACACATTGACATGAATCATCCAAACTGCTTTGACCCTCTTGGCCAACACTTCAAGTACTTCTTGCAATGCTTTTCCACAGAGCCTGCACATTCTTCCAGAGAAAAATGGTGAAAACATAAGGATGGTATCAAGTGACAGTCAGAGAGGAGGGGGAAACCAAACAACCCAGAGATCAATGACCTGTCTTAAAATGAAGGCCACAACATCTGTTGATTCCCAGTAGCTGGCATGGAAGAGGTGAGGCAGGGCCACAGTTGGAAAGGCTGTCAGCACATCTGGACAATACAAGGCATAATCTATTCGTTTTGTTCCCCACCACTTTGCAGTAACTACAAAAGAAAGAATAAAACAAACAAAATCAACCAAACCAGCAGCACATTTCTGTAACACTTCCTCCTAACAAACCTCTTTCTGCTTGTGTTTAAGCCAGATGACTGAATGAAGTCTTCTGCTTTTCTACTCTTGGCATTTGAGTCTGTTAAAAGGCATTTACCAAACACCAGAAGTCCTGTTTTCCACTGACTGCATCATCACTTCAGTGTCTGCAACCTTACAAAAGTTCTCTTGGGTCCAAGAAACCACCTGGGGCCTGATTCCCATTGGATTCTGGTCCATGGAAAATGCAGAGTGAAAAAGCTGTATTTGTCTGGTCCTGTTACAGGGGAAGAATTGCAAATCCTTCCCAGAGTGAATCAATAAGGCTGGAAAAGACCTCAGAGATCATCAAGTCCAACCTATGACCTAATACCTAACACCTCCTGACAACTAAAGCATGGCTCCAAGTGCCACATCCAATCCCCTCTTGAACACCTCCAGGGATGGGGACTCCACCACCTCCCTGGGCAGCACATCCCAGTGGCTCTCTTTCTGGGAAGAACTTTCTCCTCACCTCCAGCCTAAACCTCCCCTGGCACAGCTTGGGACTGTGTCCTCTTGTTCTGGTGCTGGTTGCCTGGGAAAAGAGACCAACCCCCACCTGGCTACATCCTCCCTTCAGGTAGTTGTAGAGAGCAATAATCTATGACTGCAGCCCAGCAACAGGGCAACATAATGATTTCTAGCTCCTAATCATGGGTAACAAACCCTACTTATCTATACTCCTTCCTGATTGGAATATGCCCCTTCAGTGTGAAACCCTCAATGACTGTTTATGAGCAACACCTCAATGCAATCCCCTGACTTCATTTGTATTACACAGGCTCACAGGAGGTTAGGGGCTGGAAGGGACCTCTGGAGATCTTCCAGTCCAATGCCCTGCCAGAGCAGGGCCATCAAATCCAGCACAGGTCACACAGGAACTCATGCAGACAGGGCTGGAAAGGCTCCAGAGACAGAGACTCCACAACCTCTCTGGGGAACCTGTTCCAGTACTCTGTGACCCTCACAGTGAAGAAGTTCTTCCTCACATTGAGGTGGAACCTCTCAGTCTTCTCTTCTCCTTCTAAAGAGCCCCAGTATTGCTTTTGCTACTCAATTACAAACAGGAGAGGAAGACAAATTGTAGTATCCAAAACTGCAGTGACTCAGGAGTCTCCCCAGATTTCCAAGCTGGTTTTCCTTTTCCACCGGTAAGGCCACCAAGGGAAGGGCCGGTGCCGCATCAGGCAGCACGTGGCAGCAGGCTGCACTCACTGTTGGCGAGGGATGCTGATGGCAAGCTTTCTGTTGACCCTGAGTTCTCACTGTTTGTGCTGGCCAAGCTCAACTTCCTTGTTTTCCCTTGTGGTTGATCAGATGCATTTGGAGATCCAGGGCTCTCCTGAGAGAAAGGTAGGTTCAAAGAGCTGTTCTCAAGGAACAGAGCACTGTGGGCTTGGAGAGCATCACCTGCAGGTTACAGAAATGTAAGTAAGACAAGACAATGAGGTGAACAGCATGGCTCTGAAACTAGTGTGCCTGTGTTGATTTGTATCACAGAGCTATTTTTCCTGAACAGCACCAGATTTAAGAACCAAGGATGAAACTCCCACAAGAGTGAGGAGGACAGCAAGCCCCATGAGCTGTGCAAGGAAAGAAAGATGTGCAAGAAGAGAGCTATGAAAACAGGCTCTGTACCTAACTGGTGAGATCTGCCATCCCCCAGCGGGTATCTCTGGTATCGTGGGACGCTGAATGGAGGCAGGAGATGGAATCTTTTCTCCAGCAGTGGTTCAAGTCTGCAGGCAGAAGGGTCAGCAGAGTGGAAGAAGCTGTACACTTGGCTGCAGGCTGGGCGCACCTGGCACACTTGAGTGAGAATGAGAGAGGGAAAGAGGTCAGAGCTGGCCCTTCACAATTCTCAAGGAGTCTGTACAGCAACATGGTTAAGTTGGTCTTCTGCAAGCTCCAGGCTAGCAGACATCTGGCCACAAGAAATGGAAATAAATTGTTTGCTACCTCATATGTAAAAACACTTGACTGCAACAGAGATTACAGAGCTGCCACAGTCAGAGCTGCACACCTGTAGCAGAGGGGAAGAGCAGACAGAGGAACAGACAGAGGGAAGGGAAAAAAAGTTGTAAATATATTACTGAGTGTTAGCACAGACATTACTTTTGGCATCCTTCTCAAGGACAGACCCTTGGTGAGGTGTAAGCTTCGTGGTGTATGCCATGGAGTATAGGATTGGCAGCAGAGCAAGAGACACTGCCAGGTGAGGGGTGACACCCTCAGAACAACCCTGATCACCTCAACACCTACCTACACTTACACTCCCAGCTTTTAGAGGAAGAAACTTACCTCCCTAACTCCAACCTACCTCCCCAGTCTCCAACTAGGCTACTTTATTTACCTCCTTTTATCTGACTCACTTTGTTTAAAGGGTCACCAAGCCCCAGAAAGATCTTACCATCCAGGCCAGGCAGAACAGTACTCCTCATGGCCAGCACCAAACCAAGCGGCGACCCAAAGAGGAAGAAATCAGACACCTCGAATTCAAATCGGCCCAAGTTGACTTCTGAGAGGCTGGGAGTCACAGGAGGGAAGTCTGCACCATCCTTCAGCACACTTGAGTGGATGCTGAGAGAAGAAAATGCACTGATTCAACAGCAACGAAGGTGGCACCCAGAGGGGAAAAAAAATAAATCCATTCCCAAACCAGAGCTTAGAAAGCTCTAGATCCAGGCAATACACCTTAAACTCTAGATAGCTATTGTAGGATACCAGCCACTTATCTTGATTTCCAGTGCAGCTACTCGGTAAATTTACCATCTCCAACACGCAAGAGTGTTCCACAGTTGCCCTACAGAACACTCATCGGTAAGTGACACGAGGACTGAGACTGAGGTTTACCTCCCACCCCTTTTCAGCAGCTTGTTCTGAAACAACCCAACGGGAGCACCCAAAGCAATTATCTCACACTTAACAGAACAATAGAAAGCCTGTAAGGGGAGTCAGAGAGGTCTTTAGAAAGCAAAACGTAAGAGGAATCTGGAATTATAAAGCACTCATCCACGCTGATTGCTGTGGGCTGCACCGAAGCAGCAGCACTGCTTGCATGCAGCTTTGCGGAGTCGGGACTCAGAATTGAGTAGATTAAACAAGAGAGTCTCCAGGTGTGAGTAAGTTCACACTTAGCCCACTGTATCCATGGTTTCTCTGAGGTCAAAAAGCAACCTCCCCACAGGTAAGTTCACACTCGGCCCACTCCCCCTGTGGTTTTCTCCGAGGGGTCTACAGGGACTTTAAGCAAAGCTCCAGGAAGACAGCACAAACAATAAAAATCCTGCAGCTGCTGCAGTGCTGACAGGCTCCATTCAAAGGCAAAGCTTAGTGCCTCTGCTCAGCCACCCAGCAGCAGTTACCTAGACAGGAAAGCATGATGCTGGGTGATGGTATCACAGTCACAGGTGGACGAGTCACTCTGTTTCCTAGGCAACGGCTGCCCTGGCTTCTCATCCTCCACGCTGCCCAAGATGTCAATATTGCTTTTGCTCAGGGCTTTGCTGCCACCCAGACTGGAGTCCTCTGCCAAGAGGGGATTATCCTTCAGAGAATGAACAGGGAGGAAAGGGAGATTTAGATAGCAACCAAACAGGAGCAGAGCTTCTATGAAATGGCTTCATTTATACCTCTGACCTCACTTCTTTACCAATAAAAAACAAGGGCAGAAGGGGTTAGACTTTTTGCAGCAGCAGATGAGGAAAGAGATGAAGGCTAAATTTCCCTGTGCAATGCAAAGCCTAAAAGCTGGAAGTTGATTAGAGGTGGGGAGGAGAACTAACTCCAAAGCTTTACCCCTCACAGAATCACCAAGGTTGGAAGAGACCTCAAAGATCATCGAGTCCAACCTGTCACCACAGACCTCATGACTAGACCATGGCACCAAGTGCCACATCCAATCCCCTCCTGAACACCTCCAGGGATGGGGACTCCACCACCTCCCTGGGCAGCACATTCCAATGGGCAATCACTCTCTCTGTGTAGAATTTCTTCCTAACATCCAGTCTGACCCTCCCCTGGCACAGCCTGAGACTGTGTCCTCTCGTTCTGGTGCTGGTTGCCTGGGAGAAGAGACCAACCCCCTTCTGGGGGGGTCTTACCTGTGCCCATTACAGCATTAATGGTTTTGCTCCTCATCCTCCATGGATGCAGGACCTGATTTTTAAAGAATGTGAACTTGTGTGGGATGCAAGAGGAGCCTGCCAGAGACTACTGATGAAGAAAATGTTTGCAGCTACAGTTAGGGATACAACAAAGAGAACTTGGCACCCTGCTTTGAAGATTTGCAGATAAAAGCCTTCAGTACTGACTTCTGTGTATCACAAAACTCCAGCTGCAGAGCCCATTTTCAGACAGCATTTATATATATATATATATATGTATATATGAGCAAACCCCTCCTGCTACCCTGGCAATTTACCAATGCCTTAATTTTTCCTCTGGTTGATATGGAGCTGATTCCTCCAGGAAATGGATCTATAGAGTTTCAGCTGTGTGGATTTTTTCCCACCCCTCTCTCTTCACCTGGATGCTGCTGATGCTTCCTCTCCTGCTGCTGCTTCGACTCTCATCTGCTGGATTAGAATTGTAGCAGATGGCATCAAAGCCCAAAATTCCTCCAATGCAGTCACCAATGAGACACACCTGAGGAAATAAAAAGGTTTTTTTTTTTTTGGGGGGAGCTGTAACAGGCATGTTAAATGACAAGAAAAAGCATCACTGCACTTTCTTTGCACCTCTGGTTTTTCACACCTTCATTCCTACTGCAGCTGAAAATGTAAAGCCTTCTTCTCCCACTTCCTTTAACTACAGACATCCTACGCCAAGAATATCTGTCCCAGGTACTGTTTTGGCCAGCTGAGAGTTCTGCCCAACAGACAAGAATCCTCACAGGTGCTTGCAGCCAGATTCCAGCTGAAAAAGTCCAGCTCAGTGGGCAGTCAGTCTCACAAAGATTTAAAGCACATTCAGTCACAGAATTGTCAGTGTCAGAAGGGACCCCCAGGGATCATCCAGTTCCAACTCCACTGCTGTGGGCAGGGACACTCTCCACTAGATCAGGTTTCCTTCAGAGTCATACTGGGAAGAGGACCTCGAGGGATTAAAACCAGACTGGTACTCCCCTGTCAGGACAAGGGAACTGACCTTTGAAGCGAGGCATTAAACAGAGAGATTCACTCTTGCTTCACAGTGACATAAACACACAAGCTCCCTTCAAAGCAGTTTGAGTGTGGGACAATACTGGAGACAGGATGAATGAAAGTGAGCCTGGGGTTGCCTCTGCAAAATGCCTTCTCAGTGCCCAACAGGGGAGAGACCTCTGGAATCCTGTGCTAACCTGGATTAATCAGTTGGTGGAAGTTGCTATCCCTTCTCCAACAAGCATTTTGCCCCTAAGCCCTTACCAACTACTGCTGCAAACCTTGGTAACGTATGAGAGCCTCAGCTGTGTGCTAAGTGTGGTGTGCTAAGCAGTGAGACAAATGATCATCTGTCTCACTGTGTTCCCCTCACACTTGCTGAGGTTGATAGAAAAGCTGGGATGTCACTGACTGCTATTTCTTTCTTGCCTCCATCACAGCAGTAAAGAGAGTGAGAGTCAAGAAACTTAGAGGACAACTACCCTGAGCCGGCAGCAGCGTTGCAGATTTCCTGTGCAGCTTTGGGAATGACATTTTTCTGCTGTGACCCACTCCCCAGGGAAGTCACTTGTAGGCTTCTTCCAGCTCACCTGTCACAGTGACAGTTCCTGCACTCCACCTTTAGACTACCAACCCAGCACTTAGCACACAACTAAGGCTCTCACACATTACCAGGGCTCACAGCAATAGTTACTAAGAGCTTAAGGGGCAAAATTCTTGTTGGTGAAGGTACAGTGTCTTCTACCAGCTGATTAAATCCAGGTTAGCACAGGATTCCAGAAGAGTCTCTCTCCTGTTGGGCACTGAGAAGGCATTTTGCAGAGGCAACCCCAGGCTCACATTCCTTCATCCTTTCTGCAGTACTGTCCCACACTCACAATCAACCCCCTCAATACAATGGCTTAAAAATGGCTTTGCTCTAAGGGAGTTTTACTGTGATGGAAGGGAAAGCAGTCATACCTGCCCATTAAAGCCAGCCCCATCAGTGGATTGGAGAAATTCGTTGTAAACTTGATTGGCTTTGCTGATCACCATGGCAACTGCATCCTGGTACTGAGGGGATGAAACAGCCAGCAAGGGCAAGGCAGCCAGTGGGATGTGGTCTTCACTGCTGCTGAGACAGCTCTCATCATAGCTGTAGGGATTTAAGCTAGAGAAGGAGATGCTGCCATCAGGAAAGGTACCAAGGAGCAGCGCACAGCAACAGAGGATGAAGAGTTGTTAACACAAATGGGTTGGGCTAGAACAGTGGCACAACACAGTAAGGGTCACTTCCTCACAGAACCCAACTGCTCAGAAGAAAACCCAACAACATCAAAGAGCTGCTGATGTATGTGAATGAGACCATGCCAGAAGGCACTTCGGTACTTAAACACACTCGGGGCAGTTTTGCCACATACAACTAAGACATAACTGAAACAGCAATTTTTAACAGATTGTTTGGGGGTTTGGTTTGGCTGGTTTTGTCCCTGTAGCAACTTCCTACATCAAAGAACAGAATCCAATCATCACAATGCAGTATTGTGTCCTAGTGTGACCCTTCAGGTATTGGAAGCTCTAAGGTCCCCCCGGAGTCTTTTCTTCTCCAGGCTGAACCCCCCCCAGCTCCCTCAGCCTGTGCTCACAGCAGAGCTGCTCCAGCCCTTGGATCATCTTTGTGGCCTCCTCTGGATCCACTCCAGCAGCTCTGTGTCCTTCTTATGCTGAGGACACCAGAACTGGAGGCAGGATTGGAGGTGAGGTCTCAGCACAGTGGAGTCAAGGGGCAGAATCCTCTCTCTTGCCCTGCTGCCCGCAGCTGCCTGCTGGGCTGCGTGAGGGCACTGCTGGCTCCTGGGGAGCTTCTCCTCAACCAGTACAGCCAAGTCTCTGTCTTCAGAGCTATTCTCAACCCATCTGCACTCAGCCTGGTGAAGCTGAGACAAAGGGGTAAAATGCCAGTGCTGGAGCTGAGAGAAGCACAGTTCTTGCTATCTGAATGCATTGGCAGGACACTGCAGGAGGTCCTTCCAAATCATCAGCTTGGAGATACCATACTTGTACAAAGGCTGCAGGTGGAGAGGGGAAATCACAAGGAAGAAGCTGAAGTCACTGAATGTAAAAGCCTTGCAGATAAACTCAGCAGTATTAGAACCTAAAGCCTCCCCAATACAGGCAGCAAGGCAGAACTGGTCATACAAGGTGGCTAAGAGGACCCCTGGCTCCCAGGGGAGAAGCGATGGCTGGCACAGCGGCAGCTGCCAGCAGGGACAACCAGGACTGCACCGTGGGCATGCAGGGTGAGAGGCTATTCACCACCTTCTCATGCAGTTACAGTATTGCATGAAATTGGTCAGGAAAAATGCCACACCAATAGCTTGCACTGCAAGGAGCATGCAAGGGTCTGAGCACTCCAAAACTCACCCAACAAAACATTTTTCATTTCATTTGATTACTCAGATGCTTCTTTTCCTACATAAGGCTTTGCTTCCTAAATGTAACTCTTTGATTTGTCCTTTTGTTTTTGCTCCCCTTCCTCCCCCTACCCCCCCCCCAGATTGCAATTACTATTCCCCAGTTTGCCTAATACTGTAATTCAGGAGCTCCAGTCTGAGGTGTGACTCAATGTGTGCTCATCAAATCACATGCTATAAAAAGCTTAGCAGTTGATCCACTCTGGGGTATTTTTCTCCCTGAAAAGACACAAGATGGCTCTCAAAGTCATCTAGCTGGAACAAGAATGTGCCTCATGTTTTTAACCCTTGTTTGTCCTTAGCAACAAAGACAAGAGAGCAGTCATGCACTGTACATGTACACAGGGTGCTGCACAAACAGCGACTTTCTGATTTACATGAGAGATACAGGAAGCTGAAAGTGGTAGGAGGAAGCCAAACAAAGGCATCCAAGACATTTACTGGATGGAGTGACTTTGCCCTGAAGGATCCCTTAGCTCTAAACCCACCGTCTGCAAAGCAGGGAGAACTGCATAGGCACACTGAGGGGAAGCCCTCTGAAGCTAGGCCCTCTGCACACAGACCCAGCAGGATTCCAAACCTCTGCCAAGGTAAACAGAGGCTTCCACTCCCTTGGCATGCACCATGCCTGCACATTCAGCAAAGGGGAGGATACATTCAAATGAGAAAGAGAAATCTTGTGCTGCTGCTTACTCAGTCATCTGGCTCACCCTTAATGAAACATTACAGTAATTAGAGGCACACTTCCTCCCCCACAGTTTGCTAAATGGAGTGTTTACCATGAGTTTATGCTCCACAACTGCATCCTGGACTTCTGTCTGTGAAAGCTGCTGAGATGGGAGAGCAGGCAATCAGCTCTCCTTCTGCCAGCCCCAAGCAGGTACCTCACAAGCAGCTCCACAAAAGAACACACCACAGCGATGGCAATCCTATGGCAGTGCTGGGAACGACTCTACAGGACATCCAAACCCCCTGCTTGGCTGCTTGCAGCCTGGCTAGACATCATGTGCCGTAACGAGAGGGAATCGAGTACCACGGAACAAGACTGGGAGCTCTGTTCACTGGGGCAGCCCCAGTGAACAAACATCACAAAATGCACATCAACTTACTTGGAGACAAGAGAGAATGCTGCGGAACAGATTGCTGGGCAGGGCACAAGCCGAATCAAGATGTGGCCCAAAGCGGCAGGGAAATGGTCTTGGGTCACCTTCTCAAACACAGAGCTGAAGGTGTTGATGTCTGCCAGCTTGCTGCTCTGGTCCCCACCTCCAGGGTCTAAGATGTTTCCCCCATGAAGGATCAAAATTAGCACATGAGTTTTGCAGTTCTGGTGTTGAACTCCTTCCTGTGAGGAGAAAGCAGCAGTAAGCAGGCAGGAAGCGTTTCTCTGGGCAGCGCTGCTGTCTTTGGGGTCAACACTCACAAGCAGTTAGCAGGGATTGTTTTATTCCCACCCCTACTGTGACTTTCTTTTATGACATCTGCCATGATTGTGCATGTGTGCAGTGCTCCATTCCACTTCATCCAAGTATCTCTGAACCTGGAAGACCAAACTATGCTTTGCCAGAAAACCCTGGAAGCACAGAACCATGGAGTGTCAGGGGTTGGAAGGGACCTCCAGAGATCATCCAGTCCAACCCCCTGCCAGAGCAGGAGCACCCAGGGCAGGACACACAGGAGCACATCCAGGCAGGTTTTGAGGAGGAGACTCCACAACCTCTCTGGGCAGCCTGCTCCAGGGCTCTGGCACCCTCACAGTGACAAAGCTTTTCCTTATGGTTTCCAGCTTGTAAGTGTCAGTGCTGATGGGTTGGTAGAACTGACAGCTGCAAAGCAGGGAAGTAAAGCTCAAGTGGGTCAGCACCGCTAAGGTCACTGTTACAAAAAGCCTCTCAGCTGGATTTGAACTGTATCCTTCACAGGAGGAGTCAAAGGGAATGAAATTAATTTGCTCCCCAGCAGCAGTTCAGCCATGACAAGAGGCTAAGGAGAAGGACATCTGCAGGCAATCAAAGACTGTCATAATTTTCACAGGGCTGCAGGACTGGAATTCTTCAAAAATGGCAAAGTTGTAATTTCCATGGCCTGTGTGAAGCCCTCACTCAGTTAAGGGGGAGGCACACCACCCTTTCAGGTCTTTCCTGCCTTTTAAAAGCAGCAAATCTGCTACCATCAACGCTGCTGAACCTGCTTCACAAAACCTGCAGCACCTCCACTGAAGTCCACCAGCAGACTGAAGACCTTCTCTTCACAGCGCTGGGTCCTATTTCCACCTAAGCTACTTAAGCAATGCCTAAAAAGCTCGTGATGCTGTTCAGTGACTGCATGTGCACCTGCTGAGCAAAGGCAAGGCACAAAGCAGGTTTGCAAATCCTGAATGAAATACAAGAGCTCTGCCACAGGTCTGCGGCTTGGAAATCAATCTCACCTCATTGTCCTCGTTTATTTCAATACTGCCTTGTGCTGGGAACCTTTGCTTCCTCAAAGAGGCTCTATACAATTCACCTGAAAGGAAGAAACAGACACAGCTGAAGATGTAAATATTTGGCTGCCCCCTCTTTCACAGACATCTCTGGAGGTAAACCAGAAACCTGCCTTCGAGACACACCAAGCTGCTCACAGGAAACCCTGTGGATAAACAGAACAGCAAACAAGGTTTCTCGCAGCCCTAAATATTAGAGGCTCCTCTATTCTGAACAGCAACATTTAGCATAGGATTCAGGTCCTTATACAGAGGTACACAGCGCCAGGACAGCTGCTTCTGGTCATCTGGGCCTTTCTGGAGCAGCAGATGTTTTGCACCATCTCTGCTCATCCCCCACACACACAGAGCTTAGATGCTCTGGTATGCCTTAAGGGGCACTAAACACCTATTGATTGGTTCTCCAAAGACCACAAAATTCTGTGACTACCTGGCAAAGCTGCAGAGGTACCTGCAGGGCTCCACCACCAGGGTGCAAAGCAGGAGTAACAAACTGTAGAGGCATAATAAGGAAGAGAGACTGCAGAGCACCACAGTGCCCTGCTGACACCTTGTCACTCAGGATTGTGCATCCAGTGGACTCTTAAAAGCACAACAACGAAAGGCTGACAAGGATTAACTTCAGAGCATGACCAAAGAGACCCAAAGACCCACTTGTGACTACTTTTTGGGCAGACTGGCTGGGCAGCAACCTGCTCTATGTGGTGGAACGTTCATGACATCAGCTTTAAGACCATAAGACTGTTCACTGGCCTTTGGAAGCAAAGTTCAGAAGGCATGTCTTTGCAGAGAGAGTAGTCAAACACTGGAACAGACTTCCCAGAGAGGTGGTCAATGCTCTCAGTGTTTAAGAGGCCTTTGGACAATGCCCTTAATTATATGCTTTAACTTTTGGTCAGCCCTGAAGCGGTCAGGCAGTTGGACTACATGATCATCCGGTAGCTGAAGGATGGAGAGAGACTGTTTTAAAAGGCCTGCAGTCACAGGATGAGGGACAACGGTTTGAAATGAAAGGAGATTTAGATTGGATGTCAGGAACAAGTTCTGCACCACGAGGGTAGGGGAACATTGCAACAGCTTGCCCAGGGAGGTGGTTTGGGCCCCATCCCTGGAGATGTTCAAGGGGAGGCTGGACAGGGCTCTGGGTAACCTGATCTAGTTGAGGATGTCCCTGCTGACAGCAGAGGGGTTGGACAGGATGACTTTTAGAGATCCCTTCCAACCCAGATCATTCTATGAGTTTATGATCTTTGTGGGTTCAACTGAAACTATTCTTCTCTGTTCTATGACAGTTCTACAGGCAGCTCTGGAAAGGCTTGCCCTCTGATCAGTCTCCTCTGGTCTTGAAGACAAACAGGGAGACGATACAACACTATCCACTTTTCTTCCTTCCCCCTCCTCCCCATGTTTCCTCAGTCATTGAAGAGAATTGCTACAGGATCCTTCTGGTCTCTTCATGATGCAGTCTCTTTTCTACAGCTGCATGTGTTAGTTACCTAGGAAACAGCTGCAGGAAGAAATTTGATTAGCACTGTTGTCAGCTTCATTGTTACATTTATACATGAGGATCAATCTCCTCCTTATAAATTAAAGGAGTGTTTCACGTTCCTGTCTCTCGTAGCACTCGTGAGATGCCTGCTGCAGAGCAGAGGAGCAAAGCTTTGCACAAAGCAAGCTGAAGCCCACTTACACTTCAGCTTACAGAGCTCTCAACTCAGCTCCTGGCACAATGACTTCTCAGGTAAAGAAAGGAGAGGCAAGAAGGAAAACATCAAACTTCTGACTAGCTGCTGTCTCTAAGAGGTGTTCTGCTGTGCTTTGTTTCCAAACAAAAGGACAAGGAAGTGACTGCTGGGCAGAGAGCACTGAAGGAAGAAACTCAGGGCTCCTCCTCCCAGGCTCACAAATCTCTTCAGTTATCTCTACCATGCAATGCTCTGGCCAGAACACTTCCTAGGCTTACTTCTGTGCTGTTCCTCTGGAAATCTTGTTCTGAACTTTCAGACAGGAGAGAGGGTGATTTGCTTTTTCCTTAAGGCATCAAATGCCAGCCTGCAGGATTGCTCCTCGCTTCACACACGCACACATATCATAGACATTCGGACTCTAGGCACTGTTTTAACTGCAGTTTCTCCTCTGTTGTGGCAGTAGCCCTCTGTCATAAAATTTGGCTTCCCTCAAAACTGTTTTCTCACTTTGGCTAAGGAAAAAAAAAAGCATGACAGCAGCTTGAACTGTTCAGGGTTAGAGGAACACTGACAAGCAGATCAGCCTGGGGAAGGATGCAGTATCCTCCTCTCTCACACACGCCGATGTGCACCATCCAACTGGCTCCAGAGCACTGCTGCAAGATCAGGCTGCAGTCACAGAAACCCAGAACGGCTCAGGCTGGAAGGGACCTCAGAGATCAACTACTCCAACCTCCCTGCCATGGGCACAGATGCCTCTCAACTAGACTCAGCTGCTCATGGACTCATCCAGCCTGGCTTTGAACACCCCCAGGGAGGAGGCAGCCACAGCCTCCCTGGGCAGCCTGTTCCAGAGTCTCACCAACCTCACACTGAAGAACTTCATCCTCAGCTGCAGTCTAACTCTGCTCTCCCTCAGCTTCAAACCATTCCTTCTTGTCCTGTCTCTAGACACCCTCAAGAAAAGTCCCTCTGCAGTCTTCCTGTAGGATCCCTTCAGGTACTGGAAGGCAGCTCTAAGGTCCCCCTGGAGTCTTCTCCAGGCTGAACAACACCAGCTCCCTCAGCCTGTCCCAATATAGTAGAGCTGCTTCACCCCTTGGATGTACCTTTAGGTACTGGGAGGCAGCACACACTGTCTTGTTTAGAAACTCTGCAGCTAGGAGCACAGTTTTAACATGCACACAATGAGGTGAGCCAAATGTTGGGTTTCTTTTTCCCTTGCTGTTTTGCAGCACCCTAAGTCAGGAAGGTCAAGGGCTGGACGTCCAGCATTGCCCTGCCCAAAGCAGCAAACTTGCCTGCATTCAAGGCAGTCCCACAGCAAGGGAGGCAGTGGGCCCTGTGGCATTTCAAGGGATTTGCTGATCAGATTTTGGGTCTGCACAGGTTCAGCTTTGTTGTTTAAATACCAGAGACTGTGAGACCTCCTCTGCCCTGATGACAATGTGAAAGCTAAGGCTATCCAGCAGCTAAAGCCCTGTAGGAGACCAAAATGGACAGCATGACCTACTGGAGAGAATGACAGAAATTTAATTAGGCACTGAAATGGAGCTGATTACAGAGACATTACGCAGTTTACTGTTTACTGAAAGGGCTTTAATGAGGTAAAATAAAAACATGGGTTTGCTGGCCTGAACCTCTCTGATGGCACTATAAAGATTTTACAGATTTCTCCAGCTGCCATCACTGCACCAATTGCTGTGAACTGTATCAGCCTGGAAATGACAGTAACAAAACCAAGGTACTCAGACCCCACACAGAGTCAGGAACCAGGGGGCTGTGACAGCTGGTGATGCAGCCAGCAGAGGTCAGGGTGGTGGGGTAAGATTAAATGCTCCCTGTTCATTTGTTTTGCCTTGGGTTTTAATCAACCTGCAAGCTACAGGGCCCAGCAGACCTCTCAAATCTGGCACAAAGAGAGGAGATGGAGCAACTGGAGAAGGTGCTGAAATCTCATTCCTCAAGGCCAGCTCCTCTGCTGGCACCCAGATGAGCTGAGCAGGGGACAGCAGTGGCTAGTTCCAAACGCGGTCCTGCTGCCCAAGTTTACGAAAGCAACCAGGTCTCCAAACACACCGAGGGCTCTCAGAAACCCAGCCATGGCTTGAATGCTTTCCTGGGAGCAAAACCCTTCAGATCTCAATCCAGACACAACTGCTGAGCTACTCTCTGGGTCATATCACTGGGCAGAGTGAATTCTTCATGCTACCCAGTGAACCCAGCCCACGACCAGTGTGCTTCCTGCAAGCTGGCAGTCAGAATGCACCCCAAAGGAAAGGGTGATTTCCTCTCTCCCAGTCCCATGGGAAATGATGCCACTTCTTGCCATCTGCTGTCGCTGTAATCTCAAATCAGTCATGAGAAATGTGTCCAGATGAAGGCTGCAGCACATGCTTCCTATTAACAAATGATAAAGAATATTGGAACACAGAGCAGAGGCAGTTTTGCAAACTGTGCTGCTGAGAGGAAAATGCTGGCACACAGGACTGAGCCCAGCCCTGCTCTGGAACTCACACACAGTGCTTGTGCTAGCTTCCACACTCACTGAGTGAGTCTTGCACACCGGATCCTGTGCATGACTAATGGCAGTCAACTACTGTACACAAAGCACTGGACTAGAAGCAGCACTCAGGCTTCAGTCAAGCATCTAGACTCCAAGTGTTCCTCAGCTCCAGTCCTCAGACCAGGCCAGGTGAGCTGGGCAGAGCCTGGTTTCCACAGGGCACAGCAGGTGCTGCAGAAACAGCAAACAGATGCTTCTCTGTGAACTCCATGAGGGCAGCCAGCAACTGTTCTCAGAGAGAACGGTGATGAAAGAAAACACCCTAATTACCCCACTCACTTCTCTAGGGCAATTTGCTCTCTTCAGCAGGCAATGCAAAAGCACAGAAAAGATCAACAACACAGTGAGTCATGAATGCACTTCTGGAAGCAGGACCCCAGCAGCAGAAGAGCACTACCAGTGCCAGGCATGGTGCTGCTCTTCATTCCCAGCTGCTGCAACACCTCTTTCACCTCTTTAAGCAGAGATGGGACAAGGAAGCCCAGAGCACAAAGCACTGAGGGTTTCTGTGCTCCAAATCATAGAATCAATAAAGTTCAATAAGATCAATAAGATCATCAAGTCCAACCTGTCACCCAAGACCTCATGGCCACTAAACCAAGCCATGTTGTCCTGTCCTGTATGAGCCATTACGTAGAGCAGCAGCTCCACCCTCCAGTGCTCCAGCTCTGCCACTCCAGCCAATGCTCAGGCACTGGCTAATAGATCAATTAATGCTACAGGCACTTCCTTGGTACATTCTCACAATCCACACTAAAAAATGAATACATTTAGAACAAAACTCCAAAGAATCTTGGTCCCTCCACACCCTTCTCAACACGGCACCAGCCCCATGCTGGTTAACATTTCCATTCTATCTCTACTTGTTGAACCTCAGCCTCAGCACAAGGAGAAGTGAGAACTTCAGCTCACGTTGTTTGTCCTGGAGAAAGCCAGAAGAGGAAAATGCAGACTCTTCACCTGCAGAAGGGAAAAAGCACAACATGAACCAAGATTGCTTTAGAGGAACACCAAGCTCTTCATTTTTTCCCACTCTACTGCAGTAAGTATTTTGCAGTTGAAAACTGTTCTCATCAAAATGCTTAGCCTGGCAGCCAGGTTTAACTCTTCATGTCAAGAAAGGCATCATAAGCAATGGAACTCCAGCCAGGAATCTATTTGATCACCCATAGCATGAACCTACAAATAACTAAGAATCAGCAAAAGTTATCCAGCAACGCAAAAGAGATTCTTAATCCAAATGTTTAATAAGCAGTGGGCTTTAAGAATCTTTCCGACCTTCTACTCCCTCCCACAGTCCCCCTGTCCAAGGAAAGCTGCAATCACAAAAGGATTTTCTCAGATCCAAACACAAACCCCTAAAACACAGGGAAGAGAAGAGCCTCTCATTAGTTTGTGCATAAAGGTCTCCTACAGCACTGAAGCCATTCCTGCCACGGAGTGTAAACACTTCGCCATCATCACCCCAGAAACGAAAGGCAATGGTCCCAGCCCACAGCCACCATCAGAGCTGGGGTGGGAACACAGGGCTCCAAATCCTTTGTCTGGACTCCTTCTTCAGAGGTCTAGGCAGAATTTACTCTTTTCCCTGGAGCCTACCAACCATCTGAACAAACTCAAACCACGTGAAGAGACTGTGCTTTTCTGCTCTCAGTCTGAACAGACAGCAGGCAAGGTTGTGCTCCATGCAGCTGGAAACAAAAAGCAGACTGGTCAAGTGACAGGGACCACGGAAGCTTGTGGCCCTCCCTGAGCAGCTGAATGAAACAGTCCATGTGTTGCAATCCTCTGCCTGCTGGTTTTCTGCTGTTGAGGGAAAGCTTCTGCCCAGCACCTGAAGACTACAGATCTTGCATGTGCTGCTCCTCACCTCCTGAATTAAAATTGCTGCCACACTGAACTCCACCAGGGTTAATGTGCAGTGAGTAACAGCAGGTTTCACTCCTCTGATGGATGCAGCAGAACAGAGTAAGAGCTCTGCCACAAGTCTCTTCTTTTGCTCCAGCTATCACAGCTGACAACTTGGCTTTTAGAGGGAATAAAACAGGAAAAGCAGCTGACAGGCACTGCAATATACCACACAGAATCTGCTCTTCTCCATTCTGTGTGCTGACACTGCAAGCAAAGGCATCACCTGACTTTTGAGGAATAGCAATGATATGAATGAATCACTTCCCAAACTTCACACACAGCCTCTTGCACTTCCAGTTCCTCGCCAGGGCGATTCAGGGTCTTGTTCTGACACCGAGCTTGGCTCACGCTTGTTACCTGCTTTCCTCACAGGGAGAGCAGCTGTTGAGGCCAAGAGGATCAGCACAGCAGAACAGAGCTGTGCACCTTAGCACCTGTGAGATACTGAGGGCACCCTTCTCCCCTACACATCTCCTCCTCTGGAGACTTTCAAGCCCCATCTGGATGCATTCCTGTGCAACTTGCATTGGATTCTATAGTCCTGCTCTGACAGGGGTGTTGGACTCTATCTCCAGAGGTCCCTTCCAACCCCTACCATCCTGTGACATCCAGTCTTGCAGCACTAACTACTGCAGTGCCAGCAGGCTTTATGGTATGCATGACTTCCTCTCTTCTAGTCATCTGAATTCATTTAATGACATCAACCACATTAGTGGAACAAATAAACTTCATGCTCCACTTCAGAACGTGGCTCTCGCCCTGGCAAGAATACTCTGAAATTTAACTGCCAGGTAGAAAAAAACACTCCTTTGTGTTAGCAGCTCTTCCCAAAAATCTCTTTCGTGTTAGCAGCTCTTCCCAAAAATCTCTTTTGTGTTAGCAGCTCTTCCAACCTGATCTAGTGAAAAGTGTCTGTGCCCATGGCAGGGGGCTCGGAACTAGATGATCCTTGAGGTCCCTTCCAACCCTGACAATTGATACTGTGGAATGCCATGGCAAGGTGTGAGCACAATTATGTCAGACTTGGGAAACAGGGGAGAGGAAAGGAGGTAATATACCTCCAGATGGTGTGACCCTCTGGATGGGAAGAGCAGCCAGGGAAACTCTAGGCCCAAAGAAGCAGACAAGAACACACGCTGATTTCAGCATGAGGACCGGATCTTGATACAGATTGGAAAGGGAAGAGGGAATGTGTGGAGGCACTGCAAGGGAAGCAATACCCCCTGCAGCAAAACTCAGCTGAAAAATATCTTAGTGGCTAGTTTAAGCTTCCTACATTTGGCATGCATTTGCTGATCTGTATTCTAGAGCACACAGCATCACAAAATGAAATGACAGCAGGTGCAGGACTCGGGTAACCTGCCCCGGTGTGAGCTGCTACCACGAATGATTTGCAGGCATCCAGCTCACCGCTTCCCTCTGAAACCTGCTGCAAGAAGTAAAGCTGCTCTTCAGAGAAGCCATCTGACATGCTTTGGAATGCTGTTGACTATCCCCAGTTTCCATCCTTCCCTTCCACTGTTGGCTCAGCTAAGCCAAATTTCCCGTTTGCCATTCTGCACATTATTAGGCAGTGGCAGATGCTACTGCCACAGATTTAACAGCAGTGTAAATATTACAGTTGGCTATGTACAAACACCCTTTAATTAATGATATGACTCTAGGAGAACATGGCAAGGAGGGGAAGATCATGTGTTAGTGCAGGGAAGGAAGAGAGCAGTTTGTTTACACAGAGCATTAACTGGGGATAAAATTAGGCGAGGCAGGCTTCACACCGCTGAGTAATTAAGCAGAGTATGACAGGGCAAATAGCAAAGCAGAGCCAGGAAGCCTGCACTGAGGTCTCAGGCTTGGCATTGGAGAAATTCTGCAACCTTGGCTTTGCAAACTTCTGGGATATTTGGGCACTGCAGTTACAGAGAGTCGTGTCCTGGCTTTCCGGTGCGGTGTTGGGCTCCTGTCACTTCAGTGAAGGGCTGAAAGGGACATCTGGTCTGTCAGCCAACCAGTGCAACAGATCACCCTTTTCACATCCCAGCTGCTGCCAGCAGCCCAGGGACCTCACAGTCCCCAAACCTGCTTGCATCGTAAGAGCTTGGAAATCCACTGCTCCTCAGGTTTCTAGGTTGCTCTTGATTCAGAACAAGCAGGAAGCTAAACAGACAAGAAAAAATTAAGCCTCTGAGCAAGAGGAGAAGTCTCTCAAAAGCAAGGCAGCCTCCTTTTAAATCAAAGGGAATGGCTGTGCTAAAACTGTGGCTGCCAGACAAACAAATGGAAGGAATAGTAGGAATGGAATGGAGAGACGTAAGACAACACTGCCCTTAAGGAACTGAGAGCTTGGACACCTTCATCACAGTCACAGCATCACAGAATGGTAGGGGCTGGAAGTGAACTCAAAAGACTATCCAGTCCAACCCCCTGCCAGAGCAGGATCACCTAGGGCAGGTCACACAGGAACACATCCAGGCAGGTTCTGCATATCTCCAGAGAGGGAGACCCCACAGCCCCCCTGAGCAGCCCCTGGGCAGTCTCCAGGCAATTATTTTTTCCCTGCAAAGTAGTTGTTTTATCTGTTCATACTGTTCTTGATGACTCTGCTTGCAGAGGAGACAATCCAGAGTCAGAGGGTACTAGGGAGCTCAGCAGATCAAAAATCTCTGCCCATTAACTGCAACGCAGTGATAAGGACTGCACTGAGAGCCAGCAGCAGCAGCTCAGCATCAAGGCTTGAATGCAAGCTGGAGAAACCAGCCAGGAAGCAGGAAAGGCCACAAAGACCACTCCATTTCAACACAGCTGCCAGTCCCACCCCGTGGCCAGCTCCACCACCTCCCTGGGCAGCCCATTCCAAGGCCTGAGAGGAATTTCTTCCTCACATCCTAACCTGCTGAGGGTGCCTCAGTCCCACTGCCTGCTTTCCATGCAGCTCGGTTGCTGTTTGTGCTATTTTCTGTAATGAAAAGTTAATACATTTAAATGCTGCTGCCAGTTTTTCCCTGAAGACTTATTTCCACCTCTGATGAGAAAGGTTGTGCTGGTCAAGTGCTCTCAGTTGTACTTACTGAGCATCAATGATTGAATTATAATTGCCATTTATAACGTTCCTGAGGACCCTGTCTGTCTCCTGTTGGAACTGTAGCATTAGTTAAGTAGCGTCCAGTGGCTCCTCTGCCATGCTCAGAGCATGCTGCATCTTCTCACACATCTTCATTTGTGGAAAGAGCCCATCATTAGCTGCTTTATCAATCAATCAATCAATCAATCTATCTCTCAAAAGCATGAAAAAGAATCAGCCCTTCACTCTCTGTTCAGGCACCTAGCAAAGCCACTCGCCTTAGAGACTGAGTTATAACAAAGCCCTCTGCAACCAAAGCAATGACCTCTGTGTTCTCCAAAAGCTGCAAGGAATCCAACTTCAAGGACAAACCCCCAGAGATTCCCTGAGTCAGCAGAGCATTATCCTCACAGCTTTCCACTGAAGAGTGAAGTACTGTGGGAAAGAAACCACGCAGGACATCCTTCTGGTTTCTCCACAAGGTTTGCAAAGAGAGAAGCCAGCTGTACCTGAACTTTGATTGCTTTTTTTACTGTGAGCAGCCGGGCTAAGGCTGAAACATCCTCCTCCTGTTGCACAGAGCCAGCACAGCCTTCCTCAAGTGCATGAGGTTCAACAAGGCAAAGTGCAGGGTCCTGCATCTGGGTCAGGCCAACCCCAGGCACAAATCCAGGCTGGGTGCAGAGTGGGTTGAGAGTAGCTCTGAAGAAAGGGACTTGGAGGTGTTGGGTCCCTTCCAACCCAACTAATAGCTTCAGCAGTAACATTTCCTTGTCAACTTTCAACTCATATCTAAGGCAAGCTAAACATTACCTTGATTTTCTTCCAGCTTCCCAATTGTTTCTATCTGCTCAACAAGGTCATTTGAGTTCCACTGGCTCATGCCTATGAGAATGGCACTTTTTCCTTCCACCATCTCTTCTGTAGGAGATAAAAGGAGAGCAGAATTAAACTACAGAGATGAACAAGAAGGGGGGAAGAAAAAGAGAGATATGGGGAGAAGTAGTAATTGAGAGAGAAATAAACACTCCTTGTGGTCCCTAATGGGAACAGAGAACAAGTTAGCACATCCAGAACACTCCAGGAAAGCTTCTTGGCTTCCTGACATGCCCTGTGCTCCTTTACACTGTGTGCAGGAAAAAGAAAGGGCTGGCTGAATATTTGCTTTCTTTGAGCACTCACCTGAAGTCACAGCTTAATTATTAAATTAGAAAATTAGCCAATTGTGAAATGATTATTAAATCACTTTTTTTTTTTTTTGGGGGGTGTGTGTGTGTGTGTGTTTAACATCAAGCAACATCATGAGTCTGAATTCTGCCTTCTTGGGAAAAAAACCAACACCAAAAGGAGCTTGTTTGGGGCTCTGTGTTTGTGTTTTTGTCCTTTGGGGGGGGGGGGGGTGTGTTTATTGAAGTTGTTGATGTTGGTTTTTACTTCAGAACATTCAAAAGACAGAGCAGAGGGAGGACTGGACACACAAACCAGTTTAAGGCTTTTCAAGCAGGTTTTTACCCCCTGTGCTATTGCCAAGCTTTCCATTTTCATCCAGGGACACAGAGATGGAAAGGAATGGCACCAAGCCACAAAGCAGAGAACCACCTCTGGTATTGGGATCCCATCCAAATAAATATTGGGAGGGAGGCAGGAAAAGCTGAAGACACAAAAACACAAGCTGTAGACATTCTCTCTCTTCAAACAACCCAACCCAACCAGGCCTGGAAACTGTAGGCAAACATTTTCCTTCAATGTAACACCTGTTCCTGAGCAGTCCTCCAATCTGAGCAAGTGCTGGCCCCTCACCCCTGAGCAATTCCTCTTTAAAACACTCTTAAGCAGCAAAAAACTTCTAAGTACACAGATTTGGGCTTGAGCTTTTGTTCCCAGCTAAACCCTCAGCGTGCCACAGCGTCTCTGAAACACAACTTGCTTGAGAAGAATGTGACCCTCTGGGTCTAAGCAAAACATTCCCCCTCCTCTCAGGCTTTGCCTCCAGCCCTCTTTGCTAAGGTGATGGCAGCAGGAGAGTCTGAAGGACACAGAGGGCGACTGCACATCTAAAGGCAGCTGACTCACTCAAAAGCCCTGGACTCTTTCTGTGACTGTCACAGGACCTCAGTCCTGCCTCACCCTGGGAAAGCCTTTTGTCTTTTTCCTTGCCCACAAGCACAGGATGACCCTCCTCCAGCTCTCCTTCCATCCTTTGCCTGGTCAAACTGTGAAAAGCTTCTTACTTTGTTCACACCCAGCTGGAAGTTCACATTGGTATGACATCTGATACACAGAGAAAAACATTTTCAGTGGTCATCATTTACCCAAGGAAAATCTGCTAGCATCAAAGCAAAAAAAGAAAATCCATCTAGTGAGGCTGAAGATTCCAGCATGGGAGCATAACCCAGTCCTGCTATGAGCTGAGAACTTCCTGCTTGCTACATGGAAGGCAAGAAACAAAGGGAAGCTGAGCAAAAGGAAACCGTAAAATATTGCTTCTCCCTTCCTCTGTGGATTTCACTCAATTAAGTAGCCAGCCACGGCAGATGAATCAACAGTCAAAACATGTACAGCTGCTCCATCTCCAACACAGGTGCTTGATTCTCTGTTTACAAGGCTGGCAGCCAGAGATCTTTGTTTGAAGAACTGGAGTTTGACTCCAGCTGTTTCTCAGAATGCAAAAGCAGTTCACTAATGTTATGTTTTAATTGTGCCCACTGCTGTGCCCTCTGCCTCCTACTTAAGGCTGTTTCTGAAGTGCAAATTACACATGGGTAGATGGAGAGTCTGGGACAGGCTCCAAATTCTCCCATAAAGAAACACAGGACTCCAACTCCAGCTGCACCACACACAAAGTCCTTTCAGCTGCGAGAGTAGGAAGCTCTGATGAAGCACTGGGGATAAATAACAGAGAATGGGTGAGAAACAGAGGTAAGAAACATAACAGGAGATGTAACAGTGGAGGCAGGAGGAGGGTATCAAGCTATTTCACTTCTCCAGGAGATGAAAGCTGCAGCCTCTCTCCTGGACAGCACAAACTCCTGTGGTTTCACTGCCACTATCTTTAATCAACTGATCATGTCAATTACTTTAGCCCCCACACACGCTTTCCTCTACCAAAGATAGGAGCTCCTGCATCACCCAGAGTCTTTCTGAGCACAGTAACACCTTCTGCCTCTTGCTGGTATCTGTGCTTTTCTGCACATTTATTTTCCTGATGTTTAAATACTTCACTGTTCCTCAAAGGCTGTTTGGGAGAAAACAGAGATGATACTAAATGAGGAGGAGCTGCAGACTCCCTCGAGGGTACAGAAGCCTTACAGAGACATCTGGAGAAACTAGAGTTGGGCAATCACCAAGTGTAGGACATTTAATTCTCCACCTGGGGTATGGTGATCCTGGGTATACCTCCAGATGAGGGGATGAGAGGCTGGAGAGCAGCCCTGCAGAAGGGCTCTGTAGGTTTGGGTTGATGGCAAATTAAGGGAGAGTCAACAGTGTTGCCTGGCAGCCAGAACCAGAGGTGACAAAGGCAAAGCTGCAAAAGACATCCCTTGTGCCTTTGCAAAGGGTTTACTACAATAAGACTTTCCATACAAACATAGGACATCAGGGGTTGGAAAGGACCTCAAAAGATCATCAAGTCCAACCCCCTGCCAGAGCAGGATCACCCAGGGCAGGTCACACAGGGACACGTCCAGGTGGGTTCCGAATGTCTCCGGTGAAGGAGACTCTCCAACCTCTCTGGGCAGCCTGCTCCAGGGCTCTGTTGCCTCACCCAGTGGGAAGAGAACATCATCTCTCCTTCTCTTTGTGCCTAGATTCCTCCAGTCCACATTTAAATTCGATCCAGAGAAGAAGTTCTCTCACCAGAAGTCTGTCATTAGAGGATTAACAGCTCCGTAGCAGATGTCATTCATGACCCACACAGAGCAGTCACTTTTTATTCCAAGCAACAATTCACACAAAGGATTGCTGCTGTCATCAGAACCCTTTCAGACTGCTCCAAAGAAAACCACCTTAAAAATGAAGAAGTTTTTAATGAAAGCTGAATGACAACCTCCATCAACATGCTTTACACACAAAAGCCAGGAGGACCGTGGCACTCCCTCCCAAGAGATTCCAAGTGCGATACACTAAACGGTATCCACACACTGACCCTCTTCCTTCCAAACTCTGGGAATCATCCTGCCATGGAAGAGCTCAGAACCACGGACAGCATTAGAAATGAAGGGGGTGTGTGTGTAAATCTTGCACAGCCATTCTGATTTTTAAGTTGTTTCTCAAAACCCAACCAACCAAAAAGCAACAACAAAGGGATTAAGAGAATGGAGGCAGCAGACTGGGACAGGGCTCGTTTGGGATTGTCTTCTCTGTTCCAGTGGGAATGACACTCACTAAAAAACAAGGCAGGAAACACACAGACACCTTGGCATTAAAAACATTTACAAACCATCTTCACATCTTCCTACAATTCATGTACTTCACTGAGTGGTCAGCAGCTCCCTCACACCTGGCTTGAAATCTCTACCAAAGACCCACCTGGATGTGTTCCTGGGCATCCTGTGCTGGATTCTATGGTCCTGCTCTGGCAGGGGGCTTGAGCTCGATGATCTTTGGAGGTCCCTTCCAACCCCTAACCTCCTGTGATCCCGTGAGAGGTTTTTACTCAGCACAACAGAGTTTGACATCTCCCTGCTGCCTTAGAGCACAAACAGCTGAGGAGTTTTCAGACCTCCCAAACTTCCACCTCAGTGATTGAGTAGCATTCCTAAATCATCTTCAAGTTGCTCCCAGAGCATTTTAAAATGAAGTAAATTTAGTGGATCTATTTTCAGGAGAGGAAGGTGCAGCAAATTAAGAGCAGCTCTTAATTAGCAGAGAGCTGCCACAGCTCCTGTCATGAATAAGAATCCTGTGAAAGCTCACACAGAGCCTGGCTGGAAATCTCTTCCACAGACCCACTGGCTTCAGCTTTATATGAAGAGAGTAACACAAAAGACAGTGCCAGGAGGCTCAATTTAAGAAGGCTCATTTACAGCCTTAATTAATGTTAGGGGTTGGAAGGGACCCTCCTGCCAGAGCAGGATCACCCAGGGCAAGTCACACAGGAGCACATCCAGGCAGGCTCTGAATGTCTCTAGAGAAGGAGACTCCACAGCCTCTCTGGGCAGCCTGCTCCAGGGCTCTGGCACCCTCACAGTGAAAAAGTTTTCCCTTCTGTTCCTGTGGAACCTCTTCTGCTCCAGCTTGCACTCACTACCCCTTGTCCTACCACTGGGCATCCCTGAGCAGAGCCTGGCTCCAGCCCTGCACATCTTTATCCCCAGCAATGAGGGCAGCCCTCAGGCTCCTCTGCTCCAAGCCCCAGCTCCCTCAACCTACCCTCACAGGGCGATGTTCCACTGCCTGCAGCAGCTTTGTGGCTCTGTATTGGACTCTTTCAAGCTGTTCCCCGAGGTCCTCCTTGGACTGAAGGGCCCAGAACTGGCTGCAATGTTCCAGATACAGCCTCACCAGGGCAGAGTAGAGAGGGAGAAGAACTTCTCTCAGACAAGTTGTAAGCAGCCAGCCCACAATCAGGCCAAGTTAGCTGAAATGTCACAAAGTGAGAACACAAAGACCACAACATCCAAAATGATGCTCCTAAGTGGTCATGGTGATCAGTGAAAGTGATGATTTATTGCCTGTGACTGTGAAGTGAAACTCTCCAAATGAGGCTGAGAGCAGCTGCAGATGGCAACGTCTGCAAGATTGGCCCCAGCCTGTCAAGTACTAACACTCAACCCCAAGCCCCTCCTGCCACTGCCAGTCCTGGGGACCAGGCTCTGGGAGCGAGGCAGCACAGTGGCCACCACACCTCTCTCCCTACAGTGACAGCTTTTCAGTGCCTAACAGATTCACCTCACTGTGAGTATCTGCAATGCAGAACAGCAGCTCCAACAGATTTCCATGCATGTCACAGGACACTCTGCTGTCCCTTTTCCCTTCAGCTGCTTAGCAGAAGCGTGCAGTTCTGCTGCAGCCAAAGCCTCTTCCCAACAGAGCAGAACTCCTTCTGACCCACAAAGCCAAGCCATGGAGACCTGATCATCAAGAATGTAAAAGGCTTCTTCTGTGCTGGTGCATTAATTGAATGCTTAGTAGTTCTCTCAGTGCAAGGAGACCTCCACAGACTGAGATGAATTTCAAAGGCAGGGATTTCCAAGAGACATGACACAAACACCCTGAGATCTTGGGGTTTGCCTCCAAAACACAAGATGACTAAGCTGCCATTCTTACAGTTCAAAAAGGGTAAATAAAATAGCTGCACACACAGGGCACACAGCCTCTCCCCCAAAACCTCAGGCACACATCCCCACCAGCTTGGTACCTATGGCAATTTACAGCACCAGTTGCTCCCTCTGATGTTAAACTCCCATAATAATGAAGCACCCATGCGGGGAGAAAGAAAGACTAGGTGCAAGGATCATCCCAGCACCAGCTGCAGCATCTCTGTGCCCACGCACTGACAATGAAGATTACAAGGGACAAATCAGCTTACAACATCCAGTTTCCCCTTCCTCTCTGTGTGCAGACAGCTGGAACATCCCTGTGCTAAGCCTCTTTCAGACAAGGTAGTCATTTGGTTCAGAACAAGGAGAAAATAATCACTGTTCAGCAGTGTGTTTTGTTGTGCATGCACACAGCCAGAGCTCTCCCACACCTCTTCAAACAGAGCTGGCTTGCTAAATCCCAGCTCAGAAGTGCAGATCTGAGTGGATTTCAGATGGGCATGAGCTGGCATTGTGACACCAGACACCATACAGCCAAGCTTGGTGTCTCAGCCTACCTACAGATTATTTTATACCACTCTCATTTATTTACCTATCCAGGGCACTTGTTTACTCTTCTGTGGATTGCTTCTTGATCCTCAGATACAGAACTCTTCCACTCCAGCCAAGCAGTTATTACTGTAAGCCAAGCTGTGCAGGAGCAGGGGAAAAAAGTGCTAATCTCATAGAATGGCTCAGGTTGGAAGGGACCTCAGAGATCATCTACACCAACCCTCGCACCATGGGCAGGGACACCTCTCACCTAGACTCAGCTGCTCAAAGCCTCATCCAGCCTGGCCTTGAGCACCCCCAGGGAGGAGGCAGCCACAGCCTCCCTGGGCAGCCTGTTCCAGAGTCTCACACTGAAGACTTCTTCCTGAGCTCCAATCTAAACCTCATGCCTCAGACTTCCAAAAGGTTCTCCGCTGAACACAGACAACAAAGGAGGGAATTTTGTTCCCTGGAACGTGCTGGGGTGGTTTGCATTGTTTGTTTGGGTTTTAAATGCCCACAAGAGGAAACAACAAAACAAACAAATCTGCCATGGGACATCCTTTCCAATGAAGTAATTAAGATCATCTGCATCTCTTTCCTGTGCTTTTCTTCCCCTGCTTGATTGAGGCTCTTGCCTACTGGGGGGGAGAGGGGTGGAAAGGTGGCAATTAAAAATTGAATCAATCTCAGTCTTGTGTAAGCAGCTGGGCTTTCAAGCTTAAAGTTGTCATAAATTTTATAGCTACAACAGCTGGCAATTTGCAGACAGGAACATGGAAAGTAAGTGGTGCACCATCAGATAAAGTCATCACCATTGTCAGAGCAACTGGCAGATAAGCTGGAGGTGAAGACCCTCCGATCCCAATCTGCCCTTTGGTTATCACACACTAACAATCGGATTAATTGTGCCCCTGCAAAAGCAGCTGGGTTGGGAAAATGCTGCAAATTCATCCTCACAGAAGTAAAAGCTTCAGAGCTTCAAAACCTCTTAAGAGCACAGAGCTGATCCTCCCACACAAGCCGTTTTATTTTCACTGCCTGTCTCCTACCCCCTGCATTATTAAAGCAGCTAAAAAGCTCCTGACGTAACAGCTCCTTCATGCTGAAGCTCAGCTCGAGCATGAAAACACCACGAGGCAGGCACCAAGCCCTCCTGCAACAATTCCACTCACAAAGGAAATTAAAGCATGCTGAAATAAGGAATTCAGTACAGGACAGGAGACATTGAATGCCAGATACTGCCTCGACACCAGCTGCCCTCTGCAACGGCGCCGTGTGCCCCCAGATACCAAACCACCACGCAGCAAGGAGCCTGAAGGCAATGCAGCCCTGCAAAGGGCATTCACTTGCTCAGAAACAGGCCTCACTCGAGTGCAGCAGAGTGCTGGGAAGGGAGGGAGCTGCTCCCTGTACCCTAAAACAACAAGAGAGAGAAACTGAGTAAGAATCTCACCCATGCAAACATTTTTTCTTGCACTTAGATATCAGCAGAATGCTGCTGAGTGGGCTGCTGCTGAAGCAACCAACCAAACCCCAAGGCAGATCCAAACCCAAGGCAAGTTGCCCATGGAACGGTTGAGCTTTCCACTTTGGATCAGGTTTACTGTAAAGCAGAAGTGTCAACAAATGTCTGGGGGCAAGGGAATTCCTCTGCTTTTCATAAAGCCATAGAATTGCTTGGGTTGGAAGAAACCTTTAAAGATCATCTGGTTCAGCTCTACTTCAACCAGAAAGGTGGGGAGGGACTTTTGAGGGTGTCAGGGAGTGATAGGTCTGGGGGGAATGGAGCAAAACCAGAAATGGGGAGATTCAGATTGGATGTGAGGAAGAAGTTGTTCCCCATGAGGGTGGTGAGAGCCTGGCACAGGCTGCCCAGGGAGGTGGTGGAAGCCTCCTGCCTGGAGGTGTTTGCAGCCAGGCTGGATGTGGCTGTGAGCAACCTGCTGTAGTGTGAGGTGCCCCTGCCAATGGCAGGGGGCATGGAACTGGCTGAGCCTTGAGGTCCCTTCCAACCCTGACAGTTCTATGATTCTAACTCCTCCTGCTGTGGGCAGGGACACCTTGCACTCAGATCCACAGGGATTACTCTGGATTAATTAATCCAGTTTAGTACAAAAGCCAAAGGACATTCACCAAGTTTATTCCAGCAAACATTACTCCTGAATTCCTGGTAACAGGACAGCCTAAGGCCAGTTCAGCCTCACCTCAACTGCTTCCACTATGGAAGACCTGATAGCTGCATTTCTCAGTAGCAGCAGAATTAATCCTCCTTTGTTGGATATTCTCTTCAGAAAGGCACATGAGACATGTCAGATAATTATTAGGTTTGGCACCTGCAGACAAAACTAAAGCCAGAGCCCTCCCTCCATCTCCCACTGCAAGTAGGAGGTTGGGTGCACACCAGTTTTACTCCCACTTCAGAACACGTGGAAGAGCATGCCAAGATTCAGGGTCTCATCAGATGCTGGTGGGCACACTGCATTTTGGATTCACCTGATGAAACCCAGGAGCACTCAGACATAGCTGCTTCCTGAACAAGCAGAGATCCCCCTCCCTTCAGGGAAAGGTGTGCCAGAGTGGAAAACCTAAGCCACAGGGTTTAGAAGCTGGCCGTCAGGAACACAAACTTAGAATCATAGAATCAACCAGATTGGAAAAGACCTCAGAGATCATCATGTCCAACCTATGACCTAACACCTCCTGACTAACTAAAACCTGGCTCCAAGTGCCACATCCAAGCCTTTTTTGAACACCTCCAGGGATGGGGACTCCACCATTTCCCTGGGCAGCACATCCCAAGGGCCAATTCCTCTTTCTGGGAAGAACCTTCTCCTCACCTCCAGCCTAAACTTCCCCTGGCACAGCTTGAGACTGTGTCCTCTTGTTCTGGTGCTGGTTGCCTGGGAGAAGAGACCAAGCCCCGCCTGGCTACAACCTCCTTCAGGTAGTTGTAGAGAGCAATGAGGTCTCCCTTGAGCCTCCTCTTCTCCAGGCTTATGGTCCTCACCAGGGATTGTAAACAAGGGCAATCCAGCTGCAACATCAGACACCTGATCTGCAAAGAACCTGGGGCCAAGAGGCCCCATGAAGCTCTGCACTGCTGTGGTCACGCTGCTTCTGCTGCCAGACCCCGTTTATGGTAGCTCACTCATCCACCCCAGCACTTCATACATCTCCTGTAAGTTTAAGTCCATTCACAAATCCTTGAGAGAAGACTCGATGGGTTGTTTTTTGTTGTTTCTTTAGCTCTCAGTCTGATGAGGACAACGTTGCCAATTCAACCTCAAAAGGGCTTAGTTACTTGCTGCAGAATTGGGGAAAGAATGGAGGGAGAGGACAAAACAAACCCTGTACTGACCTCGGGCATCGAAGAATTCATCATCAGAGCTCTCCACGGAGTCTTTGAGGACGTTCTGCATGTGCCACTGAGCACCACTGAAGCGGCGGGGGCAGCTGGAAACAGAGACACTCACATTAGCCCCAGGGAACACTCCCCTCTGCGCCAGCCTTAAAGGAGAAAACAGCAGCAACAAACCATTAACCAACAGCTTGCAGAGGCGGCTCAGGAGGATCACTTTGGTCAGCACACACGCTTTAACCTCAGCACTCAGCCAGAGTTCTCAGGGCGGCACAAAAATTAAACCTCTTCCTGCCGCCTAGCAGAAGTGATGGGAGCAAGGTCTGGTGGCAGACGAGCCTGCAGGACTCCAGCTAATGCAGTGACTTGAAAAGAGAAATCCTTCCCTGTTGAATTCACCAGGCTGTTCAATTCCAGCACTCAAAACTGCACCTTTGCTAAGACCTGAAGCAGCATTCCCCCAGGTCATGGCAGCAGCTCTCCTTTAAATTCAATTTCACTCCTAGAAGAAGTGCCATCCTATTTGGACCACAGATTTACAGACAAATTACTGAATTCTTACTCACTGAGCTGCTTCCATCAGACAGCTTCCTTTTGCTGAAGCCTGAGGCTTTCATTTGAAGCTTGCCGTTTGAAGGCAGGAAGGCAAAGCCACATGAGAACAGGTACAGCAACAGATCCAGCCCTGACAGCTCAGGAGGTCCCAATGGGTTCTCATGCTCAGGTAATTTGTAATTAGTAAACCAGACCTGCCTAACTAGATCAGTTCTCCTTACATCCACAGCAACTCAACACTAGAAAGCAGTGGTGAAATATATTCTTTATTTGCTGTTGTTTTGTAGGGTTTGGGGTTAGTTCATGGAATCAGTAAGGTTGGAAAAGACCTCACAGATCATCAAGTCCAACCTGTCACCCAACACCTGCTGGCTACCTAAACCATAGCTCCAAGTGCCACATCCAAGCCCCTTTTGAACACCTCCAGGGAGAGTGACCACCTCCCTGGGCAGCACATCCCAAGGGCTAACAACTCTCTCAGGGAAGAACTTTCTCCTCACCTCCAGCCTAAACCTCCCCTGGCACAGCTTGAGACTGTGTCCTCTTGTGCTGGTGCTGCTCGCCTGAGAGAAGAGACCAACCCCCACCTGGCTGCAACCTCCCTTCAGGGAGTTGGAGAGAGCAAGAAGGTCTCCCCTGAGCCTCCTTCTCTCCAGGCTAAACAATCCCAGCTCCCTCAGCCTCTTAGCACTAAAGCCTCCCCCAGACCAAATCCAGGGTTCAAATCCATCACTGCAGCTCTTAGAGAAAGAATTCTCATGATCAAACAGAATAGTGTCTGGTTTTATTCATCACTCCACATGATTACATCAGACCTGCAATCTGCTATTCTGAGGCCCTGTCCACAGAGGTATTCTCCTTTTCCCAGCAGTAAAAAAGCAGCTCCATCAGGGGAGGCATCCTACCACATGGTTTTGGGGGAAACATGCCACTAGGTCCCAGCCTTAGGTTATCCTTCCACACCACCACCACCAGGCTCCCCTTCCACACCACCACCACCAGGTGAACCAATCAGGTGTACAAATGAAAGATGGTTAAGAGGAAGCAGATTTCAGCTGTCCAAGAAGAGAGTTAAAAAAAAACACCAAACACCCAACTAGATATTTGAATATTAATAGCTTTAAAAAAAGATCAAATCAAAATAAATGGCTAAGAAGTCAGTGTTCATTAGCAGAGCACAGCGTGTACTGGGAGCACATCCAGTGCTATTTGGAACCTACCAGAGAATGCATACAGATCAATTACATTTACTGCTACAGATTTCTGGAACATTTAATAGCCCTAACAAGAGAAGCTGCTGCTGCTGCTTTGGAAAGAGCTCTGGATTGTTAGAAGTGGAAAAGAACTCATCTGAGGCATTGCTGGAAGATGCAGCTACTAGGAGAAGTATCTGACTGTACCTGCGGTCAAACCACATGCAAACCCAAAAGCCAGCGTCTGCTCCTTGAGGAAAGAGACTGGAGGTGCTTCAGAGAAAGGAAGAAAATGCTCCTTTGGGAGGAGCAGAGCAACACTTTGCACAGAGCATTCCTAGAGGTGCAGCAGATGCAATGCTACCAATCCACATCCCGTGCGTCACACACTGTCAAGCTCCCAAGCCTCAGTGGAGCTCATCTCCACAGCAAAGGCATGGAAGACCTGACATCTGCCTCCAGAGGCTGTCAGGAAAGCACAGAGTACAGATTGCTTTGGGTTTTCCAACGTTTTAGAAGCCTAAAAGCACTAAAACACGTGAAGAAACAAACATTAGCAGCTCTGACTATCAGTGCCAGCACTGCAAGATGCGTGGCCCACAGATAAACCGGCTCTGAACTGAGAAGGCTTCACAAGAAAACAGCAGCTCCCCAGAGCAGAACTGCCACTAGCCAGGCTGGAAACCACTAAAACTGCTGCTCCCAAAAGAAAAACTCGTGCTTCCAGTGACTTTGGTGAAGGGAGAGCAGGGGGAAAGTCTCACAAACCTCCAGGCATAAATTCCGGCTCCAAGAAAAGTCCTTGGGAGGATGAGTTCTGTTACACTGCACCAGGAATGCTTCTAGATTTAGAAACAGCTTCAACACAGCCACGGTCAGGAGCAGCAGCTCTGCATTAGTCTCACTGGGGCTGCTTCCTTCTGTGCCAAGAGATTAGCATGAGCCACCTTAATAGGACTCTATTAACATTTCTTGATTGCATTATACACTGCCACTGCCTGGACTCACTGATTGATTCCCAGTGTCAACTGCTCCATATTTTACCGTATTATTTTGGTTCAGAGCACAAAAAGACCGACACTACTTCAAAAAAGCAGCCTAACTCCTTGGCAGGGACATGTCAGGCTTCTGTGCCAGCAAACTTTATCACTGTTGACCAGTTCTCAGCAGCCAGATTTCAGCAGCTTTTGCAAGCAGGGTAGCAGCCTGCGCTTCATTTCAATTAGTCAGCATCACAGTTGCAGAGGACTCCATGTAGAAATGCAGTGCCCTGAACAGAAACCCACCACACCACTCCTTTGCCAGTCCCATCAGTGGCACTGGAAGCACATGCTCCTTCAGGCTTTTGAGGCAACATGACACAGAGTAAGATACAAGAGGAACATTCTGAAGTGGCAGGAAAGTTCACAGAACACACAGGTCCTTCTCTTCTAGAAGCAGAAGCAGTTCCCTACCTAAACTGTTGTCTTTTGCACAGTACTGCAGGCTGCTACACTCCCCTGTCACAGGGGGAGCAGCTTCTGATGTTCTCCATCCACAGATGAGCAAAAAAAAAATCTGAGATGACTTGGTCTTAGTCTGTAAATCCACACAAACAGAGCTAAGGAGTATCACAGAATCACAGAAGTTGGGGAGGGACCTTCAGAAATCACTGAGGCCAATGTCCCTGCCAGAGCAGGATCACACAGGGCAGATCACACAGGAACACATCCAGGTGGGTTTCGAAAGTCTCCAGAGGAGACTCCACAACCTCCCTGGGCAGCCTGCTCTAGGGCTCCAGCAGCTTCACTATAAAGGTCTCCTTGTGTTGAGGTGGAGCCTCCTGAGCTCCAGCTTTTACTCCTTGTTCCTTCTCCTATCACTGGGCACCACCAAAGAGAGCCTGGCATCTTCATCTTGGCACCCACCCCTCAGATATTTATAGACATTGATAAGATTCCCTCTCAGCCTCCTCCAGGGCTCTCAGTCTTTCTTCACAGCAGAGATGTTCAAGTCCCCTCCTCAGAGGTCTTTGATGGACTCTCTCCAGCAGGTCTCTGTCTCTCTTGAACTGGGGAGCCCAGAACTGGACACAGCATTGCAGGTGGGGTCTCAGCAGGGCAGAGCAGAGGGGGCGCAGAACCTCCTTAGCCCTGCTGGCCATACTTTGCTTAATGCACCCCAGGATGCCACTGTCCCTCTTGGCAACGAGGGCACCTTGCTGTCCACTAGGAGAGGAGCCACAGGAAAGGTCCATCCCACTTTCACCCACAGACACCAGCAGAGCAGAGCTGAGCTCATTTTCTCGTGGCTTTATAAGCAGAGCCCAAGAGCATAAACCCAAATTCTCTCTCAAGGTGCTTTTTCTTAAGAGATGTGAGAAACCAGCAGCGCTGTGACAATCAAGCAGCACATGAGTGCACTTCATCCCATGTGATCTGTTTCTAAAAGAGAGGAGGGGAAAAAAACAACCAAACACAAGAGGAATTAAAGTGGCCTCATTGGTCTGGAGCCAACATTCTCACAGCTGAGGAAATGGAAGCAGAAAGACAAGAAGTGCAAGGAAGGCCTAAGAGGTCTAAGAAACAAAGATCTTCCTCTGACAACTGAGCAGCAAATGCTGCTGATTGCCAGCTTTCAATGTGATCACTTCCCTGTATCATTTTAAAAGGCTTGGTGCCCCAAACCCACTGACCCTGTAAGTCCCAAGCATGCTAGCCCAGAACTGCTCACCACTGCCACCCAATAATTCCACACACTCTGCTACCAGCACCAAAAATGCTGTTCCAGTATCACTTGCTAGGTAAAAATTGTGTTTAAAACGTCTGTCAACTCAGGAGAAAGAAAAGGCTTCTGCCTGTTCCATCCCCGCAGGTGGCCTTACCTCCGGCTTGGAATAAAGCAGCGCTGGCCACAGTAGGCTCCAGATCTTTCTGTGCACAGGAATGTGTGCAGGGCACAGCAACCCCTCCTGTGAAGCCTGCAGGAATGACGTCCCCCAGTGGCCAGCAGCCTTTGCCAAGACACAGGGCTCTGCCTTTGCTCCAAGGAGTGCAATATTAGCTTTACAAACACAGCAGGAGGAGCAAGCCTGGTCCTGCTGTGCAGCCATGCCACCTTTCCTCACTGGTTCTGCCTTCTCCCCAGCTTGAATTGGCTTCTACAAACGCTGACTGCAGCTGAAAAAGGAAACCGTGACTGGAGGCATCACTGTTGACAGCAGAACTTCACCAGCAGGATCAGCACAAGCACTTGAAGAATGAAACAACAGAGTTGTTACCAGAGGTGTATTTGGAAGAGGGCAGAACAGTAGGCATGGTCCAGAGGCATCCAGAGGCATCAGTTTAAGGATCATTCCAGCATCTCCTAAAGGCTCTCTTCTCCTTAATGCATGACTCAATGGCTGCCTCCTCAGGCAAGCAGGTTGAGCTGAGTGCAAGTCATAGCAGTCCCAGGTGTGCCCTGGCAGTGCCACTGAAGGACCAGGCTTTTCCAACAGCCCACCCAGGCTCAGGTGTGCTTGTGCTGGGCCTTCCAGGAAGATGCATTCAAGCAGCCTAAGATAAAAATGGCTGTTTTCATTGCAGATGATTGCAGCAGTGGGTAAAAATAATTCAATACCATTCACAGTGCTGTCAAAATATTACAGCTTTTGAAGCAGGCCCCGCAGTTTCCTACATCTCTTGGTTGGTAATAAGCATTTCCAATCAAGCTTAGACATAAGCACGTCACAGGAGACCATAAAAAAAGCATTCCTGAATCCTACTGCCACACCAACCCAGTTAGCAGAGACAAAATAGCACAGAGTGTTCTCAGAGCTACTGAAAACTCAGTCCTATAGATAGCAAAGCATGGAAGGCTGAGTTAATCTCAATTAAAAAGTAAGCAAAAATAGACTTTGTGGGAAAGATCAAAACATTGCCACTTGTTTTTAGAACTGTGACCATTTGGGACTCAGGGATGGGTCTCCTAGCAAAAAGCACAGAAGTCATTTGTCCCTTTGGAAAGAGATGCTGGGTAGAAGGAATGACCTTTGCTGCTGTTGTGAACTGCTGTTGCATAATAACAGCAATAACAACCATAATACTTCTTTCTGTTCTGCTGGTTTCAGAAGCTTCCTGCTCACCCATCAAGTGATTTAACTGAGCTGCCCAACAGTGTCACCCACTGACTCCACTGGAGGCCAGAATTACCTACTGTTACTCCCCACTTATGTTTGATCTCTTCTTTGGCAAATGTAAAATTGAAGATGTACTTTAAAAAGATGTGAATTAAACTACCAGAGCCCCTCCTCAAACTCAGGAGCTCAGGGAAGACAAAGGAGGATGCTGATCCTCTCTCCAATTACTCCAGAGCAAAAAACCTGAAGCACACTTTGAGCAAGCCCTTACCTGCAAACCAAAACACCCAGAACCCTCTATGCCATCATTGCTAGCAGTGCCACACAGAACTCAAGCCACACAATGCATCTGTAGCAGACTGGAACTGAAATGGAATTTAAATCCACTGGAGTGGAAGGGCCACAAGAGTGTGAGGCCAAAAGGGAAGAGAAGAAAAATAGAAGTGGGAGGTGAGAGGGAGGTGGAGGAGAGAAAGCACTCAAGGCCAAGGAGGACAGGGAATAAAAAAGCAGAGTGCTAGGAGGGGTAAGTGGGAGGCCAGACAGATGGAGGAGAGGAGGAAAATAAAAAAGAGAACCTGATGGAGAGATGGAGGCTGAGAGGCAGAGGAAGCAGAGGCATGGGCTGAGCAGGAGACAGCAGAAGACCAAGGGCCAAGAGCAGCATGCAAGGCCAGCTGGACAGGGTGACCCAAGTTGGTGCAGGTGGCTGGCTCAGAGCAGACAGCCAAGGGGGAGTGTGAAAGGCCACAGGAAAATGGGAAAGCAGAGAGGGGGAAGGTAGAACCCCAAAGGAGAGAGCAGGGAGAGGCATCCAAACAGCTGTTCTGGTAGCTGCTTATAAAGGATGTGATCCTGTTTCCTCCTGTGCACCAGGGAGTGCAGGCACCTGACCCTGCAGCTGAGCCTGTAAAGGCTGTAAAACCAGGTCTGAAAAATGATGATAACCAAGAGCTTCCCACCTGTTTGGTTCCCAGAACTTGACTGCAGAAGAGCTGGAGAAGCTTGGGACCTGGCAGGGGAAAGAGGCAGAAAGCTGCAAAATTTCTTTCACTGTTTGCAACAAGCCAGCAGATGATCAAAACACCTTCCACTCATGAACCTGCAGTGCTCAGCTGAGCCCTGCCCTGCTGAAATCTGTGCACACTTACAGGCTCATCCACTGCAGATGTAGAAGCACTGCTGGCACTTCAGAAAGGACAGAAGAGGAAGAATCAAAAGGGACAGAAGTGCCAGCTCTGAGGACAAGCACTAGGAAAAAGCTTCTGGTTTAAGAAGCAGCAAAATGAAAGGCAAGAAGTTAGAGGCATGTAAGTGGGAGAAAAGGAGAAGGGAGGTAGTCCTGAAAGGGCAATAAAGAAAGCAGGGCCTTAGAGCCAACAACGTCACTAAGTCTATCGGAGAAGCTGCAGCACTGAGAAGAGATGTTCCAATACTCCCCCTGGAAGTAGTCCTGGGCTGACAGAGGCAGTGTACTGAGACAGGATTTCTAAGAGGTGAGAACAGAGTTGACAGGTACAAAGGAAAAGCCGAGAGGTGATGGAAAGAGTAAGGAGAATAACAAAGTGTCCCTCTTTGGAAAGAAAGCAGCTTGGGACAAGAAGCAGAGAGGAGAGGCAAGTTGGAGATGGTCAGTAAGATCGAGCAGATAACCAGGCAAGGCTGGAAAGGGGAAAGGGTCTGGAGGTCTCTCTATTCTCATTGTGGTTGCATCAGTCCCTAAATAAAGATGAAAATAAGAGCAAAGAGCACAGCTGACAAAGCCAGAGGCACAGTTAAAGGCAGGAGAACGTCCACACAAAATGCAGGTTCCCTTGTCAAGAAGTGAAAGAGCTAACTGTAGGCACAGTCCAGACCCTGCTGTGCTTAGAAGCATCCAATGTAACCAACTCTTCTCCCCCATTCCTCCTCACTCCACGGCTCTCATCTCGTGGCAATTCAACAGTGACAAGTCCCTGGTTACCTACACTGCACATCCTGCAGCTCACAGTTCTGCAGCAGATGGTAAGGACAAGCATTTATTTGCTAATTGAGTACGGGAAACAAATCAAGAAACTAAACTGTGCAAGCTTTTAAGCCTCTCTTTTTAAGGTGCTGGTGACATTTCCAGTCCTGTGCTTTATGGGATTACTGGTGAGATGGAGGAGGCTTAGCTTGGCTGTTCAACCAAATCCTAGATGCTGTATCTGTAAATATGGTACCTCCTTTAGAGCTGCTGCTTGATGCTTCAGATGCCAGCTTCCACACAGCAGAAAGTAACTTCACCCTCCCCCTCAGCAGTATCATCACCTCCTCCCAAACCAGGGAAGATATGAATATTCTCTAACCTTTTCCTGCAATGACTGTAGGTGGACTTTCAGATGCATCACATCTGAAAGACTCTACTTTCACAGAGCAGGGAATTTTGGCTTCCTAAGCAGGCTCTGGCATTTTTGAGTCACTGCTCTGTTAAAAAAAAAAACACCAAAAATAATAATAAAATAATAATGAAGCAGGAGAAGAAAAGCACAGAGCACACCACCTCCGAAGTGACATGTCAGACAGGGAGCTGGAGGTGCTGCTGGATGGCTTTGCAACCTACAATCCTGCATTTTTTTTCCATGCATTTCTGTGCTGGAACTATTCCAAGCACTTAAAGACCTGGAGTCCACTAGGTGAAATGTGGGCACTCAAATGACTCAAGCTGCCCACCTCTAAAAGCCTTTCAGAAGCACTTAACAGCGATCAAGCAGCAGATTTCGTGGCTACCACAACGATGGTCTTTGTGCTAAGGCTCCGGCAGGGGCTGCAGGGCAGGGTACACCACAGGGTAAACCAGCCCAAACTTTTCTGTAGTTGTTCATAAACTCAGCAGGGCTCAGTTTATAAAAGCAGCACATTTCCCCTGCTGCTAACCCAGATCTGTTTTGCCAGAGCTCCCTTGTGCATGGTCAATTGTTCTTGCTTTCCTTTACAGCAAGAAGCAGTGGCAACATCATAAAGCTGGCATCCAAAGTCAGTATTTTTGTCTACCAAGGAGGCAGAAGCACATCTAAGGACCATCCCTGAAAATGCCTGTGCAGGGGTGGGTTTGAACAAACAAGCCAGGTATGCAGGCTACATAATCAATACCACTGGAAGTGATAGCAGTGCTCCCTTATTTTCCTATCAAAGGAGTGCAAACCAACGTCCAACACACACACAAATGTATAAATTATTCCAGACTGGAGCATTTCTTCACCTTCCAAAGATGGAAACCAACCACCTAGTTCAATACTGTATGTGCACCTTCTGAAATTATTGATGGTCTCATACTCCTGAGAACTATGCCTCTGGGCTGCCACCAATCCCTGCCTATTTGGGGAGAATAATTAAAAGAAACAAGCCTTTGTGTTTATCTTTAACATGACCATGCTGTCATAAAGCTGTGCCAAGAGCTGGCACCAAAGAGTAGGCAAGTTTCAGGTACAGAGCAGCAAGGAGGCATTCAGTCCTAACGCAGCTGGGCCTTCACCTTCAAGGGAAATAAGCTCTGTGTGCAACCTGGAAGAAAACCACTTCTGCAACAGCAAGGGAAGAGCATCCTGTGATTCTGTGACCTGTTCTGCTGCCTGGCACTGGTCATTCCTGCACAGAGTATGTGCCAGCCGGTACAGGGCTGCCACTGCCACCAGGCGTGGGGCATCAAGGCTCTGCTGCTCAGAACCCTCACACCCTCTGGCGCCCGCTCCGGACTGCTCAGCCTCGAAAGACAGCATGGGAAGCCGATAGGCGCAGTGGAGGCTCCATCCGCCTCTGCCTTCCAGCAAGCCCTACCTGACAGGCACACGGGAGCCGGCGGCAACGAGCGCAGGCTCCACAAGGCGGCAGCCACTTAACTCCCCGAGCTGGGAGACCCTTCCCGGCCCGGCACCGAGGGCTGGGAGACGGCCAGACAGCGGCCACCGGCGCGGAACTCCCGCACTGTCCCTGCAGCCACGCACGACACTCCCGCGACCACCGGCCCCGGCCGAGGCTAGCGCCGAGGCAGAGCGGACCCCGGTCGGGAAAACGAGGAGCGCAAACGCACCTGTGTCTCGCTGGCTGAAGTTGCATTCACCGTTGCTGCGCCCGGCGCGGGGGCTGCCCGCTGCGGCGGACACGAACCGGAGCTGCCCGCAAGGCCGCCAGTGGGCGGGGAGCGCATTGATGCCTCGCCCCGCTGCTCCCGGGCTCCGCGTTTCCCCCGGGGCTGCCCCCTGCCGCCCTGCGATCCCCCCGGGGCTGCCCCCTCCTGCCGTCCGGGCTCAGCACTCACCTGAGCGTGGAGCTTTCGCCATTTCGGGGCCGCCCGCTCCCAGCCGAACCTTCGCAGCCGCGTCAGGTGCTGGTCCGCGGGACCCTCCCGGCGCACCGGTCCCCCGCGCTCCACCACCCCATCTGCTCCTGGCGGAAGCCCCACACCGCCCACTCGCCTGCGGCGCGGAAAGAGGCGGCCAGGAGACGCTGCCGCACCGCTCGGTCCCGCCGCGCAGCCCACCCCGCCGCGGCGCAGCCGCCGTCGTTAAAGGCGTAGCGAGCGGCTCCGCGGAAAGCGGGGGCCGGGCTGGGCCGGTGATGGGGGTGCGGCTGTAGCTGCTCGTGGCTGGCGAGGTCCGAGCAGTCCGCCGGTGAGAGGCCCAGGCTGCCCGCAGGGGCTGGAGCCGGCTCGTCCTCCCGTGCCTGCCAAGGAGGGGTTGAGGCTCCCGTGCCGTCGTGGTGCTCCTGGGGGCCATGGGCGTAGGGAGGCCAGAGCAGGAAAAGAGAGGGGGGCTGCTGCCCGCCGCTCCGCGTCTGCGCGCCCCCCGGGCTTAACTCTACACCCCAGCAGCCCAGGGACCGAGTTCCCGCTGGGTGCCAGGAAGCTCACCGGGGACACACGGTTCAGTCGCTGCTGCTGCAGCACTACCCCTGCAAACCGCTCCCGCAAGCGTTCGCTCTGGATTTTAACAGCAGAAATGCTCTGGCTGTTGCCAGTTCCTGTGTCAGTGCAGCGGCCGAAGGGCTGCAGCGCGCTGCCTTCGCAGGCAGCGGCAGGCAAGCAGCTCACAGTGTGCCGAGAGCCGAACCAGGCACCTTGCGGGGCAGGACTTGCTGCCTCCCGCTTCAGGAGCCGCGCTAGCGGCGTTTCTCTCATGCCATCAAGGAAAGAAGTAGAGTAGCCAGTTCCTCCAGCTCCCCCGAGAATTGGGAAATTCACCTCAAGAAGTCTCTTACATGGCAGCTTGTCTTGTGGAAACAAGGGGAGGAGGCAGGCAGAGCCTGCGAGAGCTTGCAAGGCAGAATACCACGAAGTCAAGCCCAGTGGAAAAGAGTCTTGCCCAAGGAACTAGGAAATTAACCAAGTAAACAATGCAAGCAAGTCCTGAAGCAGCTTTCAGGCTCTGTGCCAAATCCAACCGGGTGGGTATACAAAACAACGCACGATTTGCTCCAAGTGTTGCCAAACAGTTCACCCGAGGAGTCACAGCAAATGCCCCCGGGAACACAGCGAGTTAAATGGTTTTGTTTGCGGCTGTAGTGGAATGGCCACAACTCCCAGCAGTTCTCACCCCCAGAGCGCTGCGGGTAAGCTTCCCTCACCTTCCCCCAGCTGTGGGTGGCAGTGCTAGGGGCTGGGAAGTTTGGCTTTGAGCTACGTGGTCTCTGCTCCTTCACTTGAAGTCCCCTTTAAAAGACCTGACCACACCATTGCTTCCCCAAAGACGCTACAGTGTCACTACACCACCAAATAAAGCAATCCTAGGGAAAGGATTCCACCACATGTTCATCCCTCAGGGCTCTTTTGCACCGGGCTAGCTGCAGCGACTGAGAAAAACCAACAAACCAAGGCTGTCCATTGACGTGGCTGCCTGAGCAGTCAGCTGCTGCTGCCTTTGAAGGCTGTTAAGAACCACGATGCCTTCCCCCAGGGAAAGAGATTATTTTACACTGTCCTGAACACTGCAAGCAGACGATTGCCAGTCTTTGGCAATGGAAACCTGCAGATCTGTATGATTTTTTTTTTTTTCTTGCAAAAGTGTCAGAGATTGAACTAAATCCCTAGAGTCACAGAATTGGAAGGGACCTCAGGGATCATCCACTTCTAACCCTCCTGCCATGGGCAGGGACGCCTCACACTACAGCAGGTTGCTCAGAGCTACGTCCAGCCTGGCCTTAACACCATTCATGGATGAGGTTTCCACCACCTCCCTGTGCCACCTCTGCCAGGCTCTCACCACCCTCACGGGGAACAACTTCTTCCTAAAATCTAATCTCAATCTCCCCTCCTCCAGCTTGGATCCATCCCCTCCCAGACCTATCACTCCCTGACACCCTGAAAAGTCCCTCCCCAGCTTTCCTGTAGCCTCTTTCAGATACTGGAAGGCCACAATAAGGTCTACTCAGAGCCTTCTCTGCTCCAGACTGAACGGCCCCAACTCTCTCAGCCTGTCCTCACAGCAGAGGAGCTCCATTCCTCTGCTCATCCTCATGGCCCTTCTCTGGACATGCTCCATAAAGGCTCACAGTTGTTTTTTTCCATGCAGAAGCTCTGCAAGAGTCACAGCCAAATAGACATATCCTAAGGGGGGTTGGACTTGAAGATCTCCAGAGGTCCCTTCCAACCCCTAACACCCTGTGATCCTGTAATAAGCCAGGCAAGGGCCTGAGCTGGGATGCCTTGCAAGATATTTATACACCCAAATAGCTGTTCAGAAAATAATCTAATTCCAAGCACATTTACTCTTCATTCTGGGCACACTCTGACTGATAACCAAAGTTCTTTTCCTTACAGTAGAGGAAACTCTTCTCAAGGCAGGGCCTCTGTCAGAGGACACTCCCCACCGTTAGCAGGCTTTCTGGTGTTGCAAGATGTCTAATTATAGAAATCAAACCTTGTTCAAAACATGGTCTGCATGCTCATTCATGCAGGGAAAGAGCTGCACAACAGGCAGTGCCCTGTGTCAGAGGCAAGGCAGAACCACCTGAGGACGGGAGCTCGGTGAACAACGCTAGCAAGCGACACAATGCCCCCCCGGGGAAACATCTGCCCACATGGTGATGCAAACCTGCTCTAACCGGGCCATTTGGGGAGCTTTTGTTTTGGTGACGATTTGACAGGAGGAGGGGAGCAAGCTGGAACAGGAGGGCAACGCCTGACGTTTCTAGATGTTAGAATACAGGTCTCACTGGTCCACCTTTTCACTCCCAAAAAGCAGGAGAGGACAGTGACAAAAGCCCATGCTGAGAGGAAAAGGAGGAAGAAGCAAGCAAACCTAAAGGTCCAGGTTTTATCTAGGTTGCTTCAGAAACACAGAAGAAATCTAAGTTAATCAGCAATGGAACACGAAAGCTAACAGCTGCCCTGCTCTGCTGCTTTGCTCTTAGTCTTTCTGGTTAGAGATCTCACTCTTTCGATATGGAACAGCTCAGATTTTGTTCTCTCTTGCCCCTTTCTTTTGTCCAGCCTAGCCCCACGATAAAGAACACCACACACTCCCCAAACTCCAGCGTTTCTGATACCTGCTCTGCTTTATGGAGCCCTTTCTGGGGTTTCCATTAAAAAAAAAAGAGGACAATGGTGCTAGAATTGTGGGGCTCAGAGTGTGCTAGATTGGGGTCAGATGGTGCTGGAACTGCGGGGCTCAGAGGGTACTAGAATTGAAGGGGGTCAGAGGGTGCTAGAACTGTGGGGAGTCAGAGGGTGCTAGAATTGGGGGTCAGAGGGTGCTAGAACGGTGGGGCTCAGAGGGTACTAGAATTGAAGGGGGTCAGAGGGTGCTAGAATTGGGGGTCAGAGGGTGCTGGAACTGCGGGGCTCAGAGGGTACTAGAATTGAAGGGGGTCAGAGGGTGCTAGAACTGTGGGGAGTCAGAGGGTGCTAGACCTGTGGGGGGTCAGAGGGTACTAGAATTGGGGGTCAGAGGGTGCTAGAATTGGGGGTCAGAGGGTGCTAGAACGGTGGGGCTCAGAGGGTACTAGAATCTGGGGGTGGTCAGAAGGTGCTAGAAGGGAGGTAGTGGAGTCACTGTCCCTGGAGGTGTTCAAAAAGGGATTGGATGTGGCACTTGAAGCCGTGGTTTAGTAGTCATGAGGTGTTGGATGACAGGTTGGACTTGATGATCTTTGAGCTCTTTTCCAACCTTATTGATTCTATGATGCTGTGAATTGTGGGGGTCAGAGGGTGCTAGAACTGTGGGCTCTCCCCATTTCAGTGGATAAGCACAGGTCACCTCCTTTCCCTGTGACACTGTCTACCAGTTTGCAGCTTCCCCCCGTGAGTGGCCAGGAAGGGAGCCTGTTTTTCCTCTTAAAACATTGTTAGAATGGTTTTGGTGCGTTGCTAGGAAGCCTTCCCAGAGCCTGATTGCTGGTCCATAGCAGAGCAGAATGTTAGGGAAGATCAGCAGGAGCAAAGATGAATGCAAGATGTGTTGATGAGTATCAGCTTGATGCTAAATCCATCCTCCTTTTTTTTTTTTACTGAATGAGGGACTGAGTTATTTGACAAAAATCCAAACCCTGGATAGCTTGAGGAGAACAAAAATGAAATGCTAGAGGAGTAATCAGCCAGCACAGCTCTCTGGGTGCTGTAGACAGTCAGCTATTTTTAGTCCTCTGTTCCCTAACTGAAATGCTGAGGGGAGAGAGGAAGATTTTTTAGGAGCATCTATGGAGCATTCCTGCTCTGCAGTGCAGCAGCTGTTTGCACAGACAAACTCAACCTCAATTCCCACTGCCTTGCTCACACACAGACCGGTCTCAGCTGGGCCAAGCTGTTCATCCTGCTTCCTGGAGCATCCTGCACCTGGGGACTTGTCAAGGAACATTAGTGGACTGCAGGTAATTTTTCCCCCCTTCTCCCTTGCCATAACCCAATCCACCCTACCCTTTGACACAAGGTGGGTGCATCAGGCAGACATTCATGGGTTTCATATCACAGAACCACGGAATGGTAGGGCTTGGAAGGGACCTTCAAAGATCACCCAGTCCAAGCCCCTTGCCAGAGCAGGATCACCTAGGGCAGGGCACACAGGAAACTCTTTCCAGGCTCTAGAAATGGACTGAAATGTGGATTAGAAGACAGTTTATTGAGGCTCAGATTCAGAGACAAAATCACCACCAGCAGAAATCAGTCGGCAGAAATCACAAAGCAGAACACAAAGTCCCTGGGCCCCCAAGGTCCCCTGGGCCCCCAAAATCCAGCGAGGGCTGCTGGAGAGGCAAAGGGAGATGTTTCAGAGCAGCAACAAATGTGTTAGTTGCTGACCTTTCTTGCATGGGCTGCATTCATCTCTGGCCAGCCTTCATCTTAGGCAGCTGATTCTGGTTTGCAGAGATTTCAGGACACTGGAAGAACCACCTTGAGGAGCTGTCTGCATGGAACAGCCCAGCTTGACCTTGAGCATCTCAGCGTGGGTCCATCTGAGCAATGCTATTGATGCTTCTTGAATTCTGGTGGACCTTTTGTTCTGTGCCAGCTCAAAAAGGGACACAAAAATACTCTCTACAGTGAGTTTTGAAGAGGAAGAAGAAAGAAAAAGAGAAGGAGTCAGAAAGAGGTTTATTAATAAGTGACACCAATGGTGCCACCTCCTGCTGATGCAGTGACTGTTGAGCTGGCACCCCTAAGGTGGGCAGAAATACATGCTGGAAGAACAGAAGCAACCACTCTTCTTTTTCTGCCTCTTCTGAAGAAGTTTACTCTGTCTTCCTCCTGCTCACCCAGATCTCTTTTGGCTGACTTTTCCTCAACCTAAATGCTCAGACTGGTTGAAGAAGCAGGAGAGGGAAGCCAGAGGAATGAGGGTTGGGGTAAGGCAGCCACAGGAGCCTTACCTTTAGTTTAATTGGTGCTACTTAGTTTCACACTCAGAACAAGCTTCCTTTCCCAGCTGAAGGAGAACAGAACCACAGAATGTTAGGGGCTAGAAGGAACCTCCAGAGATCATCCAGCCCAACCTTCTGCCAGAGCAGGATCTCCTAGGGCAGGTCACACAGGAGCACATCCAGGCAGGCTCTGAATGTCTCCACAGAGGAAGACTCCACAGACTCTCTGGGCAGCCTGCTCCAGGGCTCTGGCACCCTCACAGTGAAAAAGTTTTCCCTTCTGTTCCTGTGGCACCTCCTCTGCTCCAGCTTGCCCCCAGTGCCCCTTGTCCTGTCCTTGGACATCCCTGGGCAGAGCCTGGCTCCAGCCCTGCACATCGTTTTCCCCAGCAATGAGGGCAGCCCTCAGGCTCCTCTGCTCCAAGCCCCAGCTCCCTCAGCCTGGCCTCACAGGAGATGTTCCACAGCCTGCAGCAGCTCTGTGGCTCTGTGCTGGACTCCAAGAATCTGTGTTAAACAGCTAACTGAGAGTGACTGACAGCTACTCAGACATCATTTGTCCTCTCTCTTTATTCCCATCCTTTCCTCCCCCCAGTCTAACAGTCTGGTGCAGTGTATTCCCCATAGCAAGTCTATCTACATGAGCCTCCAGGGAGCTGGCCTGCTCCAAAACCTGAGCTCAGAGCAGGGCCCAGTCTCACTCCTCCAGTTTGTAGCTTCCCCAGCCCCAGAAGGAAACCCACATATTATTCCAGCAACACCTTCTACAGAGGGAGATGGAAACAGCAAGCACATGGCTCGGAGTGTTCCCAAGCTGCAGCATTTTCACCCTGGTTACCTTCTCAGGCAGGCTAAGACCAGTAACACCAGAGCCACTGCAACTGTGGCCAGTCTCACCCACCTGGATCCTCTGCTCCTGCACACAGCTCTGGACTCTTGCATTATTGTGGCCACTACAAGAGTGTTTGGTTTTGGTTCCTTGAGCCACAGCAGCAGCAGCCTCTCAACATGTCCCTGTGTCAGGGTGACCTCATCCTGTGTGTGTGCCTCTGACACAGCTGGCCTGAAAATACAAATCTCCACTAGAGGAAAATGGGGCAAAAGGAAAGTGCTGTCTACAGGCCTGGTGCTGTGGGACCATATTCTGTGGGCTCTTAAAGCTGGAATTGCCCAGGGAGGCTGAGGATGCCTCTTCCCTGGGGGTGTTCAAGGCCAGGCTGGATGAGGCCCTGAGCAGCAGAGTCTAGTTGAGAGGTGTCCCTGCCCGTGGTGGGGAGGTTGGAGCAGATGATCTCTGAGGTCCCTTCCAACCTGGGCCATTCTAGGATTCTATGAAATCAGTTCTCAAAACAAACCCCAACCCCAAACCCTCTTTTTCCCTGCAAGGAGAGCAATCCATAGAGAAAGAGGATGTGCACCAAGTTAGCCTCCAGGAGCAACCAGAGACAAAGCAAGGCCAAGAGGAGAAAGCAGTTTGGTTATGCTCTCACACTGACATTAATGGCAGCCAAATGAGGTAGAGCATTAGTAGAAGGAAAGCATCTCTCCAAAGCACTGCTAGGGCAAACACTGTTGCCATAAATACCTCACTCCCAGAAGCAGGTCGATTAAATTTCTGCAGTTAAATATTTACAGAGCAGATTGCATGGCTCTGGGAGCTGCAGGAGCTGCCTGTTGAATGCCAATGTGCAGTCCTGTCTTCAGGGTCTCCACCGAGCTCTTCCAGCATCAGCTCTCACCCCCTTGCTCCACTGCTGCCTCCATACATAGCTAGCTATCAGGAAGGAGCACAGCTGCCCCAGGAGGAGGACAAGCTAGGAGCTGAGGGCACCCAAAGCACAGGCTGGCAAGGGACTGCACCAGCAGGACACAGTCCCATGGCACCTGAGCAGCACTGATGGTGACAGTCACAGGTCCCTCTAACAGCCCAGGCATCACCAGACCACACAAGCTGGAGCCAAGGTCAAGAGTCTGGATAAGCAGGAGTTGGGGGCATAACTATCCCTGTGGCACAGCTTTGGCAGGGACTAGACTGCCTACAAGGAGGGCTCTCGGCCAGGGGCAGGGGTCCCAGGCAGGCTCAGTCCGTTGGTGCACCCAGGCTATGGCACTGCTCTTGCACCAAACTGCTGTGCTAGGCTTCCACCAGCCATCAGCCAAGGCAAAGGACTTCCATTCTCCTCCAGCTACATGTGACTCAAGCCACTGGTATCTGCTGGAGGCATCCACACCTCCACACAACCACTGCATTCTCTCTTCCTCTTTTTGCCTTAGGGCTCCCAGAGCTTTGACATTGAAGAATCAAGAAAATAAAGACCTGCAAAGATCTTACAATGAAATCTAAGTCCTGCTCCATGGAAGTGGATCCTCTGCAACATCATGTTTGGGTTTGGATATCCAACCTGCTCCTGAGGACCTTCAGCAATGAGAAGCAGAAGAGACTCAAACCCTCCCCCCTCCCCAATCCAAATTGCCTTTAGCCTTCTTAGCCATAAGGGCACATGGCTGGCTCATGGTCATGCTGCCAGGTACTTCCTTGCATGCTGGGTGCTGACTGTTCCAAATGGATTCAGATGGAAGTGATCTTGAACTGCAACCATGCTCAGTCCTACAAACAAATGGGTTTTATTAAAAAATAGCAGGAAAATACTTTCCCAAGCACATAAACACCTGGAGAGAGGCACCATGGCTGCACTTTGGCCACACCAACCCCAGGCAGTGCTACAGGCTGGGGACAGAGTGGCTGGAGAGCAGCCAGGCAGAGAAGGACCTGGGGGTACTGGTTGACAGCAGCTGAACATGAGCCAGCAGGTGGCCAAGAAGGCCAAGGGCATCCTGGCCTGCAGCAGGAAGAGTGTGGCCAGCAGCAGCAGGGAGGTCATTCTGCCCTGTGCTCAGCACTGATTAGGCCACACCTTGAGTCCTGTGTCCAGTTCCAGGCTCCTCAATTTAAGAAGGACATTGAGACACTTGAAAGTGTCCAGAGAATGAGGCTGGGGAGGGGTCTGGAGCACAGCCCTGTGAGGAGAGGCTGAGGGAGCTGGGGTTGCTTAGCCTGGAGAAGAGGAGGCTCAGGGGAGACCTTCTTGCTCTCTCCAACTCCCTGAAGGGAGGTTGTAGCCAGGTGGGGCTTGGTCTCTTCTCCCAGGCAAGCAGCACCAGAACAAGAGGACACAGTCTCAAGCTGTGCCAGGGGAAGTTTAGGCTGGAGGTGAGGAGAAAGTTCTTCCCAGAAAGAGAGATTGGCCACTGGAATGTGCTGCCCAGGGAGGTGGTGGAGTCACCCTCCCTGGAGGTGTTCAAAAAGGGCTTGGATGTGGCACTTGGAGCCATTTTAGTCAGGAGGTGTTGGGTGATAGGTTGGGCTTGGTGATCTCTGAGGTCTTTTCCAACCTTATTGATTCTATGAGTCTTTTGGATTTAACCTCTGGGACTTCAGTCTTTTGGACATTATGGCTTTATTCTTTAACCTTTTGGACTTAAATCTCTATTAACTTAGGAACAAGGAAATGAGAATGAAACCAAGAAATGACAGAAATCACACATCAGCAGGAACATTGCCATCATTCCATTTGGTGGAAATCCCAAGCCAAAACAAAGCAGTGCAGCAGGCTTCCAGGAAAAACACAAAATGAGGCATGGTCTAAGGAGAGGAAATAAAACTCATTCCAGAAGGTTAAAACATTGGGGAACAGAAATTGGCCAGAAGGAAACAGGCTGCCAGGTTGGGGGCTGGGTTACCTCCAGAGCTGGACTCACATTTCCTTGGAACCATAAATAATTGTTCCTCAATGCTCACCCCAGACATAACCCAAAGCAGCACACTGCTTTCTGGGCAACAAACCTGCTCACTCACCAGTCCAGCAGTGCCACCTGTGCATTTGTTTTGGCATTCTTGATTCCAGCAGGATTCTTAGGAGCAAGGAAGGTGAAGTTGGATCAAGAAATGCTGATAAAATGTGAACATTTTAGACTGGTGGATGGAAACACAAATGAATAAATAAAAAGGAAGCAAATCTCCATGATGTGCTTGTGCTGAGAGGTCTGAGCTGTCTGTGCATGGTGTACAGGGGAGGCTCAGACACCAAGAGAAGAGGAGCTACATGCACAGGCTGATGGCGAGAGTCCAAGCAGGCTCTTGGCCCATGAGTAAAGCCAACACTAAGTGTTTACATCTGCCTAATGCTGTGCCAGGAGGATCCATCCTCAGGACAGCCACACCTCCAGAAGAGCTGCTCCTAGCACATATGCTAAGCACAGTGGTCAGACAACAGCTTTCTTACATGATACTGAAAGCCCTAAACAGCACACCAAAGAGCTTTTAGCTGGACTGTTCCCTCTTGGCTTTAGAAAGATCAATAATGCTTCACTCCTCTGACACCACTCTCAGCTACTGTCAGTGAATTTCACTAAGAAGAATACACTAAAACTCACAGCTCCCTTATGAGGTAGTCAGGGGCAGATTCTCTCCATTTTACAGCAGAAAATTGAGCTGCAGTACAGCTAAGTCCATGCCACTGCTTGAACCCAGTCCTCCTCCCAGTATTTTGCTCTAGGAAGATCACATAAAAAACATCAGTGAAGAGTACAAATGGAGAAGTATTCCTAGCAAAACACAGAAACTTTGCCTGTACCAGCTGACTTCATCCTGCTGGAACAGTGGCTTTAGAAAAAGTCCTGATAAATGCAGTACAAGGTCTGAAGGGCTGAGATGAACCCTGGCTGGTCTTACTTCATCCCTTGGGCAGAATCTCACAGACTTTCACAAAAAGCATGAAAAATGAGATCATCTGGTAAGGCTCTTACACTGAGTTCTGCCAGGAAGGAGCAGAGCTGCCCCAGGAGGAGGCCAAGCCAGGAGCACTGGATCACAGGGCAGACCTGAAAGCATTCACTGCGCTGGCTGCAAAAACTCTGACGTGAACACAGCTTCTGCATAGTCCTCACAAACATCCTGCAGCTCTGCTGCCACATCACAGAGGGCTTCTTCTGTCAGCTCATCTGCAAGACTAAGGGGAAGGGGGGAGAAAGAAAGGAGAAGGGTTCAGCAAGTCAGATTTCAAACCCCTGTCACTCGACCAGCTGATAGCACTGCTCTGACTTGAACAGGCAACACGGATGGGTTTTCATTCTTTCTACTGGTTAGCCTAAGACAAGATCCAAATACCACAGAACTCTAGAGGGGCCCAGGTTGGAAGGGACCTCAGAGATCATCTGCTCCAACCTCCCCACCATGGCCTGGGAAGCCTCTCAACTAGACTCAGCTGCTCAAGGTCTCATCCAGCCTGGCCTTGAACACCCCCAGGGAGGAGATATCCAAAACCTCTGTGGGCAGCCTGTTCTAGAGTCTCACCACCCTCATACTGAAGAGCTTCTTCCGCAGATCCAGTCCAAATATTCTCTCCTTCAGCTTCAAACCATTCCTTGTCCTGTCCCTAGACACCCTTATGAAAAGTCCCTCTGCAGCCTTCCTGTAGGATCACTTCAGGTTGGAGGAGACCTTGAGCAGCTGAGTCTAGCTGAGAGGCATCCTGCCTGTGGCAGGGAGGTTGGAGTAGATGACCTCTGAGGTCCCTTCCAACCTTAGTGATACTGTGGTTCTATTTGGAATTTAAATGTCCCCCTCCCCACTCCTTTCCTGGATAAGGACAGAAAAACCTGTTCATCAGCTGATACCCCCCCCAAAGACAGTGCAGCTACCTCTCAGCAATCTGCCACGGATCAAAACTGCCAACTGCCTCGTGGCAAATAACTTTCAAGTGCTGCTTGTATCTGCTGTTGTACTCAGAGATGCTCCTGAGCGTGGCCTTGGGCACAGAGAGAGCCACACAGCACTCCTCCCATGGGGAATTCCTGGTCCAAGGCTGCAGGATGTCATTTCCAGTCTGCAGCTTCTCCTCTGCTTCTTTGTTTTCATCAATAACACTGGAAACACAAAACAAGCATTAAGCCACAACTAGAGTTTGCCAAGTGTCTTTGTGAAGGATCAGAAAACCTCTTCCAACAGTAACCATCATCATCTGAAATGGAAACAGGCAGCTCCCAGGCACCTCAGTTTAAGGTGGGGCTGAACATTCCACTTACTTGCTATCAAAAGGCTGCCCAAAGAAAATGTCCCTTTCTGGCTCTGTGTGCCCATGTACTTTGGTCAGCTGAATTGGATGAGGAGATGTAGGTCTCTGAGCTATTGATGCCATCTGTTGTTCTAGAAGGAAGGAAATGACATTTACAATTGTTACTTGGGAAGAGAAAACCCCAAATTCCCTTGCAGGTAGGTCTTCAGAGAGGCTTTTGCTTCTTCTCAGAGGAAGCTTTTCTGGTAAGTAAGGTCTTGAAGGTGAGGAGCCCCTGGAATGTAAATGCAACCTAGGATTTGCAAGAGGTCAGTGTGCTAAAGGCTGAGCAGTTCAGAAAGTCTGCCTTTAGTATAAATAGTTTGGTGTCTCAGTGGACACTTCCAGAGGTGAGACAGAAAATACCACCCTGAAGCCAGTGGAGTCTGTTCAGCTTGGCACTGAATCCAAGACATGGCAAAAATAAGCCAACAATGCCATCTCCTCTGCACAAAAAGTCAGTGCACTGGGGTAGAAAAATGAATGCTAAGGAAAGACAAAGCCCTAGAAAAGGGACAGCATTCAAACCAACATTTGGTGGTTGGAAGCATGTGCTAAAGATTCCCATCCCTCAGCTAAGCTGCACCAGGAGTGCTTCCCACCCAAATAGAGCTCCAATAAAGGCAAGTAGAAAATGGCAGCCACAAAGATGATCCAAGGGCTGGAGCACCTCTGCCATGAGGACAGGCTGAGGGAGCTGGGGGTGTTCAGCCTGGAAGAGAGGAGGCTCCAGGGGGACCTTAGAGCTGCCTTCCAATACCTGAAGGGATCCTACAGGAAGGCTGCAGAGGGAATTTTCATGAGGGTGTCCAGAGGCAGGACAAGGGGGAATGGTTTGAAGCTGAGGGAGGGCAGGGTTAGACTGGAGCTGAGGGAGAAGTTCTTCAGTAGGAGGGTGGTGAGCCTCTGGAATAGGCAGCCCAGAGAGGTTGTGGATATCTCCTCCCTGGGGGTGTTCAAGGCCAGGCTGGATGTGACCTTGAGCAGCCGAGTCTAGCTGAGAGGTGCCCCTGCCCATGGTGGGGAGGCTGGAGCAGATGATCTCTGAGGTCTCTCAGAGCTCTCAAGTTCCAACCTGAGCCATTCTGTGATCCTCCCCAGAGAGATCCTTCCCCTTTCCAAACACTGATTTTTAGAAGCTTGTTTTAGGAACAGTAAAAGGAGCTCCTACAGAAAGAAAAATATGGATCTGGATGGTGCTACTTGATTAAACATAATTCAGTGGTTTGTTTTTCAAACCATGTGAATTTAAAGACACACCTGAGAGGACACAGAAAGTACATCCCACAGAGCCTGACCTGTTTGCTCCTCCTGGGCCCAGGCTGCGGGATCGCTGTACACGATCTGGGTGAACCTGCGGCGCACGGCCTCCTGGTACCTCTGGGGTGGAACAGACAAAAGCAGTCAGCCAGCACACACAGGTCTGCTGGGCCAGCCAGACTTTGCTCCATTCAGAGTGCAGATACTGAGAGAAATCACAGTTTTTGGGGACTACAAGCAAGTGGTGCTAACAAGAGAGGAAGTAAGTCTTACTTCAATTTCTTCCATTCTTTGCAACATTGCTTCCAGACTGTGAGCGTCAGCCAAAGGCACAGCTTTGGTCTGGAGTCTCTCACACTGCTCTGTACCCCACAGGTCCTGAGCAGCATCTCCCAAAAGATCATCCAATAGCTTTTCACTCAGATTATCTGCATTTGCTGTGACCTGCTAGTTAAAAAAAGAAACAACAACAACAACAACAATCAAACCCAAACAGCCCCACAGCCAGTGCAAGACAGAAACCCTGGAATGGCTCAGGTTGGAAGGGACCTCAGAGATCATCTCCTCCAACCTCCCCACATGGGCAGGGACACCTCTCAACTAGACTCAGCTGCTCAAGGCCTCATCCAGCCTGGCCTTGAACACCCCAAGGAGGAGGTATCCACAGCCTCCCTGGGCAGCCTATTCCAGAGGCTCACCACCCTCCTACTGAAGAACTTCTTCCTCAGCTCCAGTCTGACCCTGCTCTGCCTCAGCTTCAAACCATTCCCTCTTGTCCTGTCTCTGGACACCCTCAGGAAAAGTCCATCTGCAGCCTTCCTGTAGGATCCCTTTGGGTACTACAAGGCAGCTCTAAGGTCCCCCCCAGAGTCTTCCTTTTCCAGGCTGAACACCCCCAGCTCCCTCAGCCTATCCTCATAGCAGAGGTGCTCCAGGCCTTGGATCATCTTTGCAACCTCCTCAGGACTTGCTCCAACAGCTCTGTGTCCTTGCACAAGTAAGAGCTGCATTAAGCTGAGAAAAAACTGTGTGTTGCCCCTTGATTAAGATTTCACAGCTCTAAAGGCATCCCCCAAAGAGTGGCATGAGCTTGATCGTACTACCTGTGTCCTGTCTGCTAGAGGCTCTAAGTTCTCCTGTGCTGCCATCCCAACTTTGTCTGCACACTGGGCTGGGGAAGCACTTTGTGACCTACAGGGGGAAAACAAGAACAAGTGACAAATGCACTCTGAAACGTGATATAACAACAGAAACTTAAAATCCCAGACACAGTCATTGTACTTTTTGGGGACTGGTGGGAGTGAGGAGAAGACCATATCAGATTTGAAGATCTTCAAGCTAAGTCATTATCTTAATTTCTCTGCTTTCTCTCCTGCTAAGGTCAGTGAACAGCTTCATTCTTCCTGAAGTTTCTGCTTCAAGCCATGGTAGTCACCAGAAATAAAACAGTAGCACAGAGGGTTGCAGATTGCACACTGACAACTGGAGAATGACATCATGTGATCCTGAGTGCTAGTTCAGGAGGCTTGCAAAATGCCTTGGAGGCAAAATTTCTGGTGACTCAAACTCTATGAGCCAGGGAAGGCTGTTCAGAAGCAGGGATCTTCAGCTATGTTTCTGCTACACAGTGCTGAGAGGAGCTCCTCATCTTACCATGCACACTGCCTAGCACAGATCCAGCAGCGGGATCAGTGGTCAGGTCTCACACTTCGCCTGCCACCACCAGCAGCCCCAAAGCAAACTCAACCTGGGGAGCCCTGCTCTACAAGATGCTGAACACAGCTCAAACCAAACCTGCACTCTGTTCATGGGCAGGACAAGGACGTTGTGTCCTTCTGGAACAGGAAGACAATCTTCATCTCCTTAATGCAGCGCTGTGCATCCCCACTCCGCGTGCTGTGTCAGTGCCCTGCCCAGCACAGCTTGGCCTGCATCTCCCAGACAGCGCTGGGATCTCAGCCAGCAAAATGCACAAAGCAGCAGCTCCTCCCAGGCCGGATGGGTGAGGAGGGGGAAAAGCAGACACCTCCCAGGCAGTAAGCTGTGCTGTGCCAGCCCACTTCCCACGGGAGACAGCAGCGTGCCCGGAGGGGGCGGGTGGTGAACGTACCGCTGGGGTGCCGCGGGTGGGGGCGCAGGGCGCGGGGGCACGCAGGGCGCTCCGCTCCCCTTAGCGGGCCGCTGGCTCTCCTTCAGCTGGAAGGCTATGGTGGGCTCCTGGAACCGGGCACGCTTCCCCCAGCCTGCCCCGGCCTCCTCTGCAGAGACTTCAGCAGCCCCTTGAAATTCACAGAGTGAAAACAGACTCCAGGTGTTGAACTCGTAAAGCGTTTGCATTCTGCTACAGCACTCCCCCTGAAGCCCTGCCTGCTGGCTCTGCTGCACAGATGACACGTGGGGAGGCTTTACAACTGATCTGAAGGGAGGCAGAACTGTGCTTGAACAGAACCTGTGCTGAAGCCTGCAACTACTATTTTTGCAAAGTTTCCAGTTTTTCAGCGTTGCTCTTCATGGGGAGAAGGGGCAGAACCCCCTCTCTTGCCCTGCTGCCCACACTCCTCTGGATGCAGCCCAGCACACAGCTGCCTGCTGGGCTGCAGGAGGGCACTGCTGGCTCCCAGGGAGCTCCTCATTCACCAACATCCCCAAGTCTCTTTCTTCAGGGCTGCTCTCAACACACTCTGCACCCAGCCTGGATTTGTGCCTGGGACTGGCCCGACCCAGATGCAGGCCCTTGCACTGGGACTTGTTGAACCTCATGCAGTTGACACTGTCTCACTTCTCAAGCTTGTCAAGATCCTTCTGGATGCCATCCCTGCCCTTCAGCAAGTCCCTAGGATCCTACTGGATGCCATCCCTGCCCTGCAGCAAGTCCCTAGGATCCTACTGGATGCCATCCCTGCCCTTCAGCAAAGTCCCCTGCTCTACACAGCTTGGTGCCATCAGCAAACTCACTGAGGGTGCCCTCAGTGCCACTGCCCATGTGGCTGACAAAGATGATAACAAATCCCAGAGGCCAAGTAAGAGCAAGCATCAATCCTTTTGCCACTTCCATACCTGTGATTTGCTAGCTAAGCACATCCCTTTCTTCTTCAAAGGGACACCTTCAAGGCTAGGATCCTTTTTTCCAGCTCCAGCTCTCACCAAGGCATCTTTGCTTCCTTGTAAAGTGGAGCTGGGGGGTCCTTTGCTCTCTGGAGTCAGGGGGTCCTTTCCTTCTGGGGATTTACTGTGCAATGGATGAGCATTCTGAACTGCTGGAAGATTGGCAACATGTCAGTGCTGATCTATATCAAAAAGAACAAACAAACCTTTAAGTTGAAAGGATTTAATAACACAAAATACAAACCAGCCAAGAGGCTCCTGGCAGCTGCAGGTTTTCTAGGTTCTTGTCTGTGCTGCCCCTTTAAGAGAAGTTTCTGTTCTCTTTTTGGAGATGGAAGCTGCTTTCTGGCTGGAAATGCCTCAGTGTTACTTGGAGATCTGCCCTGAGATGCTGCAACACATTTCTTCACCTTTTTGGGTGTTTGTTTCTTTTCCAGCAGTGACTCCAGATCCTGCACCACATATTTAGAACTTTAATCACTCTCTCAGTAAAACTGAGGTAATAATGAGAAGCAAATCCAAGAGATTCTAGGGAGCTGGAACTTTTTTTTTTTTTTTGGCTTGGTTTTGGATTGACAGCTTGTTCATGCAAAAGCTTCAGCCTATTATCAACTTAACTCTGACAGAAAAGGCTTGCATTTAAGTTCTGACAACTGACTCCAGCACATTATCTGCTTACAGCCATTCAAAAAGAAATGGACACAAAGGCTGTGGACAAAAAAAGTAGAGCAGAAGGCTACCATAAGACAGGACACTTCTTCCCATGTGAAGTCCAAGCTTGAACAAATCATAGAATGGTTTGGGTTGGAAGGGACCTCCAAAGGTCACCCAGTCCAACCCCCCTGCAGTCAGCAGGGCCATCCCCAACTAGCTCATCATTAATTAGGAGCATTACAAACACATTTATGCATTAGAAAATACGGCCTCTAAAAAAGCCCCAACCCAGCAGCAAGCAAGTCTGCCATCTCCTGAACACAGGGTAGGTTGCAGTCTCACATTTCACTCCATCTTTTCTCCCTTAGCTAAAGCAAAATGGGTTTTTTTCTTACCTCAACTTGCAGCAAGATATCTGTGATGACATCAGAAATGGAGGAGTCCCCTTCCAGTTTGGCAGAACAGAGAGACAGCTGTCGAATGAGACTGCCCAGCTCCCTGTAGGGGGCAGGAACCTGCTGCTCTGCTTGATCTGCAAAATGATTGGCAAATGTGTGCAAGGCTCTCACGGCTCCCCTGTGTGCTGCTGCCAACCTGGACGCTGCTTGAGACTGGGGAGGTGACAAAGAAATGCTTTAACTGCTGTAGTGTCTAAGGATCTTGGTACCATTCAAACACCTCCTGCCAAACTTGTATGCTGAAACACTCAGGCTTGGGATTATCCTGACATGAGGCCATTTGTGAGACAAAACAAGTGATCTGCTAAAGGTACTACACAAGAGTACCCAAACCAAGTATCCTGCCAGCTTCAGATCACAGAGCCTGGGTTTAACACATTCTGATGTCTTTCCTACCTATGCCAACAGAGTACCTGCAGGCATGGGCTTGGGCCTAATGTGCAACAACTGCCAAACACAGAACAGTCTCCATCCATCACAAGTGACAGAAAAGCACGAGAGAAGGAGGGGACAATACTGGCCAAACAGGAGGCATGACCTCTGTGCTGCCTTTCTGAAAGATGCTGAGCAGGGAAGAAAGAAAGGAGGCTGATAAAACTAAGTGACATCAACAGGAAGTTAGAAACCTTCTACTCCAGAGCAGAAGAGTGTTATTCACAAAAGGAAGTGGGATGAAGAAGGAATTAGAAGGCAGATAACAGCAGAAAACCAACAGCCTTCCTCTTGGCCTCACTGTAGACAGATGAGAACCGAGGAGATGGAAGCAGCAATGGCAGTATGAGAGCAAAGGAGACACAGCCCTGTGAGGAGACAAAAGGTGCAAGATCCAAAGGAAACCTCCCTTCTGAAGAGGGCTAAAGTGTACCCTAGATAACCAAACTCAGTTAGAAAACCTCTCAATTAGTTACAGCCTGAAGGAGAATTACATCTTACCTTTTTAGTGTGTTTGATTTTATGAGCACTCAGTTTCTCTAAATCATCCTGAATTTCTTTCACCTGTTTATCAAGAAAGGAGGAGGAGAGAGGAAGGTGAGTCAGACTCAGCTCCATGTCTATAAATGAACAACTAACCCTCACTGCAACATCTGAGTGACAGCCCAAATTTCCCAACTGCGACGCTTACCTCTTTGTCACGAGAGGATTAATCACACCATTCAGCTCTAAACTAGAATGCCATGGAAGTTAGAGGCAGCCTGATGGTATTCCTCTGGTTTCAGTTCACTTCTCCCAGGCCCAGCCACCCTAGATCCCAGGCTCAAATGCCAGCTCCTACCTGCTGCTGGAGCACATACAGCATCCGTGCCGACCGCGCTGCTTGTTTCTGCCTTCTAGCACAGACTCGCTGCTCTTCGTCGGGATCTAAAATCTCTCTCTCTCTGCCTGAGAAGCGAGAAATGTCAAGTTTTACACCTCCATTCACCATGTGAAAATCCCAGTTAAGCCATAACAGCAAACAATTTAGCCACAGGCCTCTTTCAAGCAGAGCCAGCACACAACATATTTTGCCAGGCTCCCCTGAGCAGCGATGTCAGGGAGTGATTTTATCTCCACGTCCCTCTGCTTTTGGGAAGCTGACTGAACGTTCCTGTACTCATTAGTTACACCTTCCCAAACCACAGGACACCCCTCAGCTTTAGAGCAGCCAGGCAGCAGGCACTGGGGATGGCTGGGCTGGAGGCAGCCTTTGCATGACTTGGTTTGGATTTCTCTCTTCTTCCTCTCTCCTCCCCTTAGAAAACTATCTTTATCTCAACCCCTACATTTCCTTGCTTTTAATCTTTCTGTTCTCTCCCCTGTCCCACTGAAGTGCAAATGAGCACAAGTGGCACTCTGCTGCCAACAAGGGTTGGCCCACACCAGGGTGTCAGAAAGCACATTAATCATGCTACTGCACAGCCATACACGGAGTCAGGCTTGGGGAGTTCAATGCTCCCAGCTGTTGCCCCCTTCCCATCACCGGTGGGAATGTGGTTCATGACACTGTTTCTTGCAGTCTCAGTCTCTAGCCAACAGGCCTACAGATAGCAATATTCTCTCACCCATATTATTAAACAACCTACCACTAGTTTAGCATCATTGCAGGCTGGATTGGAACTCACCAGCAACACTCAGAGTGGTTTAAACTGGTCAACACTTCTAGCTTTTAGCTACTTTTCAAAGAAGTAGGTGGCTCTCAGCTAAAAAGGGATTCTAATCCAAGCAAAAAAACCCCAAACCCAAGGAGTAACAACGATTTAACAAACTACTGTGCATTTAGAGAAGATAATTATTGTTCAGCCTTACACCTTTTTTAGTCAGTTCTTCAATTTTCTGGACATAGCTCCTCAATTCCTTATGCAGCTGTCGGACTTCCTGCAGATTTTTGTCTTCTTGCCTGTTTTCATTTGGCTTAGGGTCCTGCTTTATGTCATGGGTGGGTAAAGAGTCCAAACCAGCTGGGATTAGCTTTCCTCCTTTGGGTGCATAGATGTAAACCTTAGCACCAGAGCTGGTAGTCTCCACTTTGGAAGGCTGACTGAGTTTCTGCTGGTGTTTCAGCCAAGTGTGAGACTTCAGAACACTTTTATTTTCTGGGCATTCAACTACTTCAGTCTTCTGCTGTTGTAACTTCTGGGCCGACAATGGTTTACTGCCTGCATCTCCAAACACTTGCTGTTTCACTTGCTCTTTGAGGCGTCTTCGTTTTATGTCCCTTTTGGCTAGCTGAACAGCCAATTTTAGTCTCTCTTCAGATACCACTGAAAACACGCTAGAGCTTCTCAGGCTGGGCTCTTTACTCCCAGCCAGACTTCTCTGATCATTGGAACCTTTCAGTTTTTCTATTATGACTGGAGGGGGTTTGAGAATCGGAGAGCCAAGTTCTCTGGAGCTGCAGGAACGTTTCTGTTGAACTGCAGCTGTTGCAAAGAGGGGAAGAAAGACAAAAAGCCGATGTTGCACAAAAGCCTTCACACAGGTGAGGCACCTCATGACAACAAGGAAAATGGATCTTCATTTTCATATTAGAACACATTCTGCCATGGTGGTACTTCTGCAATGCATGCAGGGAATGCATGCACTCAGACAAATGCCAGTATCTAAAAGTGTTTACAATTAAGCATTTAAATCACCTTGGAAAGAGTTCCTGAAAGGGTTACCAGGCAGTGGAAGAGTTTGCCTAGGGTAGTGGTGGAGCCTCCATCCCTGGAGGTACTTAAGAGTGGTGTAGAAACAGCGCTTAGGAATATGGTTTGGTCAAGGATTCATCAGTGTGAGGTTAATGATTGGACTCAATGTTCTTAAAGGTCTTTTCCAATCTAGGCAGTTCTGGGATTCTGTAAATAACATCTGCAGTGTAGAGTGGGCACCTTAAGGAGGGTACCTGCATTGACAAACCTACCCTCAGCCCGTGGCTTTTCACACTTCCACCCTTCCAATTCTCCTACCCATCCCACTAGGGGAGAGTGAGCAGATGGCTGTGTGCTCAGCTGCCTACTGGGATTAAACCACAACAGCCAGGTAAATATTTGCTGAGATAGTTTCTGATCTATAGCATTACTAAAAGACAGTGTCAGGATCATGCCTGACAGCACCATGGAAGTAAGTATGAAAATTTGACAGTAGTGGATTATCTCAGGAAGGGAAGTTGGGGGGTGTCATAATCACCTTTTAGGAATGATGACAAACAAAACCCAATTTGTGACCACTGCAGAAGTCAAGCAATACCTGTGTGTGTAAAACCTTTGCTTCATTCCTGTACTGCTGGGTAGTGGATGCAAATGTACCATCAGGCACAGCTGGCTTGCTTGGTCCCATCCCATTGGCTTGATGCTGCCAATGCAGTTATTTGTCCTTTGCTTACAACTATGAAGACAAGAAGAAGCATCTATTATTTCTGCCTCTCAAAACCAACCCCAGCTCTGGTGTCAGTAACAGACAGAGACCAAACCCGGGGAGGCACAAGGAGGCAGAAAGCACAGCCCGTGCACTTGTCCAGGCGGCACACGAAACGGAGAGCCCAATCCCTCGGCTATGGGGAGAAGTCACAGTTTACATCCTGCTGTTACACCCCCTCACGGGAAGCTGGGGAGCACCGCGCCAGGCCGTCAGGCTCTCGCCGTGAGCACCGAGCACACTGCCCAGGGGAACTGAGCACCGTAAGGGTGAGAAAACCGGCGAGAGAGCCTCAGTCCGGCCGTGCCTGCCCGTGGGTTTTGGTCACGACCGAGGGAGACTCTGCCGCGGTGCGGCCTCCCTCCAGCCGCCCGCAGCCACAGCTCCACGGCCGCCAGCCCAGCCTCTCCCCGCGGCCCAACCCTGCCGGCGGCAGCCCCCGCGGCCTGCCGGCTCCTCGCCTCGCCCGCACGGCAACCCTCACGGCAGCCCGGGAGGGCGAGCCCGGCACCCAGGAGCCAAGGTGCCCGCTGCTGCCAGGGAAAGGCGAGCGGGCAGCCCGAGCCCGCGCTCAGACCTACCGAGACGCTGCTGTAGGCCGCCCCTGGCAACCGCCGCCGCAGAGGCCGCCGGGAAGCGAGCGGACCGGCGTGGGGCTACGGCGCCCGACGCGGAACTACGGTGTCCGGCGTGGGACTGCGGCGCCGGGGCGGAGCGGACCCTTCCCGCCGTCGCCATGGGCTGGGAGGAGAAGCAGGTCCGCGGGTACTCCGAGTTCGTGCAGACGGCGCAGAGCTTCCACGGCCGGCCCATCTTCGCGCTCTTCTGCGGCGACAAGGATGCCGAGGGCAAGAGCTGGTGCCCGGACTGCGTGACGGGTGAGGCTCCGTTCCCCGCTGCGGGAGGTCGGGGGCGCAGGGGTCGGCGCGGCTGGGCAGCGTCCGACTGGCTCGGCCGTCGCAGGGACCCCCGTATCGCGGAACGTCCTGCCCCGGGGTGTCCGGCGCCGTGCTGACTGCCGTGCCCGCGGGTAGCGCCCGCTCTCGCCGTGTGCCAGGGGAAGCCGCATCCCGCTGTCCCCTCTAGGCTCTGTTAACGGGGATGGTGACCGGGCTGGGCACGGTTCAGGTGCCGAGCTCTGGCTGCAGTTACCGCGCTGGCAGTGCGGGAGCCAGCTGTGGCGGCTGCCTCGCTAACAAGCTCTCTGCGCTGCGCTCCCTCCGTTAGCCGCATTCCGCGGAACGGCATGCAGTGTAACGTGTTGTTCAGCTAAGGCCGGTGCAAAGCCCCAGGGAACAATGAAATGCAAATCCTAAGATTGTAAACTGTGAACTGCTCTATGCCAAGAGGCAGAAGACGAAGGCAGCTCCTTAGAAAACATTGCACTGAACTTTCTGGATGATGTGCCAGCAACTGCTTGCTGCTGTGCTGAGAGGCTTTCGTACAGACAGGGGACAGTGATTGTTCTCCCTTCTTAAAGCAGCAAGTAGCCTTTACTCAGAGCTGAGTCCCTTCCGTATTGAGCATGTTATAAACGCTGCACAGCTTGTGGATAGTTAGATGAAACAAAAGCAGACCAAACATTAACCAGCAGCCTTGCTGGTCAAAGTAGAGCCATGTGATTCTGTAGCAGCACTGCAAAAGTATTAACTACTGATATATTTTTTTCAATTACTCCAGCTGAACCAGTTGTGAGGAATGAACTTCATAACATGCCTGATGGGTCTGTGTTTATCTACTGCCTAGTAGGAGACAGAGCCTAGTAAGTAACTCTTGTCCTGTCATCCACTGATACATAACTTTGCTATTCATGGAGCAGAGGTTAACTGAGCTGTTGGAACTGCCTGATCTGTCCTTTCCTGTAAGGAATGAAACATGTTTTTGGGATTTGAGGTCTTCACCATCCCAAATGTGAACTATCTGCATGCTTGTTCTGACATGTGGGTTGGGATTCAAGGGCCTTTGACTCATCTCTGAAGGAATTTCAGCAAGTGAACTTCAACCTGAATCTTTACAAGCTGTGCTTAACCCCTTCTTCCTGAACAGCTGGAAGGATCCTAACAATGAATTCAGGAAGAATCTGAAACTAACTGGAGTGCCTACACTACTTAAATATGGAACAGTAAGTGATTTTTTGGTGTATTCTGGAACTGCAGACATTCAGATGGGAAGCTGGCAGCAGCTTGTGGCTGTAAATTAATTAGTGATGCATTATTTTTGTGTTTTGAAAGAGCAGACAACCAGGAACAGCTCTTCTGCTCCCACTCAGGCACTCTGCCTGGCTCAGTTCCTCCAGAAGTAACCCCTCTGCTGTCTAGTCTTGTCTATTAGAAGCACATACTAAAGAAAAGAAGCACTTAACGGTTGAGGGGTAGAGAAGATTCATAGCAACATATTGTTAGCTTTGCAACTTGCAGCTCCTCCAATCTTACAAAACCCAAAGACAGAATATTCCAGGAGTGAAGCAAGTTCCCTGCTGCCTCCTGATTCAGGCAGGCTGCAGCTCAAGTCTTAACATGTGCACATGATTTAAGTCAGCAGTTGCTTCAGGAGATGACTCTTGCAAAGCCACAAAACCCCCAGGCAATCTCCTCTTACTCTTACACTGCCAGCTCCACCCCACCACCCTTCCCCCTTTGTTGGGAGCATGGCTGATGTTAGTTTGTACAAATGGCTGTAGTCTGGAGAAGGCTTCTGAACTGCCCCTAAACATCTTTTTCTTTGCAGCCTCAGAAGCTGGTTGAAGAAGAATGTTTTAAAGCAGAGCTTGTGCGGATGCTGTTTACCGAAGACTAAAGGAATCAATCATTGACAGAGAGCTTCATCTCAACCCCCTACAGTGTCCTTTCAAGGAATCCTCCATTTCCCCCCACCCCCCCCTCTTTACACTCCCCTGGTTAATTATTTTGCCTAGATTGAGGTAAATGCCATTGCATTCCAGATGCAAACCTTCCACAAAGTCTCGCAGCAACACAAATAATAAATGGACCTTTCATTTTCAAATAAACTTCAGTTTGAACAGAGTCTTCTTTCAAAGGAGCTCAGCTCCTCTTAGGAATGGGGAGCAGCCTACAATTACTGAAAGGATTTTAGTGTTAAATTAATGCTGAAGGAAACAAGAAATTCTCCACATTTTCCCTAAATCTGAATTCAGAGCTTCTGAAGCTGTTTAGGTAGATTTTTTTTCAGCGCCAATGTTTGTGAAACTCCCACCTTGAATACTGCATCCAGTTCTGGTGTCCACAGCGTAAGGAGAACACAGAGCTGGTGTGGCCCTCCTCTGGACTGGCTCCAAATATGATCCAAGGGATGGAGCACCTCTGCTATGAGGTCAGGCTGAAGGAGCTGGGGATATGTGGCAGCCCAGAAAAGAAGACTCTGGGGGGGACCTTAGAGCTGCTTTCCAATACCTGAAGGGATCCTACAGGAAAGCTGCAGAAGGACCTTTCGTGAGGGCGTCTAGAGACAGGACAAGGGGGAATGGTTTGAAGCTAAGGCAGAGCAGGGTTAGACTGGAGCTGAGGAAGAAGTTCTTCAGTAGGAGGGTGGTGAGACTCTGGAATAGGCTGCCCAGGGAGGCTGTTGCTGCCTCCTCCCTGGGGGTGTTCAAGGCCAGGCTGGATGAGGCTTTGAGCAGCCGAGTCTAGTTGAGAGGTGTCCCTGCCCATGCTGGGCAGGTTGGAGTAGATGATCTCCGAGGTCCCTTCCAACCTGAAACATTCTATGTTTAATGGTTTATCTGTTCACAGAGTGTGATAAGCTGTAGGCTGACAACCTTGGGGTCACTGATGAGATGTTAGCACTTCCTGTGCTGACAAGGACATGAAACCTAACACAGTTACAAATATGAAATACCAAAGTTAAATCCCTGACAGCTGCCAGGATCTGAGTTCTTACACTAGGAACTAGACAGGAATACATGGAAAAGCTTCTGCAACACTCCACATAACCCTTTCTTCATAACCTATATTGTTATTTCCAGTAACTGGAGAGAAGCCTAAGAGCAGCCAAGATGTCACTGGCAGGAAACCAAGATTAAAGTTAAACTGACTTTAGTTGAACAGATGCAGCTAGAGCCTATTTCCATCTGTGGAGTATCTGCCAAGTTTATTACTCCTTGTCTCACCTGCAGACCTTGTCACGCTTTGGATTCCTGTCTGTAGAACAGATTGTAAGGAGAACTCTGTGAGCCCACCAGCAACAGCAATCACCAGGTACACAGAAGTGAGAAGTGACAACTCTGCTGGGTTTCAATGCAGGAAATCCACTGTTTGAGTTTTGTACATCAGCACTTCAACTCTGCTCAGCCTGCGGCTGTAGAAAGCAGGGGGTGAGGAAGTTCTTAGCCACACTTTGAGGCACTTCATTCTCCAAGGAAAAAGCCTCCTGAGAACAGAGCAAGTTACTTTTTGGTACTTCAGTGTCAGTAAGTAACACAACTCTGCTTTGTTTTCCCGAAACAAGAGCAATCACTAAGTACAGTAAGTCATGCTCAGTGCTACAAAATAAATGGCAGGAGTAGGTGTTCACCAGCCTTGTATCTTCATAAAACCTGATGAAAGGAAAAAAACCAACCCCAAGCCAAACCAACCCAGCGACTTGATAAGACAAAACTTAACTGCATGGACACCCCGGACCAAACCTACAAAAGAGTTCATTCTGGTCTCGTAAATACTTCAGCTGACACAAACTGCACCTTAGCATCACAGCTGCACCTTGTCACCACCCTTCCAAGCAGCTTTCATTTTACAGAGGTGTTGTTCTGCTGCTGCTGCTCTGCAAGGGCTTGCTGGAGGCGCATTCTCTTCCGTGAGTAGTGCTGCCAGTGAAGGATCTGCTGCTCGTCAATGAACTTAGCACACTGAGCATTTACCAGCTCCTTGCGGAAGTGCTCGTACTGGAGCAGCTCCAACATGTGCAGGCACTGAGGGTACCTGCAGGAGAAACACACACACACCTCACCACAAGGCTTTGCAAGGCACAGGGACAAGTGGAGCCTGCAATAATTCTGCATGGTTTAGTAGTCGTGAGGTCTTGGGTGACAGGTTGGACTTGATGATCTTTGAGGTCTTTTCCAACCTTACTGATTCTATGATTATTTTAGCTTCCCACCTACGTGCTTTGCTCAAGAATCAAAACACTGAGAACTCTGCATATTCCACACTGTAACTTCAGTGTTAGGCTGGAGTGAGTCCAGAGGTGGGGGTGGCACAAAAAACGATCGATCAAGGGCCTGGGTAGCTCTGCTACAAGGACAGGCTGAGGGAGGTGGGGTTGTTCAGCCTGGAGAAGGCTCCAGACAAACCTAATAGCAGCCTTCCAGTACCCAAAGGTGGCTACAAGAAGGCTGCAGAGCAACTGTTTGCAAAGGCCTGCAGGGACAGGACAAGGGGCAATGGTTTGAAATAAGAGAAGAGCAGATTAAGGAATAAGTTCTGCACCATGAGGTTAGTGGAACACTGGGACAGGTTGCCCAGGGAGGTAGTTGAGGCCCCATCCCTGGAAATATTCAAGGTGAGGCTCAACAGGGCTCTGAGCAACCTGATCTAGTGGAGGATGTCCCTGCTGACTGCAGAGGGGTTGGACTGGCTGAGCTTTGGAGGGCTGTTCTTTGGAGAGCTATTCTGCAGTAAGGAAAGAAACAGAAAAAGTAAACATCAAATCACCTATAAATAGAAATTGAAATTACTTCAACACTTACTTCAGATATTTTGCATACTCAGGTTCTTTCCAGTAAAGCAAATACTTCAGGTAATTTACAAAAGCTTTGTCTTTGAAGTAGCCTCTTTGTGCAAGAACTGAAATAAAATGGCAAACAAGGAACTGTCAGTTAGAGATGCACAAAGAAAACCTGCCCTACCTGCAGCACACCCACCCCAAAAGCTATACAGAGTGGCACTTCAGCCAAAACTTCTGCTTTGCATGCAAATGCTGATAGGTTAAAGGGGAAAATACACTTCTGTGTCAACACACCGCCCACAGTGAATTATTTTCATCTCAAAGACACTGTGGATGTTTCCTCCAACAGCACACAGAGAGCAGCTTTTGGCAACAGGAGATTCTGACCAGCATCAAACTGGGCAGGGAATTGAAGCAGAGCACCTGAAATGATGATTAGTGTTGGTAAAATACCATCAGCTTGAAATTGTTTTTGAACTACAGGCTTGAATTTATTGATTTTTCCTCTCCCCTTGATAGCTTTTCCCCACCCCATTTCAACCAATAAAGCATTTCGCATTAAAATCTCCCCGTTTCACATCCAAATTCGTTCACACATCTTTGCTCTGCAAAAGCCTCTTTCCCTCGTCTCGGTTGAGCTATTTGACGCTACCACGAACAACAAACACCACTCGACGACAGTTAGCCCTCGGGACCCCGAAACGCGCTTTCCAAGTCCTTACAGTTGAGGTAATTTGGATTTGCCAGGCACTGGACGAACTCTAACTCCAGCTGGAAGCGGAGCCGGTTCCCGGTATCATCTGACAGACGAAAAACAAACAGTGAGAATCGCCCCCCCACACACACAACGGACCTGAACGCACTCTCCTGAGCCACGCAAACAGAGCGGGGCCCGCCGGGCCGCGGCCAGCCCTCACCTGTCTCCATGGCGGCTGCCCGCGCTCCGCCGCCCGCCCGGGCACAAGATGGCGCCGAGGGCAGCGGCTGCCGGCGGACGGAAGCCGAGAGGAGCGCAGCGCTGAGGCACGCTGGGAGACGCCGGCCGCTGCCCGGCAACGCGCGCAGCCACGGAGCCTCGCTAGGCGCTGCCGCCCCCTAATGGGCGTGCGGCTGGGGGAGGCGGGGCGGAGCCAGGCGGGGAGGCGGAGCCAGGCGGGGAGGCGGAGCCAGGCGGGGAGGCGGAGCCAGGCGGGGAGGCGGAGCCCGCCCCGTAGAGGCTGGTGTGGCGCTGGCGGCTCGCGCGGAGCAGCGGCGGATGCTCTGGTAGCAAAGAGCGGGGAGAGCAGGAGCCGGGCGCTGGCTTCTCCGCAGTATTCCCAGGGTAAAGAGAGCTCCCCATGAGAGCTCCTTGGTGTGGTGACAGCAGAGCTCACTCCGCCTGCGTGGTTTGACACCGACACAGAGCCATAGAAACGCAGGATCACAGAGTGTTAGAGGTTGGAAGGGATCTCCAGGGACCACCGAGTCCAGCCCCACCGTGCCAAAAGCAGGATCCCCCAAGGCAGTCGGCACAGGAATGCATCCAAGCGGGTTTTGGAAGTCTCCAGGGAAGGAGACTCCACAATAGCCCTCGGGGAAAGGCTGAGCAGAAAGTATCTGTAGCTGGAAAGAATACTCCGAGATTGCATTGGACAAAGATTCAAGCCTGGACTTTGGTTTGTTTTCACAGCGACTTTACAATAAGTCAAGTAGATTTCAGTCAACCACTGCGCCTAGTTCTTCATTCACTAAAAAAATCCAACAGTGTCAGCGTGAAACCGGTTAATAAACAGATGCAGGCTTGCATCAGCACCCTGGAGAGGAGCCCAGATCCCCAGGCTGTGAATTTACTCCAGCAGCTGCAGTCCTGCCCGGTGTTACAGATTAAATTCTTTAGATCTTCGTTTACACAAAGGTCCTGATGGATCAGCACTGCCAGGCCAGCTTAGGTTCACTGCTACAACCGTTACTAACCACCTGTGCCACATACACTGGGTACAGACTGAGCTGAAACCTGAGTCCTTCCTTCCTTCCTTCCTTCCTTCCTTCCTTCCTTCCTTCCTTCCTTCCTTCCTTCCTTCCTTCCTTCCTTCCTTCCTTCCTTCCTTCCTTCCTTCCTTCCTTCCTTCCTTCCTTCCTTCCTTCCTTCCTTCCTTCCTTCCTTCCTTCCTTCCTTCCTTCCTTCCTTCCTTCCTTCCTTCCTTCCTTCCTTCCTTCCTTCCTTCCTTCCTTCCTCCCTTCCTCCCTTCCTCCCTTCCTCCCTTCCTCCCTTCCTCCCTTCCTCCCTTCCTCCCTTCCTCCCTTCCTCCCTTCCTCCCTTCCTCCCTTCCTCCCTTCCTCTCTTCCTCCCTTCCTTCCTTCCTCTCTTCCTCCCTTCCTTCCTTCCTCCCTCCCTCCCTCCCTTCCCTCCCTTCTCTCCCTTCTTTTCCCTCCCTCCCTCCCTTCCTCCCTTCCCTCCCTTCCCTCCCTTCTTTTCCCTCCTTTCTTTCTTCTCCTTCCTTTCCCTCTTTCCTACTTTCAGCACCTGAGTTATCAATTTTCTATACTATCTATGCCTATGCAGCATATTCCCACCCCCACCCAGGAACTAAGTTACAAAAAAGCCCATCTAAAAATGATTGATGCATAGTTTGCCTTAATAAACCGGGGTTGCTTATTTTATGCAAGGTTTTAGTGGTTGTGGGATGCTACCATTACTATATCAAAACACAACAAGTCACTCCCCAGTAAACACAGACTTTGGGCTAAAAGCAGAGATCAAACAGAACCCACGTGTCTGCATTGCTATTCCGGAATGTGCTTTCTCTCCCAAGACCAGCTTCAGAGGAGAGACTCCTAAAAAAAGGGTTGGTCCCAGGAATAAATTGCTATGTAGGTTTGCCAGAGCTAGGTCAAACATCTCAATTTTTGGCCATCAAAACTTGGAAGAAAATTGAAAGTTGGGATGATTGTATAATAACTAAGAGCATTCTCTAGGAAAAGCTGGGAATTCTCCCTGCTTTTAAATAGCTCTTGAGTGAAACTTGCAGGGTCGGACTCGTAGCACATAGGACTTGCATTGAGATGGATAATGACATCCTAATGACATCCATTTTTTCCCCCCCCCCCATAGAATGCAAGGCAGAGTTCTGCAGACTGGAGAGTTATGGTTAAAGAGCAGAGAGCAGAGTATGCATTATGTTATATTTATAACAAGCCAGGACAAAGTCTGCAATTTTTTTACTCCAATGTTATAATTGCAACTCAATAGAAACAAGAACATAGCTATCAGAGACTGAAACAATTGTTAGAATGTATTTAATTAAAGGCCCAGCTGTTTGCTGGGTTCTATTTTTTGAGGCTGAGAATCTGGCAGGTAATGTGCATTTCAAAAGCCAGCTCATGACAGTCGTGGGGCAACAATTCTCTCTCCCCATCCCATGGAAATTTGGTGACAGGGTGTGAAAAAATGAAGGCTTACTGCAGGACCTGGGATGTGTACTTGTGCAGCTGTGGTGCTCAGCTTAGCTTCAGACAACCACTAGAAAGCAAATAGGCTTTAAAAAAATTAAGGCCAAGTGTCAGAAGGTGGTTTAGGTGTTTCTTTGGTGAGTTGGCTAAAAATACAGCACTCTTCTATTCTTAGCCCCCTGCAAGGCAGAGGAATTCTAGGTGAGCCGTTTGCCAGGAGCAATATGCTCTGAACCCAGCGAAAGGGGTCTACGAGGAGCATCTTCACCGAGACGCTGCTTTCCATTTGAAACCCTTTCTAAGGCGCTCTGAGGTCAGAATCCTGCAGCAAGCCAGGATGCATGGGGCCTGATCTGAAGGAGCGCTTACCCTGCTGAATCTCAAACAGTCCAGGAACGAACTCATTGCCCAGTATTGAAGGAATGTCAAACTTTGTGTTGATTTTGCCTCAACTTTTGTTATTCAAAGAGGAGCTGAAGTGCCCTGTGTTCTGCTCCCACTCTTTTCTTTTCTTTCAGATGAAAATTCCATCTTCCCCAACTGAAGAACTGGTTTTAGTGCACCAAAAAGATCCTGATCCTGATTATTTATTATTATGTCTTTTTTACTGTATAGGCAAGACAAAACACAGAAGTCAAATAGGTGACTTGCTCCAGAAATAATCCTTCTTTAATTGAAAGATTTTTGCTAACTGTGGTGGAAAATTTGATCTTCAACTGGCTTGTTAAAATATTTGCTGAGACCCAACCCATGTTATTGTTCACAAAGAATAGTTCACAGATGAAGCTACAACAAACTAGTTTTAGGATCTGGAACATTCAGTCCTTTCAAGAAATGGTTTGTCCTCAAAAATAATGTTTTATGGGCACTGTAATGAGGCTTCACATTCTGACCTGGAACAGCTTAAGAAAGCTCACTGGAAAGCTGTGTGCCAAACAGGGCCAGTGAGTGACTGCATGTGGGTAAATAAAGCACTGAAGTAAACATGGGAAGGATAGCACCCTTTTTATCTTACAGAAGAAGCAGTCTCTTTCTGGTGACCTGAATCTACAGTCCACATTTACACCATAATGAATGGGCAGCTATTGACTTAGTGCTCCAGAAAATCCTAAATGGGGAGGGAAAAAACAGAAGAGAGCTTCAGTATAGTCAGCCCTATTTTTAAAGAGCCACCCAACATCTTATTAAGCAGCTCCTGATCAACTCAGAGCAGCATGGTGTGCCTGGCTTTTGCTTTGTGCCTCTGAACGCTGAGGGCTCCGCTCACCTCTGCTCCCACACAGCACAGAGAAACCCTGCAGGGTTCCTGTCTGGGACAAGCAGGTTCTCCTTCAGCCTGGAAAGCTTGCAGGCATTCACCAGCCCTGCAGAAGCACAGGATAAGGAAGTCTACTTATCCACACAGGCTAAATAAGTTTATTATCTGCAACACTGGAATGCCAAAGCATGGATTAAATGAAAAAGCATTTGAGAGACATCTACCGCACACACAAAAAAGGAAACTGTCTGTTGATAAATATGGTTTATTTTTTTCAGGCTTAAGTACAACAAATGCAGAGGAATTTAACAAGGGGAAAAGCAGAGAACAATGGACTTAATAGACAAGAGGCCACACTCTGTCAGCATGGACTAATTATTGCCTTGCACTGCAGATTGCTGCACAAATTCACAAGCCAAGCCCTCAAAATTACAAGTCTGCATTTGAAACTAAGCAATTCAGGCTGCAACAGGCAGTTACTATTACTTATCATTTGGGGTTTGAGGCTTTAGAGTTGATGTTCAAGGACTTCCCTCCCATGCTGCCACAGCTTTGGGCTTACTTATTGCTTCCAAGAAAAGTCAGGCTTCCTACACGGCTCAGAGGTTGAACTTCAGGAATCAGAGCAAGTTTCCTACAGCTGATTGAAGTCCCAGACTTGAGCAACTCATCTCAGCTTTGTCTTCATGCGTGAGTTAGCAGGGTGTGATGCTAACTAGTTTTACAGGTTGATAAGGATGGAATACAGCAACTCAGACTGAAACAGACAGGTTAAGCAGCTTGCTTAAAAGCTAAAGGAGGTCCAAAAAGCCTCAATAAAGCAGTTTCTGGCTTCTTGCTTTAAGCTCACACTGCCTGTCTTTAAGAGAGGAGGTATAGCATCTACCCCTAGTAACTCCAACTGGACAGCAACAGTTACACAGGAAATGTTAGATTCAAACTCTGAGCACAGAATGAATCTTGGTAATGAATAAACCAGCAAAGTTCCCCCCACCCTCCTCTGCAGTACCAATTGCTGATCATTTCCCCCCTTTTCTGTCATGGTTATTTAAATGCCTATGGTCTGACACTACTACAAGGGAAGAAGAGCTTCTGTGTCAAGGGTTCACTGCAGGATTTTGGCCAGGACTGATGCAGTGATCCATTTTGTTTTCTGGGCTGATTTTCACCACCTGTCCAACTGCAACACATTGTCAGCAAATGTTTTGAGTTTTTTTGGCCAGGTTGTTGTGCTTTCCACTGGCAACACATCTGAGCTGAGAAACAAAGTCGAACTGAACCAAGGGCTGAGTTCAAGTGAGATCAGAACTCAGCTGCTATTGGGGTTGTTTAGCCTGGAGAAGAGAAGGACCAGGGGTGACCTCATTGCCCTCTACAACTACCTGAAGGGTGGTTGTGGACAGGAGGGGGTTGGTCTCTTCTCCCAGGCAACCAGTACCAGAACAAGGGGACACAGTCTCAAGCTGTGCCAGGGGAGGTTTAGACTCGAGGTGAGGAGGAAGTTCTTCACTGAGCGAGTCATTCGTCATTGGAATGGGCTGCCCGGGGAGGTGGTGGAGTCGCCGTCCCTGGAGGTGTTCAAGAGGAGACTGGACATGGCACTTGGTGCCATGGTCTAGTTGTGAGGTCTGTTGGGACGGGTTGGACTTGATGATCCTTGGGGTCTCTTCCAACCTTGGTTATACTGTGATACTGTGATACTGTGAACCGCCTGCTGCTCAGAGCTCAGTGGATGACACCAGGCAGAGAGGTGCACAATGTGCACCTGCTTCAGAATGAGGGCTTAGAGCTTTGCAGTAGGCCAAAAGAGAACATTTTCAAACTTAAGAGAAAAGGGAATGAGTTCTGCATCCACCTTAAGCTTAAATCTATTTCTATCTCGGTGTTTGGTTTCGGGTTTTTTTTCCAGTTTAGCTACTTCTGGGTCGTACAGAGACTGCTGAAAGGTTTTTCTTCTGTATTGCACAGATCTAGATGCCCAGCACACAGGCAACGAATACCTTTGTGCTCCCTTTGTATGTTTTCCTATAGCTGGGTCCTTCACGGACTCACTCACAGACAGGTCACCGTTCCCAGGCAGCCAGCACTCCGCAGGGCTGTCTGCACGCAGCTCCAGGAACCGGCAGGGCAAACTCCGTGGAGCAGCAGCCCAGCACCCTGCACTTTTGAGACGTTCGGCACTTGCAGAAACAGTAACAGCAGCTTAGTATTCTGAGAGAAGGAAGGAGAAGCCAAGGACATTCTACAGAGTGAACAGGAAGCAGGGAAGCATTAATTTAGCTCCTCACGGGCAGGGCTGCCTGTGCTCTGCCAGCTGGAAGCCGACCTGCCCATTCAGTGCTGGGCTGGCTGCCTGCACAGCACAGAGCAGGAGCTGTGCTCCATGTGCCTGAGCAACCTGCCCTGACTAAGCTGGAGATCCTCTGCCGGCTCTGGTGGGGCATCTTCCCAGGTTGGGGGTTAAGGGATTCCTCTATGCCACTACTTTGGGACCATCGCAACTTTTGCAGCTAACCCAAAAGCCCTTTGAGAAGAAGGAAAATAAATGCCATGCAAGACCAGTGTCTGCCACACTTGCCCTGCAGGGCTGGGAGGGGCTAGAAGCAAGCTCCAGTCCTGGCACTGCCCATGGTAAATCACCCAGGGCACTGGAACAGGACGACATGCATGCTTGGTGCTGAAGAAAAGCCTGGTGGGGATTGTTACACTGGAGAGTTGGTACAAGATTAGCTCTGAAAACCCAGTTGTGCTTCTTAGATTCTCCTCGTCTTTTACCCTGAAAGGAGCAGGGCAGCTTGAAGCGTGTGCAGTGATTTGGTCCCACCTAAGCATTTCCAAAGGTGGAAACCTGAGTTAGGAAGAGGGAGGAACCGTTGATATATTTAGGTCTGGAGGTACTTAAAGCAGTATCCAAGCTCTCTACGGTACCCTCCTGGAGCAATACCAAGCTAGAGTGGAAGGTAATGTGGCACAAATGATCCACTGTGTTGCACAGGAAACAATCCACAAGAGAGGAGACAGGTCTAGTCAATCTTTTATTTGCCAGGCTCTAATTCTGCAAGTCACCCACTTAAATTAAATACAAATCAGTCATCAAAGTGTCTCAGAAAGAAACATTTGCTCTTAACAGGAGAGAGGGGGCACATCAAACAAACCCTTCAGCCCACCTGTAAGTTCCCCCTGTCAATCATCAGTCTGTGACCACTGAGGAAAACAACTTTTGTTCTGTACAGCAACAGAGGGAAGCTCTTCCCTAGTGCAGATGAGGGCACTTCCTCCCCTTCGAGAGTTTCAGAACGTTCCTCCTGCAGATGGGAGAGGAAGTGTCTGCTCAGCTCTGAGGTGAAACAGGTTTTAGAGGAGTTCTGCTCTGCATGGAGCGAGGCAAGCTGAGTGCTGCCCACCCATGCCAGCTCCACTGTGTGCTGCGGCAGTGAAGAGCAAGCACCATGAAGTACCTGGCAGTGGTGAAATGGCCTCACACTGTGAAGTCCACCAGAAGGCAGGAAGAGTCCCTTTCCCAAGTGCATTTAGACCCCTACAGATGCAAATCAACATGAAGTGGTGACTTTCAAGGCACAGAAGGTGTTGAACTGTTCCTGGTGTCCATTTCAAACAAAGACTGTGATAAGCTTCAGGTGGTGAAAAAATGTCTGCGGCCAAGCCACTTCTTGGCACTTTCCTGTAGATAGACTCTGCAAGTGGGACAGTGTTTATCCACATGCTCCACCACCCCCTGGAAGAGGTATGAGGCTGCACCACAATGCAGCCAGCTGGGTAGACAAAGTGCCAGTGGTGGCACCCTGGAAGAACAATCAGTGGAGACTTTATGGTGCCCAGCACCTTGAAAGAGCACAGAACATAAAGGCATGAAAATCAAATAAATCTTGATGTAGTTTCCTGCTCAGAAAAGCACCTGGTGGATAAACAACTTTCCTCATTCCTAAAGACAAAAAATGGAGCAGTGTTCCAGTTCTATCAAGAACAATCCTGTTCAGAACAGGACTGCTCAACATCCTACACACACATCTTCTGCCCAGAATTCTCTGATTCTACAACTGCTGCTACCTTGCACCCTTACCATGAGGTGGGGAATCACCCTGGGTGCAGAATTTGACCCTTACATCCTCACAACACCCTTGTGAGGTAGACAGGCATCATGGCATCTTCCTCAGGGGAAACTGAGGCATAAAGAAGTGACCAGCCTTGTGTCAGGCTGCACAGCAGGGCTGGGAGCAGAACTTGGCTTGTGGCCGCAGGTCTCTCCACCTCCCACCCAAATTCATCTCCAGGGCTGAAGGAAAAGCATCCACACACCACTGACCAACACACCCAGTCCAGCCCCAGTCCTTCTGTAGGCTGCTTCTGCTTTGGAAATGACACAAACAGGTTCCACAGAACACTCTTCCCACAGGATCTGCATTCCAAAGTGCACCAGACAGCTCCCACTGCTGTCAGCCAGCACAAGCCCCAGTATCTGGGCCCCCAGATTTTCAGAAGTCCTTCAGTTAGAGCCTTTCTCATGCTCTGTTTCCACTCCAGAATCTCAGAGCTGTTTAAAGAGGCACGTCTGGGGCTAAGCCAGGAAATTTCACAATGGGTGTGAAGTCCTACAGGTCACCAGCCACTTCCAGGCTGGCACTAACAAAACACTGGTTGGCACGTGAGGCCACATCCAGTGGCTGAGAGAGGGAAAAGCTTCTGGCCCTGCCAGTGCCACAGTGCAAGAAAGACAAAGGCAGCCTTTACTCAGCACTGCCTGAGACATCAGGAGTCATGGAACTATGCTACCTCAGCCCTCAGTAAGGGTGTCTGGATGCAGTGAGACTGGGGAGTGAAAACAAAGCAATGGGAAATGTGTTGGATGTTGACTTGGAAGGATTACACCACATGGTTGAGGCCTGACTAAAACATAACGTGACACAACAATGTGACACAGCACAGCACAACAACACAGCAGAATACAACACACCAAGGAACACAGCAGAGCACACCAAGGAACACAGCAGAGCACACCAAGGAACACAGCAGAGCACAACAGGGAACACAGCAGAGCACAACAGGGAACACAGCAGAGCACACCAAGGAACACAGCAGAGCACAACAGGGAACACAGCAGAGCACAACAGGGAACACAGCAGAGCACAACAAAACACAGCAGGGCACACCAAGGAACACAGCAGGGCACAAGAGGGAACACAGCAGGGCACAACAGGGAACACAGCAGAGCACAACAGGGAACACAGCAGAGCACAACAAAACACAGCAGGGCACACCAAGGAACACAGCAGGGCACAACAGGGAACACAGCAGAGCACACCAAGGAACACAGCAGAGCACAACAGGGAACACAGCAGAGCACAACAGGGAACACAGCAGAGCACACCAAGGAACACAGCAGAGCACAACAGGGAACACAGCAGAGCACAACAGGGAACACAGCAGAGCACAACAGGGAACACAGCAGAGCACAACAAGGAACACAGCAGAACACACCAAGGAACACAGCAGAGCACAACAAAACACAGCAGAGCACAACAAGGAACACAGCAGAGCACAACAGGGAACACAGCAGGCACAACAAAACACAGCAGAGCACAACAGGGAACACAGCAGAGCACACCAAGGAACACAGCAGGGCACAACAAGGAACACTGCAGAGCACAACAGGGAACACAGCAGGGCACAACAGGGAACACAGCAGAGCACACCAAGGAACACAGCAGAGCACAACAGGGAACACAGCAGAGCACAACAGGGAACACAGCAGAGCACAACAGGGAACACAGCAGAGCACAACAAGGAACACAGCAGAACACACCAAGGAACACAGCAGAGCACAAGAAAACACAGCAGAGCACAACAAGGAACACAGCAGAGCACAACAGGGAACACAGCAGGCACAACAAAACACAGCAGAGCACACCAAGGAACACAGCAGGGCACAACAGGGAACACTGCAGAGCACAACAGGGAACACAGCAGAGCACACCAAGGAACACAGCAGAGCACACCAAGGAACACAGCAGGGCACACCAAGGAACACAGCAGGGCACAACAAAACACAGCAGGGCACAACAAAACACAGCAGAGCACACCAAGGAACACAGCAGAGCACAACAGGGAACACAGCAGAGCACAACAGGGAACACAGCAGAGCACACCAAGGAACACAGCAGAGCACACCAAGGAACACAGCAGAGCACAACAGGGAACACAGCAGAGCACAACAGGGAACACAGCAGAGCACAACAGGGAACACAGCAGAGCACAGCAGGGAACACAGCAGAGCACACCAAGGAACACAGCAGAGCACACCAGGGAACACAGCAGAGCACAACAAAACACAGCAGAGCACACCAAGGAACACAGCAGAGCACACCAAGGAACACAGCAGAGCACACCAAGGAACACAGCAGAGCACAACAGGGAACACAGCAGAGCACAACAAAACACAGCAGAGCACACCAAGGAACACAGCAGAGCACAACAGGGAACACAGCAGAGCACAACAAAACACAGCAGGGCACACCAAGGAACACAGCAGAGCACAACAGGGAACACAGCAGAGCACACCAAGGAACACAGCAGAGCACAACAAAACACAGCAGAGCATACCAAGGAACACAGCAGAGCACAACAGGGAACACAGCAGAGCACAACAAAACACAGCAGGGCACAACAAGGAGCACAGCAGGGCACAACAAAACACAGCAGGGCACAACAGGGAACACAGCAGGGCACAACAGGGAACACAGCAGAGCACAACAGGGAACACAGCAGAGCACACCAAGGAACACAGCAGAGCACAACAAAACACAGCAGAGCACACCAAGGAACACAGCAGAGCACAACAAAACACAGCAGGGCACACCAAGGAACACAGCAGGGCACAACAAGGAGCACAGCAGAGCAAAACACAGCAAAACCCAAGACACAACAAAACACAACACAGCACAACAAAACACAACACAGCCTGCCCCTTCTTTCACTAGACAAGTGGCAACAGGGATTCCCCTGAGCAGAGGACAGAAGTAGCACTTAATGACTTTCAGCCCCTGCTGGAGGGCAGTGTCCAGGGGTACTGGTTCCCAGCAGACCCCAGTGACAGGGCAGTTGCAACCATTCCATACAGCAGCCTGCCCTCTCTTTATTGAACGTTTGGTAAGCTCTCAACCTCGACCTCGATTGCAGGTACAGCAGATCACTTGGTCACACTCATGATCCAGACACATGATCCTTAGGGTTGTGTAATTAAACAGCACTTCTGGCTCCAGCATGGCTGGGATGAATTGGAGCTGGTTCTTGCCTGACCTGAGGTGTGGCTCCCAGAAGGTAGCAACCACCTGACACCAGATCTGAAGCGGTGGTGAGACTTTAGATAGAGCTTTGGGCAATAAGGAGTAGTAGTAAGGGTCCTTTCCTTCTTTCACACATGAAATCTTCACTGCTCACTGGTTAGTTGTGCTGTTTGCCCAGGCTGGGAACGTGTCCAGCTCAAACATAGGTCTTCCCCATGTGTTGATGGCCAGTGTGACACAGAAGACTCCAATGATGTTCATCACTATTCCAGATCTAACCTGTGAGGACGAAAGTCCAAACCAACAACAATAACCAAAGAGCAGCACAGCCAATTTGTGCATACCCAAGAGAGGGCCGTGGCCAAATAGCTGCCAGAAAGAGCCACGGTGCCCTCTGCCCTGTGCTCTCACTCAGGCAGCACACAGCAGGGCCCTGCTGTGCACTGGACACTGCTATTTAACCAGCCCAGGAGCTTTAAGCCATGTACAAGTAGCTCTTATTAGTTAAAGCACAGGTTCTGCCCCTTGAAGCCTCTAGTTAGGAAGCCAATAATGTCTGGGTGCTGGGCACTGTGTGGTCTGGCAGGCAAACAGAGGACCAGAGCCTAGGGCAACTGATTGTTGCCTTCTGCCTTCAGCTCCAGCGGAAACAAGGCTTCAGCTGCACTTGCCAAAGCCCCAGAAGACTGCAAAGCACTGAATTTTAACCCTTCAGTGTTTACCAGACTTATGAGCTGTCTTAAAAGACTTTAAAGACTTGTCAGTTTATAACTTCAGCTGCATAAAGGCCATGGAGAGCTCCAGCAATCATCCTCTTACCATATCCAGGACACGAATGTGGCCGTAGGAGAACACGATGGCGTTTGGTGGTGTGGCAACGGGCAGCATGAAGGCAAAGGAGGCACTGAGAGTCCCAGGCAGCATCACATACAAAGGATGGATCTTGACAGATGCAGCCTGCAATCACAGTATCACTCTGGAGGGGTTCCACAGGCAAAGCACCAAGAACATTTTCCCCAGAGCACTCAGGCACTGGCTCTCTTCCCCTCCTGGTCCTTCACAAGCAGCCACACGTGCTTCCAGATAGCTTTGCCCTCCTTTCCTGCCCCACCACACTTAAAAATGATGTTGGGTTCCCTCTCACTGTTTGTTTTGCTCTATGGTATAATTTGGAGTTCTGGTCAAATTTATTCCTTGACCTTGAGACCACTTTTTTTTTTTCTCAGGGTAACATAAGGACAGCATGATAATTACCAGGGCCTCACACAAACTCTGTGGGACTCAGAACTTAAGTGCCAATTGAAGTCACTAATAGCTCAGCACCTTGATTGGGATAATTGGATGGAAACAGCCCTAGAATCAAGCAGTTTCCATACTAATAACAAAAATAGCTTATTTTTCCTACCCCCCATCATGCTACAATCTCCACTCTGCTCAGAACCACCAGCAGGACTTGCCAGGTTTTCTTCCCTATGCTTTAAAATTGTTCTGGCCTCCTGTGGAAAAATGACAGACTCCTAACAATGAAGCTTGCCACTCTCTCTGTTCTAAGCTTAAATCCATGAAGATCCAAGAAACCATCCAAAGGCATCAATGGCAAGTGCTGGATTTTGGGATGCTTTTGGGGGTTTGTGTGTGTTTTTCCAGCCCTGAGGTGATGGCTTCAGTATAAAATGACCAGAAGTAGCTGATCTCTATGAAAAAAAGAAGCTCTGCCTTCACTTTCTCCAGGGCTGAGGGACACCTCACAGGTCTGCACTCAGTGAAGGTCCCTGTGGAGAGGCATCCTGGATCAGCTTCTTCTCCTGGGAAGCTGGTGCTCAGGCTTCAGACACATAGGCAGGGCATAGTGGGGAAGGCTGCATTCCCACTCTCTGTTTACATGGGATGCTAAGCTGGTGTCAGGGGACACCAGCCAAACCCAGGACCCGTTATGGCTCTGCCAGATGGACTGTTTCTGAGCTGGCTTTCCGATTAGCATTGGAGCAACAATCGAGACAATAACATCAAGACATTGCTTTGCCACTAGAGACTGCCAGGCTAACTCTGACCCCACAGCTGAGAGGAGAAGGGGGTGGAAGCAGCCTTACCATGGATGAAAAGACAGGGAGGAAGAGGGTGGCTGTGGCGACGTTGCTGGTGCACTCGGTGAAGACAGCTATGATCAGGGAGAGCACTGTTGCAATGGCCCACGGTGGGATAGACCCCAGAGGAGTCATCTGATGACCCAGCCAAGCTGAGAGCCCGGAGTTCTGACAAGAAAACAGCAACTGCTTTTCAGGGAGGCTTAGAACCCCGAGCTCACGAGCAGGGCACTCCTGTCACCTGTAACATTCCTACCAAGTGATGCTAGGTGGCTTCTGAACTATACCAACACCATCCAGGAAATGCAATCACCTGCCAAGAACACCCAAAGAAATTCCTTGCCAGCCAGCCATCGGTCTGAGTCCCACTGCACTGATTGTGCTGGAAGCGAGATACCTGCTCACACTGCTCCCCAAATGATGGGATTGGGCTGAACAGAAGCAGTTACTGCTGTGGTGAGGTGACTGCAAATCCCTAGCATGTCCCTCAGGAGCCTCCTGCCATGTATTTGCAATGTTTCTGCTGTATCAATACTCTGTTCTAGGAAGACAGGCAGCAGTTGACTCAATCTGCTTACAAAACCTTTTGATGTGATGGCTTCTGATGCTCTGGAGCCTCAATAATGTATCCATGATGAATGTAGATGAATGGAAGGCCCTAGAGTTTTCATTTGCCCCATGGTTTAAAGCTGTCTAGCCACAAAACTTAGATGTGAGTATGAATTCTCCCAGAGCACAGCAATGTTGATAGCTAATTATCTGAGGGGGCTACAAGAAAGGTGGGGAGGGACTTTTGAGGGTGTCAGGGAGTGATAGGACTGGGGGGGATGGAACGAAACTAGAAGTGGGAAGATTCAGATTGGATGTCAGGAAGAAGTTCTTCCCCATGAGGGTGGTGAGAGCCTGGCACAGGTTGCCCAGGGAGGTGGTGGAAGCCTCATGCCTGGAGGTGTTTGCAGCCAGGCTGGATGTGGCTGTGAGCAACCTGCTGTGGTGTGAGGTGTCCCTGCCCATGGCAGGGGGGCTGGAACTGGCTGAGCCTTGAGGTCCCTTCCAATCCTAACAATTCCATGATTCTAAGTCTTGCTGTGATTTAGATGCATCTTAGCAGTGATGAAGGAAACAATATGGTCCACCTCAAGATTCTTTTCTCTTTTGGGGATTCAGCTGCCTTGCTGTGAATTCCTGAGCACAGGCTCCAACCATGGGCTTGTGGAATGCATCATATTGCCTGTCAAAAGCCACTGACACAAGGTTCAAGAAACCCCACTGCACACCATTTTGGAAGGTGGCTACCCCCAGCGATATTCTTCCTGACCACTTCAGTAGCAGTTTGGTTTAAATCCTTCAAACAAACCTCAGATGGTACTGAAAATCTTCCAAGTCTTATCTATATTTCTGTTTCTTCTAGCCAGGGCTGGGATTGTGATAGCAGAAAAAAACCCAACCAGGCTGCTTTTCTGGCCTGCCCAGCCAGTGAAGGTCCCAAACTACTCAGCAGGTAAGGCAAACTGAAGGAATTTAGCCAGAGCACACAAACTCCTGAAAAAAGAGAGGCACAAACATTTACCTGCCTTCCCAGCTCTTGCTAACTTGGGTCTGCCTCCAGATCTGAACACCCCTACTGGGTTTGGCTTTGGGTGCATGCCCAGTAAGTAACGCAGGACTAGATAACAAACCAGGGAAGTTCGCCTCTGAGTCAGGGAAAAACAGATGTCAGGACATACTGCGCTTGCATCAGCCAAAGCAAAACCTCCTCCCAGCAGCAGCACAATGCTCCAGGGCATCTTCCTCTGAACCACATTCCAGTCTAGCAGCGGGGCTGATAAAAATGGCTTTTTTATATCTGAAGTGAGAAATGAAAAACAGAACATGTTTTAGGTGAGAGAAGACACCCTGCCTCCTGCCCTACAAGATAGCAGGGAAAGACCCAACAGGCAGATGCATGTTACTGAGAAACCTGCATGGGCTGAGGGTAATTAACAGGAGCAGGGACTGTTAGATGTTTCTGCCATGTTAGCTGGAGCTGGCTGTTTCACAAGGTTACAATTCCTCTTTCAAATACCTTCTTCTGTCTGTTCAGGGTCAGATATGCTTGGATTCCAGCCTATGAATTTGGGTTTGTTAGCAGGAAGGATAAACAGCAGCAGGGCAATAAACACAGCAGGAGCAGAATCAGTGATATACCTAAAGAAGAAGAAAGAATATAGCTTAGAAAACAGGCGTCTCTGTCCTGGAAGATGGCTGCCTTCCAGCACTGCAGTCACTGCTCTCTGGCATCCTCTTTGGGGTCTGTTCATTAGCAAGATGGGTCATCAGTTCATGACCGAGGTCTCTCAGCCCTGCCACAACACAAGCACCGGGAACACAAGAGACTAGCTGCAGTTAGGCATTCATAACCAGCCACAGATGACAGCAGCTCCAGGGGGCAGGGCTCCCTCTCTGTGGCAAAGGCAAAACTCAAACCAGTTGTACCTTAAAGAAAGATGTGTAAAGAGCTGGCCTGATAGTCCCATCCTGCATCTGGTGTTCTAAGCCACTCAGAGTGCCAAATCAATTCCCCAGCGAGTTCTAAGCCATTGCATTGAGGTGACACTGCCCAACGTTCCAGTGACACCACAGGTGATTGGAGTTCATACAAACAAACTACTATCAGGCACTTCATGTGACTGAGACCAGCATTACAGAGTTTGCTCTTCCTTTAGGAGGTTCAGCTTGCTCCATGTCCCAGTCTCCAGCCTTCACGGCAGCACCAGCTGCCAAACAGCAGCTCAAGTGGCGATCTCAGGCACAAGAGACAGGACAGAGCCCAGCAAACACCTGAATTGAGGCCAGACTGGGGTGAAGGACCCCATACTCAAAATGGGAACCTGATTCACAGCCAAGAAGGCACAGGATGAATAAAAAAATATCCATAAAAGACTTACTTTTCTCCTTCTGGGAAGAGAATGCTAGCCCAGCCTTTGACAAAGCCTGGGTGCCTGGAAAACCACAAGAGAACCAGCAGGACAAACATCAGGAGGACATTGAATTCAGCATAAGTGATGGGACCTAATTTCTTCATCTCTGCCTTCAGCACATTGTATGCAGCCTTTTCTTTGGCAGTTCTCTCTGTCCCACAGCCCCAGCTTTTTTTAAAGCTTTAAGAAAAAGGGAGAAGAAAGCACTGTAAGAATTAACATACCAGAGGGCTTGACAGACATGCTTGGTACTCTGAAGCTGTCACTCCTGGGGCAGACACAGACTCCAGCAGAGGTCAGGAACAAAGAAGTGACAACAGTGTCAAAATATTTCATGGGGAAGATGCCAGTTCTCACAGAGGAATGGAGTCTGTGAATGGAGCCTAATTCTCTGTCAAATTTGGAACAACCTGGGATGAAAAAAGCCTCCAGTTTTGATTGAAGGGTAGCAAAGCAGCTATTGCCAGCTCTCCTGGGGCTGAGAGCCACCGATGGGAGATGGAAAACTAAATTAAACAAGCAATTCTGTCTGAACTTGGAGAATGTAAAAAGCTTTTGCCTTGGTGCAAGCCCCACGAAAACAGAAAGTTTCCAGACCTCAAAGGCTGTTGTGAAATGGAGCTGCTCCCTGCTACCAAAGCAGGGACTTGTCAGTGCATTTGTCTAGGTTTCTCAGCAGGCTGACCTGCAGTGGCTGAGGGCTTTACACAGTGTCATGTACTTGAAACACTCACTTGAGTCCCATGAAGGAGCACTGTAACCAAAGCCAAGCCAGCACCAACATCAGAACCATGTTTGGGAATGCAAAGCCAAACCAGGAAGCAAAGTTCACAACATCGTTGTTGTTGGGGTACAACCTGCAAAGAAAAAGGCTTTCTGTGTGAATGGCCAAACACCTCCCTCTGAGATGTGACGTAAAACTAGGACAACCCCTGCCAGCACTCGCAGGCAACATCCACAGCCTAACTCTCTAGGAAGGCAGCTTGGATTTCAGAGCAGAACTTAACTGCTCCTCAGTTTTCCCTAGATTTAGCTCCAATGCATACAGGAGCTCGTGGTGGTATTTTAGGGTCCTCTAAGGCAAGCACTGCTGAAAGATCTCCCACACATTCCAGGTGCCTTTCACTTCCAACATGCCTGCTCATTTATCCCAGGACAGGACATTAATTTTTTCCTCCTCCCTCTTTCCAGTAAGAGAGCAAGAATTGCCTCTCCTGAAATTAACAGCTGCACTTCTGCCACCTCAACAGAAGTCCAAGTTGCTGGCTCGAAAGAATGAGCTCAGTGTTATAAGAGCAGCAATTTATGTTCTTCCCTGTGCCCACCAATAATGGCTGGAGGGAAAAACATCACCAGCAGATTCCCAGCTGGCTGTTAAACCCAACAGGCTGAGGTACTCCCAACAGAAGGAAGCAATGTTGAGGACTGTTGTGGAGTCTGAAAAATTTCCACTTAAACCAATTCCTAAACTCAGTTTAGCCAAGAGCATGTTGTGGATGACTCCTTTCCTTCCCTTTCCTTTCCAACAGCATCTGGAGTTTCCACAGCATGGAGGATTAATATTGCAGGAGAGGCTATTTCAGCTCTCTTTGCTGTGTGTAGGAGGAGTTCATCATTCTCTGATGAGTTGAGAAGGGGGGCAGAAAGATCAGTACCTCATGATCAACCAGCTGTTGGCTGATTAGCAGCAAGTACTTCCAAGTTTCTCAGGAGAACTATAACATCAGCACATAGCTGCCTAAATAAGGCTGCAGCAAAAAAATGAGGCCAATTACTTCCCAGACATTCCTCACCCTCAGTTCGTGGACTGGTGAGTCACTGCTTATAGCTTGCAACTGAAACCTTCATCTAAGACTGGACACTTGGTCACACAAACAGTTAAACAGTAACCTCTGCCATGAGGATAGGCTGAGGGAGCTGGGGGTGTTCAGCCTGGAGAAGAGAAAAGAGAAGGCTCTGGGAGGGACCTTAGAGCTGCCTTCCAATAGCTGAAGCGATCTTACAGGAAGGCTGCAGTGGGACTTTTCCTGAGGGTGTCTAGAGACAGGACAAGGGGGAATGGTTTGAAGCTAAGGCAGAGCAGGGTTAGACTGGAGCTGAGGAAGAAGTTCTTCCATGTGAGGGTGGTGAAACTCTGGAACAGGCTGCCCAGGGAGGCTGTTGCTGCCTCCTCCCTGGGAGTGTGCAAGGCCAGGCTGGATGTGACCTTGAGCAGCTGAGTCTAGTTGAGAGGTGTCCCTGGGCATGGTGGGGCGGTTGGAGCAGATGATCCCTGAGGTCCCTCCCAACCTAAGCCATGCCAGGATTCTGTGAGTGTGCACAGGCAGCTGCAGCAGCAGCCATGACTCACTGGTTCATCTGCCCTTTCAGCACCATGTTGGGTCCTGTGCCGGTGAGCGTCGCGGTGCCCCGATGCTGGCAGCGTAGCAGACGCAGAGAGTCATCCCCTTACAGACGCGCTTCCTCATTCTCTTCTCCTCAGAAGATCTGGGGTCATCAGGGACCTGTCCATTGCTTACAACTGGACACAAAGAGCATGACTTGCCTGGGGTCAGGTTAGGGAGGCAGAGCTCGGGGCAGGGTCTGCAGGCTCAGTGCTTCCAGTTTGTGTATGGCTAATTCTTTCTCAGTCCCTAAACACTCTGGACTCCTGCTCACGAGGAACTGAAGAGAGAGGATCTACACCATCCATTGTCCATATCAATGCCACAGTTTCTGAGCAGTAATTTGCTGTTTCACAGAGAGGCTTACCACCAGCCAGATACTGTAGTCACTGGAACCATTCCAATACCACAACAAGAACCCAACTAGCTTTACCAGCTGTGACTATGGGCAGTAAAAAAACCCACCCAAACCCAAATTCTTGTCTTGCATAACTGCTCAGATCAATACATGATGTCAGTTTACATTAACCATGTCATTTTGCTGCTGTGCCCGCTGCTTAACACCCTAAGCTTGAAGTCTGGCTGGACTAATGGAGCAGGACAATGAATTTATGTCAACTGCAAACCAGCTCAGCAACACCAAAGGGTACTTTGCTGTGTGCATGTACAGCTTCCACCGTGGGGTAAAAGAAATCCTTGTTCCTTGGAAAGGGTACAGACTACTCCTAGGTCAGGGAGTTCAGAGTGTAACAAGCTCAGCAGAATCAGCTCACTGCTGACTGGGTCCCTTACCATGCCCTGAGGTGGGATCTGCTGCATTCTTTTCTTCCAGCTCAATCACTGTGTTTGTCTGCCCGGTTCCTTGTTCCATCATGGTCACATCATACTCTGTGTTGTCCATTTGATCCAGGACAGCCTGGACAATGGGAACCATCATAGCAGTGGTGGCTGTGTTACTTATCCACATGGACAGGAAGGCAGTGACTATCATAAACCCCAGCATGAGGCTGAAAAGAGAGACAGGCAGAGGAGAAAGGAGGAAAGCAAGCAGATGCTGCTAGGCTTTGTGGTCACTGCAGCCTAGAGAGCAGAGCCCAGGCAGGGACGTGTATGGCACCCAGAAACACAAAGCAGGGCCAGGTTCCCTTCCAGGACAGCTCTGCCACCTTCACTGGGGGAGTCCCAGAAAGTCCTTTAGCTCTTTAGCCTGTGCATGATGAAATCTGTCATCATTTCGTCCCCAGTGGCAAGTGTCTAGAATTTAGCCACATGCTGGTTTTGGCTGAAGGACAAAGAAACTCTTTCCGCTGCCAGACTTTACTTCTGGAAACTGTGCAACTGCAGCTGAAGAGGTTTCTGAAGGTTCCCTTCCCTGCTGACAGTTAAACACTATCCCTAGACCTCTGCTAAACTGTCAGAGGCAAGGAAGAAGAAAGGTAAAACTCTTACAGTGCAGGTTTCACCCCAAGGATCAGCAGGACCCTCAGTGCAATCCTTTTGTGAAGATTCCAGTGCTCAACAGAAATTGCAACAATCAGCCCTCCCAGGAAGAGCATGTTTGTGTCATTCAGGTACTGCAGGCACACCTGGAAGGTAGAGAAGGTAGGTCAGGGCCCCCCACTGCTGCCTCTCCTCCCTTCACTATTACATTTTGCCTTCCATCCTCTCAGAGCCCGCACCAGGTCCCATCCCGTCGGCAGAAGGGACAGCTGCAGCCTCAGAGCTACCTGCAGCCTCCCAAACCCTTTATCTCCTGTTTCAGTGCTGAGCTATGTAGAGCAGGAGCCCTCTGTGCATCATGAACCTTCCTTTTGCACCCTTGGGAGTGACAGCAGTTTCCTAAAGCACCGTTAAGGGCTCAAAGTATTTTGCAGGTGCTAGGAATGCCGAGCTCCAAACCAGAGGTCTGAGCACCTGTAGCAAGCACACCTGCTCTTACCAGCTTCTTGACCAGCAGTGAAGCTGAGCTGCAGAACCTGAATACAGCCTTTGGATCACACAGCAGCCAGAATGAGCTTTGGAGGGGACACTTGCTGGCATCATGCTCCCTACCCCGTCAGAAGAAATTTGCTCTGTGCATCTTCCACAGGACACATCAGGACTGCTGTCTCATGGGAAAGCACTAGAGGGATGCTATCCACCAGGATCCACCCCTAGAAAGAGCTCTTCCCCCTTACCACCTCAAGCCCCACACCCTTTCATTCTGGGCAAAAGGATGATAGGTTGGACTCAATGATCTTAAAGGCCTTTTCCAACCTGGTTAATTCTATTCATTCCATTCCATTCCATTCCACTCCACTCCACTCCACTCCACTCCATTCCAGCTTCCCTCACAGGAGCCCTGAACACTGCTCAACATGTTCCAAACCAGCACCAGAGAACCAGAACACTTCCCTGGTTTGCCAAACACTGATGGGGAAGCAGAGGAATCGACATCCCTGTGTCAGACTGAGCAAGGTCCTTACTGATTTAGAGCTCTGAACTCCAAGCAGAGGGAAAAACACCACAGGCATGAGGGAGGTCACGGCCAGCGGGATCACTTCCGTGCACCAGAACACAGCCATGATGATGATGATGTATGCACATTTAGCCTCCTGCAGCAGAGGGGAAGACAGATGCAGGCACAGAGAACTAATTTTAAAGACAATCTACACTTTGGTAGCTCTTACAATGGACCAAGGCACTCCATTATTATTATAGAAATGGGTAGATTGAGATTGGATGTCAGGAAGAAGTTCTTCCCCATGAGGGTGGTGAGACACAGGCACAGGTTGCCCAGGGAGGTGGTAGAAGCCTCGTCCCTGGTGGTTTTTAAGGCCAGGCTGGATGTGGCTGTGAGCAACCTGATCTAGTGTGAGAAGTCCCTGCCCATGAACCTAAGATAATCCTTGAGATCCCTTTGAATCCTGACAATTCTGATTCTGTGATCTGTAACTTAACAAGTTATGCTTGTTAAGGCAGCAGAGGCATGAGGGTTTAAACTTCATAGTTTCATAGTATCATAGTATCAGTCAGGGTTGGAAGGGACCCCAAGGATCATCTAGTTCCAACCCCTCTGCCATGGGCAGGGACACCCTACACTAGATCAGGCTGGCCAGAGCCTCATCCAGCCTGGGCTTAAACACCTCCAGGGATGGGGCTTCAACCACCTCCCTGGATAACCCATTCCAGGGTTCTTTTAAACCTTCTTCTGAAGGCATTTGCATAAAAAGCTCTTCTTAACCACAGTGTTTGTTCTGATGCACACACCACCACACACCCCAGAATGTAGGGTGTGAGAAAAACAAACCCTCCACAAGGACCCACTGTGGATCTCCCTCTTGGCAGCTGAGGTAAGCAGGAACTTTTAATAGTGCCAGGAATGGAGGCAAGGGTTTTTAACAAGGTTTGTAGATTTTGGTGCTTCCATTTCAACTTCGTGATTTTCTGAAGGATGGCCCAAATTTCCCAGTGTGGGTGATTAACTTGCCTGAAGTCCTCGAGTCTTTGAAGTGTGTCCAACAGCACATTTGAGCCCATACCACTGAATAACTGAAAGCTTCTTAACTTTTTAAAGTAACAAAGTACAACCTTTTACCTTTCCCCCCTCTCCCCGGTGAGTAAATAGCTTGGAGAGAGACTTAATTCCCCAAATCATCCTGTGGTTCCCCACTGAGGGGACTCCCTACCTCAGAGATGTGGCCACAGGGCTTTTGAGGCTGTTGATCAGGCACCTCAGCAACCTCACCTTCCTTGCTTGGTACTTTCAAAATGGTTAGGAGAAGCAAGCATTCATTAGCCAACAGTAAACAGGGTTTTCAAGCTGAAGCCAGAGTTCTGTCCTCCAGAATTTGCTCCTATTTAGAGCCTGTGTTTATAGGATTTTATTCTAATACAACAAATGGGACTCTATTGCAAAAATAAATGGTGTTAGAGTGACCTTTAAAAATGGCCACGAGGTGACATTTATAAAGGGGGCGGGGGGTGGGGGTGGGTGTTTTCCTTCCATTTTGTTGAGAAGCTTAAGAACCAGAAAACAGCTTTTTAAAATGCAATTTTAATTATTTTCTTGCCCCCTTTCAGGTTTCCTGGAGCTTAACTGCAGCACAAGTTCTAAAGACGAGTACTTCTTCAGAAACCAGAAGGTATTGGATCCTGTTTTAAGTCCCTTCCCTTAGCAAACAGGAGGCACAATTTGTGCTGTACCACAATAACTGAGTGCAAAACCGACTGTGGTTAAGCTGCTGCCAGATTAAGAAGAGATAAATGACCTTAAGTGGGTAAAACTCACAGCACAGAAGGCCCCCTGGTTTTTGTGGAGTGGAGAGTAAATAATTTATGTGAGGTTCAAAAATACAACGCTGCTTATCAATTAACTCCAACAAGCACAGCCAATTCAAACAACCCGAGATCTAGAATCGAGTGTACATCTGGTTCTGTACACCTGTAGCTATCTGTGGCTCAGTGGAACACTCACAGAATGTTTCTTTAGTGTCTCTGCACAGGAGACAACAAACAGGCAAATGAGAGCTGATGCAAATGCTGCTCTCCTGTTGTGAAATCCTGTACTTCCCCAGCTGAGGCTGGTGACACAATGTCCATGCAGATACCAGAAAAGTAAAGACATACTTATTCTCTTGTAAGGAAATTGGCTTTCCTGGTATTGATCAAACCATTGCCTCACAGCCAGGAACACCAAGGCAGGGCTGGTATTCCTTAGGCAGGCCAGAAGGGTTGGCAATTCTCTTTCTGCACTTCAAAACACACTGAGCAGCACAGGTCGCTGCGAAGGGCTGTGTGCAGCGTTCCAATAGCCTCTAAGCCTCCAGCAGGCTAACTGAGCTTTCACGTCTTGCCATGAAGGCTACAGGACATTAAAGATTGAGTTCCTCGCTGAGTTATTCCAATCTTAGGCTGTTGTACCTCCACTGAAAGCAAAGGGCTTGTGCCATCCCTATCACTGGGGTAAGATGGGTGTGAACTGGAGGATGTTGCCTTTGAAGCCTTGTTATGGTCACTGGATAACACACAACATAGGGCTTCTGAGTGGAGAGCACCACTCAGCAACACTCCTTTCCAGTACCTCTGAGCCCCAGCAGCAGTCACCTGGAGAACTCACAAGTCCTGTACACTGCCATCACTATTAGACAATGCAAGGCACACTCCTGAGTGAGGTCAGTTCTGCAGATGTTTGTCTTTGGCCACCAAAGAATCGCAGCTACTTTGCAAGATGGGTTGGGTCCACGGGAGTCCCAGGTCCTGGCAGTGGCACAACCCTTAGGATGACCAGAGACTGGCACAGAAGTCTCTGCAAGTTCAGCTGCCTAGCACCAGAGCCTGAAGAGCATCTGGAAGTGAAACCTGCAACACAGGCTCCTGAGACGTGGGGCTGAGGAGCTAACTGAGCTGCCCAGGGAAGTTTCAGGGACCACGGGGCAGGAAGGATCTGCCGCAGTCCACAGAACTGCCTTGGCAGGGGTCGGGCACTGCCTACTCAGGTGGCAAAGGAGATGCAGCGACGAGGGCAGACCTGGTGGCCAGTGCCGCACCGGGTGTCTGCAGCATAGACTTGCCTGAGGTGCCCCGAAATCCTGGGCAGTGCCCTGTGCGGCTGGCAGGACAGGAGCTGGGGGGCAGAAAGGTGGACTGCGGGGGGGCAGCAGGGCTGGGGGCCTCTTTCCCGCGGGGGTCCCGCAGGCACTTACCCGCGTCGCTACCGCGATCGGCAGCGGCAGCAGCAGCAGCGGCGTGAGGAAGAGGATGGCGAAGGAGCGGTATCTCAGCAGGGGCCGCAGGCACGTCGGGGCCATCTTCTGCGGGGACACAGGGTCAGGGCGCCAGCAGGAGCAGCGCCCGCCGCTGCCGCCTTAAGTAGCGGGCGGCGGGGCCGCGGCGGGAGGGACGCGGCGGGGGCGACACGACCCACCCGCCCGCCCTGCCGGGGGCCGGCCGCTCCCGCCCCGCCGGGACACCGGGCCCGCCCGCGCCCTCCTGGGGCAGCGGGCTCCGTCCCGCCGGGTAGCGGTGCCAGCGCCGAGCAGCAGCGAGGGAACCGCGGGTCTGGTACCAGCCCCGCGCCCGGCCCTGCCGGACCCTCCCTCCCTGCCCGCGGCCGGCAGCAGCCCTGCGGGACGCGGTGCCCCACTGCCTGCCCAACACCTGGGAGAATCCGCCCGCCCGCCCGCTCCATCGGATGGGCGCCGGGCCATAGCTTGGCACATCCACTCGTGCCCTTCTGCAGACTCTCCGTGGGAGAGGAGAGCTGCGTGAGGGCCATGTGTGGGGGTACCACACGAGCTGCGAGGAGGTGTTAAGAAAGATCTCCCTGCTCATAACGGCCACAGAAGTTGCCAGTCAGCACAAATTCTCGTAACACAGACTACATGCAGGAGCCGAAGTGCTTCTCCCAGGTGCTGGACTTCCAGGCGGTGCTGATGATGCCGACGGGGGTCACCTCTCACTCGTTTAAGCAGTGATGAGGGAGGACTGAGCTCCTTTAGGGGAATGGAGAGTTAAAACCACAACTGGGGGCTCTGAAAAGCAGAGGTCTGTGCAGGCATGCATGGCTGTCTTCCACTGCCCGTCTGTCAGGGATCGTGTCTCTGTGATCTGGGTTAAAAATAACCCGGAAAGGTTAACTTGAAAGTGGTTTTGTTAGTGTCCTTTGCAGTGATCTGGTCTGCTGAGAGTGGTTCTGTTAATGTCCCTTGCAATGATCTGGTCTACGCTGTAGCCACAGAAGCAGAAGTGATGGTACTGCTGAACAGGTGGAAAGCACTATCAAGGTGGCAGAAAGGAACAACTGGTGGGACTGGAAACTAGACTGAAGACAACTAATTTGTGGTTGTTTTATGCTCTGGTTCTGAGGTGTCAGCAGCCACCTGAAAGGCAGCACAGATCATATCTCGGCAGTTTGATCCTGTATTCTGTCAGTACAGTCTTTACCAAGCAATTTCTCACTGAAATAAAGAATTTCAGATTCCACAGCGAGTAACAAGGGAGCTGTGACTACAGCTTGCACTGTTCGTCCTCTGCTGACCAGGGGAACTTGAGTGACAGAAGTTCAAAACAAGACACTCCAATGTTACTGCTCTATTTGTTAAAGCAGTGAATGTCCACCAAGGAACATAGCAGCCAACCGGATCTGGGCAGACTCCAAATCTCCAAACCTTTCGCAGCAGTCCCTCTGGGTAACTTAACCAACACAGAGGAAACTTCACACCAGAGCAGAGCCTGGCAGAAAGTGGGGAGCTGGCCAAAACTTGCATTCCTGTGGCCAGCCTCCAATGAAGAGAAAAAAAAAGGTCAACAAAGGAAAGGGACCACAAGCCCTCAGCTGAGAGAATGCAGAGAGTTGACTCTAAAGGACTTGTACTGAGGTTCACTTTGATAGCTCAGTGCAAAGATCATTTGCTGGCTTCCTTGTTTAAATGAGATGCAGTGTAGAAAGGAGACAACACATGGCTTGAACATGTGTGGATAGCTACAGGTGGACTAATCCTGTGAAAAGAGACTTGCTTGCTATACCTGGGAATGAGATCAGTCACTCCTGTGGGTAATTTAATTAAGCAGCCCATGCCTCAGTGTCCTCTTTCGGCAGACACAAAGGAAGGAGTCAATATTTCCTTATTGTGCAGAATGATTGCAAACTCACCTTCAGTGTGTGTTGATGAGTGAGCCATGCAGAGTACCTTCCATGGAACAAAACAGAAAAGGGATTCACAGACAAGAACAAGCACCTGGAGAATGGAAAACCAGGCTGAAAGATAGTGGAGTACCCTCCTCTGGTGTTCATATGGCAACTGCCAGGCAGAAGGGTGTACCTTTGGGCAGGGAAAGAGAGGGATGTGAGAAACAATGTTCTCTAGGCTTCCTAGGAACAGCTGACTGGGTCAGGGATGAGAAGATGGTGCAGGCTGCCCTGAAGATTACAGAGCAGAAAGGACAGAGTGAAGGAGGAAAACAGGGAGGTGGCAATACCTTACAGAAAGAAAGGAGTGAAGGAGGAAAACAGGGAGGTGGCAATACCTTACAGAAAGGAAGGAGTGAAGGAGGAAAACAGGGAGGTGGCAATACCTTACAGAAAGGAAGGAGTGAAGAAGGAAAACAGGGAGGTGGCAATACCTTACAGAAAGGAAGGAGTGAAGGAGGAAAACAGGGAGGTGGCAATACCTTACAGGAGAGAGGGAGAGACCTCGGAACCGCATTGAGTCCAGATTTGAAAGAAAGAAATTCTGTCTAAATCTTCATCTGAGACCCAGGTCCCAAACTAAGCAACTGTAATCTTTTAATGAATGAAGGCCAGCACTGATAAACTGCATTTAGAAACATCGACTGAAACAAAACCTGGGCAAAATCTTAAGCAGGACCACGGAATTGAGCAACTTCTATTTCTTTACCTTTTTCTTTGTTCTTTAGCAGAAGCAGGTTCCTTTTCTGGAGGTTTGCTTCAGAAAGAGAGCAGATTTGTTTATTGGGGTGCATGTGAAATATCTGTGAATGAAAAATGTCTCTACTGGCTCTGCTGAGGAGCAATCAAACCAGTGGCAGCTACAGTTCTTGTGGAAGCCTGCTAGGAATTCAGCTAAAGCCAGGCAACTGCTGAGCAGCAGGAGCAAAGAGCTGCACTGAGCTGAACCAGTAAGCTGAAAAGGTGAATTTTGACCTTGGTACTGAAGCCATCCTACCACTGCACACTTCATGTTTAAGATGCCTCCGTCACTATTATTTTAGAAAGCACTGGAGGTTCACATGTGTCAGTTCGTGCTCCAGTCTAAGGACTGGGAGGCCAAGAAGCTGTCTGAATCCAGGTCTTAGCACCACATATCAATACAAACAGCAACAGCATGGGCAGGAGGAAAGATGCTGACGACATGAGAGATTCAGATTCACCTACATTCAGGTAAGAAGGTGGAAAGGCTGTGCAATGCCTAATCAGGATGCAGGAAGGGAAGAGCACGACTGGATGAAATGAGGGAAGAGAGCAGGTTGCAGGTTGCCAGGACTGGGCACCGCTCTACAAGGGATCAGCAGGCACGAACCAAGAGGCACAGAGGAGCATGCTGGATCTGGCAAGCCTTCCAGCTGTTCCCGCAGCCTGTGCTTACGACTCGGATACATTTGGCACTAGCTGGATGTGAGGGTGCTGCAGGAATGGCAGCTCTTTCACATCACTTGCCCATGAACTTCCTCTTCGCTGTGCCAAGAAGGCAGACAAAGCTTTGGCTGCTTGCTCTACAGAAGCAGTCTGACAGCCCGGCAAAAGGAAGCTGCAGAGAGCCCGCGGTGCTTGCAAAACCTCCAGCAGGAGGAGTTTTAGGCGGTTCAAAGAGAGCATTCAAAAACCTCCCACAGCCTGAAATTTAGCTCACGCTAATTGAGCACTAACTGCAGGTCTTCAAGGAAAAAAGGAGAAGAAAAGAGAATCCTTTCCTCCAGCCAGTAGCAGAGACCTCAGCAGTATTTACAGGGATGGATGGAAGCTGTGTGGTTTCACCATCTTCTTTAAGGACAGTAGGTAAAAGGAGCCTTTGGTTGCAGAGACCGTTTAGAAGAGGGAGAGTGGAGCAGCCTTTTCGGCTACATTTTGATACCTTAATGTTGAAAAGAATCTGCTGCTCTTGTTCTTCTTGGTAATAAGTTTCAAATTGGCTCACAAAGGAACTCAGATCTTTGTGTTTCAAATAGTCTTAGGCATGGGGGTGACATGAAGTGGATCCAGAAGCTGAATCAGGTCTCTTCATACCTGAATCTCTTTGTAGGTTTATTAGACACCACTGCTTTCACATTTGCTGCTGTGCCACCCTGTGAGCACCCTGATGAGCACCCTAATGAACACAGGCACTTAAAAACATATAAAGCACCAAGGCTATGATGCAGTAATAGAGCCAATCCCACCTCATGGCTCACTAGAATAGAATTAACCAGGTTGGAAAACACCTTTGAGATCATCGAATCCAACCTATCATCTAACACCATCTAATCAACTAAACCATGGCACCAAGCACCCCATCCAGTGTCTTCCTAAACACTTCCAGTGATGGTGACTCCACCACCTCCCTGGGCAGCCTATCCCAATGGCCAATCTCTCTTTCTATGAAGAACTTCTTCCTAACATCCAGCCTATACCTCCCCTGGCACAGCTTGAGACTGTGTCCTCTTGTTCTGGTGCTGGTTGCCTGGGAGTAGAGACCAATCCCCACCTGGCTCCAACCTCCCTTCAGGTAGTTGTAGACAGCACTGCCACTCACCTGCCCTGGCTTTCCTGCATGGTGGCTCTGGGGCTCAGTTGAGTTTAATAAAGAAGGCAGAGTGTTGTTTTGGTTTGCTGAGTCAGTGAGCAGAATCAGTTCAATGAAGTGTCTGGGGAGCACCAGAGCCAGCTCGAGAGGCTGGGCCACGTATGGATCCAGGCACAGGCACACCTTTCAGGACAGCAGGTCCATAGATGAGCTTGGCAGCGCTGTCAAACCACACACAGAGTCCTGCAGCCTGCCCTTTTGTACTTCAGATACCAGGGGCAGCGAGGCGAGCCCCTGGAAAGAGTTCTGCTCCAAACTGGGCTGCTGCTGCAGACTGGTTAACAAAGGCTGACCTGCATTGTTTGGGTTAGCAGAAAGGGACTGGAAATCCAAGTACCTCCTGGAAGGTAGGAATTCCACTCCAGGTGGAAAAATTGGGGATGGGAATATTTTAGCTTAGTTTAGGTCATTCCTAAGAAGTAGCTTTTCTGATAGATCTTATTGACTACAAACCAATCATCCCACTTCTGCTGTTGCTGGATGGGAATGGTCTGTGGCAAGGAGGATTTACAGGTAGCAGCTGATCCATTTAATTACAGACATGCATCCTTGCTGCCTCTAATTGAAGTGCTCTCCAAGCACACAAGTATAGTGTGTTGGCCCGTTTAAAAGCAGCCCATTTGACCTAGATAACTACTATTCTCTCAAGACAAAACCTCCCCTCAGATTCTTTTTAAAGCTCTTTCATCTTGCAGGCTCTGTGCAACACCCAGAGGTACAGAATGTTTTAGCACTATTCTATTAAACAAGGGCTGTAAGATCAATCCTGCCCGATGCCGAGAAACACAAACGAAAGCAACCAACTCTGAGACATTCCAGGGCTTAGCAGGAAAAGGAGCGTCTTCTGCCTAGGCTTTTGGAAAGCACATTTTAAACCCAACCAGCTCAAGACTTACCTCTCTGTGATGCTTGACTTAAAAAGATGCCTGGAAGAGCTCTTGCACAGAAGGGTTTGCACAGAATTTAAATGGAAAGGAAATCCTTTCCCCCTCCAGCCAGTGCTTTCCAGCCACTGCCAGCTCCCTGTGCCGCTTTAGGAGTATCTCCCAACTAAGTTCCCAGTGGAGCATCTGATATTTTTCCAAGAAAAGCTTTTGAGGCTCTGAACGAGCAGTCCTTTCTCTGCAGCCCTTTCTCTGCAGCCCTTTCTGTGCAGTCCCTGTGCCCAGCAACTTTCTACATAAAAGCCCTCATTATGAATTTTGAGTCAGGGGATTTCTCAGCAAATGTGTGTTGCTGGAGCAGGCTTTCTTGGACCCAGAATTGGTATTTCCTGTACAGTTTGCATGGAGCCCTAAAGCACATTCAAATGCTGTGCAGGCCAATGACTACAAAAGAAAAGGGGGAAACCAAAAAAACCCACCAACCACACCACCAAAACAAGCAAACACCAAAACAAAACCAAAAGAAAAAGAAAAATCACATTAAAAATGTTTTATTCTGAACTGGCAGCTCTGTAACCTCTCCCATTGCTGCCATCTCATTAACATATTTGTTCAAAAGCCTTTTCTCTGCTTCATTACATAATTTGTGTTGCAAAATCCAGATAACCACTCATTATTCCCAGGTCTAAATAATGGCTTATTTAGCTTCGTTCCCCCTCCCCCTCCCCCCCCCCCCTTCTTCTTCTTCTTTTCCTTTTTCCCAGAGAAAAACAAATGTGGAATGGAAGAGGCTTGTTTGGATGGGAAATGATCCACACCAATGTCTGAGTTGCATCTGCTGTGCGTGGCTTTACAATGCATCCTGCAGATGCTACTGAATGATTGTTCCCAATGCCTCAGCAGCGTAGAAGAATTGATATTGTTGTCTCCATTTTACGGACTGAGAAGCTCAGCTCACGTTCTCCTCATCTCCAGCATCACATTGTTCCACACCAGGCAGGATCTACAACACCAGAGAGGAGCCACTTGGGTCGCGCTGCTGTGTGGGGCCGGTTGTAGCAGCAGGTACAAGGAATGGCAGAGCCTTCCAGCAGAGAATTCTAAAGGCATTGGCATCCACCTGCAACTGTGGAGTTCTGCTCCTCTTGTCTCTCTCTCTCTAGGCTTGAGGAGCAAGCTGAAAGCTAGATGAAGGACAGCCTCGTTCATGGAGAGCTGAGGTGAGGCTTCAGGCATTGGAACAGGCTGCCCAGGGAGGTGGTGGTGTCACCATCCCTGGAGGTGTTGAAGGAATGTTTGGACATGGAATTTTGAAACATGGTTTAATGGCCATGGTGGTGTTGGGCTGATGGTTGGGACTTGATGATCTTAGAGGTCTTTTCCAACCCAAACAATTCTATGATTCTATTTGCACCTCCTCTACAGTTCTGTGTGTAAAGTGTAGAGCTGTATGACCCCCAGCTGAAGCCCAGCCCAGCACCTGGGGCCTCTGCTGCTGTGGGTCAGTCCCAGCCACGAGAGAATATCCCCGATGAGGCAGAGCTGGGTAATGCAGGCTGGAGTGTTTGCCTGGCACATACCTGGGTACCCTGCAGGGGTCTGAGGCTCAGGGGGGAGACAGTGGAGCCTGGGAGTCTGCTGGGGTGTTACAGTTTATAGAATTTATATCATTCTATGGCATTATATGATAAATACTTAAAAAAAAAAAGAAGAGTTTTCTAGAGAATTCCAGAAAACAGGAGGCTGGGCAATCCCACAGGGGTTGGGCAAGGTGCTACGAAAATCCTGTTTACACCATCCCCCTGCCTTGCAAATGCTATATATTTGGAGTTACTGTGTTCTTTTCTCTCTCCTGTTTTCCCGCTTCTGCTCCTTCTGAGCTGTGCCTTCACTCCTCTGGCGCTGACCGTTGTTTGGGTTCCTGCAGCGGGGAGGTAAGGCAGGGTGGCCTTCGGGCTGCCGTGTGCAGGGGAGGTTGCACAGCGGGGTTGTACAGGGGGGTGCACAGGGGGGTGCACAGGGGGGTTGCACAGGGGGTTGCACAGGGGGGGGGGTGCACAGGGGGGTTGCACAGGGGGGTTGCACAGGGGGGTGCACAGGGGGGTTGCACAGGGGGTTGCACAGGGGGGGGGGTGCACAGGGGGGTTGCACAGGGGGGTTGCACAGGGGGGTTGTAAGGGGGAGTTGCACAGGGGGGTTGTACAGGGAGGTTTTAAGGGAGGGTAGCACAGAGAGGTTGTACAGGGAGGTTGTGCAAGGAGGTTGTACGAGGAGCGACCATGCACCAGAACAAGAGGACACAGGCAGGTTGTACAGGCAACCAGCACCAGAACAAGAGGACACAGTCTCAAGCTGTGCCAGGGAAGGTTTAGGCTGGAGATGAGGAGAAAGTTCTTCCCAGCAAGAGAGATTGGCCCTTGGGATGTGCTGCCCAGGGAGGTGGTGGAGTCACCGTCCCATGAGGTGTTCAAAAAGGGCTTGGATGTGTCACTTAGAGCCATGGTTCAGTTAGTCATGAGGTGTTGGGTGACAGGTTGGACTTGATGATCTCTGAGGTCTTTTCCAACTTTATTGATTCTATGATTCTGTGCGATTGTACAGGGGGGTGTAGGGGAGGGTTGTACAGGGAGGTTGTACAGAGGGGTTGTACAAGGGGGTTGCACAGGGGGGTTGCACAGGGGGGTAGTTTAAGGGGGTTTGCACAGGGGGGGTCTGGGCTATTGTGTACAGGGAGGGTAGCTGGGCTGCCATCACGAAAATCCAGAACCACAGCACTGTCACAGCTGCTAGGAAGAAAATTCACCCAGGCCCAGCCAAAGCGCAAGACACTCCTCTAAAGACTCATCTGCGCTTGGAACTTGCACTTAAATCCTGCTGCTGGTGTGGCAGCGCTGCCGTTTCCCCTTTAAAGAGCTGCTGCTGGCTGAACCGCTGGCGGGGTGGAGTTACAGCCGCAGAGCCTTTCGCTTTCGTTTCCCTTTGCTCCCTCTCTGCTCCTAGCAGAAGGCCATCCTGCAGAAGAGAGAGAAAAAAGTAATGGCAGAAGACAGCAGGTTCTGCAGGAACTGGTATGATCCAACCCTTTCTCCCTCCCCATCCCTGCAAAGTGTGGGGATTGCAAGAGTTTCCCAGGATTTCCCTTAGTGTTTGTCTAGGTCTCCCGTTAGCAGGGGGAGAAGAGGGAGGACCCCGGGGCTTGAGGGGGCTGAGCTAGCCATTCGCAGTAGTCAACACAAGTGTTCTGGACAGGTTTTCATGTTTCCAAGCTGCTGCTTTCTGGCTGATTTTCTGTGGAGAGCTTTCTTCCACAGGGCTCTCCTGTGCTGCCTGTTCTCTTTTTGCCTAGGTTCAGGGTGGGTAAATGTTGCAGAATCATAGAATGGCTTAGGCTGGAAGGGACCTCAGAGATCATCTGCTCCAACCACCCCAGGGACACCTTCCAGCTTGAATCAGCTGCTCAAGGCCTCATCCAGCCTGGCCTTGAACACCGTCAGGGAGGAGGCAGCCGCAGCCGCAGCCTCCCCGGGCAGCCTGGCCTTGAACACCCACTGGGAGCAGGCATCCACACCTCCCTGGGCAGCCTGTTCCAGACTCTCACCAGCCTCACACTGAAGAACTGCTTCCTAAGATCCAGTCTGAACCTCCTCTCCCTCAGCTTCAAACCATTCTCCCTTGTCCTGTCTCTAGACACCCTCATGAAAAGTCCCTCTGCAGCCTTCCTTGTAGGATCCCTTCAGCTATTGGAAGGCAGCTCTGAGGTCCCCCCCTGGAGTCTTCTCCAGGCTGACCACCCCCAGCTCCCTCAGCCTGTGCTCGTAGCAGAGCTGTTCCAGCCCTTGGATCATCTTTGTGGTGGAGGAATCATGCTGAACACAGCAGCTGCCTCAGTTTCCCCCACAGCTGATGTTTCATTCTGTTGCTATATTTGCAGTTAAGTGATAGAATTTTATTTTTTCCAGGAAAATTTGGCATCTCTCATAGAATAGGAGGCTGGAAGGGGCCATAAGGATAGTGTAGCTTGGTGTGTCTTAAGTAGTAGCTAGGCCATTGGGCAAATTATATGAATGGATACTCTGAAGCCCTGCAATTAAACAAAAAAGAGTCAAACTTAGAAAGGTTAAATATGAGCCTAGCCTCAATTTTACTTGGTTACAAAGAAAACCCAATGCTTAGCCTTGCACAAAGCAAGCCTGTGCATTATGTCCTAAAAGGGTTAGGGGGATGCTGGGCAGCTGAGCCAACCTGACCAAAGAGATGTGCCTTCCCTCCTGCACAGGAAGAAAAACTGCCCTGGAGGGACCAGGGCAGGGTGGGGCTGGCTTTTCCTTCTCAGGTGGCTGTTCAAAGTGCAAAAAGTGCTGGGAGGATGGAGCCAGGCTCTGCTCAGTGATGCCCAGTGATAGGACAAGGGGCAGTGGGGGCAACCTGGAGCAGAGGAGGTTCCACAGGAACAGAAGGAAAAGCTTTTTCACTGTGAGGGTGGCACAGCCCTGGAGCAGGCTGCCCAGAGAGGTTGTGGAGTCTCCTGCTCAGGAGACATTCAAAACCAGCCTGGATGTGTTCCTGTGTGACCTGCCTGAGGTGATCCTGCTCTGGCAGTGGGGCTGGACTGGATGATCTTTCCAGGTCCCTTCCAATCTCCAAGTTCTGTGAAGGACTGGTTGGGCATAGGTATGCCTATGGTAAGTGGTGAGCAATGTGTCAGTTGCTTCGTTTATGTTGTGTCTTCCCCTTCCCATCAAGTATTAACTGTCTTGATCTTGACCTCCTCATTTTCCTGTGCCACTCTGTGTGTGGCAGGGTGGTGGAGAGTGAGGAGCTGTGTGGGTGCTTGGCTGCTGCCCAGGGCTGACACAGGACAGCAGCTCATTGACTCTTCTCTCTTTGCCATTTGTGTGCTGGGTAGTAAACGAGATGTGGCTGCTACCAATTTCTCCCTCCATGAGGCCCACTGCTTGAGATTTCTTGCTCTCTGCCCAGAGTGTGATGAACCAATTGCCTATAAGGATATGGCAGACCATCAAGCAGAGGCACACAAGCAGGTGAGTGGTGCTACACAAACTGCAAGAAGCTCTGTCAGCTCTGAAGTAGCACATTGGTGGTTCTGTGCTCTATATTAATTAGATTTTAAGTTCTCTAGCTGTTGGGCTAGAAAATCTGCAAGATTGACATCTGTATGACCCTTCAGGCCTGGTTACAGCACCTTTTGATCTTACTGCACACCCAGCTTGAGAGAATAAAAGGGCCACTGTGGTGTCCTCAGCAGATCAGGCATGGATGTATGCTCCTGGTGCTTGTGAATTGGCCAGAGCATGCAACTGAAACCATTTGATTAGAGGAAGACAGGCAGTACCTGATCTGGCAGCAGCCTTGCTTGTGCCTTCACAGAAAGAGAGATTGGCCATTGGAATGTGCTGCCCAGGGGGTGCTGGAGTCACCATCCCTGGAGGTGTTTAAGAGGAGACTGGATGAGGCACTTGGTGCCATGGTTTAGCTGATCAGATGGTGCTGGGTGATAGGTTGGACTTGATGATCTCAAAGGTCTTTTCCAACCTGGTTAATGCTACTCCTACTCCACTCCTACTGCACTCTATTCTACAAAGGGTGGCATCAATGCACTTATTTTAGGCAAACCTGAACTGGCAGAGTAAGTTCATCAGCTCTTCACACAGTGAACACTTTCAGCATGGCCTGAAGAAGCTGGAGGCACTGCGCTGGAGCCTGAACACACAGCCATGGCTTTCTCTTCTGCCTTACTGGGTTTATTGTTTTAGCAATTCCATGGATTTCAGGTACTTAACAGAACACAGAAAGCTAGCTCCTGTGTTTTCAGAGGGGCCATTATCATCCAGACCAGCTGAATACCAGACCTATACTTTTAAGTTAAGAACATGCTCTTTATTTCACACCACACTTTGCCATTCCCATGGGCACCTTTGACAACTGGATCCTCACACGGGCTTGACAGCTTCCTGCAGAATCATCAGACATCTGTTTTCCTCACAGTCTTATCAACACAGCTCAGGCCTGACAGAGAAACAAAAATTCACCAGCAGCTTGTTGCTGAGTGGGATTAAAATGGCAGGAAGCTCCTCTCAGAAGCTTGAAGTTCCATTGACATATGAAAGCATTAAGTAACCTTCTGTGGTCCCCACCAACTGCTGGATGTTTTGCTTGCAGGTCACATGTAATCTTTGTCACCAAAGTGTGCAGCAGTACCAGCTGGAGCACCATGAGGTATGTATGGAGTGCAGAACTTTCTACCTTGGAGGCTGACTCCTTTGACCAGCCCCCAGGAGTCACACTAATGGTTTCAACAGCAAAAACATGTAAATCCCTGAATGCTGTCTTGGACCATGAAGAGACTTCTACCCCTCAGCAGCTGCAGGGTGTTGGCATGCCTTTCCTTCTTTGTGAATAAGTATAGCCCATAGTGGTTGCCTGCCCAATTGGCAGGGACAATCTGTTCCAGAAGATAACCTCATACTTTCTCTTCCTTTTCACCTCAAGCTGATGTTCCTTGAGGGCTTCTCAAAGGCATTTCCCTCCTGCCCTCCACACTCATATTTTACCTGCTTTTCCTAAGGAATGGTTGTACAAATCCAGAGTCAAGGAGGAGATAACACAAAAGAGCTGGCAGAGGCTGGGCAGAGCAGCCTGTCCATGCCAGCTGTGGCCTCAGCATTTCAAGGAACCGAAGCAGTGAAGACACAACAGGCTTCCTCTGCTGCTGGAAGTGGAAGTACTTGAGTTTTCTAGGTGGCCTTGTGCTCTGTTGCTAACCTGTACTGACACACAGCATCCTCACTGCTCTTGATGCCCATTTTGCCTTAGATTGCCTAATCATCCAGAATTAAAGACAGCCTAACCAGGCAAACCCCTAATACAGGCAGGCCTGAATTTGGTTGTGTAGATACCCCTCAAGAAGAGCATTCTTCCCTCAAGGGAAGTCATTCTACCCCTGTACTGAGCACTGGTTAGGCCACACCTTGATTCCTGTGTCCAGCTCTGGGCCACTCAATTTAAGAAGGACATTGAGACACTTGAAGGTGTCCAGAGAAGGGCAATGAGGCTGGGGAGGGGTCTGAAGCACAGCCCTGTGAGGAGAGACTGAGGGAGCTGGGCTTGCTTAGCCTGGAGAAGAGGAGGCTCAGGGGAGACCTCATTGCTCTCTACAACTACCTGAAAGGAGGTTGTAGCCAGGTGAGGGTTGGTCTCTTCTCCCAGGAAACCAGCACCAGAACAAGAGGACACAGTCTCAAGCTGTGCCAGGGGAGGTTTAGGCTGGAGGTGAGGAGAAAGTTCTTCCCAGAAAGAGTAATTGGCCACTGGAATGTGCTGCCCAGAGAGGAGGTGGAGTCCCCATCCCTGGAGGTGTTCAAAAAAGGCTTGGATGTGGCACTTGGAGCCAGGGTTTAGTTGTCAGGTGTTAGGTGATAGTTAATAGGTTGGACTGGATGATCTCTGAGGTCTTTTCCAGCCTGGTTGATTCTATGATTCTCCATCAGTCACTCATTGCTCTCACCCAATGCCTTCTTCCAGTATTGGTAGCAAACCTGCAGTGATTTCCTGTGTTCCTGTGCAGACCAAGGAATGCCTCAAACGAGCAGTGAGGTGCAGGATCTGTGAGCTGGAGCTGCCCTTCGACAAGCTGCAGGAGCACCTGGACTCCTGTGCCAGCCGCACCGAGTGTTGCAGGGCCTGCAACAAGTACATCATGTACAGAGACCAGAGCAAGCACAGAGAGGTTTGTCCAAACACTGACCTCTCCTATCAGCGGGATGTGAACCTTCAAGCCAGGGGAGCATCCACCAAGGCAACATTTATTGACCCCACTGGTAAGCAAAATTCATTCTTGTCATGGACTGGGTCAGCCAGTTTGGGAAAGATGTTGAGCTGCTGGAAGGTGTCCAGAGAAGGGCAAGGAGGCTGGGGAGGGGTCTGATCACAGCCCTGTGAGGAGAGGCTGAGGGAGCTGGGGTTGCTTAGCCTGCAGAAGAGGAGGCTCAGGGGAGACCTTCTTGCTCTCTCCAACTCCCTGAAGGGAGGTTATAGCCAGGTGGGGGTTGGTCTTTTCTCCCAGGCAGGCACCCAGCACCAGAACAAGAGGACACAGTCTCAAGCTGCACCAGGGGAGGTTTAGGCTGGATGTTAGGAGGAAGTTCTTTGCAAAAAGAGAGATTGGCCCTTGGGATGTGCTGCCCAGGGAGGTGGTGGAGTCACCATCACTGGAAGTGTTTAGGAAGAGTCTGGATGAGGCACTTGGTGCCATGGTTGAGTTGATCAGATGGTGTTGGGTGATAGGTTGGACTCAATGATCTCAAAGGTCTTTTCCAACCTGGTTAGTTCTATTCTATTCTATTCTATTCTATTCTATTCTATTCTATTCTATTCTATTCTATTCTATTCTATTCTATTCTATTCTATTCTATTCTATTCTATTCTATTCTATCCCTGTTAAATCTCAGTGAAGATTCTCCTGCTTTCTCTACAGTTCTCAGTGAGCCAGGCTGGAGGGGATTGTTGTTTAACCAGCTGCAGTGTTGCTTTCTATTACACTGGTTATTGTAAAGCTAGGGGTGGGTACACTGACCAGTAGCTCCTTGCCCATGTGCTTTTCTGCCTCCTTTATGTACTGGAAGTGAAATTCTTTCTCTCAGAAAATAAGCAGAGCTTCCTCTTTCCATTTGTCACACAGCAGAAAATACAATGCAGCATTTCCTCCTGCTTCATACAGTGATGCATGCCTTGATTTCTTGCAGTTCTTGAAGCTTTGTTTGGCCTAAGGTATTGGACAGAATATATCAAAGCAAACAAACAAAGAAATATCATGACCCCTGTCAATGATTCCAGAAAGTAACAGGCATCAGTAGGTACAGTGGTTGGCAAAACAAACTGCTGAGAGCAAGGATTAGCTGGGGTAGGCTGGGAGTGCAGCATCATGAGCCACAAAACAGGGGGCTGAATTGGAAGGGTGGTGGATTGGCTCTGATTGGTGGCAAGAGCAAATTGTCATCACAGCTGTAATTCCTTCCTGGCCAGTGGAATCAGAGTTGTGTGTTCCTCTAGAGTCAGTGACCCTCAGTGGATCTGAGCTGCCTGTCTAGATGGCTGCTGTCAGCACTGGGTTAATCTCCATGTCTTTTCCTTCTGAAGGCACTGGTGGCAGTCTCTGTCAGAAGTGCAATAAGGCATTTCCAGATGACCAGTACTCCCAGCACCTGGTAAGCACCTCTGAAAGGGAACAAAAGCCTGGTCTGTGCTTAGTGTCTCTGAAAAGCTGCACTCCAGGGAAGGAAGTGCAGCATGTCTTGCATCTTCAGACAATGGTTTGATGCCACAATGCATTCAGCTGAAGCATTATTGTGAGGGGTCTGCTGTCCCTCCCCATGACTCCTGTTTGTTGCAAATCACACCACACCACACGCTAGGGTGCAGTGCCACTCTTCACCTCGTTGTGCATGCTCTCCTTTAACAGGATAAATGCAGTGCAGCCCAGAAGCTGACAGAAGTTGCTGGGGACCAGGCACCTTCAAAACGCAGCGGTGATCCACCAAAGCCTCCCTCTTCCTCCCCTGAGAACGCAACGGTGTGGAAAGATGTCCGTCCCAAAACAAAACAAAGGGACCAGCCAGTGACCTCCAAACCCTTGCTTAAACCCCTAGAGAACAAAGGGATTGGCTTTCCCATTCCCACATCACCTCAAGCTCTTGAAGACATCCAGTCTTTTGACATGCTGAAGACCTGTGCCCATTGCAACATTCTTCTGCCGCTTCCAACCCTTCAGAAACACGAGGTGAGAAGTGACTCGTTGGACCTGGCCTCCTACATGCAAAGGGCCCTGCCTGCAGGGTCAGTAGTTTTCTCTGTACCACCTGGGGTCCCATTTCTGGCTTCCACAGCTTGAAATGCTGGCCACAGGTCCAGTCTCTCTGTAAAGCATGGAATTTATTCATTCCATTGACTGTTCATGCTGACATCTACACAAAAAGGATCCATTGCCTATAGTGTGCTTAGCAAGAACTACCTGAAGGGAGGCTGCAGCCAGGTGGGGGTTGGTCTCTACTCCCAGGCAACCAGCACCAGAACAAGAGGACACAGTCTCAAGCTGTGCCAGGGGAAATTTTGGCTGGAGGTGAGGAAGAAATTCTTCACAGCAAGAGAGACTGGCCATTGGAATATGCTGCCCAGGGAGGAGATGGAGTCACCATCCCTGGAGGTGTTTAGGAGGAGACTGGGTGGGGTGCTTGGTGCCATGGTTTAGTTGATTAGATGGTGTTGGATGATAGGTTGGACTTGATGATCTCAAAGGTCTCTTCCAACCTGGTTCGGTTCTATTCTATTCTATTCTATTCTATTCTATTCTATTCTATTCTATTCTATTCTATTCTATTCTATTCTATTCTATTCTATTCTATTCTATTCTATTCTATTCTATTCTATTCTATCCTGTCCTGTCCTGTCCTGTCCTGTCCTGTCCTGTCCTGTCCTGTCCTGTCCTATTCTACCAGAACCACCACTGCAGCTGCTAATTTTAAGCTCAAACCCTGGAAAATCTTCAGCAACTGTCTTTATTTGCTGAGTGAGGGCTGATATTGTTCCTGCTAAGCAAACAGCATGATTAAATTTCAGCTGCATCAGAGGCAGAGCTCTGGGTGCTTTTCTATCACAACAAACAGGCCCAGTTGCCTCCCTGCTGAATACCAGTGCCTGGAGAATAGGATGTTTGAGTTCCTTGATGTGACTGCTGCTTATTTTTCTAGATCAAATGTCTGCGTTTGACATCTTTGCAAATGCTGGGATGAGCCAAACACCAGGCCCTGGAGAGAAAGGTAATGCACAGGATTCCAGCAATTTAGAACAACATCAGTCACTGAGGATTATTCTGCATTGGGTTAATAGGCACAGTGAGACATTTTGCTCTAGAAAAGCTAATACTCAGCTATCACTAAGCTCTTTAGATTCCAGCACGTAGTGGGTTCCCCTCAGGTTGCCTTAAACAAGCACTGCTTCAGAGCCAATAAGCTTTCACTCTCTTGACTCAAACTAACACCTATTGTGCCTCTCAGACAGGGCAGTACCTTCCCTGCCTTCAGCAGAGGTCTGCACAGGCGTTCACAGAACATGTGTATGCTTCAGCACCGAATGGAGACCAAAAAAAGAATAGTTTCAGAAGCCAGGAAATCAAATGGATTTTTTTTTCCTCTATTAGAATGTGCTCATTCAGGACACTGATGTAATTATGCCAGACAATAGCTGCCAGGTGAGCTTGCACTGGTCCAGAGGCAGTCTCTTTCCTCACCCTGTCCCAGAGAGGCTGTGAATCTCAACTCTTCTCTCTTTGCTAACATCTCCTTCTCTGTCCCTAAGCAGTATAATTTCCTCTCAGTCCTATTAATTAAGTGAAACTGAAAGCAATTGTTCTCAATCTGTCCTTTCTCTACTTTGCTACCAGTAAATGAGGTATTACTCCTCCCTGCAAAACTTGCCTCTCCTAGTAAATTAAAGAGAGGACAGCACCAAAGTGAGAAATAAAGGGTTTGTGTAGTTTTGAATTACAGGGCTCCAGTCTTGAAATAAAAGTAAGTGCATGGTAATTACCCAGATTATTTGACTTGCTCTGTGGGTTTGTTGTATTGTTCAATAGAGTGATGACATAGAAAGGCTGTAAAACTGAGACTTTTAAACCACTCATGACTGAGCTCTGTTTGTTTTACAGAAGGCTTTCTCCAGCATCCATGATTAAATCTGGAAACGGAGGCACATTTCTCAGACTGAAGCTTCAGCTCAGCTTTAACAAAAGGCCACTGGAAGTGTGGTAGCTTTATTGACAAATAAAAGTGACTTGCTACTCTGGACAAAGAACAAAGAGTGTCTCAGCTTTTTATTCCTTGTCAAGAGAGGCATTTAAAAGGTTTCACCAGAGAGCTGCAGAAGTGATGGGGGCTCAACAGCTGTTGTCATTTCAAATATTGATGTGTAAGCTCTCCTTAGGAATGTTCTTTGTCCACCCACAGCTTATTTGAAAGTGTTTGTTCTGAGGGAGAGAAGGAAATAAGGAATCCAGAATTCTTTGCCATGTTGAGCACCACCAGTTCCTCTTGCCCTCACTGCAAGCTGAGACCTTAGTGTTTTCCAGGGCATGGCCCAGTGAAGTGAAAAAACATTAGAGCCTGCTCTCCTTCACTTCAGTGAAGACTGAAGCTAGGGCCAGCACAAACATCTTAGTCTTGGGAGAGAGCAGGCACATCCAAGGGTAACCGAGGGTGTTCATCTTCTGACACACAGATGGAAAATGAGAGAGCCCAGTGGTGGGAGAGTTAAACGTGAAGAGTCAGTGGATGTCAGTGTCTGTGAGCATTTGTGAAGCAGCCTTTCCTGCCTGACATCTCACATCAATAAACACTAAAACACATTAGCAGTTTTACTGCTAGGTGCTATTTTCCCCTCATCCACCTCTCTCAGTGTTCAAGCCTGGAAGCTGCTGGCTGAACCCAGCACACATCTGCTGTGACCTGTAATTTGAGTAACATCTTACTCCTCAGATCCAAACTTGTTATCAGCATCAGGAGCACACATGGGATGGGGAGGCAGGCAGAGTTCACAAACTCTCTCAGTCAATCAGCAACGGCCCAGGCTCATTTGTGTGTGTGCTTGGCTGGGGGTTGGAACTAGATGATCCTTGTGGTCCCTTCCAACCCTGACTGATACTATGGATACTACGAAAAAGCTGGAATGATGCAAGACTGAGCTGAAATGCAACAATGGATGGTCCAAGAGCAGATCCTTCCAGCCTTGTAAGCACTGGGGCGGCGCCAGTGTTGTGAGCGGCCAGCGGCTGGGCATGTGGCTTGACAAGCGTTAGCCACTTCTGAGGTCCCTTAACAAAGCTGAGAGCAGAGCGCAGGGGCAGCTTTGTCCTCGCAGCCCTTTCTGGGCTGGGAGCCGTCCTGGCAGGTCCACAGGGCAGCGTTTCCACTGCGCTGAGGAGCCGCGGGGCTGGATTCCAAAGCAGTGCTGCAGTGTCACCCTGTGGGTGTTGGTGGCACCGGCCTGAGCCGGACCCGGGCACGGCCGAGCCTTGGGCTCCTGAGGGAGACGAAAGGGCACCGAGTGGCACCTGCAGGCTGCCCGGCAGGCCGTGGGGAATTGCTGCCGCGAGGCTCCTTCCCTCCAGTAATCGACCACCTGAGGCTGCCAGCTGTGCGGGGGGCACGGGCACCCGCACACAGCCCAGCAGCCCCAGGGGTTGGAGCTCCCTGTGGCACGCTGTGGGCTGCAAGCTGGAGAGCCTGCTGCCAGGGCTTTGACTCGGCGAGGGGAGAGCTGCAGAAAATGAGAACCAGGAGGAAACACCTCTGGAGGAGCCTGAAAATGCCTGGAAGCAACCTGGCTCCTTCCTCCTTGCAGGGTGAGGAAAAGGCTGTTAGAGCTGCGCTGGTGTCGCCCTGCTCCTGGTGGGGCTGTGCTCACCCTGTCCATCACGGTGCCCTCTCTTGCCCAGCCCTGTGAGCAACCTGGGGCCAAAGCAAGGCTGCTGATGCTTGCAACACGACATCCTGGGGCCAAAGCAGTGCTGCAGTGTCACCCTGTGGGTGTTGGTGGCACCGGCCTGAGCCGGACCTGCGCACGGCCGAGCCTTGGGCTCCTGAGGGAGACGAAAGGGCACCGAGTGGCACCTGCAGGCTGCCCGGCAGGCCGTGGGGAATTGCTGCCGCGAGGCTCCTTCCCTCCAGTAATCAACCACCTGAGGCTGCCAGCTGTGCGGGGGCACGGGCACCCGTACACAGCCCAGCAGCCCCAGGGGCTGGAGCTCCCTGAGGGCTTCCTGTGGCATGCTGTGGGCTGCAAGCTGGAGAGCCTGCTGCCAGGGCTTTGACTCGGCGAGGGGAGAGCTGAAGAAAATGAGAACCAGAAGGAAACACCTCTGGAGGAGCCTGAAAATGCCTGGAAGCAACCTGGCTCCTTCCTCCTTGCAGGGTGAGGAAAAGGCTGTTAGAGCTGCGCTGGTGTCGCCCTGCTCCTGGTGGGGCTGTGCTCACCCTGTCCAGCACGGTGCCCTCTCTTGCCCAGCCCTGTGAGCAACCTGGGGCCAAAGCAAGGCTGCTGATGTTTGCAACACGACATCCTGGGGCCAAAGCAGTGCTGCAGTGTCACCCTGTGGGTGTTGGTGGCACCGGCCTGAGCCGGACCTGCGCACGGCCGAGCCTTGGGCTCCTGAGGGAGACGAAAGGGCACCGAGTGGCACCTGCAGGCTGCCCGGCAGGCCGTGGGGAATTGCTGCCGCGAGGCTCCTTCCCTCCAGTAATCGACCACCTGAGGCTGCCAGCTGTGCCCAGCCCTGTGAGGAACCTGGGGCCAACGCAAGGCTGCTGATGTTTGCAGCACGACATCCTGGGGTCAAAGCAAGGCTGCTCACGTTTGCAGCACGACCTCTTTCTACGCTGCAGAGCTCCAGAGGGAGGGTGAAGGATGCTGGTCACTTGCAGAGACAAAGGACTTCATGGAGATCAGACAAAGGACTTCACTTACTGCAGGTGTGAGGGCCCGTATGCACATGTGGGTAGGCTAGCCCGAAATTAAGCTTCCTTTCTCTCTCCTTGGACTCAAAATTCCACGCGTTTGTAATCCAGTTCGACGTAGACGTGGAAGTAGTTTTGGTCGCTAGATGGCAATAAAGGCTCAATGTAAATTTCCCTGGTCCAAAGGAAAGTTTCTAAGCGCCTTGCCTGGATTTGGCCTGGGAGAAATGGCTGGAAGGTACTAGAGAAACCAGGAAAGCAAGTGTGGAAAACCAAGGAAAGCAAGTATGGAGAAGCCAGGAAAACAAGTACGGAGAAACCAGGGAAATGAGTGTGCAGTCCTGCTAGTGGGTAAGTAGAATTTCTTTTATTATTGTCTGTTGCTTTAAAAAAGTGGAAAAAAAAGTTGGAAGTAGTTCTTCAGTCCGAGGGAGGTGAGGCTCTGGCACAGGCTGCCCAGGGAGGCTGTGGCTGCCTCCTCCCTGGGGGTGTTCAAAGCCAGGCTGGATGAGACCTTAAGCAGCTGAGTCTAGTTGAGAGGTGTCCCTGCCTGTGGTAGGGAGGTTGGAATAGATGGGCTCTGAGGGCCCTTCCAGCCTGAGCCATTCTAGGATACTGATTATGGGATTAGAAGGGTAATTGTGAGTAAGAAAAGGCTGCTCAGCCTTACTAGGATGGGTACTTGAGAAATGTGGCATCATAGTCCTGAGCTGCTGCTGCTGTTTCAAATGCATTGGGATCTCAGTGTTTTGCCCAGAAGCTTAAGATCCATTTTTATTCTTCAGCAGTGGCAGGAGGCAATCCACTCCACGACTGTCCTTCCCCAAGAAAAGCTTACCTCCGTGCCTCTCCACAAGATTTTTTCTTGAAACAAACGTTTGTCATAGTGAAAGCTTTAATACAAACCTGTGGGACACCAGAGTGAAGGAAGCACAGCTTGGGGCTGTCCATTTCCTAGTGCTGCGTGCCCGTGGCCTCTCCTCCACAGCACTGGTTAGGCCATGCCTGGAGTCCTGTGTCCAGTTCTGGGCTCCTCAATTTAAGAAGCATATTGAGACACTTGAAGGTGTCCAGAGAAGGGCAAAGAGGCTGGGAAGGGGTCTGGAGCACAGCCCTGTGAGGAGAGGCTGAGGAAGCTGGGGGTGTTTAGTCTGGAGAAGTTAGGAAGAAGTTCTTCCCAGCAAGAGAGATTGGCCATTGGAATGTGCTGCCCAGGGAGCTGGTGGAGTCACCATCACTGGAGGTGTTTAGGAAGAGACTGGATGAGGCTCTTGGTGCCATGGTTTAGCTGATCAGATGGTGTTGGGTGATAGGTTGGACTTGACGATCTCAAAGGTCTTTTCTAACCTGGTTAATTCCATTCCATTCCACTCCACTCCATTCCACTCTATTCTAAGAAGAGGAGGCTCAACAGAGACCTTCTTGCTGTCTACAGCTACCTGAAGGGAGGATGTAGCCAGGTGGGGGTTGGTCTTTTCTCCCAGGCACCCAGCACCAGAACAAGAGGACACAGTCTCAAGCTGTGCCAGGGGAGGTTTAGGCTGGAGGTGAGGAGAAAGTTCTTCCCAGAAAGAGTAATTGGCCACTGGGATGTGCTGCCCAGGGAGGTGGTGGAGTCCCCATCCCTCGAGGTGTTCAAAAGGGGATTGGATGTGGCACTTAGAGCCATGGTTTAGTTAGTCATGAGGTGCTGGGTGACAGGTTGGACTTGATGCTCTCTGAGGTCATTTCCACTCTTATTGATTCTATGATTCATTTTGCTTTAAGGTTAAAATCAGGAGGAGGTTTGTGTGTACAAAAAAACCCATTGCCAAGCCAGCTGGCATCCCCTGCTCCCATGCACTGTTCTGAGTTGAAGGCAGTGTTATGGGAGGCAGAAGGAACTAAATGAAGACATTAAACTGACAATATACCCTGCAGTGAGATGATGGGGAGAAGCTGAATGATCTATTTTTGGGCCCCCTTTTTTTGGAGACATCTCAGAAGCAGCATCACAGGCAGGAAGGGCAAAATCCCAGCAACATTCTCCTTCTCTTGTGGCATTTCACAATCCTCAGTGCCAGGGATATGTTGCAAGAGGTGGCAGCCCAGTGCTGCTTGCTGGCAGGGGCAGGGCTCAGCCAGGTTCACAGGTGCCTGCAGTTCTGTGGGGCTGGTCCTGGCTGAGCTCAGCTGTGGCCAGGGTGTCACCTGCAGAGATGGGGATGTATAGAAGGGATGAGAGGGGAGCATGTGCTGCTTTGGTGTTGCTGGAGAGAGGGGGTTTGTGGTGAGCAGGTCTGAGTTATGTCTGGGAGAGGGGTGTTGGTGCTGCTAGCAGAGAGCAGGCTGGAAGCTTTCAGGCAGGGAAAATGAAATGCAGTCTTAGGGGCTAGATGACCTCTGTTATCTCTGTCTCAGCCTCTCTTTCTATGATCTGTGCTATCAGAGATTTATTACCACGGCTGTGTGAGCTGAAAAGTCACAGATTCAGCTGCTTGAACCATCCCTGAAGCTAGAGACAGCAGTGGTAGTTTGAAAGCTGGTGCCCGTGGTTGTACCTCCTTTTAACCTCGGTGCACTTCTGGGCATCTCTGTGCTGTGCATCCAGAACAGTGGTGTGGTGACAGGTCTGTACATGAGCACTGTGTGGAAATGAGGTTATAAGGATGGCAGTGAAGTGCTGCCACTGGCATCAATTCCATCCAGCCCCTAGCAAGTTGTGATGGGGGAGGGCAGGAGCAAATAGAGGCTGCTGAGAGACTAGGCTGGGTGCTGCAGTTAGCACGAGCAATCTGAATCAGCTTTCACTATTTTCATGCCTGTGCCACAAATAGGAGTGGGCTAAGGTAGGTAGGTATCTCCCTGCAGCAATGGCAAACCTTTCAGAGGCAGCAGAGCAGGAGGAAATTCATCCCTGGGCTATGGAAGTCAGCATTCTGCAAGCACATGAGACCCCAGCAAGCTGCGTGTCCAAGCTGCTGTCATGACAAGGTTCATGCCAGCTGGTGCTGCCTGGGCATCTCTCTGCTCTTCTCTGTCTTCCAACAGAAAAGGACCATTTCTTTTTCTTCCCATGAAATGGATGCTGCTACTCCCACAGGCCTGCACAAGATATCACAGGCTGCACCGGAGGCAGTGCTAGGAAATGAGATTTTGTGCTTTGTGTTACTCAGAGATCACAGAGTGGGAGGACAGGGTTCTAACATCATAAACTGCTGTATCAGATTTTGTCTGGGGCACAGCTCCCTCTAGGACCTCTAGACACCTCAGAGGAGGAGGGTGGTGAATGAACTTGTTTCTAGAAGTTCATTTGCTATGCCCCAAATAACTTTTTATCCACCAAATGCAATGAAAGTTTCATCTCTTTTCTTGATTCTTAGTTTGTTCTGCCTTTACCAGCCATGAGTTTCTTGTCCCTAAGGCTTGAACTTCCTGAAAGCTGATTGTTGCTGTAATAGGCCAGGTTACACTGTGCCAGAGGGGATTTTCCACAGAAGCCATTTGCCTTGGTGCACAGCTTGGAGCCCAGGGGCCAGCACTCAGCACACTGAATGTGCTTTTCAGGAATGCCTGGCAAATGGGGGAGCTGCCAGGGGTGTTAGAGGAGACCCTGAGCAGAGGTGAAGGTGGGGAGTGACAAGTGCTCTTTTGAAAGTATCTTGTCATGGCTAGCAAGAGTGGCTGGTACACAGACAAGCCTTGAGCTAGTTCTCCTCCTCTTGGCCTGTCCTGCAGATAGAATAGAATACAATAGAACAAACCAGGTTGGAAGAGACCTTGATGTTGTTGCAGCTGTATAGAGATTGTCTTGAAGCAGCACTGAAAGAAATCCTTCCTTAGGGGAAAAGCTTCACCAAAAGGGCTCTCTGGATCATCCAGCACCTGGTTATTAGACACCTGAGATAGCCTGGCTCTCTGAGGCCCCAAATACCCAGAGCACATGGATGCTCCCCTATGGGTGGTGTCGGCCCCTAGGGTGGTCCTTGCTCACCACTCTTTGGGGCTGACTTTGATGTGGCCTCAAGGGTGCTGGTGGAAAGGCAGTGAGCTGGCTTACAGAGCTGGTTGTGGTGCCAAGCAGCAGCATGTGCTGCATGAACGCTCTCGGGTTTCTGTGGTGATGCAGCTAAACTCATTCTGCTTAATAACTCATTAGCTCAGAGAGCATCAGCAGTCTTTGCCTTTCCCTCTAATGACTGAGCTCTTTAAGGGGAGCCTGGAAGGAAACCCCCCTTACTCACATTAGAGGCAGAGGCTCAGCTGAAAGGAAACCCCCTTACTCAAATTAGAGGCAGAGGCTCAGCTGAAAGGAAACCCCCTTACTCAAATTAGAGGCAGAGGCTCAGCTGAAAGGAAACCCCCTTACTCAAATTAGAGGCAGAGGCTCAGCTGAACTGCCTGGCTCCGTGTGAGAGCAGGGAGCTGGTTTCACTGCAGTGCAGCCCCAGGCAGTGAGGATGGCAGGGATGAGTGGTGGGACCCTGCTGCACCCAGGCTGGCGTATTTCTGTCTGCTCTTCCATGTGTTGGTGAAAGGTTCAGCTGCTCCATGTCAGCAGGGGTGTTTGACTTGCTGGTGGATGCTGCTGGCTCTGTGCTGAGCTGGAATCCTCCGAAGGGGTTTGATATCCTGCTCTCTGTGGTACTTTCTGCATCAAAGAGGGCAAGTCGTTCCAGCTGCTTCAGCAAGACAGCAACAACAGAACGTCGAGAGGATTGTTTAATATCTCAGGGTTTTCAGGGAGAGTAGCAGCAAACCAAAAGGCAGAAAACAGTTCTCTGGGAGCAGAATTACGTTCCCCAAACTTCCCTGAGGAGAGGATAGCTTGCAAAACCCTGTGGCAGAAGACACTTCCTTTTAAATACCGTTTAGACTTTGTCGAATGACTTTCTCTACCACTGATGCAGAGTGGGAAAACCCAACCCCTCCACCCCTACTTGCTGAGGTTTCAGAACCTGTGGGCATGCATTTCCAGCCTGAAGAGGGCAATGCAGTGGGGCTGGAGACCAAGTTGCCTCCACAGTTGCATGCATTTATTTATTTAGGTCTTGCAACACCAAGCAGATAAATACAAACGCACACCAGAAGCCACAAAAGCGAATCCCACGTTGAACGTTTGGCTGGAGAAGCAATAAACTGCACTAAACCCTGATGAATGGCACACACCCTTTTGTTCAAGCCTCGGCTTTTTATGGCATTAACAAACAGAAGACTGCATGGAAGAATGCAAAGAACTTCACAGGGACATTCAAGTGAACGATATCGGGTTGCTTGTCCTTCGTGGAGGTTTCGTGCTTCGGCGTCGGGGGCGTTATTAAACGCCATCAGACGTGGCTGGTGGAGACACTGGGAAGAGATTTAATTCCTCAAAAGCCTGAGTTTTCCCCTCTGTCTCCCTCTTGAGAGCTTGAACTTTTAAAATGTTGGAATAAATCTGCTTTACGTTGCTTCGATGCCGTGCTTCTACGCGTGCAGCTTTCGTTAGAGGCTGGGTAATTGTTTCGCCTTCCGTCGGCTTGGAAGCTTTGCTTAAAAAAGGCAAAGCAATGGTGTGAACTGGGGGAGCAGAACCTTGCACTGAGTAAACTCTACCAGAAGGGGATTGTCTAGATGGGCTGGGTGGGCTGGAAACGCCTCTGCTGTGAGCACAGGCTGAGGGAGCTGGGGGTGTTCAGCCTGGAGAAGAGAAGACTCCAGGGGGAACTCAGAGCTGCCTTCCGATAGCTGAAGGGATCCTACAGGAAGGCTGCAGAGGGACTCTTCCTGAGGGTGTCTAGAGACAGGACAAGGGGGAACGGTTTGAAGCTGAGGCAGAGCAGGGTTAGACTGGAGCTGAGGAAGAAGTTCATCAGTGTTAGGGTGGTGAGACACTGAAGTAGGCTGCCCAGGGAGCTCTGGGAAGTGCCACCACAGCTTTCTTGCCTTCAGATGGATGGGGATGGATGCAGGGAGTCCCAGTCAGGGAGAAGGAAAAGTCCTAACCATGGAGGTACTGCAGAAACCTCTTCACAGGCTTCTCACCTTCTTGTAAGCTTGCTTTTTCCTTGCTAACAATGATTCCTGGGCTCTCTCTTCCGCTTGATGCTCAAGCTGTGTTCCTCTTTACATCACCATAGTTAATTCATAAGCTCAGAAGTGAGAGATGGTGTTTATTATGGAGATGACTTCCTTGAACAAGCTCCCTGAAACAACCTCCAAGGATGTGTAAGGACCCTTCCACTTGGTAATTAATTATGCAAACCTACTTTTAACATATCTTTAGGTAATCAGAACAAAAGAAGACACTTGTCTTTGTTAATTATCATGAAAATTTACTTATGAATATTGTAATGATGCACATTACTGTGTCTGCTGTCACTCATGGCTGGGGTGCCCTTAGGCAGCGTTTTTCTCCTATTGTCAGTGTAACAAGGGGCTAATGAAAAGGGCTGAAGTTAGGGCTGTGGACAGGAATGTTAGCAGGGAAAGGCCCTGATGCCCACTCGGGCCAGGCTTTGGTGAAGGAGCAGTCTGCAGTCTGTGGGCTAGAGCCTGGCCACTCCAGGAGTGCAGTCATGGGGCCACCGATGCTGCTTAGATATCTTCTGTCCCTTGGATTAAAGCAAAAGCTGTTCACAGGTCAGGTTGTCTTTAAAGTGATGAAGGTACCCTGGCCAGTTCTTGAGAGCTGGATGAGTGTGGCAGTTAATTATGGACTCCAATTCAGCCTTCTAGCACGTAATAGAATACAGAACTAACCAGGTTGGAAAAGACCTCAGAGATCAAGTCCAACCTATCACCCAACACCATCTGATCAACTAAACCATGGCACCAAGGGCCTCATTCAGGCTCTTCTTAAACACTTCCAGGCATGGTGACTCCACCACCCCCCTGGGCAACACATCCCAAGGGCCAATCTCTCTTTCTGGGAAGAATTTCTTCCTCACCTCCAGCCTAAACCTCCCCTGGCACAGCTTGAGACTGTGTCCTCTTGTTCTGGTGCTGGTTGCCTGGGAGAAGAGACCAACCCACACCTGGCTGCAGCCTCCCTTCAGGGAGTTGTAGATGGCAATAAGGTTTCCCCTGAGCCTCCTTTTCTCCAGGCTAAGCAACTCCAGGTCCCTCCCACCTCCTTGAGGTGACTTGTCCTGCAAAAGCAGCTGATCCATCGGGATGAGCCAGCTCAGCCTTTGTCCCTCTCATTTTGCTCTAACAGACAGCTGATAAAGAAGAATTCCATTAAATGAATGAAGTTGAAAAGTTCACCTCAGAGTTGCTCTTTAGAGCAGAGAGAATGTCCTTGAATTTCCATAGCTTGACTCTCCCGTTCTCCACCACACTGCACAATCCAGAATGGAACTGATGAAAAATACTCCTGTCTGAGTCCCAGGCTTGAAAGCTGGGGGATGGAGAAATGGCCTAAATCTCCCTAAGACTGCTTTGAAGTCTTTGTTTTAAGTCTCCCTCAGTTCCCCAGGTATTTAAAGCCACAGAGTCAGAGAAACCTGGTAGGAACACAAGAGCTGATGCTTGTCCTTGATTTCAGAGCCTGGCCTAGAGGACTTTGATCTCTGCAAGCAAACCTGCTGGCTGCAGGTACTGCTGCCACCCTGTACACATCATTTTGCCGTGGTGAAATTAGAAGCTGCAACTGTGGTGCTGCTTCAGCTTTGTAGTTTGCCCTTTTAATTTCGTCTGTTGCCATGGCAGCACCGAATGATTGCAATCACTGCTGTTTACACTGCAGTCCAAGCCACATCAATAGAGATCTTGGAAGCCAAACAATACAAATCTGACTTAACTGTACACTGCATTTGTTGTTGTACATAATAGGTTGTTCTCAATAATCAGGATTCATTGAAGTCTTTTGTTCCTGAAGCACTTGGAAAATTCCTTTAACTCAAGTGTTGTCAAATGATGATTTATTTTCAATACATGCTCTTCACACAGCTGGACAATATTTCTTTGGCAACTCTTTCCTGAGTATAGCCTTGAAAACAATTATCTTAATACCCTTCTAGTTTTGAAGGCAGGCTACTCTCTCTCTCTCTCTCTCTCTCTCTCTTCCACCCCCCCCCCCCCCCCAACCTTGTGGTATCCTAGGGCTAAATTCACCTATTTTAATGAGCTGGTTCCTTGCTTTCTCCCATGCTTTGTCTCTTCTATAGATGGTGCAGGCTTTTTAGGAGGGCTTCTCTTCACTTTGTGCATAGGGAAAGGCTTCTACCAAGTGCCTTCTGTGAGCTACAACATGACCAAACTAATGATAATTGCTGATTTTGAACATGGCCTGCTGGGCTTTGGAGTTGAGAATAAAGGAGAGAGGAAGTGGGCACCTGAGCACGTCCAGCGCCCTATGGGGGCTAGCAGTGGGCATCCAGAGTGGGGCAGCTGCTTGTGCACCTGCTGGTGCTCATCCCCACAGTGTCACACTGCCCCCAAGCTCATCCTGGGGACCTCAGCACTGCCACTTAAAAGGGGTTAGTAAAGATCACAGAATGGTTGGGCTTGGAAGGGACCTCCAGAGATCATGGAGTCCTACCCCTTGCCGAAGCAGGAACACATCCAGGTGGGTTTGGAAAGCCTGCAAAGAAGGAGACTCCACAACCTCTCTGGGCAGCCTGCTCCAGGGCTCTGTCACCCTCACCATACTGAAGTGCCTCCTGGTGCTGAGGTGCAGTCTCCTGGGTTCCAGCTTGTACCTGTTGCTCCTTGTCTTATCACTGAGCACCACCAAAACCAGCCTGGCACCTTCATCTGGACACCCACCCCTCAGAGATTTATAGACATTGTTTTCAACATCCCCTCTCAGCCTTCTCTTCTCCAGACTAGACAGCTCCAGCTCTCTCAGTTTCTTCATAGGAGGAATGTTTAAGTCCCTTCATCATCCTCATCTCTCTCTGCCAGACTCTCTCCAGCAGATCTCTGTCTCTCTTGAACTGGGGAGCCCAAAACTGGACACAGCATTGGAGGTGTGATCTCACTAGGGCAGAGTAGAGGGAGGAGAACCTCACTAGTCCTGCTGTCTGATCATATCAAAGCCTATGAGCTCCTGAAGCTGAGAGGCTTCCTGCTCTTGGTTTTGGCTGGGAGAGGACTCCTCCTCCTGGCTCCAGCAGCAGTCCGGCGGCTGCCCGACTGGCACCGCTGGGGCAGCGGCCCTGGGAGGCAGCAGGCCACGGCCAGGCGTGGGGAAGCTCTGGGTGCTGCTCCTCCAGCCTGGTGTCTGAAGGGCTGGACTCACCTGCTGGGTGGTGTCTCCTCTTGGGGAAAGCTGAATCTAGGCTGCCTCAAGAGAAGGCCACTAAGGCAATTTGCTGTTTAAATGACCCACTGCACATTGGGCATATTGAAGAGGGGGAAAAAAAAGCCATTTCCTAGTGACTAAATCTCATTAAAAAAGCAATTTTCTAATCAATTACAATGCAATTTAGCTGCTAACTGTTTAATTATCAAAAAAAAAGTGCTATTTTGTTCTCTGTTCCTATATTTATGAAGCATGCTTTAAAATCCCATCTTCAGAGTAGCTGTTTGGAGGAATCCGAGCGCTCTATTGATGCAATTATCAAGTTCAACTTTTCACTTCCCTCTATTGTATTAGCTCAAGGAAATATTGTTTGCACAGGAGCTTTTGAAACAGGAGATTCATTGATTTCTATGGGAGCTTGAATCTTTATTGTTATTTTCATGCACTATAAAAATTGTATTATCTTATGGAGGTTTTATTAGAGGAACATTATTTCTTTTCTCTCTCGCTCTTAAAGTCCTCTGCAAGAATTTCAGTGCTGTTAACATATGCTGAAAACAGAGCCAAGTTCCCTTGGAAAGGGAGACTTCTGCCTCCAAAGAGGTGAAATGCTAGAGCTGGGAGGCTGCTGCCTGGTTGTGACTCCCCGTCTCGGGGTAAGCACCCTGGTGAAGGATGCACTTGTGGCTCGGTTCTGAGAACAGGAAGGCAGCAAAGCAGCAGTGCTGCCATTCATTACAAACCTTGCAACACTTGGTGCTTCTTCCCAAAGCTCCAGCTCCCAGGCTTCTCTGAGACTTTCATAATTCCTCTTCCTTATGCTGCTCCCAGGCTTTGTAGTTTAAAGCACACCTCAAACCCACAATATGTTCATCTCGCAACAGTGGATGCAAATGAAGCAATGCAAACCTACTGCTTGCTCACAGCTCTGTTTTAATCTGCTCCAAGGGTAGATCCTGCATGGGTGTAGCTCATGCTGTCATCTGATGCTCTCCTGAGGTCTCTGAAGGTGCTCAGTGAGCATTTTTCCATTTGCCTCCTCATGGTGCATTGGGATCCAGGGAAGCACATGGCAGAACTGAAGGGTTTTGGCCCTTGTCTCCCAGCCCATCACAGGGGCAGGGAAGCTGTGGGGCAGTGGGGTGTCACATTCAGCTGCACCTTACCTCTGCTCGAAGATAAGACCAGCAAAGCATTTGTGCAGCATTGGCAGATCCCTCCAGCTGCCAGCCCCCAGCACCTCCCCTGCTCTTCCTCCTCATCACCACCTCCTCACCTGAGCGTGCTTGGGGCTGCTGGTCCTGTGGCTTTGCTGACGCTGCTGTCACCTGGGGAGCCGGGCAGAGATGACAAAGCTCCTTGCTGCTGTTACTCAGCAAGGGCCAGTTCTGGATGCTGCCTCCAGCTTGGCGTTGGGCAGTGGCACCGATGGTCTGGTGTCTGGGGATGCTGTTGCAGGAGCAGAGGAGGGAACTGGCTCGGGGGCTTGGCTGCTCCTTGTGTGGCTCACCGCATAACCTAGCCAGGGTGGTTGTGTGCCCTGCTCTGAACAGCAGGAATGGAACTGAGAGGTGAGGGAGTGGAGAGGACTCTTAATTAGTAGCTAATTAACCAGGCGTTGACTCTTAATTAGGCGCTAATTAGCCAGGCATTTCTCTGAGGTGTCACCGGTGTTACAATGGAGTTCAGTGGTGCTGCCGGCTGGATGGCTACGTTTCGTTCCTTCTCTTTTCCCCACTTTTAGATTGCTGCAGGAAAGTGGCTGGGTGAAACTCCTAAGCAGGTGGAGACCATCGGTGTATGGCCCTCACCTGGCTGATGTCTGTGTGCCCTGGTGAATCTCCTGTCGGTGTTTGAAGTTAAGGTGCAGAAATACCAGACGAGGTGAGGGGTCTGGAGCACAGCCCTGTGAGGAGAGGCTGAGGGAGCTGGGGTTGCTTAGCCAGAAAAGAGGAGGCTCAGGGGAGACCTTCTTGCTCTCTACAACTCCCTGAAGGGAGGTTGTAGCCGGGTGGGGGTTGGTCTCTTCTGCCAGGCAAGCAGCACCAGAACAAGAGGACACAGTCTCAAGCTGTGCCAGGGGAGGTTAAGGCTGGAGGTGAGGAAGAAATTCTTCCCAGACAGAGAGATTTGCCCTTGGGATGTGCTGCCCAAGTGTTTAGGAAGAGCCTGGATGAGGCCCTTGGTGCCATGGTTTAGTTGATTAGATGGTGCTGAGTGATGGGTTGGACTTGGTGATCTCGAAGGTGTCTTCCAACCTGGTTTGTTCTGTTCTGTTCATTATGAATCTGCTACTGATGTAAGCAAATTTCCAGTGGCCTATAGTGGGGTTAGGAATTAATTATCCAGTTACAGCTCAGCAGTTTCCCAAATCTCAGTCAGGACAAAATGCAGACACTTACCTTTTCGTTTGAGGAGCAGCTGTTTGCCCTCTTCCTTGCATGTGTGGTTATTGTCTGTTTCCAGTGTGTCTGTGTCTGGAAGGTTCTGTTTGTGAGCACAGTGCTATGGCACATGTAATTATTTATTGATTTAACTGGAATGATTAATGAGTGGGCTTGAACAGCCTGGATTATTGCTGTGCACAAACGGCACTGGGGCAATCAGAGTGGTCTGATTGCTTTGTGAGTAGGGTGAGACTTAACACATGCACACACCTTGCAGGGTCAGCCTGAGGATGCCACTCAGAACCTCACCAATAACCAGTACAGCCCAGGAGCCTGTGAAACCCCACGCCTGCTGCAGGGCTTCGGGCAAATGAGAGATGACGTGCAGGAGCCTTTCCAAGGGGAGTGCTGTGAGCATGTTCCCTAACCAATCTCATTTGCTGAAGTTTAGGTATTGACTGGGAAGGAAGACAGAAAGCCTTTGGTGCCAGTCCTATAAAGGCTTTTTGCTCAGTGTTCAGATTTGGGTGAGTCAGCCTCATGTGTGTGTGGGATGAGTCCTGTGCTTACTGCAGAGGATGCAAAGACAGAGCCTCCCATGTTTGCCCTTGCAGCCCAGAAGCACAGCTGCTGGTGCTGGTTCCCTTTGCAGCCACTGCACCCCTCCTAATGCAGTGGTGGTTTGCAGGCTCAGACTGGCTCAGAGGGGCAATCGGCTCCTCCTCAAGCCTCTGCTTTGCAAATGGCAGGGGGAGTCCAGACCATGCCCAAGGCAGGCAGAAGCTGTTGCCCATCCTGTGGGTGCCAGGTGCCCTTTGTCTGAGCCTCTGCAGCCTGCTGGTGGCAGGGTCATGCTCCCCAGAAGCAGCCACCCAGCACCAAAGGGTGGAATTGTTTATTCTATCCTGTGCCATTCCTGCTGGAGTGCCAACAAGTGTAGAAGATGAAATGAGTCCAGCAAATGAATTTTAACTGTGAAATGAGACTTTTATTTCTGCTAAGCCTATCTATCCAGATTACAGAGCTGTGGATTGAAGTGGTTTGTTCCAGTTTCCCCTGCTACCAAAAGCCTGTTTAAATAAAAGAAGGCTGCTGAATAATTCAGATAAATATTATTCAATAATTGATAAACTTTGTAATAAAAAGTGAAGCATAACCCAGTAAAGCCTCAATGTGCTTTTCTGTTCTCTATCAGCTGGTTCTGCTGGGAGAGGGCTGTGTCTGTGTGGAGGCTTTTGGGTTGTGGCTGTTTTTTCTCTCTCAGCTGGCCTAGCAGGATGCAGGGACTGGAGGTGAAGCCATGGCTCACAGAGGCACATGGGGATTTACTCTATCTCTGCAGGACAACTACCATGAAGGCCAAGTGTTGTGGCCCTCAGCACGGGCAGACAGCTCCAGGGCCTTCTTTGGGACCAGCTTCCCTCTAAATTTCTGCAGAAATGAGTCTATATTTTGGATAGCTGAATAAAAGAGTGGAGATGAGAATGCAGAGATGGTTTTGCCTATGAGAAGCAGCTCAGCAAGGTGTTGTCCTCCATGGTGAGGCTGTCCCTGACTGCTTGTCTCTGTCTCCTGCAGCACAGCTCTGCAGTGAAGGTTTGAGTGGCTCAGAATGCAGCCCTGGTCCCTGCACCGTGGCTGATCTCTGCCTTAGCTCTCAGGCAGACCTCTCAAAAAGAGAGGTCATCGCATGCTTTAGATCATGTTGGCTCTCTTGGAGATGTTGTCATTCAAAGATAAATTTGCTTCCAGCTGTGGTGGAGACCATTTCAGAATGAGGACTTCTGTATAAGGATCTTGTGCATCAGTTTCACATCTTTCAGTGCTGTGTGCTTGGTGTCCTGGCTGGTGTTGGGTGATAGATTGGACTTGATGATCCTAAAGGTCTTTTTCAACCTGGTTAATTCTTTATTCTGGCTGGCCCCATGTGTGAGGGGCTCACTGCTCTGGAGGTACAGCAGAAGCAAAGGGCCTCCCCTACTCTCCCTCAGCATCCAACCATTCCCTCTTCTCCTATTGCTAGACAGCGTCATGAAAAGTCCCTCTGCTGCTTTCCTGTAGGATCCCTTCAGGTATTGGAAGGCAGCTCTAAGGTCTCCCTGGGGTCTTCTCTTCTGCAGGCTGAACAACCCCAGCTCCCTCAGTGTGTCCTCGTAGCAGAGGTGCTCCAGCCCTTAACACAAGCTTGCAGAGATCCCCTTGTGAGTGGGCATGATGAGCTGAGGTGCCATGCTGCTGAGGTGGGTAATTTGTGCAGGAATGACATACCTGAGCTGGATTCACAAACCCCATGATTACTTTATACATAGTTTGAGATGACTTTGATCAACTTGCTCAACTTGTCAAGCAAGACAAGGCCTGGATTTGTGGCTTCACATTGTCACTGGGTTTTTGCTGAAGAAAAAGAAGTATTTTGAAAGGACCTGCATCTGGGTTGGGCCAGTCCCAGGCACAAATCCAGACTGGGTGCAGAGCGGGTTGAGAGTAGCTCTGAAGAAAGGGGCTTGGGGGTGGTGGTTGCTGAACAGCTGCCCAGGAGCCAGCAGTGCCCTCCTGCAGCCCAGCAGGCAGCTGTGTGCTGGGCTGCAGCAAGTGGACTGTGGCCAGCAGGGCAAGAGAGGGGATTCTGCCCCATGGCTCTACTGAGACCTCACCTCAAATCCTGCCTCCAGTTCTGGTGTCCCCAGCATAAGAAGGACACAGAGCTGCTGGGGTGAGTGCAGAGGAGGCCACAAAGATGGGCCAAGAACACCTTTGCTGTGAGGATAGGCTGAGGGGGCTGGGGTTGTTCAGCCTGGAGAAAATACTGGGGGGGACTTTATGGGCAGCCTGTTCCAAGGCCTCTCCACTCAGTAAAGAAGTTTTTCCTCATGTCCACTCTAAACCTCTCCTGGCACAACTTAAACCCATTGCCTCTTGTCCTGTCATGTGCATGTGTGCTGCACCTGGCTGGGAGGTTTGGGGTCCAGGGGCCTTGCAGAGGACTGTGCTACAGCATGAAGGAGGATTGCTTTCTCTGGGTGGTAATGAGCAGGTGATGATTGCAGCTTCCCCAAGTGTGCAGCCAGTTCAGTGTGCAAGGCACAGACAGAGCTGTCTGCAGGGGAGATGAAAGTGAATATTGATGGTTTGGATCGTGACCAAATACACGTTCTGAGGAAGTCAATAATGAGCCCTTGGCTTACATGGGGCAGATAATTGGCTCAATGTTTGTGCTACTGGGGGGCTGACCTTGGCAGAAGGGGCACCCCTTGTCCCACGACCCGTGCTGCTCTGGGGACATGCCCCTTCTACACTCAGCAACAGGTACAATTCATCTACCTGAACTGAAACTGGGATCTTAGTTTGTAACATACCAGGAGGAGTTAGTGTCCACTACCTGCTGCCCTATCCCAAGTCTTTAAATCCTCCTTCATGGGTGTCTGTGCACTGACAGCCTGCTGGGGAGCTAAGAAAGGAAGAAGCTGACAAATAGGCTGTAATCTGTGACTTAGATGAATGAAGAAGTAGAGCCTTGCTCCTTTGAATTCATCCTTGATGAATTTTAATAAGGGCATAATTTGCAGTAAAAAGGGGGCTCCGTGATAAAAGCCCTGCCCTGGCTCCCCTGGGAAGGTGAGGCTTTGGAGCAGGTGCTTTGTGAATGGCAGAAGTGGGTGCTGCATCTTTATGTTGGCACCAGCACCAGGGGCATCCCAGGGACAGAGGGAGTGGGGACCCCCTGGGTGCTGGTACAGCACAGGCTGGCTGCTGGCAGGGCAGCAGCTGGATGGCTGTGACTGTGGAGGTGCTGGGGTGGACGCTGGTGTCAGGTGAAGTGGAGATGCTTGGAATGGTGTGGGTTAGTCACACTCCTGGTCAGGATGATGCCTTGAAGAGGTGCTTCTGGAGGATGTTTTCTGCTGTGTATGAGGGCTCCACTCTGTGCTGTACCTCAAAGCCACACAGAATGCAGAATTAACCAGGTTGGGAAAGATCATCAAGCCCAACCCAACACCATCTAATCAACTGAACCACGGCGCCAAGTGCAGAGCAAGAGACTTTCCCTGGTTCTGTGCTACCAGCTCTGAGTCCTCACAGGTTGGTTGTGCTGTTTTGTGAGTCCCCGCGGGTGGGAGTGACTGAGCAGCTGCTCTGGGGCATTGATCCAACGTGGCACAAAACACCTGAGCTCCTCATTGGAGCCTGTGGACCTCCTGTTGAGGTGCTGGATGTGTACAGGGTCTGGTTTCAGCTCTTGCTCAGGTCTGTGAGGAGACACTTTGCTTGCAGTCACACCTAACAGTGTTTTTGAGGCTTTCAGTAGGCAGAGACTTGCCAAATGGATTTCAGAGCAGGTGATGTGTTGGGAGGAGGGCTTGAGCAGGACAGGGGAACCAGAGAGCTGCTTCAGGACTGCTGGGGTGGGATCTGGCTGATGACAAGTTAATGCCTGCAGGCTGCTCCTGAATTGAAGCAGCCTGGGTCTGGCAATGTGGTTAACAAGTCCAGTGGGAAGATGGGCAGGTGGTGAACCTGATCCAGTAGAATCATAGAATCAATATGGTTGGAAAAGACCTCAAAGATCATCAAGTCCAACCTGTCACCACAGACCTCATGACTACCAGACCATGGCACCAAGTGCCACGTCCAGTCCCCTCTTGAACACCTCCAGGGACGGTGACTCCACCACCTCCCTGGGCAGCACATCCCAATGGCTAACAACTCTCTCTGGGAAGAATTTTCTCCTCACCTCGAGTCTAAACTTCCCCTGGCACAGCTTGAGACTGTGTCCTCTTGTTCTGACTTTCAGTTTCTTGCTGACAAGGGATGTGCTCTCTGGGCCAGGGGGACAGTGGAGTCTGGCCCACCTCACAAGCACCTTTGTCCACCTTCACCAGAGTGTGTCAGAGGAGGACACAGCCGAGTCCTGAGCAGCTGGTGGTGCTCAGAGGATTGGCAGGCAGAGAAGAATCAGCAAAAGAGGACTTTGGAAATGTCCTTTGAAAGTGAGCAGGGAGGGGAATCTGCACAGAACAAATGGCTGCAAAACTTTATAACCTTCCTTGGCGGCTGAACAAAAGCTATTACAGCCCGGTGGTTACTGGATATTGCAGAGGTTATTTCCAAACACTTGGCTAGCACCCGGGGAGAAAATATATGCCTTGTGGTTACCAGCATCTGAGTGCTTCCTTGCAGAGGATGTATGGCCCTGGTGTAATGAATACAGCAGTCATCAGGTGCTGGGAGAAAAGGACAAATATTATTGTTATGATTAAACTGTGAAGGTTAAATGAATCATCTGGGAGGGCTGAGGCGTGCTGATGTTAGACCTACTGGGGAGCACAGTGGGAGGAAAATGCCTTTGTGAATTCTCTCCCTCTGCCTTATGGGTAGTGCTCTCTTCCCCCAGCAGAAGCTCTGTTTTGTGCTTTTTGATACTTTCTTACCCCTTGAAGTGAAAACACTGCTGCTGTGCACCTGTTCCTCTGCAGGCCGGCATCACCCCTGCTCTATAGAGATGGGAAATCACAGAAGGATGTGGGTTGGAAGGGACCTCCAAAGCTCAGCCAGTCCAACCCCTCTGCAGTCAGCAGGGACGTCCTCCACTGGATCAGATTGCTCAGAGCCCTGCTGAGCCTCACCTCGAATATCTCCAGGGATGGGGCCTCAGCTACTTCCCTGGGCAACCAGTTGTGGTGCTCCAGCACCCTCACAGCACAGAACTCGCTCCTAGGGCAAGGACAACGTGCTCAGGGCTGGGTCTGTGACGTGTTTTCAGCAGGAGGGATCTGATCAGCCCTGTTTCATGTCATCCTCTGCTGCTCAGGCCCTCACCTCCCTGCTGGCCAAATGTGAGGATGGACTCATTGCCCCTGGGGTTTGGATCAGCTGCATTGAAGGATGCACATGCCCTGACCGCCAAGGTGGTGTCCTCCTGGGGGTATCACAGTATCGCCAAGGTTGGAAGAGACCTCAAAGATCGAGTCCAACCTGTCACCACAGACCTCATGACTAGACCGTGGCACCAAGTGCCACCTCCAATCCCCTCTTGAACACCTCCAGGGACGGGGACTCCACCACCAGCAATGGTGGCAATGGAGATGGAGATACCTCAGTGATTGGTGTGGCTCGTCCAGTCCAAGGGCTTCTTTGATTCTTCCACACATCTGTACACAAAAGCTGAGAACATAAGAAATCCCTTCCCCCATCTGTTCATGGTTTGGCTTTCTGATGTGCTCTCCATGACTATCTGATGGGCAGGGCATTCTCCTGCTCATTCCCCAGCTGCCTCACGGAGATACTGAGGGTGTTGGGAGCTTAGGGATGTGTAAGTGGAAAGGAATACAAAAGAAGAGCATAGTGAGAGAGAGAAGGTTTCACCATGCCGTGCAGCAAGGAAAACACAACTGCTGAATGGTTCTACACATCTCTTGAGTTCAGGCTTATCTTTAACAGCTAAAGTGGCTCTCTTACAAGGGTGAGTTGCACTCCAGTGCACAGCTCTGCCTCTGAGAAGTAATTGGATTTGGTACTTCCCTCTCCCTTTTGAGCCTTTAGAGTTACTGTCCAGACACAGACCACTGTGGGGGGAAATCATTGTTAGTCAGACTTCATCAGGTCTCAGTTTCATCTCTTTGCATTACAGTTGTTTCACTGATCGTACCTTCAGGTAAATATGTTGTTGTGTGATGCCTTCAAGATGTTACTGATGGTGGGAGCCGAAGTGCTGAGCACCTCTCTGTTGGCAAACAGACTTGTGCAGCTGGGTGGTGCCTACAGCACAGGCTTTTGAGTCAGGTTACTTCTGAAGGCTTGCAGTAAGTCCTTAAGCTCTTGCAGTTCTTGAGGCTTCACCACAGAAATCTCACCTTCCTCAGCTGTGGATGAGCCATGTCTGGGAATGTGTTACAGCCCTGTCCCCGAGTCAACTCCTGCCACATCACCAACTGGTTGCTTGTGCTGCTGCCCCATCATGGGGTTGCTCAGCCTGGAGAAGAGAAGGCTCCAGGGAGACCTCAGAGTGGCCTTCCAGTACCTGAAGGGGATTGCAAGAAGGCTGCAAAGGGACTGTTTCCAAAGGCCCACAGTGATAGGATGAGGGGCAGTGGTTTGGAATTAGAGAAGAGGAGATTTAGATTGGGTGTTAGGAGCAAGTTTTGCCCTGTGAGGGGGATGAAACACTGCAACGGGTTGCCCAGGGCACCTGCTGCCATTCTGGGGTTCTGTGACGTGGGCGCCGTGAGCGCTGCGGCATGAAGAGGCGCAGCTGGAGATGCTGGGCAGGGATCCCATGTGATCCAACATTTCCTGTGGGGTTCCAGATCATGCTTTCATCACAAAGCAGCTGGGATGCCTGGTAGGGGCCCAGATGAGACTTCACATTGTTGGGTGCCTAAGGCTTGTGTATAAATGAGATGCCAAGGTGTGAACTCCGGAGTGTCCGCAGGAGCAATCCCAGGCAGGACCCGTTGTGATTCCTATTTCAAGCTGCTGGGAAATTCCCATTTCCTGAAATGAATCTTGCTGTGGGGAGAGCAGAGAGTGACCTACATTCCCAAGCTCATTTTCAGTTCTTTGATGAAAGGATTCCTTTGTGTGTGGAGATTTTGTTACGTTTCAAGGTTCTAGGTGCAAAGAAGCTAAGAGGCAAATAGAGAGGAGAGGAAATCTGTGCCCGCTGCACACAGCACCGGTGATGATAAACTGCCAGAGCAAATGCTGCCTGCAGCAGGCGAGGCCTCCCCTCTCCTGGTGCAGCCTTTGGGTGGTCTCCACACTGCTCACACCTTGGGCACCAGGAGGAGCCCAGCCTAAGCCCTGGGACTGCGGCGGTAGGATTCCCGGCCGCTGCAGGAGGCTGCTGGGCTCCAATCTGCTCTCCCATATGTTCTGACACTTCTGCATTTCTTCCATCTGGTTCTGGGAAATGTGAAGGCATTTAATGATCTTTTCTAGGGTTATTAAACCAACAGCTGTTGTCATTAATAGAGGACATTCTTTACAGCAGTGTGCAGATTCCAGTGATAAATCCAGCCCTGCCATCCTGTGTTTCTTCACAATGCATCCAGCAGGAAGCTGGGGCTGTGCACGCAGGGAGGGCTGAAACTCTTATTTGGTGACAGAGCTCTGGCATAAAAATAAGGCTTCCCCCTGCCTTCCTCTTGTTCCCCATTGCTTCTGCTGTGAGACACATTTTATGCTGGGTGAGATAGGAATCCTAGAGTGGCTTAGGTTGGAAGGGACCTCCGAGATCATCATCTCAAATCTCCCTACCATGGGCAGGGACACCTCTCAACTAGACTTGGCTGCTCAAGGCCATGAACACCCCCGGGGGGGGAGGCATCCACGACCTCCCTGGGCAGCCTGGGCAACTGGAAAAGCTGTGTAAACTTCCTTGCCTTTCAGACATGACGAATTCCCCCTGGAAATGGAGATTGCCTTTGTGCCTGGGCTTGGTAAAGTTTTAAGTGTAATGCCTCCAGCATTTTTCACTTCCAAGGTGACAGTAATTGAAAGATGGATTCCTGTAATCTTGGCATTTCTAATTTGGCTGAGAAAAGGTCAAGTTCTTTGTGGAATCTTGTTTGAACTGGTAGAATGGCAGGGAAATGTCACGTTGTCTTTCTGAGAGCATCACTGGCGCTTTGATTAACAACATGTTCAACCTGTCATACAGAATAGAACCCAAATGCCACCAATAGGTCAATAAGAGCCTAGTCCAGGGTGCCTGAGAGTTGAGTGGAAAGATTTCCCTTGCTTCCACCAGCTTTGGGATCTGCTCTGATGGAAGCACTGAGGGAAAAAAACAGGAAAGCTGTGTAATTATCCAGAAGTGCATCATTTAAGCCTGAAGGAGTCAGGAGCCAGTCCCTGTGGTTCAGGAGCTAGAGAGGAAGCCTCTGTGGGAAGCCCCCAGCAGTGTGAGGTGCCATGCTGCCAGAAACCCTGCCCCCTTGCTGCCAGGAGCCCTGCCCCCTTGCTGCCAGGAACCCTGCCCCTTTGCTGCCAGGAACCCTGCCCCTTTGCTGCCAGGAACCCTGCCCCCTTGCTGCCAGGAACCCTGCCCCCTTGCTGCCAGGAACCCTGCCCCCTTGCTGCCAGAATCCCTGCATCTTTAGAGGCTTCCTGCCCAAGCCAGCACAGCTGGTAACTGGGCCCAGCTTACATCAGGATCACAGTATCACCAAGGTTGGAAGAGACCTCAAAGATCATCGAGTCCAACCTGTTACCACAGACCCCATGACTAGATGGATTTTCCCTGGATGCCTTTTCCTTTGTGCTGCTGGTTTCCTTGTTGCTCCACTTCCACTGCTGGATGCTCCTCTCCGCTTTTTCCGCTTCGAGCGGCCAGAGTGCCCCAGGCGCAGGGGGCTTGCGTGTGGCTCAGGAGCACACTCAGCCGGGCAGAACTTTGCTCTGGGAAACAAATTCTGACCTGCGGCTCACCCACCCGGAAACATCGGAGTAGACCACAGTTGAAACGCATCCCTCAAACCACCTGACAAACATCTTAATTAGAGCTTTTAAAGAAAAGTAATCCCCTAAACGAGCTGCTGATGGCAAGAACACTTTTTAAGTGTCTCAGTGGTAGGAGGTTAATCTCTCCGCTGCTCTGATGCATTACTTCTTAAATGGGTGGCACATAAATATGGATCATTACACGCATCTAGCAGGGAGCTCTGAAAAAGGACGGCATGCAAATATTTATTAGGGCTGAGGGCTAAAGGGCCCCTTTCGACTGCTCACTGCTGAGGGATGGATGCAGCACCAGCTTCCCCGGTGAGCAGCAGCACAGGGAAAGACAATTATGAAGAAATATGCGCCCGCAGTGGAGGAAAAATTGGAGTTTAAGAGGGCTGGAGGAAGGATGCTGAAGCCTGACTAATAAAGTCCCTGGACTACTGCAGCCATGCATCTGAACACTCAAATGTTCAGACCCACTTGGAGCAGCTTTTGGCCAAAGCACCTGCCGCCTCTGAATAAATGGAGTGGTCGTTTAACGTCCTTGCAGCGAGCTTGATCTACTGCCTCAGCTTCTCTGCTCTGGACCAAAGGGATGCCAGCCTGTGGCTTTAACAGTCAGTGCTGCAGGAGTAAACTCCATTAACAACCATGAGTGACTGATTCTTATCTAAGCACTGCCACTGTTATTGCTGGACCTTTTCACTCCTTTCTGCTGCCTCTAAACACTTGAGCAAAGGCAGGATTACATAATGCATGGCTGCTGCTTTCCTTTGAATAGCGATTTTGTGCTAAAATGCAATGGATTGGGTGTAGGAGAAAGAAAAAAATCCAGGGAAAAGTGGCTTTTCATGTAGGGGTTGGACTAGTTGTGGAGTCTCCATCTCTGGAGACATTCAGAACTCACCTGTGTGTGCTCCTGTGTGGCCTGCCCTGTGTGATCCTGCTCTGGCAAGGGGTTGGACTGGATGGTGGAATGGAATGGGAATAGAATAGAATAGAATAGAATAGAATAGAATAGAATAGAATAGAATAGAATAGAATGATGGAATGGACTGGATGATGGAATGGACTAGAACAGAATAGGATGATGGAATGGACTGAATGATCACAGTATCACAGTATCACAGTACAACCAAGGTTGGAAGAGACCCCAAGGATCATCAAGTCCAACCTGATGGAATGGAATGGAAGGGAAGGAATGGAATGGAATGGAATGGAATAGAATAGAATAGAATAGAATAGAATAGAATAGAATAGAATAGATGATGGAATGGAATGGAATGGAATGGAATGGAATGGAATGGAATGGAATGGAATAGAATAGAATAGATAATGGAATGGAATGGAATGGAATGGAATGGAATGGAATAGAATAGAATAGAATAGAATAGAATAGAATAGAATAGAATAGAATAGAATAGAATAGAATAGAATAGAATAGAATATGGGATGGGAATAGAATAGAATAGAATAGAATAGAATAGAATAGAATAGAATAGAATAGAATAGAATATGGAATGGAATGGACCAGACCAGGTTGGAAAAGACCTTTGAGATCATCAAGTCCAACCTATCACCCAACACCATCTAATCAACTCAACCATGGCACCAAGTGCCTCATCCAGTCACCTTTGGAGGTCCCTTCCAACCCCTAACATTCTGTGCCTCTGTGAAAGCAAAGGCATGGATGTAGCTCCATTTCAATTTTGGTCTCGTGAATTAGAGCTTTGCCACAGCTCTGCGGGGGTAAATGACACTTTTCCACTCCATCCAGCAAATGTGAGCCGGCATGGAGCACTCCACATAATTACCAGGGGAGTGATCATCTTCTCTTTACCAAGATAATATGCAAGTGACAGAAATACAGCCTGTAACTGATAGCAGCAAGTGGGGTTTTGGAGAGGTTCTGCTGCTTGGTGCGGTGAGTGAAGCTCAAATTGCACATCCAGCTTCAAAAAGACAATTTGCAGCACATTAGCAGGCACTCGGTGGGGTATCCAGATCCTCATTTGTGTGGGATTTCCAGGACTTGGAGGGGGTTGGGGAGGGGAATAAAAAGTCTCTTGACATGTTCAGATTTGTGAAGGGCCATGAGGATGAGCAGAGGGCTGGAGCCCCTCTCTTATGAGGACAGACTGAAGGAGTTGGGGCTGTTCAGTCTGGAGAAGAGGAGAAGAGAAGGCTCCCAGGTGACTCATTGTGGCCTTCCAGTATCTGAAGGGGGCTACAAGAAGGCTGGGGAGGGACTGCTCAGGATCTCAGGTAGTGATCGGAGTAGGGGGAATGGAATGAAGCTGGAGGTGGGGAGATTCAGGCTGGAGGTGAGAAGGAAGTTCTTCCCCATGAGAGCGGTGAAGCCCTGGAATGGGTTATCCAGGGAGGTGGTTGGGGCCCCGTCCCTGGAGGTGTTTAAGCCCAGGCTGGATGAGGCTGTGGCCAGCCTGATCTAGTGTGGGGTGTCCCTGCCCATGGCAGGGGGCTGGAACTAATTGATCCTTGTGGTGCCTTCCCACCCTGACTGATTCTATGATTCTGTGATTTGATTTTGGTGTGTTCAGATTTGATTTGTTCCTTGTTTATTATAATACAGAGGAGAATGAAGAGGGAGGTTTTCCTCACACCACACCCTCCCCCTTCATTCAGTTCTGAAAATGTCCAAACATGTCACTTTTGGAACACTTTTACTGTTCCCCCTCCACTAAATTGCAGTAAGAGCTTGACACATTTGCAGTGCATTGGAGGTTTTTGCTGGAGCTGGACTTTAAGCAGTGCTCTCATTCCTGCTCATGAGCTTTTGGGGATTTGTGGCAAGTGGATGAGCAGGCAGAAGGTGCAGTTTCTGACCAGGATAACTTCTTCACAGAATCACAGGACAGTTAGGGGTTGGAAGAGACCTCCAGGGATCATCCCGTCCAACCCTCCTGCCAGAGCAGGATCCCCCAGGGAAGGTCCTACAGGAACACATCCAGGCAGGTCTTGAATGTCTCTTGTTGTCCACAGTAACGGCCAGATGTTCTCCTGCTGGACTGCTGCACAACTCTTATTCTGCTGTCACCCTACTGATGGGCTGGAGGACAGCTGAAAAGCAGAACAGGTTCTGATGCTGTGCAAGCAGCAGCAGCTGCAGCTCCCTGGGTTATCAGCACTGTTCTGGTCCCAAAGCCACAGCAGCATTTGGCTTTATGGTTGCAAGTTATCCATGCCTTAAAGATCCAGAGGGAATAATGAGCAAGATCTTCTATACTTCCTGTAGGGTCCATTCTGAGACTTGGGCAGAGTCTGAAGCAGCTAATGGTGGTGAAAGATGCTGTGTTAACTGCTGCTGACACACTGAATTGGGGGCTGCTGACACACTGAATTGGGGGCTACAATCCTGCATCATCTGATACTGAACAGTTACTGAATTCAGTTACTTCTGAAGTCTGGCTTTCCAGGAGACCCTGCTTGTAACATGCAAGATGATGTGACCTCTTGCCTCCCCCTTCTTGTGAACTGGTCTCCTCAGGAGGGAAGAGTGCTGGTCCTAAAATAACAGTGGTTGAACAATAGGAAGTGGCTTCAGTTTTGATCCTCAAAAGCAAAGAGGCACTGGGCAGGGTGTCCTTTGCATTCAGCATTCATATGCTCACTAAAAATTTGCTTTCAAGGCTGAGCTTTTAGCTGTGGACCTATCTGCAGCTCTGTCATACAGAAGTGTCAAAGCTTCAGAGCAGATAGTGCCAATATTATCTCAGCACAGGCAGAACAGCAGCATGCACAAGGACAGCCAACAGTCAGCTTTCCATGGGAAATTCCCTGTGCCCCTACATAGCTGACAACAGGGAATGAGCTTCAGTGGGCAAGCCACAGTTGCTCTAGTAAGCACAGGGCTGTTAGACTCTGATTTGGCTTTGATAGATGGAAGGTGGACTCCTCTGGCAGCTCAACATGTTTTGTGTACTCTCTAGGATGAAATTAGTAGGGAAACCAGCAAGAGCTTTGACCAGCGTGGGGTAACCTAGCAACAGGATAACACTTCTGAATCACTCACTTTTTCCTCTTTAGCATCACACCTGCTTAATGAGCCCTTCTGGGGCTGACATTTTATGCTTCTTGTGTATTACCTCTTTATAAAGCACCTGAGTGCTTTGGTGCCTTAGCTCCATCAGAGCCACCTTCCCATGGGTTTAAGGCAGGCAGCGTGGTGCCTGGCACCTGAGCTTACCTTAGAGGAAGCAGCTTTCCTCTTCTGGCTCCAGAGAAGTGGTCTGGGCTTGGGTGAACCTGTAGCCTGGAATCTTGCTGTGAAACAGCCTTGCCAGATGCTTCCTGTAATGAAGTGCTATGAGGTATTTATGTGTTGGGGCTGTACCAGGATGAGCTTTTGCAGGCAATTGGCTGTGATAAGCAAAGCTTCTTTGAAGCTGATCAGTTTCATTGCTGTTTGCCCGGGAGGCTCGTTGTGACGAGCACAGGGACTGCTGAAGCTGTCACTGCCATTTGGTGACACTAAAATGCAGTGGTAGGACAAAAGAAAGTGGCCAGAGGCGTTGGTCCCCTGCCTCTGAGACTTTCACACGTGCAGAGTGATGGTGGCAATGCCACCAGCTGGGGAGGCCGGCACCCCTCTGTGCCCTGCAAGCCTGTGAAAGAGGAACTTGCTCCACAGGCTGTGGCACAGGTGGGAACTGGGTCCTGATTTCAGCAAGGATAGTGAGAAAAATGAAGAGATCAGGCAGGAGAAGGCCTAGGTTACTGCTCTGGCTTGGAGCAAGGGTTTGTGTCAGCTGAGCTCTGAGTGCTGGCTGGGCAGTGGTGCCACGAATGGCTCCTGTCTGAGTCGCTGGCCTGCAGCTGCCTATTGACGTCAGGGTCTCGGTTCAGTGAGCAGTGGGGTGCACGAAGTTTGAGTGAAAACAAGTGAGGAAGAGTAACTGAATGTAGAAGTATCAGAAGGAATGGATCTTGGGTTCCTCCCCAAGAAGATTCTTCATTGTAATCTATGGCTCAGGCCTCAGTCAGTAATCACAAAGTGATCTGGACGTGGACCATAGCTACTTTTGCCTCTTTTATTATGCACAGATGTCTAGATCCATTTCACACCCTGTTATGAGCCAGGTGCTAAATTGCCTTTGGCTGCCTTCATCGGCCTGGGGGTTCCTGTGGCCATCCCTAACCTGATTAAACATTTACACTCAATTAAAGGAGAGCTGTGTAGCCACATCACGCAAAGTTGCTGCTACTTCCACCAAAATCCTCCTTCTGTATTATTTAGGAGAGTTTTAAAACATATTCTCCAATATTCAGGCATTTAGGTGGCAAGCAAAGCTCCTGAAATATGTATAAGCCAAGGGAGAGAGCGTGAGAGGCCATTGCTCTGCCAGCTGGTGTTCCTGCAGGGCTTGGGAGCCAGCAGGAAACCTGCAGCCAAGGTGGCAATGACAAAGCTCCCCAGGTAGCCAGCTGAGCTCCATGTGCCTTCAACCTCTGAACCTCACAACAAAATCGAACGATTGTGGCTGTGCAATTAGGCTTTTCCCAGCAGCAGTCCTGAGGCTTCTCTGGCTGGGAAGGCAGCTTGGCTCAGCAGCCCCTGGCATGCTCTGGAGGCACTGGGCTCCAGCACCTCTTCCTCCAGTGTGTGTTGGGAGGCTTGCATGGTCCTTATCCAGGTGTCTGTGTTGTGTGGCACCTGCTCTGGCTGTGCAGAGATGCCTGCAGCTGAACTGGCTCCTTCCTCCTCTCAAACCCAGAGCATCCCGCCAGGTAATGAGTCTAAGAGGAGCTCAGGCTTTTAAACAAGTAGTGTGAGGAAAGCTGCCAGGGATGTTGTTAGGAAAAGTATCACTTTGCTGGCATTCAGTCTTTTTAAGCTGCTTTAAACCCTTGTGGGGCTTTCCCTGTGCCCTGAAATGCTTCATGCTGCCCTTGCTGAGCTGGGCAGAGTGCTGTCAGCCACTTCCCCAGAGGCAGAGAGGCAGAGCTTGCAATTAAACCCCTGCTCTACAGGAGGCTTTACAAGGATTTGCATGGGGAAAGAGCTGGAAATGAAAAACAAACGAAAGGAACAATTGTATCTGGAAAGCAAGCTGGCCAGCCGCAGGAAAGGCTGTGAGGATATCGGGAGAGCAGATGCCTTGGATGTGGATCTTCATCCTGTTTGCTGGTCTGTGTTTAGCAATTTGCCTGTGAATGGAGCTCCTTGCACCTGTGCTGCCACAGGGCATGGAAGGTCTGCCAGGCTGGAGCTGGGACCACAGAGGTGATAAAGACTCCATGCTTGTTTCTAGTGTCTAGGCAGTGAGGTCTTCAGCACTGACACCGGCCTGATCTAGTGTGGGGTGTCCCTGCCCATGGCAGGGGCGTTGGAACTAGATGATCCTGGTGGTCCCTTCCAACCCTGACTGATACTATGATATGGTCTAGTAGTCATGAGGTCTTGGGTGACAGGTTGGACTTGATGATCACCTAGGTCTTCTCCAACCTTGTTGATTCTATGATTCTCTGACACCGGTGCATCTGGCTAATCCCTTCACATCTCTGATTCAGAGCTCCTGGCTGGCAGCAGAGTGCTTGCCTGAGCATCTCTCTTGTGCTGGGCAGCCCCTGGATGGAGAGGCTGTAGGTGTGTTGCCTCATACCCTGTGGATTTCAGCAGGCACTGGTATTCTCTGTGGCTCCTGCTGAGTGTTTGCTTAGCTACAGCTGCAGGAGCACTGGGGGGAGTGTGCTGCTGCACATGGCAGTGACGCTGGGGAGCCTGAGCCTCGGGGAGGCTGGTGCTGAGCAGAGCAGTGCTGCTGGAGGCTGGCTAGGCCAGAAGGAAGGCAGGCAGAGGAGACTCTTAGCCATTTGCTGGCTTCTGCAACTGGAGCTGCTCAGTAGTGAAAAGGCAGCTGATTATTATCTCGTCTTCTGTGGATAAAAACTATTGTGGAACATTAACCTGTACTGCACAGCCAACCTCATGCAGGTGCTGTGTTCATGGCTGGGCAGGTAAGCAGCACAAGGAGTGAAAATCGTTCTGGTGGGTGGTGGCTGAGCAGAGAAGCTCTGCCTCAGTGACTCTTTAAAGGGGTCCCTGAGCTTGGGAGAGGCAGCCAGTGAGGGTTGGTCACACAGGAGTATCACAGAAGGGAGAAAGCGGCAGTGCAGAGCACAGCAGCCTGACGGGGATGGGGTCTGAAAGGGCTTTATCAAGAGGGCTCAGAGAACAGGACCCCTGGCCCTGCCCTCAGCTGTGCAGTGAGCAGGGGCTGTGCCTGCACAGCCTTTTCTGGAGGCTCCTTGGCAGGAAGGAACTTTCGGTGAAAGTAAGTGAAACACAGTGAAATGGGTTAAGAAGGAGACAGTACACAATGCAGGGAGGTGAGGTGCCTGCTGCAGTCAGTGAGGATGCTGCCACCAGTGTCAAATACAAGCCAGGTCTCCTCCAGATCACTTAGCAGACAGATGGCTGGCTCTGGATGGGCTCTGAACAGTGTGCTGAGGCAGCTGTGCTGTTAGCTCAAACGACAGAGGCTTGTTTCTCTAATCTGTGTTAGCTTCACTGCTGCTGTCAAGGTTTTAGCAGCAATTATATCTACCAGACTCACTGCCACCTTCCCCAGCAGACTTTAGACCATGCTGGAGATTTTTCTAGTGGGTTTCAGTTTTCCCATGTTTTCTATTGTCTGTGACTGCACAGATCCAAGAGATGCTTCCACAGATTGCAGAATCACAGAATGGTTTGGGTTGGAAAGGACCTCCAAAGGCCATCCAGTCCAACCCCCCTGCAGTCAGCAGGGACATCCTCCTCTAGACCAGCTTGCTCAGAGTCTTGTCAAGCCTGACCTTAAATATCTCCAGGGATGGGACCTCAACTGCCTCCTTGGGCAACCTGTTGCAGTGTTCCAGCACCTCATGGTGCAGAGCTTGCTCCTCTGCTCTTCTCTAATTTCAAACCATTGCCCTCATCCTATCACTGCAGGCCTTTGGAAACAGTCCCTCTGCAGCCTTTTTGTAGTCCCCTTCAGGTACTGGAAGGCCACTATTAGGTCTCCCTGGAGCCTTCTCTTCTCCAGGCTGAGCAGCCCCAGCTCTCCCAGCCTGTCCTTGTGGGAGAGCATCATTTTTGTGGCCCTTCTCTGGACCCTCTCCATCAGGTCCATGTCTCTCTTGTATTGAGGGCTCCAGAGCTGGATGCAGTGCTCCAGGTGAGGGCTTTCCAGAGCAAAGTGGCAGATACCTACCTAGTTTTGAGTGCTAAGCCACATTTATCTCCAGGGTATAGTTCAATTGCTCTTTAAATTCCCATACAAATGCTGCTCTAATGTTAACTGTTAAGGAAAAGCTGCAAATAAGTAAGCAAGCTCTCATTAGAGTGTTTAACATGGTGCAGGATGCTTTATTTGCCTATTAAGTGAGAGGCTTAGCAGTGTTTCCCTCTGATACACCTCAAAGAGAATTAAACGAGACCATACATCAGCTGGTGAGATCTAAACAAATGAAGCAGTGCCCAGAGATAGTTGAATCATCTTTATTTTGACCAATGCACAGTTTGGGATCCTCCAAATAGCACTTCTGAGCACTGAATTTGTTTAGAAGTGATTTCTTGTTTAGCTCTTCAGCCAGGAGGGATTGGTTTGGGCTTGTTAGAGCCTTGGCTGTCCTACTGTGGCCCTTTCCTGTGCCTAGAGATTTGTCTGATGGTACAGAGAAACCTTTCTCTAGGAGAAGATGTGGATTTGGCTAATTTTTCAGGAGAACAAAGAACAAGAGAGGTTTCTGGTGCTGTCACAGACGTTACCTACAGTGGCAGTGCTGCTGCCCTGGTAAATGAAGCCCCATAGCATGCCTGTGCCTTGCTGCCTACAGCTGTGTTCCAAGCCTGCAGTCCCACGAAGAGATGAACTGAAGCTGCCTGCTAAAGGCACCCAGAGTGGCACCACAGCAGTTACCTGGAGTGTGATCTTAACCCCCTGTGACAAGCTGAAGCCCCTCTCTGGTATCTGTAGCATCAGGATCATATCTGGCTGCTCAAAGCTGTAATTTACCCCTCTCAGCTTCTCTGCTTGCATCTTATGTGGTGAGGGAGAAGAGGAGGCTCAGGGGAGACCTTCTTGCTCTCTCCAACTCCCTGAAGGGAGGTTGTAGCCAGCTGGGGGTTGGTCTCTTCTCCCAGGCAAGCAGCACCAGAACAAGAGGACACAGTCTCAAGCTGTGCCAGGGGAGATTTAGGCTGGAGGTGAGGAGAAAGTTCTTCACAGAGAGAGTAATTTGCCACTGGAATGTGCTGCCCAGGGAGGTGGTGGAGTCCCCATCCCTGGAGGTGTTCAAGAGGGGATTGGATGTGGCACTTGGAGCCATGGTTTAGTCATGAGGTCTGTGGTAACAGGTTGGACTTGATGATCTTTGAGGTCTCTTCCAGCCTTGGTGATTCTGTGAGGGGAATGCACATGGCCTGGTTTTGTGGAGGGGTACTGAGGCATGGAGTGGGAGGCCAAAGTAGAGCACAGCCCTGTACTGTACTGGGAGTCAGGAGACCCTCCAGAGTGGTTGCAGGTGTGTGAGAAGACTGCAGGCAGGTTTCAGCAGGGAGGAGTAAGGGTCTGTCATGCCTTCCAGTGCTGCCTTCCAGTGCTGTCAGGTGTGGGAGTTGTCCTCTTTCAAGTGCCTAATCGAGATGCATTTCAGTACATCTGTAATGCAGCTGAAGATGCCAAAATGAAACTCATCCAAGCTGCTGCTTTAAAGTGCTGTCCCAGCTCTGCTGTGGTGCACGGAGAGAAGAAAAGGCTATGCAGGAATACTGCCTGTTGCTAACACCAAAATGCTGTTTGCAGATCAAGGCAATGTGATACAGCAGCTTCCTTGCTTTTAATAATGCAGTGTGACAGCAGCTTCATCCTCTCCCCAGCACAGCAACGAGCTTTCCATGATGAAACCTTGCAACCACATGGCACCACTGGTGTACAGTGTCATCACTGGGGGTGGGATGATCATAGAACCAGCAAGGTTGGAAAAGACCTCACAGATCATCAAGTCCAACCTATCACCCAACACCTCGTGGCTAACTAAACCGTGGCTCCAAGTGCCCCATCCAAGCCCCTCTTGAACACCTCCAGGGATGGGGACTCCACCACCTCCCTGGGCAGCACATCCCAATGGCCAGTCTCGCTTGCTGGAAAGAACTTCCTCCTCACCTCCAGCCTAAACCTCCCCTGGCACAGCTTGAGACTGTGTCCTCTTGTGCTGGTGCTGGGTGCCTGGGAGAAGAGACCAACCCCCTCCTGGCTACAACCTCCCTTCAGGGAGTTGGAGAGAGCAAGAAGGTCTCCCCTGAGCCTCCTCTTCTGCAGGCTAAGCAACCCCAGCTCCCTCAGCCTCTCCTCCCAGGGCTGTGCTCCAGACCCCTCCCCAGCCTTGTTGCCCTTCTCTGGACACCTTCAAGTCTCTCAATGTCCTTCTTAAACTGAGGAGCCCAGAGCTGGACACAGGACTCAAGGTGTGACCTCACCAGTGCTGAGCAGAGGGCAGAATGACTTCCCTGCTCCTGCTGGGCACACTGCTCCTGCTGCAGGCCAGGATGCCCTTGGAGCTGGCTCAGCTTGAGGTTTTTTTTTTTCTTCTTCTTTTTTGTTTTTTAATATTTTTTTGGTTTGGAATTGAGCCTCCACAGGATTAGCAAATTCAGGAGTGCTGAATAAGCACAGGGAGCTGCAGTTACTTAATGCCTCCAGGGCCCCCAGGGCACGAAGGGAAGCCCATTGAAAGAGGAGGTTTCTAAAGAACTGGTGAATCATGCTCTAATAAAAAGCTTCTTTCTCGATGCTTTTGGCTCTTATATCTCTCTTATTAGAACATTTTTCCTTGTGGTGCTGTCAGCTCTCTAGCCCCCACCAAGGACTCTGTTCTGCTCTGAGGATAATGTTCTAGACATGGGCTGTTGCACTTTAATGGCAGAGAGGCTGTGAGTGCCATGTCTGAGTACCTGAAACAGCAATGCAGCTTTCTGCCCCTTTCCCAAGCCCGGGTGTGAGGAGGTGATGCTGCCTGCTTTCCTCTCTTGTCCTTGCCTTTGCTCCACAAAGGCTGAGCAGGCTGGGGAAGGCTCTTAGTTGTTCCATGCCTCTGTTCCTGCCTATAGAAAGGGGAGAACAGGAGCAAGGCTTGACACACCTTGTGGGTAAGCATTCTGCTGTGCTTTGGTAGGCTGCAGGTCCCCATTGTCTTTCTGTGCACTATCTAGAGAGTGAGCAGGAACTCTGGCAGCAACTGGAATTTTCCTGGCTTCCAGCAGAGATGGATTGAGGCCAAAGATGCCTGTCTGCACAAGTTCATCTATCATGCACTCAGTGCAATAAATCCATAGTTCAGGTTTAAGACAGCTCCCAATGTCAGCTCAGTATTGATTCAGCTGCTAACTTTATTGCCAAAGCAGTGACATTAGGAAGAGCCTTCGGGCTGGAGTTTTGCAGGACTTGAAGGATGCGAGGCCAGACCTCCAAAGCTGTGTGCATGGACTGAGGGGCAGCTGGGGGACTCCCAAGGATTTCCAGGCCTCCTGGGTTAGACACCAGCTGCTGAGAGCTGGGCAAGTAATCATTAGAATCATAGGATAGGGTAGGATAGGATAGGATAGGATAGGATAGGATAGGATAGGATAGGATAGGATAGGATAGGATAGGATAGGATAGGATAGGATAGGATAGGATGGAAATGGAATGGAATGGCATAGAATAGGATAGGTCAGAAGAGACCTTTGAGATCATCAAGTCCAACCTGTCACCCAACACCATCTAATCAACTAAACCATGGCTCCAAGTGCCACATCCAAGCTCTTCCTAAACACCTCCAGGGATGGTGACTCCACCACCTCCCTGGGCAGCACATTCCAATGGCCAATCTCTCTTGCTGGGAAGAATTTCTTCCTAACATCCAGCCTGAACCTCCCCTGGAGCAGCTTGAGACTGTGTCCTCTTGTTCTGGTGCTAGTTGCCTGGGGGAAGAGACCAACCCCCACCTGTCTACAACCTCCCTTCAGGGAGCTGGAGAGAGCAAGAAGGTCTCCCCTGAGCCTCCTCTTCTCCAGGCTAAGCAACCCCAGCTCCCTCAGCCTCTCCTCACAGGGCTGTGCTCCAAACCATCAAGGTTGGAAAAGACCTCAGAGATCATCAAGTCCAACCTATCACCCAATACCTCATGACTAACTAAACCATGGATCTAAGTGCCACATCCAGTCCATCCACCACCTCCCTGGGCAGCACATCCCAATGGCCAATTGCTCTTCCTCCTCACCTGGAGCCTCATTAGCATGAGTGTTGGAAAAGCTTTGGGGCACAAAGAACTGCAGTTGAAAATGGTTTAGGGAGCCTGCTTCCCACTGACTTTTAAAGGAGTTTAGAGCCTGTCCTGCACTTTGTCATGGCATGGCTTCTGATTTAGCCTTTACTGCTCACATTATTGCATATCCGCACAGGAGAGCCTGGGGGCTCCGGAGCAGGACACACACAGCCACCCAAAGCTGAACCCCTGCCTGAGGGAGCTTCCTCCCACTCAGACCAAATTTTCTCACGTGGCACTTGGCATTTCCAGCTGTTAGTGTTTAACAAATTGGATGAAACAGCCTGGTTCAGCAGGAGTTCTTGCCTGACAAGTGAAATAAGATGGCTTTAGATGATACACCTCTGGTGACACCGGCTCTGGGATTCGAAGCCTCACCTGCGGCTTGCATGAAGTGTGTGCTGATCTCCTGGCTGCTTTGAAGTGCAGTGGTGTGTGCAGGCAGGAAGAGCTGTTGGCACAGCAAGGACTAGACTGGGTGAGGAATGGCACAGCAGGGCTCTGAGCAGCAGGCTGCAGCTCCTGCAAAGCTCTGGGAAATCTCTGGCTCTTGGGCAAGCAGGGCTTTGCGGTGATGGAATTGCTCTCCTTGCGTTTGCTTTGTAACAGGACAGACTCTCACCCCCATAGAAGCCAAGTGTTTCACCTGAGAGTTGGCAGAGGTCTGAGCACAGGCTGGCATTGGTGAGAGTCACTGGTGCAACGGTGCCATGGGAGAAACAGTGTTCTCCCAGAGAAGCTGGTGCTTGCTGCAGAGTGTTCTTCTGAGAGCTCTTGCAGGAAACTGGTCCTGGAGAACTGTGGAAACAAGGTTCAGGCCGTGGCTAGAAAAGCTGGGCCAAGGCATGCTTCAAGAGCAAGCAGCCTGAGTGTTCAGCTGCAGTGGGGTGCAGGAAATGCAGTCCCTGCACATCTCACTAGCAGCAGCACATTGCAGTGGCTGTGACTGAGGGAACAGCTGGTCTCATACTTCAGCATCTTTAATTCTGTAATTAAAGGTATTGGCTTTGCTTAATTCTGCAATCTGGGGACTGTGGATCAATAATGGGCTGCTGGGGGTGGATGCTGAGTTCTGCTCAGGTGGCATTTAGGAGTCATTTTGCCTTTTAAGCCACTTACTCCCAAACCTGTGCTCAGATTAAATCTGCTGCAGCGACATACTGCTGGGCTGACATGATGAGCAGTATGACACTCCATGGTCTGGGCTAGATCCATTTCATAGAATCATAGAATCAACAAGGTTGGAAGAGACCTTTGTGATCACTGAGTCCAACCTATCACCCAACACCTCGTGGCTAACTAAAGCATGGCTCCAAGTGCCTCATCCAAGCCCTTTTTGAACACCTCCAGGGATGGGGACTCCACCACCTCCCTGGGCAGCACATCCCAGTGGCTCTCTTTCTGGGAAGAACTTTCTCCTCACCTCCAGCCTAAACCTCCCCTGGCACAGCTTGAGACTGTGTCCTCTTGTGCTGGTGCTGCTTGCCTGGGAGAAGAGACCAACCCCCACCTGGCTACAACCTTCCTTCAGGGAGTTGGAGAGAGCAAGAAGGTCTCCCCTGAGCCTCCTCTTCTCCAGGCTAAGCAACCCCAGCTCCCTCAGCCTCTCCTCCCAGGGCTGTGCTCCAGACCCCTCCCCAGCCTTGTTGCCCTTCTCTGGACACCTTCAAGTCTCTCAATGTCCTTCTTAAACTGAGGAGCCCAGAGCTGGACACAGGACTCAAGGTGTGACCTCACCAGTGCTGAGCAGAGGGCAGAATGACTTCCCTGCTCCTGCTGGCCACACTCTTCCTGACGCAGGCCAGGATGCCCTTGGCCCTCTTGGCCCCCTGGGCACACTGCTGGCTCCTGTTCAGCTGCTGTCCACCAGCACCCCCAGGTCCCTTTCCTCACTTTTGGGCTGTTGTTTCGCTCTTGGGCAGCCTCCTGTGCTCTTGCCTGGCAGCACTGCTGCAGGCCAGCTGACGTTATCTCAAACACTTTATCTTCTGATAAAGCACCAAGACTGATTTAAATAAATCCCTGTTCTGAAGCCCATCCACTCTTGGTTGTCTCTTAAAGCACAGTGATTGCAGATGCAACAGCCAAGCTGGCTCCACAGCCTGGAGATGCTGACTAGAGATAACCCAGCTGTCAATTCCAAATGTTCCTCTTGCATGGTTTAGAGATTGTGCCCTACTGGAGCTCTCTTTTCCCCAGGATAAAATGAGCTTGCTGGGTTTGACTTCTGTTTGCTCTCCTTGTTTTCTTGATGCTCGTCCTCTGCCAGCCTTCCCAGGATGAGGTTCAGCAGCCACAGCTTACAAATTTAATTGATCATTAGGATGTCCCTGAGGATGTGTCAGTTGCTGTAGCTGAACGAAATGTCAGCTGTGGAATAGAGTCATTAGAGAGGATATAGTGAATCATTCATCTTGGTCAGCAGCACTGCCTGAAAGGTGGAGGCAGGGAGGAAGGAATGCCTGCTTTGACTGTGGCTTCCATTCCTGAAAGCTCAGGTCTTGGTTTTTTCCATGGCTGGAGGACAGGAGAGTGTGTGAGTGTGTGTGTCTCTGTGTGTGTGTGTGTGTCTGTCTCTCTGTGTATGTGTGCATTCATGTTTGTCTGCTGGAGGCAGGCAGTCAGCTGTGCCTAGGATTTCACACTCCAGCCCATAACCTCAGCCAGCTCCCCAGCAGGAATTCTGAGGCTTTTCTTTCCATACCCCCAATTCCTGCCTGTTGCAATGAGTTACCTCAGCCCTGCTCATGGATTCTTGGGCACAGAACTCCCAGGAGCAGAGCCAGAATGATTTCCTGCCTTGGTGTGGGGTTTTTTTGCCAGTTTTGTTTCCTCTGAATCTGATAACCGAGAGAAACAAATTGCAATGTCTCAGCTGGGCAAGACAGAGCGTGAAAGAGCTGCACAGATTGGGTGGATGTTAGGAAATATTTCTTCACTGAAAGAGTTCTCAAACATTGGAACAGTCTGCCCGGAGCAGTGGCAGAGTCACCATCCCTGGAGGGGTTCAAGCACCGTCCCTGGGGCTTAGGGACGTCTTTTAGTGTTGACCCTGCAGTGGTGGGTCAAGGGTTGGACTGGCTGAGCCTGGAGGTCTCTTCCAACTGGATGTATTCTGTGGTTCTGTGACTGTGGTGAAGGAGTTGAAGTGTGGTTTCTTCTTCCCTTCCTCCTCCTCCTCCTCGTGTGTCCCCAGGGCCTGGCCAGCGTGGCTGTGCTCTGAGTCACTCCCCAGATGCCTTCAATTTGGAGAATCTGGAGAATGATTTGGGCCAGCCAGTTGCTTTGGAGGGACATTGACTCAATCTGGCAGTTCACTGATGTCATAGGACGTTTCTGTAAGGAGGAAGGATAACTCAGAGGGCTGGGAAATGGAGACATTAAAAGCCCAGGCTCCACCTCAGAGCCCAGTGTTCACGGAGCCCTTTCAATGAGGGACATAAATGAGGGACACTCTGAGAAGTGCTCAGTGCCCTCCTGCTGTGTTAATTGACTTGAAAATTTGAAGGCTTGACTTTGCTCTGCTGAGCATCCAGTGCTTCTGAAGTCCCAATTTTCCCTTTACCCTTTGAAGCCTTGGGGAAGGAAATCAAAAAGCCCTGCAAATCTTCACATCTTCCTCCTCCTTTAACCAGGCCTTGAGCTCTGGTGTGAGCTGAGGCAAAGACCACTCAGACCTGCTCAACACAGCTTGTTTCACTGATGCTGCCACTGACACAGCTCCTGACTGTGATGGGTGCCTCGTCAGGGAGAGCAGAGCTCATTTCCAGCTCACATCTCTGTGAGCAGGGGTGCTGCTGCTTGCAGTAATGTTTAGACCACATCAACAGGTTGCAGCATGCTTAATGGGATGAGCCCTCCGTGGGAGGAGGTGATGGGGGATGCTGAGATGGCTCCAGGCTTCCCAGAGCTTTATTTTCAGGCCACTAACTGATGATTTGAGGTTGCTGTCAGCATAAGCAGAAAGCATCTGAATTTGTCTCAGATACTAAATATCTACAGTAAAGAGCAAAGTTTGTACAGCTGGCTGTGGCTGAGTTTCCTTCTGTCCCTCAGTTCAGATCAGCAGTCTTCCTCTTGTCCAAGGCAGGCAGGGCAGAGTTTCTGCATGCAGAACCCAGTAATGAATTCAGGAGCTGTGTGGAGTGAGCTCTCTGGAACTGGACACCTCAGCAAAGCCCAGAGAGCTCCTTGGATCTTCAGTGGCTTCATTGGTCTTTGATTCAGACTAGAAGCCACCTTTAGTCCTGGAAATGTTATCTGCTGTCTCCTACATGGCCACTTGACTGATGCTTAGGTCTGATCCTCACCCAGTCTGTCTCTCAGTGACCTCTGCAGAGCCTGCAGATAGTCTGAGGGCTGTGTTTGCATTTGAGCAATGGTTTCCAAGCATGGCTTTTGTGTGTGTGTGTGTCTGAGGGACTGCTTGGTTCTGCAGGGAATTTCTCTTGGGGTTTCTTTGGTCACAGAGGCAGCTCAATGGTGAAATGTGCCCAAGGGAATCAGCAGCTCTCTCCACTGACAGACATCTGTGCTTTGCACACCTGCATCCAAGCTCTTAATTAATTTCCTCTTTGTTAGTTTCTGTGTTTTGTTTTGCTTTGCTTTGCTTTGCTTTGCTTTGCTTTGCTTTGCTTTGCTTTGCTTTTTGCTTTGCTTTGCTTTGCTTTGCTTTGCTTTGCTTTGCTTTGCTTTGCTTTGCTTTGCTTTGCTTTGTTTGCTTTGCCCTGCTCTGCTCTGCTCTGCTCTGCCTCTTTCTTTTTCACTCCTGGCATTAGAGTCACCTCTGGAGCACTGCAGATTAGATGAATCTGAGTAAGGAATGGCTCCTGCAACTGCATCTTGTGCTGCAAGTGGTGAGTTGAAAGACAGGAGGCACATTAGTGCATATTCCAAGCAACAAATGTCTCCTCCAACCGCAGCACGAGTTAGAAACAGGAGGCAGAGCAATAAATCTTGCTCTTTGAGCAGGCAGTTAGTGGGGCATACCCATCCCCATTTCGTTTCACAGATTGAAAATCCTAACTATCTGAGAGGCTGCTAAGGGCTTGCACCTCCTAATTTGAACATTATGTCCTTTTTATTACTGAAGCAGGCTCCACAGTGTAGGTATTATCATCACATAATGCCTGGTGTGCCCCATTATGAGACTCAGATGGCCACTGTGGGATAATTCACACCTTGCTGGGACTTGGAGCTGAAGTCTAATGTGCAAGTTTCTGCTGTGAGGTCTGGAGATGCATGCCACGTCGAGCTCTTGTGCTTACTGAGGAGGGGGAGAGGCTGCACTCCAGCAGCAGACCTTGGACAGGACGCCTCCTTTCTTTAAGTGCTTCCTTCAGTTCTTGTTTACCGAACACGGGAGAAGAGGCAACAGGGTCTGCCTTTGTCTGTGCTGTGTTGCATGGACTACCTCTTAACACACGGTGGGGGATAGTGAGACCTCTCCTGGCTTAGTGTCCGTGTGTGGGCTGATTTCTAACCACCCTGAGAGGGGGATCTTGGCAAAAAACCACAACACACTGCAAGTTACACCTGCTGAGCAGTGTAGAGGTACAACATCACTCAGTACAAGTGTTTGTGTTTTACCAGGACACTAGGGGGCAAAAAGCTGACTGCAACAGGAGTTATTTCCTTTCCTTGTACCTTGTGCTTTCAAACTGGAGCTCTGAACTTCCTCCAGTGCCTGGGGCAGGACACATTCCTGAATGCAGCCAGCCCTGCCTGCGCGGCAGGCTCTGAATTGCAGGCTCTGCAATCAAGGGTAATGCCTTTAATTGGCTTTGTACTAGGCAGCAGGTGCATTGCTGTGAAAGATGGACAGAATTGGACCTCAACCCCTCAGGCCTCTGGAGTGCCCCCAGACTGTGATAAACGGCGAGTTCAAACCTGGTAGCCAGATAAATAGCTGGAGTGAAAGCTCTTGGTCTGAAATGAATGGTTATAAAGTAAGAGTTGCTATTAATATGCTCCACTGATATAATTAACCAGAGTGCAGTGCTAAGGTCTGACCCAGAAAGGTTACTCCCCAGAAGGGTTTCCAGTGTGGCACTCTGCGCTGCAGCAGCAGATGCTCTCTGAGGGCATCCTCACACCACAGCTCCCGGCGAGTGTGCTCAGTGGATGTGAGGCTGCTCATGACAGGTGGGGAGATAGCACATTCAGATGGAAAATGCTTTTGATTTGCTCAGTTTCTCCTACAGATTATTTTTGAGTGGTGTCAGCTCTAGGAGCACTGTGAGTTTGGGCAGGAGAGCAAGCCATGGGTATTAGGTGGGCTGTTTCCTGCAAATTGGCATTGTTCAGGATGTGAGGTCACTGGGAGTTTATAAGCACCTTCCACATCCTGTCTTGACTGAGCCATCCAAACTGGGCTGACTTGTTTTCTCAGTGTCACCTGAACGTGAGGGCTTTGCTGTGTATGGCCTCCAGGGGCAGGTAAGCTCTGGCTTTACTCTGCTCTGCTGAGACCTCCCCTGGAGTACTGTGTACAGGTCTGGAGCCCTCAGTATAGGAAGGACATGGACCTGATGGAGCAGGTCCAGAGGAGGGCCACAAAAATGATCAGGGGGTTGGAGCACCTTGGGTACCAGGACAGGCTGAGGGAACTAGGGGTGTTCAGCCTGGAGAAGAGAAGGCTCTGGGGAGAACTTAAAGCTGCCTTCCAGTACCTTAAGGGGGCTAACATGAAGGATGGAGAGAGACTGTTTGCTAGGGCCTGCAGTGACAGAACAAGGGACAATGGCTTCAAACTAGACTAGATTTAGATTGGATGTTAGGAACAAGTTCTTTACTGTGAGGGTGGTGGAACGCTGGAGCAGGTTGCCCAGGCAGATGGTTGAGGCCCCATCCCTGGAGATATTCAAGGTGAGGCTTGACAGGGCTCTGAGCAGCCTGTTCTAGTTGGAGATGTCCCTGTTGACTGCAGGGAGGTTGGACTGGATGAGCTTTGGAAGTCCCTTCCAGCCCAGCCCATTCCATGATTCTGTGACTGCCACTCCAAGGGTGTGTGCTCAATATCCCCCTGCAGCACTGGGCTAAGCTGTGTCAGACCCCTACCAGGTGAATCTTGGTCTTGCTTCTGGTAAACACGACTGACAGCTAATCTTTACCTTAATTAATAACAAAGGGGTTTGTTTGCAGAAGTGATTCTCATTGTCCTTTTGCAGCTTCCTATCCCAGAGACAATCAGTGCCATTGATTGTAATGCTAGATTCAATTACTTTGGAAAACTCATTAGCATGTTAATTCCTAGCTGCTACTCACCTTTCCTTTCCATCAGAGCATGGCCTTGAGTTTTAGTAGCTGCTGGAGGCTGGGGAAGCTGAAAGACACATTACAGGAGAACTTCTTTTCCAGAAAGGCAGTGAGGGGGGACCTGTTTGTCATGAATTCACAGCAAACCCAAAAAGGTCTTATTTCAGCAGAACCACTGAAAGAGGCTGACACAGGCACGTGTGGGAAATGCCCCCATCTGCTGTGCAAGGCCATGGGCTCAACAGCAGTGATGTACAACCACAGCAACCTAGGGAGTGAGGACCAAAATTGGCTCTTCAGAACAAGAGGACACAGTCTTAAGCTGCACCAGGGGAAGTTTAGGCTGGAGGTGAGGAGAAAGTTCTTCACAGAGAGAGTTGCCAGCTACTGGAATATGCTGCCCGGGCAGCTGGTGGAGTTGCCGTCCCTGGAGGTGTTCAAGAGGGGATTGGATGTGGCACTTGGAGCCATGGTTTAGTTAGTCAGGAGGTGTTGGGTGGCAGGTTGGACTTGATGGTCTTTGAGGTCTTTTCCAACCTTGTTGATTCTATGGCTCCTACAGCCAGGTTCTCACACCTCTTTTCAAGCTGAATTTAATATTGCTTGGTAGCAGTCCACAAGGGAGCAGCCACATGCCTGACAAAGCACAGTGCACTTCATTGCAAGGCACCTCAGAAGCTCCTTGGCCATGGTGGTTGGCACATGAAGGAACTTAATAAACCTCTCTCTGATGTTCCCACCTTGAGGTTCTCATCAGGCTTGAGAGGCAATTCAGATGCATGGATGGCTGTGCCTACAGACTCTCACGTAGCCTTCTGGAGAAAGGGAGAAAAGTTCCCCTCTCCATGTTTGATGTCATTCTCACTCATTTCTCTGCTGTGGACTGTGACACCAGAGTGAAGTGATGTTAGTGCTCTGTCCCTTTGTTTGATCCAGTCTCCTTTTGATGGTTCAAAGCAGGAGAAGCCTTTGAGTATTCTCTCGGCAAGCAGCGGGCAGACGGCCGGGCAGGCCGGCAGCAGGGAGCGCTGCCCAGTCCCCGTGAGGATCGTTTGGGGTTAATTTGGAGGGTAGACTTCTGTGTCGCTTCAGCAGGCACTGGAGAGCTTCACAACAATGCTCCGTGCTGGTACCAACAATGGCTCCCAACAAAGCATGGCCAGGCTCAAGCAGGGCTGGGGCAGCAGCCCTCACTTCTGGGAGTGCTTTGATTTTCCTCACTCTTCTGACATAAGTGAAGAGTGTGAAGGAAAACAGCTGAACCAGAAGCTGCTTTCTCCCCATTCTGGGGGTTTAACAGGAGCACTGTTGGGTTTCTTTCCTTCCTGTAGGTGCTTGCTCCAGTTTCAGCTTGGTTACTTTCTTCTTTCCCCCCACTGGTTCCAGTCCCTGTGAGAGGTTTGGGGTGGTTTGCTTCAGACTTGCCCACCACCTGCTCTGACTACTTTGCAGCTCATCTGCTTCTCTCAGGAGCAGATCATTGGTATGGTTTCACATGGCCCAGCTCCAGAAGGTGATGCAAACAGTCAGTGTTTGTGTAAGATGGTAGCTGGCCTCTCTTCAAAGCAGTTTTGCATTTTGCTCCAGGTGCCTGAGCTCCCTGCCAAAACTGGGATGAAGAGTCAACCCCAGAGCCAGGGCTCAAACACCAGCCTGCTTTGCAGCCACTGGTGACAGCAGCACCCTGGTAAATCCTTCTGGCTAGGAGGATTAAACATCTGGATGAGCTCCTGTGTGACCTGGTGCAGGTTTAGAATAGAATTAACCAGGTTGGAAAGGACCTCAGAGATCATCAAGTCCAACCTATCACCCCACACCATCTAATCAACTCAACCATGGCCCCAAGTGCCTCATCCAGGCTCTTCCTAAACACCTCCAGTGATGGTGACTCCACCACCTCCCTGGGCAGCACATCCCAAGGGCCAATCTCTCTTTTTGCGAAGAACTTCTTCTTAACATCCAGCCTAAACCTCCCCTGGTGCAGCTTGAGACTGTGTCCTCTTGTTCTGGTGCTGATTACCTGGGAGAAGAGACCAACCCCCACCTGGCTACAACCTCCCTTCAGGGAGCTGTAGAGAGCAAGAAGGTCTCCCTGAGTCTCCTCTTCTGCAGGCTAAGCAACCCCAGCTTCCTCAGCCTCTCCTCACAGGGCTGTGCTCCAGACCCCTCCCCAGCCTCGTTGCCCTTCTCTGGACACCTTCCAGCATCTCAACATCTTTCCTAAACTGAGGAGCCCAGAGCTGGACACAGGACTCAAGGTGTGGCCTAACCAGTGGTCCTGCTTTGGCAGGGGGTTGGACTGGATGATCTCTCAAGGTCCCTTCCAGCCCCTAGCATTCTGTGATTCTGTGATCTTGACTGCTGCAGGTGTTGTAAGCAGAGCCTAGTTGACTTCCTGCTGAGCCACAGATACAGAGCTCCAAATCATGGGGCAGGCAACTTAACTATCTGCATCTTATATACATCCAAATACCTTTTGTACTAGCATTGTGACCACGAAGAAAAGGGAACAAGAACGCAGCTTCCCTGCAGCTGGAGTGCTGCTCTCAGAGGAGCATGTCCTTCCACTGAAGGGGAAACATCATTCTGGAAGGAACAAAGGACTCAAGATGCAGTACATTGAAACATCAGGCAGTAGATGGACATCTACAAAAGCTAAAAGGCATCACTGCAAGCAGGTGCTTGGAAGTCAGTGTAATATCTACAGGGCTACTGCTATATTTAGTACTGCTCTGGAGCTCTGTTCCCTTCCATGAATCACCACATATGGCTTGGAGCAGTACAGAGGAGCATGCTCGAGCTCAGGATACCTTGGGGCTTTCATTAACTTGGCCAGCAGCATCTCCTCGAGAGTAGCTGCTGGTACTGTGAGTTAAAAAAGAAATTAAAAATGCCTGAAATCTGGTTTTAATCACACAGCCAGCAGAGGTTGGATCAATACAAGCATGTACCTCTAAATGAATTTGAATCAGGTCATGTATAATTCATGTCTAAAGCAGGTTTCTTCTTGCATGTCCTGGTGAACGAGCAAATAAGTTGCTCCGTCTGCAGCGTGGTGAGATGGAAACATCTCTGACTATCTTCCCAGCTCCCCTGCTGTGTCTGGACCCTGAGGAACAATGTCCTGGCCCTACTGATAGTGACACCAGAGCCCTTGCTGACTTGAGGAAATGTGGGATGATCAAAGCTTTAGATGAGGGGAGTTTCAGTAAAGCCATCCAGCTTCGTGTGACTGTATGATTCTAGCAGAAACCCAGCTGGGAGAGCAGCTTCCCCCTGGTAGCTTGCCCCTTGCAGGAGCTCACAGCTGTGGCACCCAATCTGGATTCAGCAGGGCTGTTGGGATTCATAGAATAAAGGCCAGGAGTCTGGGCTTTTAACTTTGGTGTTGTCTCCTGTGTCTGTGTGCAGAAAGTGGTGTCTTAGCTTTGGGCTGCGTTCAACATGTGGCTCCAGTAGTCCTCAGTCCAAAACCAAGACTGAATTTTAGGTGATGGCAGCAAGCCAGACTAGATGTAAACCAGAGCATGACACTGATTTTAGGCACAGGCTCAGAGGGACCAGATGCTGCTGTTCTGCCCAGCTATGGGGCAGGTGAGGAGGTTCTTGGGCAAGGACCCCACCGTACCCAGGCTTTGTAGTGCAGGAACAACATGGGCTGACAGCAGCTGGCTTCAACGCTATCACACATAGCTCCTGAAGCTGGCAGGCCCTGGATGGGTTCCCCTTGTCATGTACAGCATGTTGTGCAGGCCTGACAGGACTGAGGCTCAGTGGTTTCCCTGCTTTTATTCCATCTCCTGCTTGTTACATCCCTTCCTCGGTCACGCAAGTAGCTTCTGCGACACGCAGCTGTGTTCTGCTCATGCAGAGCTAACCAGCACCAAAGGTTGCCAGACCATTGTCCTCTTCTGCACTTGCACTGCAGTGGTCTGCTTGCATCTTGGGCAAAACAGCTCATCCTTATTCACAAGTCTGTCTGATTTCTAAGATACAGTAGCTGCCAGATCTTTGTTTCACCCCCAGGCTCACAACATACAGAAACTGCTTTTATATTCCCTGCTCCTTTTGTTACAGAGCTTTCCTGGGCATTTCCCTTCTCCTATTTTTTTCGAGTGAAAAGCCTAAGAGCCTTTTACCAGGTGCAGTGGCAAGTTGCAGGGATAGTATTTTACTCGGTGATTAAGCCACTGACCTTGAATTTCATCCCAGATTTCAGCACTGAACCTTAAAGAACAAATTGATGTTTCAGCAAGCTCCTCAAATTATAGGAAATGACATTCTGATAGTCTCTTTAACACACCAGATTTTCACTGAGGAGTTAATCTTGAGGCTGGAATGTTTGCAAAGTGCTGACTTCAGGTGTTCCATATTGCAGCAGGTACAAAGCCTGCACTGCCAGGCTGATTGCTTCCAGCAGCTGGAGTGGGCAGGGGGCACAATTTCACCCTCCTGTTGCGTGCAATCATGTCAGACCTCCGAAGGGGCACTGTGAGCTGTGCCAGCAGGCAGCTGAGCCTGGGAGTGCACCATGGCTGTAGCTGCAGGGCCACCAACGGGTCACCATTCAGCACCCAGCACACACACAGGCAGCCAGTGCCCCAGGGGGCTGCAGTCCTCAGCCCCATTTGTGTGCTCCTGGTGCAAAGGACTTTTCAGTGGCAGCGGAGGGGATCTGCAGGGTGGCCTTTGAGCTCACCCAGGGGGCTTAGGGCAACACATTTCCCTCAGCACCAGTGGTGTCTTACACAAGGTGCCCTCAGCTCTGTGCACTTCCCAGTGCTGGTGGGTGTGAGGCTGCAGTGCTTGGACATGACTGAGGACCTGTGTGGCAAGAGCCTGGGGCAGCTTCCAGCTAGCAAATGGATGATTCACGTGGGAGATGGCTCTGCCTAGTGCAGGTGGCTCTCGTGGTGAATGTCTTTAAGCAGAGCACAAAGCAGCTCTGCACTTCATTTGAAAGATTTTGGCTCCTGCTCATCCAAAGGAGCTTTTGGAAGGATTTGAAGCTTCCTCTTGGCTTGACTTTCCTCTGTACCCAGGTTAGCATGGGGACTCACATTGATTCCAAGGAGAGCAAAGCTAACCCAGTGTTGAATGCTCTTTAAAAACCCCTCACTGCTGCAGAAATTCCTTTCATGAGCTTTCTGCTGGCTTCAAGGGAGCAGAAAAAGGACACTGACCAATTTCAATCTATCTTCCCCTCCCCAGCCTGGAAACTATTGAAAGAGCAACCTGGCAGTATCAGGGTGGGCTTGGGGCAGGAATTAAGTTAGCTTCACTTGAGAAACTTCCCTCACCTTTCAGCTCTCTGGGCTGATAGCTGCAAAGGCTTTTTATTCCTTCACTTTTTTTTTTTTTTTTCCATGGCAAAAGCAATCCTCTGAGTATTTCCCCCTGTAATTAGGGTTTATCATTCACTGCTCAGTGCTCTGGCTCTGCTTCTTTCCCCAAAGCAAACCTTTGTTTACCATCCTGCAATGGATAATTATTCTAGCATATTCCCAGGGGAATATTCAGGCAGGGTTGAGGTTGGGTGGGGTTTTTTTTCACCACAACACTAGCAGCCAGCTACTTGTGGTCACTGAAAGTTAGGGCAAGCCTTGTACTCTCTTACACATCAGGGACCAAGTTTCTTGAGCTGTCTGCTCTGCACCCTTGGTAAATGGCCTGTCAGCATTTGACAGGCAGCAGCAGCATAACCTGGAGGTTTGTTTACCCACACAACTTTTCATTCCTCTTCCTCTTTCTCCCATTAGCATTGTATGAATGAATTGTTTCCACAGGCAGGCAGCTTGTTATTAATATCAGGTGAACCAATTACTGACACAGGAGCCAGTAGAACTGCTTGAGTGTGGAGAGATAATGAAGGCTGGCATTTCAAACCCAGTGACCTCATTTATCTTGGCTGCAGTGGTTTATAATGGAAAAAACCCCAGCCCCCAGCCTCAGGAGATACTTGTCACCCTTCTAAACACAGCACTGAAAAGGAAGGCATCATCCTCCTGTGCCCCATCACCGCTCCTTGGGTCTCATTGGCAGGCTGGAAACAAAGGCAAACCTTTAGAGCTGGTTGTGAATAAGATTGCCACCACCTGCTGAGGTGAAATGAAGCTGCCTGGTGCTGTGGGGTGTGCATTCAAATTTCTCCTCTGCTTTAAATGAGAAATCATCAGGAACTTTTCAAATCCACTCCTTCCTCCACCAAGAAATGGGTGCCTGAGCATCTGCTTGCAGAATAATCCTTTTAGCGTGTTCTGGACCTGCTGGCCATTAAAAGATGTCTTTAGATCTCTTCTGCCTTTGCCTGGATAGCATTGCCTGACTTGGCATTACTTGTAGTAAATGTTCCCGTGATTAGCATGAGTGAGAAGTGGGACAGCTCCTCTTGCATTCACTTTGCAGCCTGAATAGAAAGCAGCTAATTTCAGCAGGGCCATGTCTCATCCTTCTTCCTGCTCTGAAAGCTGCTGTTTGGGAAGATGTGGTTAAAAAACCCCACCCTCCAGACATTCACAATTAGAGCAGCTCCTCTTCAGCTGCCATCGTGTAAATAAAAACATGGCCTCGGTAGCTCAGCCCTCAAATGAGGAGTGGAAATGCAAGTGAGAAATACTCACAGGCTGGGTGCTGCTAACATGCTTTGCTTAACAAGGCTCCTTCCTTCCTATCTGCCCAACTCTGTCTGCTGCAGCCTCCTGGGGAAGCAGGAGCAATTGGAATAAAAAATGGCCCAGATTAGGGGTCGGTGCCTTGGAACTTTCACATGCCTTTGACAAAGCATCATTAGGAAAGTAAGAAAAATATGTAAAGCCAGAGGGGAATGAATCAGCTTCCCGTGGCTGGGAGGAAATGCACTGCTGCCTGTGAGCAGGGGTCTTTACTTCTTGTTTGGTTCCCTTCTGACCTGCATTCTAAAATGCCGAGAGAGGTCTCGGGAGGCATCTCGGAGCTATAAGCACTTAATTGCTTGGCTGACTGCAAACAGCATAAGGCAAGGATTTGTTTTCCTGATCAAGCCTTATGTCTCCAGACATGTCTTTTAGGAATAAGAAGTTATCCTGGAAAACTTGTTAGCTGTTTTCTAGTACCTTGGGGGACCAGGAAGGTGCACGATGGAAGCTCTCCAACATATAAAACTCAAGGGCTCTCGACACAGAAGACTAAAGGCCCTTTTGCCTTGCACTACATCAAAGGTATCACATCTGATTGTACCTCCTTGAAAGCATCCTCTTGGGAGAAGCTGCAGCTCCATGAATATATATACACAGTAAACACTGCTTCAGCCACAGACCTCATCATAATAGGATTGGACTCCTCTGGCAACGTGAACTTTTAAAACTTTCAAATGGAAATGGAATTGAAAAGCTTTGAGAAAGTGGAATGTAATTTATTTACTCAATAATGGGGGGAAATGGCTGGGTTTATCCTGAGTGCCTGCCATGCAGCTCTAGTGCTAGCTGTCTTGAAATATTGCATCAGAGGGGGAGCAGCCAGATGGCAGGAGCCGCAGGAAAGCTGCTCCGAGGGGAGCAGCAGCCGAGTGTCGCTGAGCCTGGTGGCTGCAGGACGGCTGCCAGAGCTGCCTGGGTTGCATCCCCAGCCTGTGGCAACCTTCCCAGGTGGGCTCAGGCTGTCGAGGGAGGTGTGTGCCCTCGCCAGCTTGGGCTGCTGGGATGGAGAGCTCAGCTTTCACCCTTTGTAGCTCATTAACTCACTTGTCCAAGGTCACCGTGGAAATGAGACAAAACCCCAAGTGTGGTGCTGGCTCCTACCTGGGGTGAGCCACAGCCACAAGCCTGACCCCATCATGGGTGAGGAGACTGTGGGGAAACGAACCCAAACCAGCCCCAAAGCAGTGTCTGTCCCCACCTGAACACGGCTCTAAAACGTTTTCTGTTGCACAGGCTCGTGAGCAAGGGCTGGTGGCACCACCCTGAGTACTGTGGGGAGTTATGGGCTGCTCAGGAGTGGTGCAATGGGCCACAAACCACAGAAATGACTTGAGAAAACCAGTTTATGAATGTGAAGCAGGAGCCTGATGATCAAATTGTCAAATGGCTGTAATTCACCTCAGTGTAATTTGGGGAATAAATTATAGTAAGCTTTGGATATGTACAATTTTCTCCTTGAATTCCAGCGTGCTCAGGCTTGCATTCATTTTTTATCAGCAGAGAGTATTTCACCTTCTGGCTCCAGCTCAGAGCCAAGGGGTAGAAGAAATAAAAGCTGCATTTGTACGTCAGCAGAGGGAAAACGGGACAGTTCCTTTCTATTTCCCTGGCTGATGAAGTGGAGTTTGCCCCTGCTGCCTCAGCGAAAGCAGGGGGCACACATAAACAGAGTTTTCATTTGCTCAGCCCCTGTGCTCAGCACTGCTTAGGCCACACCTGGAGTCCTGTGTCCAATTCTGAGCTCCTCAGTTTAGGAAAGATGTTGAGATGCTGGAAGGTGTCCAGAGAAGGGCAACAAAGCTGGGGAGGGATCTGGAGCACAGCCCTGTGAGGAGAGGCTGAGAGAGCTGGGGTTGCTTAGCCTGGAGAAGAGGAGGCTCAGGGGAGACCTTCTTGCTCTCTACAACTCCCTGAAGGGAGGTTGTAGCCAGGTGGGGGTTGGTCTCTTCTCCCAGGCAAGCAGCACCAGAACAAGAGGACACAGTCTCATGCTGTGCCAGGGGAGATTTAGGCTGGATGTTAGGAAGAAATTCTTCATGGAAAGAGAGATTGGCCCTTGGAATGTGCTGCCCAGGGAGGTGGTGGAGTCACCATCCCTGGAGGTGTTTAGGAAGAGACTTGATGGGGTGCTTGGTGCCGTGGTTTAGCTGATTAGATGGTGCTGGGTGGTAGAGTGGATTCAATGATCTCAAAGGTCTCTTCCAACCTGCTCTGGTCTGTTCTAAAATGCAGAAGATATTCCCCCCCCCCAGATTGTGATGCCTGAAGTTACAGATGTTAGATGTTTCAATATATTGTGGCTCATGTTTTGACAGCCCCTTGCAAGCTTTTAACTACTGTGCAGAAGGCTTCCCACCACTTCTTTATTTTCTAAGTCCCTGGCAATGAGAATGAATTCTTTCCTGATGGCTTTTTTGGTGCTGCAGTAAGTGTTTCTTTGCAGTGTAATTGGTTTTAATTTCCATGTTGATTCTCATGTGGATTTCAGGCACTTAATTATAGCCTAAAGGTTTTTTAAAACCATTGACCTACAAATTCTTGATTAACACAAATATCATCCTGAATACATATGTAAAGAATTTGCCATGGAGGAGCTGCCCTTGCTGGCTGTCGAGTGGAGAACCTCAACCTCTTGTGCAGCTGAAGCTGAGGTGGTGCTTGGCTGGGTCTTGCTGTCTGAGCCCTGCCCAAGGGAGCAGGGGCTTTGCTCCGGGCAGCAGCTGTCTGCCTGGCCATGCCTGTAGTCTGCAAAGGCCTCTCAGCAGGGGAAATACCCCAAAACACCTGCAACATCTTTCTCCTGCTGCCTCTCCTGCTCTGCTGGTGAGCCTGCCTGCATTCACATCAACCTTTCCTACACCTTCTGGGTGGCTTGGCCATGGATGGCTTGTGTCTGGTAGGGAGCAAGTGCTCTCTGATCTGTGGGGCAGCTGCCTGTGAGCTGAGGACGGTGGCTGCAGGGGCTCTGCCTTGGTGGGGTGACCCACAGCACCTGGGGGTCCGTGCATGGGTGCTCCATCCACTGTGACAGTCTGCCAGGCAGGAGAGTGGTGGAGTGCTGCAGTACCTCCACGGGAGCGGGGTCCAGACCCACCGGCTGCTGTGCTTGGTCTGCTCTTTCCCTGCTGAGCAAGGCTTTGCAAAGTCACTGCAGAGGGGAGATCTGAGCTCAGTAGAACAAGGGCAGGGCTGAGCAATTATTCATCTGTTTAAAGGCTTCAGTGCAGGTATCAGCATTTACCTGGAAGAAGATGACCCGACCATGAGCAGGGAAGGTGCAGTGACAGGAGGGAGAAAGCATAACTCAGAAAGCAATGCAAAAAAAGAAAGAAAGAATCAAATCCAAATTCCAAGTGACACAGTAATGAACAGTGTGAGATGGTAAGATGTGTCCCACTCCACTCCCCACAAGCAAATGCTGTAACAACATTACAGGGCTCCTTTTAATTCCATTTTCTTGAAGGGCTGTGGCACGGTGATTAATCAGTGAGGTGCTAAATGAGTTTCCATTTCAGATGAGGTCTGCCAAGGGAAGCCTTGCTGGCTGCATGTGTTAGGGGAAGCATTGTTCAGGAGGGCTTAATTCAGTTTTGTGTAAAGGTCCAACAGTTATTAAGATACATTCCAATTAGCTGTGGGCAAAAATTCAGTCAAAATTCGGTACTCACTGAGTCTCCTCTCCTGCTAAAGTGACTCTGTTTCATGGAAACATTCCCTTCCACCTCACTTCTTGCCCCCAGTAAAGCTTAGCCCTGCTGAGGCTGTTTTGCTTCGGGATGGAGATACTTTCCACCACGGCTCCTCCCCGGTGCTGGTTCCCAGAGGGGCCCCGGGCTGGAGCTCATCCCTCCCCCTGCTGCTAACGCCCAGCTCGGGCTGGGTGCTGTCGGGGCTGGCACTTGAGCTTTGCACGCTGGAATTTTGCCTTCAGCTCTCTGTGGAAGGAACAGTTTTGGAAGAATTAAATGACTGGCTGGATCATAGAGACAGCAAATTACAGCCCTGTGCTTCTGAAGAATGATTGCATGGCTGCTGTATGACAGGATCCTGCCTTTTCCTTCCAGTGCAGTTAATGCACCTTGAGGCTGTTTATTTGCATTGCTTACCTGGCCGTGAAGACAGCCAAGAGAAAACAAAGTTCAGCAGAAAAGCTGGGAAACCAATCCATCATTATCTCACCACAGTGGCAGGAAGGTCACTCTGTGGCCATGCAAGGCTCTTCTGATCTCCTGCTGCCCACTGACAGACACGAATCCAGTTGTTGAAATTGTCTCATTAATCCTTCATACAACTGTTCTCACTGAAGTGAGCAAGGTCTCACTGCCACAGCAGGGGGAATGGCCAGACTGGAGCTGTGGTTAGGGCAAGCTGGTGCAAATGTCCCAGAGCTGGGGCAGATCTTGCCAGACATCCTTTGTGCATGAAAACTGAACATGGTGCCTGCAGCCTGCCCCTCACCCTGGGCAGAAGGCACAGCCAACATGACTGCTTGCTTGTTAGATTGCTGTCAATGAGCGCCAGAGATGCTCCTTTCTTCTGCAAGCGCTTTGGCAGCCCTCAGGTGATCCATGGTGGAGGAGCAGCAGTTGGCTGCAATGTGGAAAAGCTTTGTTTTAAACTTCTCCAGGATGGGAAGGTGCTGAAGCAAACCAGTGGCACAGTTTCTCCTGTACCTGCAGGGATCGAGGGCCTCTGCTGCTCACTGCAGGCTGTGTCCCTACCTCTCTCATATCTCTTAGGGGCTCCCTCTCGTTTTCAGTCTGGTCTTGATGCCTTGGTGACCACCTGGGTAAAGTACTTTGATTTCACATTAAATAAATTAAATAGAATTTGATTCTCCCTTTCTTTAGGTTCCTTTGGTTGCTTTTTTGTCTTTAGTACCATGGACTGTGTGGCTCAGGTGCAAGCCTGTGCTTGGCTGAAGGACAACCCTAACTCAGCAGACATTTAATGCATGAGGGATGCCTTCTCATACGCAAGACTAAGAGGAAGTCAAGTGGCATTGACGCTGGTTGACAATTTCTCCTTGTTTTCCTCCCTGTTTGTTCATAAGTGGTAATCTCAGCAAGGCTTCAGAGCTGCCTCGTGTTTTATTAACACAGCTCTGCTAAAAGCCAGCCTTGGTCAAGTGCAGATGCACCTCCCAAAGGCAGATGACATAGAAACGTGGGCGCTTTGTAAGCCATCCAGGATGGAAGGGCTGCAGGGAGCCTGGCTAGCTGGAGGGTTTTGGAGCACAAGCCTTGGGGGTGGAGACTCTGGTCCCTTCAGGGAGGCAGAGTGGGTGCAGCTGGGCTGCTTTGCCTGGTCTCCCCAGCTCTGAGGCTGCTCCTGCACGGTTTGGGAAGGAAGAGAAGGTTCTTTCTCCAGCCATCCAGAGCTGCCAGAAAGCCCTTGTCACACAAGCTGCCACCTTATCAGCCCTTCAGTTTGTGACCCCCTGCTCCACACTTGTGGGGAGAGAGAGGAGCAGCTTGGCTGGAGATTACTCCTGAGGGGTTTTCTGTGTCAAAAAGGAGCAGATGGGGAGTTGGAAGAGACCTCCCTTGGTGCTTAGGGGTTGCCCTTTCAGTAGTGCACACTCCTGCTTGTGGGGCTAGCACCCCTTCCTGCTCTGCAATGTATCAGGCACAGGGAAAGGCTTCCACTGCTGTTAATGAGCCAAGTCAGGCAGATAAAACACCTTGTGAGATACTGAGTATGAGCAAGCTGAAGTATAACTCCTCCATCTGTGGGTAGTGTGAGACAGGGGAGGAGTGTGGGGTGGCTGCATGAGGACAAACAGACTGGAGGTTGTCTTGGAGAGCTTCAGAGTCAGCAGACGGCAACTAATCTGTCATGTGTGAAGATTTTCAGTCAGTTTCTGAGCTGGGGAATCATCACTACAGTAGCAAAACAGGTTGGACCCTCAGCTACTGGAAGCTGAGGAAAGTTTTACTGCATGTTTGTGGCTGAGAACCTGGCCTGATCTTAACACATCTCCCACGCCCCTGGCCAGGGAGCTGCTGGGCAGCTGCAAATCCCACTGCAGCCGGTGGGTGCTGACCCTCGGCAGGCTTTAAACTCAGGCTGGCATCCTTTCAAGGGCTTGGGGAGATGCTTTAGGTGCATTCCATGATTGTGTGATTACCACTGAGAATGAGAGTCTGTTGATAGCAAGGGAATGGTCAGGGACAGACCAACCACGTGGTTAAAACTCACATTGTCAAGAGTGAAGTCAGAAGTCTTCATGTTTCATACCCAAGCCTGCTTGCTCTTTGTACTGTGATGAAGTGATGTAAAATGTCTTGGCATTGAACCCTCAGCAGTTTCAGAGTTGCAATATGCTTTCTCTCCCCCATTCTGACCCAGAATTGGCCAGTTTGAACCCATGCAACACTCTGAGAAATGGAAAGTCTGATCCCTGTGCAGCTTTATTTGTGTTATTACCTTTTACAGGCTAAGTTTTCTTTTGCAGGGGTTTCAGCTGTAATTGTTTCATCACCTACTGAATCCTGTACCATTCTGTGAACCACTCAGATGTTCTTTTGTGTCAGATATGCAACTAACTTCTCAGGTAGATGGAGAGCTCATGAATACATTACCTCCTCCCCACCACCCCAGCAGTTAATGCTGGGAACAAAAGTCCCACTTCCTGCTGCTCTTTGGCTGGCAGGTAATGCCCCTGACATGATTAGAACCATTTCTCATTTAAGCTGCTTGTAGCTCTGGACTGCACACAGTCAGGAGACTCTGTCTCCATTGAACTCCTGGGTGGGATGGCACAGCAGTGGGGGTGTGAGCTGACTGTGGAGCTAGCATGCACCACGCTGTGCCATCCAGAAGATAATTTAGAGTGGTTTAGAAGGAGGGGAAGAAAATGCATCCATCTGAGCCCTAACTCTGCTCCCCTCGAGGCAGTTTTGGATGTAGGAGGGACCCTAGGAAGCAAGGAAGGAATGCAGATACCCAGCCAGACAATTGCTAATGAATCCCAAGCCAGATGAAATCTTTCATCTCCTTCGCTGCAGGGGCAGCCTCTCCACAAAGCACCGCTTCAGGCCTCCCCAACAGAAGGAGCAAGTGCACTCTGAGCTCATGACAATGCCTTGGAGGGCTTGCAGGAAAGAAATAAGACTTGGAGAAGGGAATGGCTTTAGACAAGGCTTTGCTTCATGTTTTGCCATGACTTGCTTCTCTCTCATTCATTCTGGTTCTCTTTGCAGTTGTCAGGCTTTGCTCTTGGGTTCGCTTTTCGAGTCCTGCCGTCGATTCTCTACCTGTGGCATCAGGCAGACAGAGTGCTTAGAAATGGTGCTTAGAAATGGTGTGCAGCAGCTGAACTACAGCAGGAAGAAAGGAGGAACAAGATGTGATCTAGAGATACCATGAGAGATACCATGAGAGATCAGAGTTATCTAGCTAGCAAAGGGGAGCAGGGTGCCTGAAGTGATTTATGGTGGACTGGATGCTTTTCCTCAAAGCTTTTCAAGTACTTGGACTTTGGGAGCAGGTTCTTCCCTAATCAAGGCACAGGTGTGATAAATGTTGGTGGAACAAGGATTTGGGACCTGGTGACCTGCAAGATATTAATCAGACAAAGATTTCAGTTGTGAGCTCGTGAGGTACCTGTCATTAGCCCTTCGTTTCCTGTGTGCTGAACACTTCTCTCCCTGAGCAGGTCTGGGGGTGGGTTCTGCATCACAAATTGGTGCATGGGATATGAGAATGGCTCCACTTGTAATGCTGAGATTGTGACCCTTCCTGCTCTTACTGCTCATCGAGTTGGCTCTGCCCCCCACACTTCTCTCCCCAGGACCTGGCACAATGTACTCTTGTCCTACATCCATCTCTTTCATCTTCTGTAAATGCCAGGGTTTAGCTGTGCATTTTCACCTCCCAGACCTGAAAAACAATTGAACTCCATTTCACTGCATGCTATGCTCAGCAGCAGTTACTTTCAGCCATCTATTTTAAATTGTTATTTATTATTTTTTTCTTTAATCAAAACAATCAGAAAGCAATTCTCAGAGTTTTATTACAACAGGAGTGTGGCTTTGGAAAGCCAGGCAAGACTAACTTCTCTCCTGAATTAGTTTAAACATGCCCCGAGGCAACCAGAGAGCAGAGTGATTCTCAAGGCACTGGAGTACTGCCACACTTCCTCCCCCAGAACTGAAAGAAAATACATCTTCCTTCCCTAGAGCATTATTCACTTGCTCCATGGGCTTGATGAGCCCGTTGAGTATGAACATGCACAGGAAGGAGTCACATCTTCAGCGTTGCAGGTTCTTCCTCAACCTATCAAACTGCAGGAGAAAAGAATCCCAAGGAGGGGAAAACAACCCGACAACCTCCCAATGCAAGACTGTTTGCTAACTGCTTTACTGCGTTCCGTCACTCGCCTTAACCTGAACACGATGGAAGAAGCCCAACCGAGTGACATGAGCTCGAGTCTGCATCAGCAGGTTTGGCTCCGTGCGCCGGGCTGCCGAACCCTCTCCTCCTCCCCTCCGCCGGCACAAGTCGCCTCCAGCGCAGCCTTCCAGCAGCCGGTCCCGATCACCGGCCGCCCCCAACTCTAAACGGCTTAGGGCTTCTCCCCCTCCCTCGCCACCCAGAGCCGTTTGTGGCAGCACCCTGCGAGGATGCTGCAGCATGGCAGCAGGTCCCGGGGCTCCCGCACCCTCGAGGCTCTCCTCTCCTCCAGCACCGGGGAGGCAAACCAGCCTGCCCCGCTCCGACACCCCCGAGCAACTTGGGGGGAAGGTGGAGGGAGAAAAGAAGAGGGGGAGAGAGGTAAAGAAAGAGGGGAGTCCCTCCCTCCCTTCCATCATCTCCCCCTCCTCCACCTGGCTCCGCAGCAGCAGTGTAAACGAGATACCCTCCCCGCCCAGGGCCAGACCCTGCCACTCCATGCAGGGTGGGCCGGAGAGCGACGGCACCGAGCTCCCAGCAGAGAAGGACCCAGAGCAGCCCTCTTCACTGCGGGGTGAGGGAGGGGGGCACCGTTTGCCTGGCACCCCCAGAGGAGCGGAGGAACCAAGCCCCATCCTCAGCCCCCTAGCAGACCCCTCCCCTACACAACGGCTCGCTTCCCCTTCCCACCCCAACCCTCGCCCCCAGGAACGGGCGGGAGAACCCCGCTCACCTCCACCCGACGACCACCCCCACTGGGGCATCTCTACTAAGCAGACGCCAACCCCAACAGCATGGCTCAAAGCGGTCCCGGCGTGCCCAGCCAGCCTGCTCGGACGGGGGGGCAGGGCTGTGGCTGCCGTTCCCACGCCATGCTCCGCGGGAAATGTAGTCCGCGCAGCCAATGCGCGCTGGTCCGCGGCCCGAGAACTACATTTCCCCGAGGGTCATGCGTGGGGACCGGCTCCGCTTGGCGCTGCCCACTCCCCACGCCTCTGACGGCCCCGCCGGAATCCAGGGGGACCTTAGAGCTGCCTTCCAATACCTGAAGGGATCCTCCACGAAGGCTGCAGAGGGACTTTTCCTGAGGGTGTCTAGGGACAGGACAAGGGGGAATGGTTTGAAGCTGAAGCTGAGGCAGAGCAGGGTTAGACTGGGGCTGAGGAAGAAGTTCTTCAGTATGAGAGTGGTGAGACTCTGCAACAGGTTTCCCAGGGAGGCTGTGGATTCCTCCTCCCTGGAGGTGTTCAGGGCCAGGCTGGATGAGCAGCTGAGCAGCTGAGTTTAGTTGAGAGGTGTCCCTGCCTGTGACAGGGAGGTTGGAGCAGATGATCTCTGAGGTCCCTTCCAACTTGAGCCATTCTATGATGACAGGATTATGTGATGATATGATATGATTAATAGCAAGCTGTATTACACTCACACCTCATCACAGGTATGACTCTGACAGCTAAGTGGAAGGGGGGCACTGGCTTTGCTGTGGATTGACACTGGAGGTGTCCCACTGCTGAGGCTGATATTGGGTTTCCCAGCTCTTGTGGAAGGAAGCTGAAGTCCTAGAAACAAACTGAAATGATGAGAGAATCCACAATTGTGCATTCCAGCCCTAACCCTGCAGAAGTTGCAGCTGTCAGAACTCATCATTGCAGTTCTAACATAATTATTATCAATGTAATCTATTTAGTGCCCCAGGACGTTTGCCCTGCCGGGCAGTGAAGTGGCCCTGAGGACATGCTAGAGAGAGCATTTTGGTGCCACTCTTTCTCAGATATTGTTCTACAAGATCAAGATCCCTGTCACTCAAAGCTGTGCTTCTGGGAAGGTGCTGAGGGTATAAATCTCCCTAAATTAAGCTGCAGCCTTGGTGCCCATTCGTGGCAAATTCTCCTCTTCTCTGTGTGCATTCTGAATGCCTTCCTCTCCCACGAGCCCCTTAGAATCATAGAATCATAGTATCAGTCAGGGTTGGAAGGGACCACAAGGATCATCTAGTTCCAACCCCCTGCCATGGGCAGGGACACCCCACACTAGATCAGACTGGCCAGAGCCTCATCCAGCCTGGGCTTAAACACCTCCAGGGACGGGGCCTCAACCACCTCCCTGGATAACCCATTCCAGGGCTTCACCACTCTCATGGGGAAGAACTTCCTCCTCATGTAAACTTCTTCCTCCCTTGGCTGTGGGGAGAGGCTCCCCTGTGAAGCTGTGCTCATCAGGAGCCATTTCCTAGCAGGTTTTCATGAGCAGGCTGTGCTCAGGCTGCAGACAGCACACACGAGAGCGGTTTTAATTATAGCCAAAAAATGAAGTGCTTGAGCTGATGCTGGAGAAAGCATCACACAAGAAAGCTTTGAGGCTGCAGTCCATATTTAGTTGAAGTATTATTGCTACCATTGATTTTCAATTAATATTCAGTATTGACCATTACTATAAAGATGACAGCAACATACTGCAGCAGATTTATGGAGGGGGTTTTTAACAAGCAATTGATTTTTTTTCCTCCCCTGCCTGTGGAGCTGTTTCCATTAATAAGGCACACATGAAAATATTCCTTAAGAATCTGCTTCTCCCCAGTTCAGGGAGACCCTGGGTGAGAGTCTGTTTGCTCTGGAGATGTCTTCTGCAGTGCAAAAAGCTATTTGTCATCTTTTCCTAAGGGTGAAATCAGTTGGGCTCTGCAGCCTGAGGTTGCTTGTGTGTAGTGAGGGCTTGAGCTTCCTTTTGGCTACTGCCTCTCTGAATGGAATAGGATAGGATAGGATAGATAGGATAGGATAGGATAGGATAGGATAGGATAGGATAGGATAGGATAGGATAGGATAGGATAGGATAGACCAGACCAGGTTGGAAGAGACCTTCAAGATCATCCCATCCAACCTATCATCCAACACCACCTAATCAACCAAACCATGCAACCAAGCACCCCATCCAGTCTCCTCCTAAACACCTCCAATGATGGTGACTCCACCACCTCCCTGGGCAGCACATTCCAATGGGCAATCACTCTCTCTATGAAGAACTTCCTGAGAAGCTTTCCCTGCCTGGAGTACATTCTTACCATCTAGGTGGGAAATTGCCAGCAGCTGTATTGACAGAAGGCAGTGGGTAGCTGGCAGAATAAGGTAGTTTCAAGTAAGGAGACTTCACCTGCTGCTCAGAGAAGAAATGGCTCAGGAGCCATGGAAGGCTCTGCTTGGTTAAAGGAAACAGAACTGGCAGTGTGAGTGTCCCCAGATGGTTTAAATCCAGTAACAGGAATAAGAAATAAACCCAGATGGCCACAACAGCAAAACCCACAACCAATACTGGCAACATCAATTAAAGTTTAACATGGGGTCAAGAGGAAGATGTTTCTTATTCCTACAGGAAGGCTGCAGAGGGACTTCTCATGAGGGTGTCCAGAGGCAGGACAAGGGGGAATGGTTTGAAGCTGAGGCAGAGCAGGGTTAGACCGGGGCTGAGGAAGAAGTTCTTCAGTAGGAGGGTGGTGAGACTCTGGAATAGGCTGCCCAGGGAGGCTGTGGATGTCTCTTCCTCAGGAGACATCCTTGAGCAGATGAGTTTATTTGAGTGGTATCGCTGCCCCATGGCAGGGAGGTTGCAGCAGATGATCTCTAAGGTCCCTTCCAACCTATTTATTTTTTCTTTTGGCTTGTCCATCTTGCTGAGCATTCCTCTCCCTGGCAGCTGCAGCCTGTGTGCTGGGGGCACTCAGCAAAGTACGGCATTGGTTTTGCCTCGATGCAGAAAGTCCAGCCTTCAAACTCCAGATCCTTGAGCTGCCTGGCATTGCAGACTAGGGGTTTGCTTTCTACACCCAGAGGAGTTTAAGAGTTGCCCAGCACCCAGGTGACATAAGAGCAGGCATTAAATACTGCTTCTGAATTTCAGGCCAGGGCTGTGCGCCCCGGGGCTGCTGCTTCTGCTGCGCACAAGGAGCCTGCGCTTCGGCAGTCAGCCTCTGCAGGTACCCACCGGGCAGCTCCAGAACCATTTGAGCCAAAGCCCACTGGTGCTAACAGCAGTGTGTTTTCAGGATCATGCTGTAACTCCCTGAAACGGATTAATATCCTCTGCCTGCTCCATGTTGCTGCTCTGCTGGGAAGGGAGGGAGCCTGCAAGGTGACGCCGGCGCGGCAGAAAACTTCATTTATGGGTTTTTTTTTCCCCTGTGGAAACTGCATGGGAAAGGCTTAGGCTGCATTTGCTTCCTTTAATGGATGCCCAGCGTGGGGCAGAGCATTGAAAGGTTTCCATGCACTACCTTCTAAAAAGCAGATCAAACTTTTAAGCTGTCAGCAGTAATGGGCCAGGAATGATCTAGGTGGCCTGCGCCGGGGGATGACAAGGAAATGGCTGCGCTCCCGGCCCTCCGCCCGCCGCTGCTCTCCTAAGTGCATGTACTTCTTACATTAAAAGCAGCAGGGATATTACAGGAGAAATGAATTTGCCACCATTTCATTTCCTTTTGGAAACACACTGCCTCATTTGGCTCCCAAGCCTTTTGCCCTACTCTGCTGACCTCTGCAAAAGCTCTGCTAAATTCTCCTGTTCCAGGATCCTAAGGAGAGGTTCGAGCGGCTCGGTGGCTGCAGTGGTGCCAGCACTGTGTGTGCTGGCAGGGGCTGGCCTCTGCTGGGCTTGCTGAAGCCAAACTCTTGCTCTTACTTGCCCAAAGCCAATCGCCCCAGGGGAGGAGTGCTCCCTGCAAGTGAACAGGTACATAGGATCACAGAATCATAAAACGGTTTGGGTCAGAAGGGGTCTCCAAATCTCATCTAGTCCGAGCCCCCTGCAGTCATCAGGGACATCCTCAAGTAGATCAGGTTGCTCAGAGCCTTGTCAAGCTTGCTGGACCTTGAATATCCCTGAGGATGGGGCCTCAACTATCTCCCTGGGCAATCTATTGCAGTGTTCTGGCACCCTCATGGTAAAGAACTTCCTCCTAACGTCCAACCTAGACCTCCTCTTCTCTAATTCCAAACCATTGCCCCTCGTCCTGTCCCTGCAGGCCTTTGGAAACAGTCCCTCTGCAGCCTTCTTGCAGCCCCCTCCAGCTACTGGAAGGATGTTGTTAAGTGTCCCTGATCTCTTTTCCAGACTGAACAAGCCCAGCTCCCTCAGCCTGTCCTCCTTTCCACGACATGGTAATGTTAATACATCTTAAGAGATGGCCTATTAATGTTGCAATAAATTATGTATCTTACCACATTAGCACAGCATTAACTCTTCCTGAAATGCTGGGAATCATTTCTGGTTTAGTATCTAAAGCAGCCCAGAAATTGCTTTGACAGGCTGTGTGAGTGCTGCTGTGCTGGGCATTGTATTCATTAGAGAAACTGTTTGCTGGGATGAAAACATGCTGAATTAAATGCTGAAGAGGAAAGTCTCTTCCTGTAAAGGGCAGAAATAACACCACTCTGAGGTTTTCCAGCTATCTGCACAGGGGTTTCTGGTGGCCTTGCTAGACTCAGGCCAACGACGAAACCAAGGCAGGAAGCCCTCACAGCACGTCATACCCCAGCAGCCCTGGAAGCCTGCATGCCCTGTGTCAGTGTCCCAGTCATAAAACACTGGGTGGCAGATGAATATCAGGGATCACAGAATGTTAGGGGTTGGAAGGGACCTCCAGGGATCATCCAGTCCAACCCCCTGCCAGAGAAGCATCACCTGGGGCAGGTCACACAGGAATGCACCTGGATGGGTTCTGAATGTCTCCAGAGAAGATTCCACAACCTCTCTGGGCAGCCTGCTCCAGGGCTGTGGCACCCTCACAGTGAAAAACTTTTCCCTTATGTTCATGTGAAACCTCCTCTGTTCCTCCCTTGCATCCCCTGCCCCAGCTGGGAGAAGGTGAAATGTCCCAGGGTCCCCCACTGAAGGCTGAGAGCTCAGCCTGAGGTGGCTGTAGGAAGGATGCAGGTGGTTGTAGTGGGTGTTGGGACGGGGGATGCTGGGGTTCTGTAGGGTGTGTCAGGAAAAAGAAGCAGATGCTCTCTAGGGATAACAGTGCAAAACCTCAGTCATTGCTTAGAAAGGTCAGAGAGAGAGAAACTCAAAGCTGTTTAAGATGAACAAGTGTAAGGGAAGCTCTTGTGTGCTGGTCCCTGGGTGATGATCCTGTCCTGCTTCTGGGCTGGGCTCCCCCAGCATGCTCTCATCCTCCAGACAAAAGCCTGTGGTGGCCTCCTGCCATTTGCCCTTCCAACACTTCCATTTCTCAGCCTGACAGAACTGGTTCTGCTGGAAAACTAATAAAAAGCTCTTCCAGCCTGGGCTGTGATTTGGGAGGCATCCAAGCTTTTCTCTTCCGAGGAGATAAAGTTGGGACAGGAATATAATGTGCTTTGTCATGTTTAAATTTAGCAGGCAACAATGACTGAGAAAAAGGAAAGTGTAACGTCTTTAACTACATTGTCAGCCCTATTCATTCCAGTTCTGATTGTCTGTGAGCAGCAGGACCCTCAGCTCTGCTGAAAGGCGCCAGCAGGTCGCTGCTGTTTCCAAAGCCTCCCGAGCAGGAGCAGCGCTCACGGTCCTGGGGCAAGGACATCAGCGCCGCCGTAGCTGAGGATGCTCTGCCTTAGCCGGGGGGTTGGGGGAAGGTGATGTGAGTGCTCTCCGTCCTCTGTCTCTGTAGGAAGCAGTGCCAAGCTCGAGGCTTAATGAGCTGGGCACGGCACTGCGGGGCTCGGGAGCAGCCACCGGGAGAGGAGAGAAGCTGAGGAGGCTGGAAAAGGCAGCACGGGGTTGTGCTGTCTGAGGGCACCTGCGTGGAGGCTACTCCTGTTTCCATCTCTGGGGGTGGGCAAAGAGCCTTCGTGAAAAGACATTTCTGTTCAATTTGCAGCTAACTCTAACCTGACAAATAGCTTCCTGCTCTCCCCCGGCACACAAAGGTTTCTCAGACACTGCCTAGCATTTAAGATGCTTGCCCAGCACCAAGCACCTGTTGGTGTGGTGAAGAGGCTTTGATGAGCCCTCTGCACAGGTTATACCAACCCTGGGGGTGTCAGGAGCACCTGAGCTCACTGGAGAAAGTCGTCATGATGAAGGAAGCTTGAGCTGCTTTCAGAGTCGAGGGGGATCATTATCAGCACGAGGGCTAGCGTGGAGTTTGAGGGGCAAAGTCTCCTACCATCGCTCCTGTGGAGCAGTAGCTTGGTGCCAGCTCTTGCTGAATATTTGTTAATCACAGGTGCTAGGACCTGGCCTGTGCAGCATAGAATCATAGAGTCAATAAGGTTGAGAAAGACCTCAGAGATCATCAAGTCCACCCTATTACCTATTACCTAAGAGGGGAGCTTAGCAGCCCTGCAGCTTGGGGAGGTTTGGCACTCGCTGTTCTGAGTCCTCTGATGTTTGTACCTCTCACAATCACCCTGGATAACTCTGTGCTGCTTGATTGCTCTGTGCTGTGACAATGGCCTCGTTCTTTCCCCCTGATGATGATTGTATGTCTCCTGTTCCCTCAGCTCTGACACGGGCGATGTCTGACCTCACATGGAGCTGGCATCTTCCAGGTGATGTCTGCTTGTGTCAGTCAGGAGGCTGCAGCTCAGCTCACACAGTTCTGCTCTGTTACTCACCCCTGGCTTGTAGGAAGGATGCTTGCCTCCTCCTGTGCTTTTCTCTGGGCAATTGTAATTCTGCAGCTCAACAGCTCTGAATTTATTCAGCCCAGTTAGATATTATCAGTTTGTTTTTATGTGTGTGGAGAGGCAGAGCCAAGGAGAGAAAGGGAGGAGGAAAAAACCCTATTGCTCTTGTAGGGCTTACAGTGGGATTTGCACCAAAGCATGAAATGCTTCATATAAATATTTCAGGACTCTTATCTCTGCAGAGATTAATCTTGGGAATGCTCCCAGGGGAAGCAAGGGCAGCTGCTTCTCAGCCTCTTCCTCACCTACCCTTTCTACATCAAGGGCTGCAGTGGGTTCCTGTGGCCCTGGCTGCACCTCTGGAGGCTTTCAGATGTGCTGCACAGCATGGGGCTGAGCAGGAACTGGGGCCAAATCTGGGTTAGAGGAGCTGAGCAGTACCCATGGCCAGGCAGGAGATGGTGGCTGGGCCAGGGGTGATGGTGGCTCCCTGTGCAGGGCTTCCCAGTCTGCCACACTCAGCAGTGTCTGTGGGGTTGAGCTTCTGCCATCACACTTTGCCATGGGGCCTCCTGGTGTGTGCTGATCTTCAGGAGCACCTGCCCTGGCTAGCTGGGTCAAAGCCTCTGCCTGTGGGCCTTGGAGGTGCTCTGTGGTTCAAGGTGCTGCCAGCCTGGCTGGCACAGCTCACAGTCAGCTTTCAGCAGGAGACTCATCACGGCAGGGAGTGACCCGTGGTGGGCTGGAACGCTCACTCACTTCCTCTGCTCTCCAGGGCAGCTTTCTGCTACGTGAGATGTTTGATCTCTCTTCAACCCCCAAAGGGTTATTTGTGATGGGACTATCGAGAAGGAAACCTCTGACGAGCTGCCGGTGATGGCTGGGCTCTCTTCCGCTGCTGGGGGCTGAATCCCTGCAGGCTGAAGGATCAGTGAGGTCTTTAAGCAGCTCTTTGGGCTCCCTAGCTGTGACTGTGGCATCACTGCTGTCTGAACTGACATGTCGCCTCCGGGACGGGAAGTGCAGCGCTGCAATTTGAAAGGAAGCTTTGGCATTTAAAGAGGGCCTGGTGAAAGCACCTTTGCATGGAAGTTCCACCTCAGGGGGTGGGGCTGGGGGTGGGTTTGACAGGCCCTGATTTATTCATGAGATTAATAACGTTGTCTGGGCTGTGCAAGTCACACCTCCAAGAATTCATGGTCCATGGATGTCTTCCTTCATGCTTCATAAGAGGAGAAAAATGAGCCATATAATATGGGGAATTTTTCAAGGATTTAGGCAGCAGTCAGAGCTCCAAGGCCTCCTCATGCCATAAGCAACTTTTGAGAGAGAAAGGGGGGGGGGGAAATGGCATATTTATGATTATTATTATTTTTGGTACCCTTGCTGCAGAATGAACGACACAGAGCAAGGGAATCTGGCAGCCCAGGTGCTTCGTTGCTTTGGTGCCTTCTGCAAGAATTCTGTTGGCAAACAAAAGGGGGAGGGGGGGGAAAGTAGGACTGAAAGGATAACTGAAGGCAGGTTGAGCAGGTAGCTGCAGCCCGGGGAGCTGAGGCGGATGTGTCTCTGCAGCGTTGCAGCTTAGCAGGTGATTGAGCAGGGAATGGTCCTGCTCAGGGGGCCGCTGGCAGGGTTCTGAGCCCTGGCTTGGATGTGGTGCAGGCATTTCACATCCCTGCCCCCATCACAGTATCATAGTACCGCAGTACCACAGTACCACAGTATCACCAAGGTTGGAAGTGACCCCAAAGATCATGGAGTCCAACCTGTCACCACAGACCTCATGACTAGACCATGGCACCAAGTGCCACATCCAGTCCCCTCTTGAACACCTCCAGGGATGGGGACTCCACCACCTCCCTGGGCAGCACATCCCAATGATGAATGACTCTCTCTGTGAAGAACTTTCTCCTCACCTCCAGCTTAAACTTCCCCTGGCACAGCTTGAGACTGTGTCCTCTTGTTCTGGTGCTGGTTGCTAGGGAGAAGAGACCAACCCCCTCCTGGCTACAACCTCCCTTCAGGTAGTTGTAGACACAAATGAGGTCTCCCTGAGCCTCCTCTTCTCCAGGCTAAGCAACCCCAGCTCCCTCAGCCTCTCCTCACAGGGCTGTGCTCAAGGCCTCTCACCAGTAGGAATGAGGTGTTGGGTGACAGGTTTGACCTGATGATCTCTGAGGTCTCTTTCCAACCTTGTTGATTCCGTGATTCTATGTGCCAGTGGTGGAGATGCTCAGGCAGTGCTGTTGGTGACACCCTAATGATCCATCACGGCAATTTCCAAGGGGGAACGCTCCTTTTGGGCTACACCTGTGATTTTCTGTTGTCTTAAGACTCAGCTGGCCAAGCTGAGGCACTGCACAGCACTCCATTTGCTAAACAGGAGGCAAATAAAAAGCCACCCAAACATCAGGCAGCCGGCGTTTGATAAACACAACCTCCTTCCTACTCGCCGCGTGGCTCAGGGAGGTAAACGCTGCAGTGCAGGTGGGGAGGATCAGCAGGGTAAAGGAGGTGTTTAGTAAACAGTTACAAATGTTTGGAGAAGTTTGAGGCTGCTTGAGGCACGAGTTTACCTGACCTCTTTTCCTGCTTACCTCCTCTGGAAACCGCACTGACTGAATTCGCAGCCCTGCTCGGGGCAGTGGCCTGGGTGGCTCCTGCGGCCGCGGCAGCGCGCCTCCGCTCGGCTCCCGGCAGCTCAGCAAGCTCCTCTTAAACAGCTAGTTTTGCAAAACATGAATATCACATAAGAAGAAAATTGATAGCTGAAATAAAGGCTGATAGCTGCAACATTTTATATTTATACACGCTGCTTGCAGGGGATCTGGGGGAGAAGTCACAAAGCCCCAAAGAGAGAGAGGGGGAAAGCAGGCAGTGCAGTTTGCTGGAAGATGGATAGGCTCCCAGTGTTTGCAGCACTATCAGTTATTTATAATGTTTCTCACCCATTACATTGAGAGTTTGCTCGCTGAAAAGCAGCTTGCCTGCTGGAGAGCAGAGCCATTTGCAAGATGGAATGGAGCTAAGGCTACGGCAGAGAAATCTTCTTGCCTAGCAAACAGAGAGAGAAGGCTGAGGAGAGAGAGGAGAGGCTGAGGAGAGAGAGGAGAGGCTGAGGAGAGAGAGGAGAGGCTGAGGAGAGGCTGAGGGAGCTGGGGTTGCTTAGCCTGGAGAAGAGGAGGCTCAGGGGAGACCTTCTTGCTCTCTTCAACTCCCTGAAGGGAGGTTGGAGCCAGGTGGGGGTTGGTCTCTTCTCCCAGGCAAGCAGCACCAGAACAAGAGGACACAGTCTCAAGCTGTGCCAGGGGAGGTTTAGGCTGGAGGTTAGGAAGTTCTTCCCAGAAAGAGAGATTGGCCATTGGGATGTGCTGCCCAGGGAGGTGGTGGAGTCACCATCACTTGAGGTGTTTGAAAAGAGCCTGGATGAGGCCCTTGGTGCTGTGGTTTAGTTGATTAGATGGTGTTGGGTGACAGGCTGGACTTGGTGATCTCAAAGGTCTTTTCCCACCTGGTTAATTCTATTCTATTCTATTCTATTCTATTCTATTCTATTCTATTCTATTCTATTCTATTCCATTCCATTCCCCAGAAAGGAGAAATGCTTGGCTGGGAAAAAAACCCCAACCAACCTGTCTTAACCTCCCCATGCCTAAGGTGGCCATACTTGCTCCCAGGCACTCTGCCAGTGCCTGGTGGCATGCTCAGAACTTGTGTCTGGCAGCTGAGTCTTGGCTCTGGGCATCCTCCTCCCCTCTGCTCTGCAGGATTGGTCATGCCCCAGCCCATGCTGACCCAACGTGGAGCTGATTGTGCTGCCCTGCAGGGCTCCGTGCCAGCCCCCAGCCTGTTGGCCAGCAAGCGCATCATCCCCTGGCTGTGCTGGCACAGGGGCTGTCTCCTGCAAGCCTTGACTCATTCTGTTTTAAACACAGTATTATCATAATCCCAGCTTGCTCTCTTTTCCTCAATGTCATTGCACTAGGAAGAGCCTAAACAGACTTAAATCCACCATAAATGTCCAGCTGACCTCTGGGTCTGCTGCCACAGCAGGGCAGCAGGCATGGGAGGAGTGTCCGAGTGGCACAAGGGAAAGGCTTCTTCCAGCCCTTTGCCAAAGCAGGTGCCATTCAGAGATCCCTGTGGCACAGATGAGCTTTGGAGGTGCCTTCCAACCCCAACCATTCTATGATTCCATAATTCTCTGACTGTCTCAGCCCCTGCACCCCTGGCTGCAGGCTGGGTGTTGCCCTGGCAGCCACCCCCTTTCTGGGGCTGGAGGGCAGGGGGGACAGTGCCCACACAGTGAGAGCAGGGCTAAAGAGTTAGAGATCCTGCAGCTCTGCTCCAGCACGGCCTGGTGCCAGGCTGGTCTGCTGGGCCTCCTGCAGCCATGGGCTTGCCATTCAGTCCATCTTTATTCAACATATGGGCTTGACTCATATCATGACTTCAAAGAGGCTGAAGAACAATAGGAACAGTTAGCTCGGGGGCTGAAATGCCTGGATACAAACCTTCTCCTACCACTCCTGCTCTTTCTCTTCCTCCTGTCTCTGGTGCATGAACACAGCCTGCGTGCTTTGAGTGGATGCTGAGCGTGGGACATTTATCTGCTCTCCTCCATCAGACAGTTTTCTTTGGGTGGCTAATGCAGCTTCCTCAAGCTAAAGCCATCCAGGTTGTTTTCCTCTTCAGAAGAATCTCTCTCCTCTTGTTGCTAGGCTGGGCACATGAATCTTAGGCTGCTGGGCACGTGTGCTCCGTCCCTTGCTGCTCACAGGAAAGAGAAGATTTTTCTCCAGGTCTCTCTCTGCCTGGCTGCTCTCAGCCACTCTGACCCCAGCCTGTAGCACTGCCTGGGGTTGTTGTGGTCACTGTGTAGGACCTGGCACTTAGATGTGCTAAATCTCATGCCCTTGGACTCTGCCCATGTGTGCTGGAAAGCCTGCACGAGTCTAGTAGGAATCAGTGGAGTCATCTTGCTGGACTTGAAATAAAGCTGTGTCTGTTTCCCTTTCTTAAACCCAAATAACCTATATTGAGAGACTCACATTTGAACCAAGATACTGCTCTGGGCTTGTTTGGGGTTAGTTTTTTTGCTTTGAACTTAAGTAGAGCTTAGTCTAATACTTGGAAGCAGCAGAGACCATATTCCTGGGGCTACTGTAGCTGTCAGGTTTGAGAGTTTAGTGAAGTGCAGCAGAGTCATAAAAACCACTCAGAAACCTGATGGTGAAGTGTAAAGAGGGAAGAACCAGGAGCAAGGCACTGTCATGTCTGTTAACCTGTGCATGCTTTGAATAGCTGCTGTCTCCCAGCTGAAGCACTGCTTGGTGCTTTATCAAGGGCAGCTGTGGTGAGGAGCTGATGGATTGTGAGCTGGCAGGAAGTACAGCTGGGGACACTCAGGGTGGAGCTGGGGTGGCAAGCTGGACAAAGGCTGAGGTTCAAGAGCCTCAGGGTGCTGCTAACACTTGGTGCTGCCACTGTTAGCCTGGCTGGGCAAGGTGGTGAGGCTCCCCTCCCCTAGCACACAGGTGGAGCTGGGGTCACCTGGCTGTCCCCTGTGCTCCTGAGCACTGTGGGAGCAGCGTGGGTGCTCCTCTCTCCCAGCACCCCGAGGCAGCCTGCAACTGCTTAGCAGTGCTGCAAACAGGGAGATTAAATGGAATTGCTTCAAGCTCATTTTGTATTTTAATTAAGTGTGTATTAATTTGACTTAGTTACTGAGCACTGACTACTTTATGTGTTCCTGATTTAATGAGCTAATGGCATGGGGATAAATAATACATGATGGAGTAGTTCTTCCCAGCGTTAAATTTCTCCCTTTTACAACACTTTTAATACAACCCTGCACAAGTCAATTAAATCCACTGTTTCTTCCTGATTGCAGTGATTATTGGGCTTCTGCACATCGTGAGGCCTAACAGAGGAGTCACTGTGGCAAACAGTCAGCTACTGAAAGCCAGCTCAGGTGAAAGCATGTCCCAGCAGGATCTAGGAGGGCTTGAAGCTCAGTGGTTTGTGCAAACACTGCTTTGGTAAACTGAAGGCTCAAAATCAAGCTCTTGGGTTTTGACTTTGTGCTTCAGAAAGCTAAAAAGTTGAATCATAGAATCAATCAGGCTGGAAAAGACCTCAGAGATCATCAAGTCCAACCTATTACCTAATACTTAACACCTCCTGACAACTAATCCATGGCTCCAAGTGCCACATCCAATCCCCTCTTGAACACCTCCAGGGATGGGGACTCCACCACCTCCCTGGGCAGCACATCCCAGTGGCCAATCTCTCTTTCTATGAAGAATTTATTCCTAACATCCAGCCTAAACCTCCCCTGGCACAGCATGAGACTGTGTCCTCTTGTTCTGGTGCTGCTTGCCTGGGAGAAGAGACCAACCCCCACCTGGCTCCAACCTCCCTTCAGGGAGTTGGAGAGAGCAAGAAGGTCTCCCCTGAGCCTCCTCTTCTCCAGGCTAAGCAACCCCAGCTCCCTCAGCCTCTCCTCACAGGGCTGTGCCCCAGACCCCTCCCCAGCTTTGTTGCCCTTCTCTGGACACCTTCAAGCATCTCAGTGTCCTAGAGCTCAGCCTGGTGCTGCTGTCTCCTTGTATGCCAACACAAGGGGAATTACCATGCTCCTCCTGTAATTTTGAACTGAAACCACCCGAGGCTCATTGGTTTCCTGAGGAGAAGAACAAGGTGTGGGGGAGCTTGACTGGATCCCCTTGCAGTTTACTTCAGGCTCTGTCAGTCTGCTGCAGCCCAGCCCCACCAGAACCAATTTCCATCCTACACCTTTCCCTCCAGCGCACACTTCTTCTTCTCCAGGCAAACCCCTGCGGGTTTCAGTGGTTGTGCCAAGAGAGTTTGGCACTGTAACACCTGAGGTGTCTCCTGGTGGTGAGCAGCACCCACCCTGCTGAGGTGCTTTCATTGTGGACATCTCACACTGGCCCTGTGCTCACAACACAAGGTGTGTGCACCCAGCAGGGGAAGCCAGCACTGAAAAAGTCATTTCAAAACCCTTTAAAACAAAGGATTTGCCTCATTACCAGGAGAGCAGTCCTGGCTGCAGCTGCAGCATGAGGCAGACAAGCTGTGCCAGAAATCTCTGAGGTCTGGAGACCTGCTGTGTGAGTGTCCAGAAAACCAGCTCTAAGTGCTGGAATTGTCTTCATTTCTCCCCAGCTGGTTGTGGTGAGCAGTCTGTCAGCAAGCCTTGGTGGATGCTGGGCAGGAGTGCTGTGCATGACATCGCCTCATGGCTGAGAAATGAGCCTGAGGCCCCAGCGTGTGGAGCTTGAGTCCTCCTGGGGAGTTCTGCATCTTGTGTTTGGTTGGGTTTTCTGCTGTAATTTGGAGTCAGACAAGCCTGGGTGCAGCAGAAGCTCAGTGACATATGGTATGTTCAAAGCCAGGGGCTGGGGACTGCTGCTGAGAGAGATGCTGCTGATGGAGTTGGAAGTGACACACACCTCAGGTCCCCTAAGACAGGGAGTGTGTTTCTCTCTCTGCTGCTGCTGCTTAGCAGCTGTGGTGCCTGACCTGAGCCTCCAAGCCTGTGGGGACTAAAACCACGCAGTGACTGAGAGCTGTAGCTGGGTTACCTCTGGGAATCAGAGGCTGATTCTCAGCTGGCTTGCTCAGGATGGGGGCCAGGATTTCGGTGAGGCACTGGTGCAGGGGAGGGTGCCTTTCCTCTCTGCTGCTAGCCCTTGGTGCTCGGGTCTGGGCCTGGTGCTCGTTGCAGAGCACTGCAGCGCACCACGAAAAGTCTTATGCATCAATTTGTCAGGAGAGCTGATTCTAAGCAGTGTTAAGAGTTACTCATTTGGAAAGTCAGGTATTTCTTCTCTGGGGCATATCAGCACAACCTGTTGTTGATAGCTGTGGTAATGCTGATAACAGAGATAAAGAGGTGAGCCAGGAGGAGCACGGAGCAGAGGACGGCGAGCTCCCGGCAGTGCCAGGATGGGGCCTCTCCACCAGCTGCTCACCTTGCTGTCTGCCCTGCCTTAATCACAGTCCCATCAGCTCCAGCAGGGAGTGAGAGGGGAGAAGAACAAATAAGAGGAGATAAATGGATGCTGCAGGAAAATGGAGACACGGGGGAAGGGATGTTTAATTCCACTCTGAACAGCTGGCGAGGTGCTCAGCTTTCAAGACTGCTGCAAGACAGAGAGCCTGTTGGCAAACATCATTCCATCTTCTTGGCACCTTTTGGGGAGAGCTTCCTGCATTTTCCAACTTGGACTGAGAATCTGAAGGCATTCATTAGAACTTAGAATGACACGGGAAATGGAGGTTTCTTTCCCAAGTCTGCTAACTCTGCCTGGGGAATTTGCCTGGCCCTTGTGTTTCAGGAGGCTGGAAGGCTGCTCACAACTGTGGGTCACAGCTCAGTGCAGTGAATAGAATAGAATAGAATAGAATAGAATAGAATAGAATAGAATAGAATAGAATAGAATAGAATAGAATAGAGTAGAATAGAATAGACCAGACCAGACCAGTTTGGAAAAGACCTTCAAGATCATCGAGTCCAATCTATCACCCAACACCATCTAATCAACTAAACCATGGCACCAAGGGCCTCATCCAGGCTCTTCCTAAACACCTCCAGGGATGGGGACTCCACCACCTCCCTGGGCAGCACATCCCAATGGCCAATCTCTCTTGCTGGGAAGAATTTCTTCCTCACCTCCAGCCTGAACCTCCCCTGGCACAGCTTGAGACTGTGTCCTCTTGTTCTGGTGCTGCTTGCCTGGGAGAAGAGACCAACCCCCACCTGGCTACAACCTCCCTTCAGGGAGTTGTGGAGAGCAAGAAGGTCTCCCCTGAGCCTCCTCTTTTTCTGGCTAAGCAACCCCAGCTCCCTCAGCCTCTCCTCACAGGGCTGTGCCCCAGACCCCTCCCCAGCTTTGTTGCCCTTGAAGTGAGCAGGCAGCTCGTGCTTGCTGACACAGGAATGCAAAGGAACACTTGAAATACTGAGACTTGCTCTCACCCTGAGGTTGGAATCCTTTCTTGCCAGCTTGCCTCTGGAAAAGCTTTTTCCCCTGGCTTCACAGCAGGCTGCTGTGTGTCCCCCACTGCCACTGGGGTCGGAGCATGACCACATCTCTGTACCTCACTTCTCATGGCAGCAGTCATGCTGTTGGGTTTGTTTCTCTGCTTTGATAAGCCATTAGGCTTTGACAGCTGACAGGAAATGCATTTTCCCTTTTTCCTGTTTAGATGGAGGCTTCTTTTATCCAGATGGATTAGTGCTGTAGTAACAAACTGAAACCCCCGCTGGGCTAGTGGCAGGGGCCGAAGGAACAGCTGAGGCTCCTCAAAACTCAACAAGCTTCCTCACCCAGGAATTAGTCACTTTGGCTCTTGTGGTGGCCCATGGGGCTCAACAGGCTCCTTCAGGTCTAGATGACCATTATAATTCTCCCCTATGGAGTCTCTCTTTACTGTGAAGAGCACCTGGAACACACAGCAAACACTACTGACAGCGGAGGCAAGCGGGAGCTCAAGATTAAGGCTGAACAGTGCCCACGGGTTCACCACAGCTCCTGGCCCATGTGGTGGAGAATATGTTTGAGATCTGAGATCAGGAGGCAGCAGCAGAGGATCAAGTGGTGGGTAGCTTTGCTGAAGTTAAGTCAACACCATAAATCAAACTGCAGGAGGACCATGGTTTAATTCATTCAGAGTGAGGAGATTAATTACGCCGCTATTAAATATTTGATTCAATTAAACCCCACAGCATTTAAACATTGTTTTTTTTCACATAATGTTTGCTCATTAATTAGAATAGCTAAATGTTCAAATTAATTAGAAGTGTGTGTGGGTTGCTGGTGAGAAAGAAACCCCCACACACTTCCCTTCCTGGGGTGCTCTCAGCGTTTGCAGCGCTGAGCAATCGCAGCTGGTACCTGCTGCCGGCAGAGCGCTGCTGCCTGAGCCAGCTCAGGCTGAACCCGGCTCTGTCTGCCCCCCCAGCTCCTGGGGCACCCTGCTCCCTGGTGCTCATTACTGAGATTAAACACCTTCTGGAGTTAAACCTGGGTGTTCATGAATCCAAAGCAGTGTGCAGAGAGGAACTGCCAGCTGTGCCCTCGCCCTGAACCCTCCCTGCTGCCCCTTGCCCGTGCAGGGAGCTGCTGTGAGACCCCTCTGCACAGCACAGCAGCCTTGGCGAGGATCCCAGCAGTGTCCTGGGTGCTTTGACTTCTGGTGGTGTTTGAAATCAGGGAAGTTCATCATCTCCCAGTTGTCTTCATCTCAACAGATGGGCAGGGCAGGGGTTTGAGTGATGTAAAGACTCCACAGTGCTCTAGAGGAGCACAGAAATGGGATTAAATGCCACTTACATCCATTATTACCCACAGGACAGATGGGAGTTGTGTGCATAAGGTCAAGTGCTGGTAGTTATGCCAGCAGACATTGTGCCCCATCATTTTTTTAGGGAGATATCAGTCTGTCTCCAGAGATGGGGAGTTCCCAGCCAGCTGAAATGCCCTGTGGCACAGGCCACTCACACTGACCACAGCTGGCAAGGACTGCAGGTGACACAAATACATGTCAAGCAGAAAGCTTGAATTAAGACAAAAGTTCTTGAGCACCTCCCATGTGTTGTTGTAGGAAGCAAAGAGGATGACTGCAGACTTGGTGCCAGGCTCTTAAAATGTAATTTTCTGTGTAAGGAGGTGAGTGTGAAAATCGCAGTGATGGATGCCTTGCCCACAGCCCAGGGGATGAGCCATTTCCCCCTGCAGAAGGCAAATGCAGGAGGTGGAAAACAGTTCCCCACGTTCATTGCACCATTTGTCATTCTCACAAGGCCCTGCATCAAGAGCTAATTAAGACTTGCATCCATTCTGTCCAAGCAGATGATCAAGAGGCTCGGGCTGGAGTGGATTTCGTGATCTACAGCACTCCATGCCTGTTACAGAGACGAAAGGGGAAAATCCTCTTAAATTCTTTCCCCTTTGTTGTGTGCCTTTGCCTCTGGCTTGCTCTCTGGCTTGCTGTCAGTGCAGCAACAGGGCAGCCCTCCCCGAGGACCCAGGTCCCTGTGCAGCTTCTCTGCAAGTCTTCTCCCCAGAACTGCACCACCTGATGGACACTCTGTGAAGCAGAATGGAATGGAATGGAATGGAATGGAATGGAATGGAATAGAATAGAATAGAATAGAGTAGAATAGAGTAGAGTAGAGTAGAGTAGAGTAGAGTAGAGTAGAGTAGAGTAGAGTAGAGTAGAGTAGAGTAGAGTAGGGTAGGGTAGGATAGAGTAGAATTAACCAGGTTGGAAAAGACCTTCGAGATCACCAAGTCCAACCTCTCACCCAGCACCATCTGATCAGCTAAACCATGGCACCGAGTGCCTCACTCAGGCTCTTCCTAAACACCTCCAGGGATGGTGACTCCACCACCTCCCTGGGCAGCACATCCCAAGGGCCAATCTCTCCTTCTGGGAAGAACTTCTTCCTAATATCCAGCCTAAACCTCCCCTGGCACAGCTTGAGACTGTGTCCTCTTGTTCTAGTGCTGCTTGCCTGGGAGAAGAGACCAACCTCCACCTGGCTACAACCTCCCTTCAGGGAGTTGGAGAGAGCAAGAAGGTCTCCCCTGAGCCTCCTCTTCTCCAGGCTAAGCAAGCCCAGCTCCCTCAGCCTCTCCTCACAGGGCTGTGCTCCAGACCCCTCCCCAGCTTTCTTGCCCTTCTCTGGACACCTTCCAGCACCTCAACATCTTTCCTAACCTGAGGAGCCCAGAGCTGGACACAGGACTCAAGGTGTGGCCTAACTAGTTCTGAGCACAGGGCAGAATGACTTCCCTGCTCCTGCTGGCCACACTGCTCCTGATGCAGGCCAGGATGCCATTGGCCTTCTTGCCCCCTGGGCACACTGCTGGCTGATGTTCAGCCTACTATCAACCTGTACCCCCCTGTCCCTTTCTGCCTGACCACTCTCCAGCCACTCTGCCCCCAGCCTGCACCCCTCGGGCAAAAGCATTCTGGTTCTGTGTCACCAGATGAATAACCACCATATGGAACTGCCTCCCATATCAATGAGTTCCCTGGAACAGCTCTCAGAGCTGGTGCGAGTCTGAGGAAATCAAGCCTGAAGTTTAGAGCACATTTGAATCCTAACTGTCTCTCCTGAGCCGCTGCGGATGGCTGGAAGCACCAGCGTCACTGAAGCTCCTTCCAAACCTTTTCCATCCACTGGGTGCTGTGCCTTCCCAGCGCCCCTCCTGTCACTCCTGCTGCTTGTAATCCAACACCGGGAGGACTCGCAGCGCCTCAGCTGCCTTTGGTGCTTTTTCACCTGCTGCGTGCGCTCCTAAAGGAGAGGCTTCGCTGTCCAGCAGGCGGCTGAAGCCCTGGGAAGGAAGCTGATTTTCAGGCGGTGTCTGATCTGACTTCCTGCCAGCAGCACATTGGAAAACTAAGGGGGGAAAAAAATAAAGACAAAGAAAAAGAAAAAAGGCCCTTAGAAAAGGCAGAGGAGAGAAGACAAGCGCTTGGTTTGCCAGGAAATGGGTTTCCTTTGCCCCACTGTTCTCTTCCCTCCCACCACCAAGTGCTGACCCTGGCTGCGTGGAGCTGCCCCCTGTGTCACCAAGGTGCTGGATTTCAGCAGAGTGAATTATTGCCACATCATTTGGGCTTTTCTGCTCTACTAATTTCGCTTGCATCTTCTATTTTGGTCATCTGCCCTACATTTTAGGAAGCAGATCAGTGTCCCACATTTCATCTCCATCGGGTCGAAAGGGTCTGCGCTGCTGCTCTCCGCCGCTCCCACTGCAGGCATCTCATCCTGCTTTGCTCCATTAAGCAGCTAGGCTGAGGGTGAGGCAATAAACTACAGCAGGCTAGAATTTGCTTCATTTTCACTTACATTTGTTAATTGCTACTCACATCTTGTAGCATTTCCAGGCATCTCTTGACCAGCTCTGCCAGCAGCCTGTGGACCTGGGTTCAGGCGCTGCAGTTGGAGCTTGGGTCCTCAGAGGCAGCCATAGCATCAGTCCCCACCACAGTCTGCTCAGAAACTGCTTCTCTTGGACACCTCTGGCAAAGCTGGCTGGTGAGGTTTGTCCTGAAGGATGGGTCCTACAGTGACAGTAAAGAGGCCAAGTATTTTGAGCCCTGCCTGTACTGGGGATTTCTGCAGTGAGAGAGTGGAGCTGACAAACCAGGGCAAGGACAACCTCTGCTTGCACTCCCTTCCCACACTCCCAAATTCTGCAGAGCTCAGAAGCATGCCTGAAGAAATGTAACCCCTCAGTTTAAGAAGGACATTGAGACACTTGAACCAGTCCAGAGAAGGGCAAGGAGGCTGGGGAGGGGTCTGGAGCACAGCCCTGTGAGGAGAGGCTGAGGGAGCTGGGGTTGCTTAGCCTGGAGAAGAGGAGGCTCAGGGAGACCTTCTTGCTCTCTCCAACTCCCTGAAGGGAGGTTGTAGCCAGGTGGGGGTTGGTCTCTTCTCCCAGGCAAGCAGCACCAGAACAAGAGGACACAGTCTCAAGCTGTGCCAGGGGAGGTTTAGGCTGGAGGTGAGGAGAAAGTTCTTCACTGAGAGAGTCATTAGCCACTGGAATGTGCTGCCCAGGGAGGCGGTGGAGTCACAATCATTGGGGGTGTTTAGGAGGAGACTTGATAGGGTGCTTGGCTGCATGGCTTAGTTGATTAGGTGGTGTTGGACGACAGGTTGGATGTGATAAACTCAAAGGTCTCTTCCAACCTGGTCTATTCTATTCTATTCTATTCTATTCTATTCTATTCTATTCTATTCTATTCTATTCTATTCTATTCTATTCCATTCCATTCCATTCCATTCCATTCCATTCCATTCCATTCTATCACTCCCTGACACCCTAACAAGTCCTGGGGATAGGCAGCCAGCAGGGTCCAGCACTGAGAGCTTGGTGGTCCCATGCTGTCCGGTGGTGCCTTTATGGGAGCCGTGCTCTCTCTTGGGCTCTTGTCTGCATTCATCAGGTCCCTGTGCTCATTATCTGTCTATCAAGGGTTTTAAGAGTGTTAGATATTATTTTAAGGGCATCTCTCTGAGAAATAATTACTTCACTGCGCCCATAATCCAGTTTGTATTTGACATGTCACTTCTAATAACTGCCAGAATTTTTCTCTTTCCTACCAGAGACCTTATTTGTCACATTTCCAACCAAGAGCCCATCTCTTTTCATTAACAGCCCAGGCTTTGCAGCTCAGTGATTTAAAAATAGGAAATAAGATGAGGAAAAGAACAAACAGAGTCTGTGCTGCTCGGCTCTGCCCAATGGGTGAGCTGCACCTGAAGGGGAGGCAGAGCAGTGCCTGGTTGCTCCCCATGATGAATGAGCTGCAGGGCAGGAGTCCCTGGCACTGGGGGTGTACGTGGGCACCAGGGGGCCTGTTGAAGCTGGCAGGAGGGAGAGGTCTCCTCATCCACGTGGCTCACCCACCCTCGCCTGCTTTATCTTGACAAATGGGGTGAGGATGGAGGGGAAGAGTTCCTGGGTCAGCAGCCAAACCCCACTGGGCAGGCCCTGAGCACCTGGTTCAGAATCCAGCTCAGCCCCTCTCTGCACAGCTCCTGGGGCACCTCTAGGCTCATGGCTACCCAGGGATGGTTGGGATGAGCTGCATCAGCTGCCCTGGCCATCACCCCCAGGACGTGCCCGGGGCTTGGGGGCTGCCCTAGCTCCAACTGGCGCCAGTGCAGGGGCTGGTCCCACTCATCACCCCACCCCTAGAGGGGAGCAGTGCTGGCATCATGCTGGTGACAGCAGCCCCAGAGCTCTGCACCCATCTCAGGAGGCTGACCAGGTCAGGCAGGTAGCCAGATTTGCGCTTTCTGAACACAAGTTTCCCGAATATGAGGCAAAAAGCGTGTGGAAGAGGCTGGCTTGGTGCTGCTTTTGCCTGTGTTCACAGAGGTCATGCTCAAAGGAGTCAGCAGGCTGCTGATGTGAGGGGGAGCATGGGAAGGCACCCATGAGTAAGCCATTCTCCTCCTGCACTGCTGGATCTTACACTTGTGCAAAGCAGGTTTCATGAAACAGCATCCAGGTCATTTTGTGCAGTCACAGCTTTCAGCTTCGTTGTTCCTTCTGGGTGTGGGGAGGCCTCGTCAGCCCATTCTGGAGGAGTGGATAGAAATTACTCCAAACTAAAGATAATTTCAGAACAAAAGGGGGGAAAAAACCCAAACAACCCAAAACCTGCACAAAACCTCAGCTCCAACTGCAGAGGCAGAACACTGGACCCCATGCAAACGCTCCAGTTAAAGAGCAAGACCCAGCATCTGCAGAGCAGAAATGCCACAGCAGCAGGATGGTTTTCAGACACAAGAGGGTTTTTTTTCTCTGAGCTCTCCCCCTGGCACCAGCAGGTCTGGGCATCCCTGGGGCTGTGCAGCCCTTCAGCCAGCAGGCAGTGATGGATCTGTGGCGGCAGTGGAAGCGGCAGCGACACGGCAGGCAGTTGGAAATGTGTCTGTCAAAGCTGCAAGGGCTTCAGGAGAAGCACTGGGTGTGGGAAGCTGCCCCAGCTGCTGCCCAGGCAGGGGCTGTCTCAGAACCCACCAGTGCTGAGCTTTCATCAGTTTGAGAAGGACATTGAGACACTTGAATGTGTCCAGAGAAGGGCAACAAAGCTGGGGAGGGGTCTGGAGCACAGCCCTGGGAGGAGAGGCTGAGGGAGCTGGGGTTGCTTAGCCTGGAGAAGAGGAGGCTCAGGGAGACCTTCTTGCTCTCTCCAACTCCCTGAAGGGAGGTTGTAGCCAGGTGGGGGTTGATCTCTTTTCCCAGGCAAGCAGCACTAGAACAAGAGGACACAGTCTCAAGCTGTGCCAGGGGAAGTTCAGGCAGGAGGTGAGGAAGAAGTTCTTCCCAGAAGGAGAGATTGGCCCTTGGGATGTGCTGCCCAGGGAGGTGGTGGAGTCACCATCCCTGGAGGTGTTTAAGAAGAGCCTGGATGAGGCACTTGGTGCCACAGTTTAGTTGATCAGCTGGTGCTGGGTGATAGGTTGGACTTGATAGCTCCAAGGTCTTTTCCAACCTGATTAATTCTGTATTCTGTATATCTCAGTTAATAGGGAGAGCTGCTGGCCAGGAGAGAGCTCTGGTTTGGGCTGGGCTGTGCATATGCAGCTCTCTCTCTCAGGAAAGGGCTCATGAGCTCCAAGGTGGGCACAGGGGAGGGCAAGGGCCCCTGGATGCCCTTAAGGTTGGCCTGCCTAAGATTTATTCTTGCCCATCTGAACCACTCTTCAATGCCCATTCCTCTCCTCTCCCATTGCCAGTGAAATGAAAGGTCTGATTTAAAGTGGAAAAGGAATTGCTTTAAAACCTGCTATGCTGAAAGAGACCAAAGGTGCTGATACTCAATTTTTGTCATTCTGACACCTCAGTGAGTGTTGCAATGCACAACAGCCAGGGACTGGCACCCTGTGGCTGGCTGGAGGCTGCCAGCAGACGGCAGGAGGCTGCAGGGGGAGCAGAGCTCCAGCATCTCTTTCTGTCCACTTTTTGCAGTAAATTCTTCCCCCACCTCCCTCAGTTCAACAGGATCAGTAAAACCAAGAAGGAAAAGCTCAGAGCAGCCCTACTTGTGCTCCTTTCCTCCCCCACTCAGTGAACAATTCCTTGCTCCTTCCAGGTGTGTGTTTTACAACTTCCAAGCCCACCTGCAACTGGGAACTTACTGCCAGGCCTGAGGGGCTGCACCTGAGGCTTGCCCGTGAAGGATGTTCTCCTGGTCTGACCTGCTCCCTGCTGCTGCTGCAGGAGCTGTGGCTGGCTGCAGCATCCCCAGCCTCCCCTGGCTCTTGTGGTGTGTTACAATACAATACAATACAATACACCAGGTTGGAAGAGACCTTCAAGATCATCGCGTCCAACCCATCAAACAATCCAACCCACCCAACAACTAGACCATACAGCCAAGCACCCCATCAAGTCTTCTCCTGAACACCTCCAGTGAAGGTGACTCCACCACCTCCACGGGTAGCCGATTCCAATGGCCAATCACTCTCTGTTCAGGTGTTCAGGTGGTGCAGGGCAGCCAATTTGTGTGCTCAGGCTGGTGGGAGCAGGGCATGCACCAAACCCTCGGGCACGCACCAAACCCTCGGGCACAGGAGCTTTTAGCAGCCAGCCACCTCCCTGCCCCGGTGATTCTGCTGGGCTGGGGGCAGTGGGCAGGCCACCAGGCTGGCTTGCTGTCTCCTGTGGAGGAGCTGCTGGTGGTGGTGCCAGCAAGGAGCCACTTCTGCCCCTGCCAGCACTGCTCCTGCGGTGGGCCTGGATCTGCAGCCAGGCTGGAGCAGGATGGCTGCTGAGGGGTCTGTGTGTGCACATCCCTGGGGTGAAACAGAGACTTGGCCCAAGTGGGGGGTCCCAGGTGACTTCCATCCTGTGAGGTCTGGGGGAAGCTGGGGATGGCTCAGTTGGGTCTCACGTGTTGGGATGAACTTTAAATGTCATGTAACTGGCTGCTGCCTGCTTAATTTCTGTCTTTGGTGTTGGGGCCAGCTTCTCCCTGTGCAAGGCAGCCTGACATCAATTCCTTCCTTCAGTGGGACACAACTGGCAGCATTTCAGAGCATGGCCCGTGCTTGCAGGGCCCTGCTGACCTTCTCCTGAGTGTGTATATATTTGTTTGAATGATTTGTCTACTGAGAGATGGCAGCTTGGTGAAATGAGTTGCTAGCACATTAACCTTTCGAGCACTTAAGCCCAGCCTAAGTGATTATTAGATCAACTTTGACAGAATATTGGCTATTACCACAGTTTATCTTGCAGCTACTCCAATGCAGCATTTCAGGTTTTCCCAGGAGCACCACCAGCATCCCAGCATTTCAACCAAGCCCTTGGCTTTCTCACTCTGCCTTTAGAAATTCCAGCTCTGAGCCCAGCGCTGTTCCTCAGCCACCACCTGAGCATGTGTTTAAAAGCTTCCCGGCTCTAGCAGCCACAGGTGCTGCCTGCAACATGCACCCAAATCCCTTTCCTTCAGCTGCTAATCCCCTGCCCTGCGTGTGCTGCTCGCCGGGCTGCTCCCTGTGCTGTGTTCTGGGCAAGCAGCAACCAGCATGGAGGTGTCCGTGCGCGCCACGGGGGTGTCCGTGTGTGCTACGGGGGTATCTGTGCGCTATGGAGCTGTCTCTGTGTGTTACAGGGGTGTCTCCGTGTGCCACGGGGGTGTCTGTGCGCTATGGAGCTGTCTCTGTGTGTTACAGGGGTGTCTCCGTGTGCCACGGGGGTGTCTGTGTGCTATGGAGCTGTCTCTGTGTGTTACAGGGGTGTCTCCGTGTGCCACGGGGGTGTCTGTGCGCTATGGAACTGTCTCTGTGTGTTACAGGGGTGTCTCCGTGTGCCACGGGGTGTGTCTGTGTGCCACGGAGGTGTCCGTGTGTGCCACGTGTGTGTGCGTGTGCCACAGAGGTGTCCGTGTGTGCCACGGGGGCGTCCGTGTGCCACGGGGGTGTCCGTGTGCCAGGGGGTTGTCCGTGCTCTATGGAGCTGTCTCTGTGTGTTACAGGGGTGTCCGTGCGCGCCACGGGGGTGTCCGTGTGCCACGGGGGTGTCTGTGTGTGTTATGGGGGTGTCTGTGTGCCACGGGTGTATGTGTGTGCCACGGGGGTGTCTGTGTGCCCTGGTGCTGCACATCTGCAGGGCAGGCGCCCCCGCAGAGCTGGGGGCTCCCCCAGCAGCCCCCTGCCCAGGCAGCATCCCTGGCTGGCTGTGCTGCCGGTCGCTGTTTCCTCTGCCGGCCTGAAAGCTGTTCAGTCCTTTGTGTTCTTCTCCCTGTGAATGAGCTACCCGCAATCAAGTCACCTTTAGCCTTCTTACCAATAAATGAAGCAGGCTGAGCTCTTTAATCACACACTGTGGAGCATATCCTGCAGACCTCAATAATTTTTTTTTCCAGGCCACTTCTGAGCTCCCTCCAGCGTCTCAACCATTAGCAAGCCTGAGCCTTTAAAAGTGTCTGAGCATCATCTGTGAGCCCCAGTCACATTTCCTGAGCCCTGCCTGGCGTTCAAGGGATGGAAAAAAACCTGAGAGAGTGAAAAGAAATGAAAGGGCCACACTTGTGCAGAGATTCCATTAGCTGAGACATCTGGATGAGTATCGTTGCTGGGAGCCATTTTCATACTATTGCTTCTGGTATCTGAGGAGCAAATAGCCTCTCATTTAATTTATCCTGTAATAAAATCTCCTATTGATTTTAATAAAACTGAAGAGGATCGTTTTGAATGAAGTCCCCCAGGCAGCTGCTCCGTGAAGGCTGGCCGACTCCTCCGGTTCCCTTCGCACACGGGGGCTGGGATCCGTGCCTGGCAGCGCCGAGCTGGGGCTCTGCTCCTCACAAGCCGGGCCCCGGGTTTGAACGGAGGGTGGAGAAGCCCTAAGGTAGAAAATAGGCGCTTGGAGAGCTCCGCACCAAGCCCAGCCCCACCGTCGAGCCCCAGCACTGCCCAGGGCACAGCGATGTGCTGCTTTTCCTCCTGTCCTCCTCACGCTCCTCCTTGAGGCGGCAGCATGTGGGTGACACGAGGTGATGAAGGTGCAGGCTACCGGCCAGACCCGGACCCTTCATCACTCACCTGGAACAGGGAGGAGCACTGGGAGAAACTGGGCAGCTCTGGGGCTCCTTCCCTAGGCGGCACCACCTGCCTGGCCCCACAAACAGCCCCAAAGGGAAGGCTGAGCCTGGGCCAGCTGCCAGGTGGCTGCCCTGGGGCAGGACAAGAACCTCCCTTGAGGGACATGCCCCGGGCAGAGGCTGCACCCTGAGCTGCTGCCCAGGCTCAAAGCTGCTGTTGAAACCGGGATGCCCCAGGGAACCTCCCAGGATTTAGTTGTTGTTATTTGTTGACCTGCTGTGGACTTTGCAGACCTTTAGTAGCTGCTGCACTCCCCACAGGTGCAGATCCCATCGAGGGGATTTTTCTGGCAGTGAGTTCAGTTCTGTGTGAGAGCTTTCAGAACTAAGACTGACAAAGGAAATCTGCTGAGTAAAAAAAGAAAACACCCAACAGCAGCATCATTAATATTCACCTTGGTGTTCCAGTTTCACTGTGCAATGGACTTCCCTAAGGTGAACTGCTGAGCAGAATTAGGGTTTCATTGCTGAATGAATATTCAATATGCTTTTAGTACCACTTCCTTCCCCTTCCCCAGACCAAAGCTGAGACAGCTCCAATCAGTTTTGTTTCTAAATGGGAAGAGGGAAAAATGCAGTGCAACAAGAGGAGTTCCACACATTGGTCACACCAACCCCAGGCAGTGCTACAGGCTGGGGGCAGAGTGGCTGAGAGCAGCCAGGCAGAAAGAGACCTGGGGGTGCTGGTTGATAGTAGGCTGAACATCAGCCAGCAGTGTGCCCAGGGGGGCAAGAAGGCCAATGGCATCCTGGCCTGCATCAGGAGCAGTGTGGCCAGCAGGAGCAGGGAAGTCATTCTGCCCTGTGCTCAGCACTGGTTAGGCCACACCTGGAGTCCTGTGTCCAGCTCTGGGCTCCTCAGGTTAGGAAAGATGTTGAGGTGCTGGAAGGTGTCCAGAGAAGGGCAAGAAAGCTGGGGAGGGGTCTGGAGCACAGCCCTGTGAGGAGAGGCTGAGGGAGCTGGGGTTGCTTAGCCTGGAGAAGAGGAGGCTCAGGGGAGACCTTCTTGCTCTCTCCAACTCCCTGAAGGGAGGTTGTAGCCAGGTGGGGGTTGGTCTCTTCTCCCAGGCAAGCAGCACTACAACAAGAGGACACAGTCTTAAGCTGTGCCAGGGGAGGTTTAGATTGGGTGTTAGGAAGAAATTTTTCATAGAGAGAGTGATTGGCCATTGGGATGTGCTGCCCAGGGAGGTGGTGGAGTCCCCATCCCTGGAGGTCTTTAGGAGGAGACTTGATGATGGTTTAGTTGATTAGATGGTGTTGGATGATGGGTTGGACTTGATGATCTCTGAGGTCTATTCTATTCTATTCTATTCTATTCTATTCTATTCTATTCTATTCTATTCTATTCTATTCTATTCTATTCTATTCTATTCTATTCTATTCTATATGCAGGCAGAATGTGCATCCATTCCTGAGCTGGTCTTAACCTGCACCCCTGGAAGTCCTCCTTGTTGTGTGAGCTGGGGGAGATGAGAATTGTGTTTTGGGAGGAGGTGTCTCTGGCTCCCCAGGGAACCCAGCAGCTTTGGCCTGCTGCTGAAAGGAACCTCCAAAAGAACAAGCCACAATAATCCTTTTGATGGCTAATCTCCACACTCAAGCACTTCCAACCTGTTCTGTCCACAGGCAGCCTGCAGCACAATCTCTAGGGAGCCTTTTATCTCCAAGTAATGAGCTGCAGGAAGGGAGCTGAACCCGGGGATCTTGTGTCCCCTTTCCTCTTCCCTGCCCCACCTTCCTGGTGGAGTGGTGCTGGCCTTGCAGGAGGTGCAGCAGCTCTCCTCCAGTCCTACCCAGCCTAGAGCCAAGGGCAGATGCCACCTACAGCCCAAGCTGCTGGTGCCCCCCACACCGCTGCCCAGGCAGGCTGGGGCTGGGACCGCGGTGTGTGGCCAGCTGGGGGTGCATCTGCATCAGCCTGCTGTGATCCAGGAAAGACACACACCCCAAACCCGTCACTTAGGGCTTCTGCTAAGGCTAGCTGCTGCAGAGGGTGTTCTGTTCTCTTGCTCTCTTGCTGTCTTAAGGGAAATAAGGAATTATTTTCACATTATATTTATCCAGTCAATAAGAGGCGAGCCGAACGGTGAAGCCGCAGCCTGGAGGAAATTGCCTTGTCACAGCATGTGAGGATCTGGTGAGAGCATCACATTATCCCTGCTAGCAGTTGCAGTGCTGTTCCTGTTTTGTCCTGCTTCCTAGCTGGCTGCCTTTCTCCCTTCATCTGTTAGTTATGGAAAAGTACATCACAGAAACTGAGGCAGCGATCCCATATGGCATTTAAACAGCTCCCTCACCTAGGACAGGGAATTAGGTCAATTGGCTTCTCTGGGACTGTATTTATATCTTCTCTAACCTTAACAATTCCACCCTTGAGGCTTTTTATTGGAAATGATGTACTTGGCACCCTCATCTCCTTCCCACCTACCACACTGCCTCCATCACCTCTGGAAACAATACTTTGCATTTAAGGCTGCAGGTGATGGAGGAGGTGTTATGGAGGTGGGACTAAACCTCAGGCTCATCAAGAATGGTCTTGTCTCCTGGTGAGACAAGATACTCAAATGCTGATTTGGAGGGAGAAGCCCCAAGATGTCCTCTGACTGCGGTACCCCAGCCAAATGCTGCAGAAACCAAAGGGCTGTGCTCCTGAAAGGAGAGATGAACACCTCTGAGAAAGGGGGAGCAGGGTCCGGTGCTGCAGGAGTTGGCTTCAGACACTGCTCAGTCACTGTCAGCTAGGCTTGAACCACAAAAAAGGCAAGAGCCAAGATGTCTCTGAGCAGCTCCATTTGCTCTGTTTGCTGCTTTAAACAAGAAAGAAAATACAAAGGAAGGCAAATGCACAGGGAACCAAATGGGACCCCTGCTCTGATGGGTCATGGGCCAGGGCTGCAGTCCAACCTGCCCCTGCAGGTGCTCTCTTTTCCTTTGGAAGAAAAAGGGTTTGAGGAGGATGAAGAGGTTAGGCTGTAAGGTGACCCCCCGGCCAGCAGTCACAGAAGAAGCCTTTGCTCAAGACCACAGGCCAAAAACTGAGGATTTGCAGCTCCCTCTCATCTGCACTGACCTGCTCCTGCACAGCCCCTGAGCCTGAGCACCCTCCTGAGCAAACCCACTGCAGCTGGTGGGGTGGACACCCACCCTCATCTGGGCAGCAAGTCAACAGCTTCTGCTAATGAAGCTGCAGGCTTCTGAGTCAGGTTTTGATCCCCCGGGGCTGTGGTGTTGTGGTGTTTGTCAGAAGCTGAGTGCTGAGCAGGTGAGGTGGGCACGTCCCTGCTCCCCGGCCTGTGGCATAAATCAGGGAGGGGACAAGTCTCAGTCTCTGGGGGTCGGTTTGCAGAACAGATGGAGGTTGTGGAGTGCAGGTGACATTGAAAGACTCCTTGGAGAATCTCCCCCTGTTCAGCTGGATGTGTGCACGGGGTTGGGCTGATTCTGCAGCTGTGGGTGTCCCACGCACTGAAGACCTTAAATGCTGATTTCAAAACGCAGGGGTGGAGATGCTGCCTCACTGAGCTGCTTGGAGACACCTTTCAGAGGTCTGCAGTCACTGGGTGGGACTGCCAGAGGTTTGAAAAGCCTCATTCACTACCTGCATAGTGCACATCAGTGGGGGCATGGCCCAGAGGAGAAATACAGGAAGCCTGGGACTGGGAAATGAAGTCCAAGATCCACAGCTACCCAGGTGGTCCTCTCTGTTCCAGAGTGAGTCTCAACACAGTGAGATACCTGCAGACTAAGAGCAGCAGACCGTGCTCGTGGCAGTGGGTGGGAAGCTTACAGCATGGAGTGACTATGTTTGTTCTTTTCCTTTGGAAACCAGCTCCTTGGGGCTGGTGGGCATGGGGAATGTGACTGGAAAGGAGCAGCAGCGCAGGGGGAATAGAGGTGGGCACCCTGTGCCAGGCCCAGCAGGAAGGGGAGCTTCCATCCCATGGAAAGAGTATTTGAGGGGACAATAATACATGGGGGACAGAGAGAGAGAGAGAGGTGTGATTGAGAATGATGGACTGGGGTCACACATGAGGCAGATGATTAAAAAGAGACAATCTTGCTCCAGTGAAAACCAGAGTGTGACTGATGGCACAATGCCCTGCTGCCTCGGGAGCCCGGGAGCCAGGGCTCTCGGGAAGGGAAGGAGGCTTCCGGGGAAGCAAGGCTGCATTGAATCATAGAATCATAGAATCAATAAGGTTGGAAGAGACCTCAAAGACCATCAAGTCCAACCTGTCACCCAACACCTCATGACAACTAAACCCTGGCACCAAGTGCCACATCTTGAACACCTCTTGAGCACTGAAGTGCTCTCCGGAAACGCTCCAGAGGGGCTGACACTTCCCCATGGAGAAGTGATCTGCTGGGAGTTCTCCACCCCAGGCTGTGCCCAGCAGCTGAGTCCTGCTCAGTGCGTGCTGGCAGGGCCACTGCAGCTGTGATGGCAGAAGGGACAGCACAGCCCTGTGCTGGGCAGCGGAGCAGGGATGGGCACAGTGCCTCTGCTCCGGGGTCTGTGCAGTGCTTCCAGGTATCCCCGAAGGTTGCTCCTCTTCATGGCTTCCAGCACTGTGGCTCACTCAATCCATGTGGGTGTTTGTTTTGCTGCTGGACACACTTCATCTTGCAGAGGGATGAGTTGGCTCTTTTGAATGTGGCTTTGTGGTGCAGCGACCCTGAGGGGGGATGCAGGGACCCTGTGAGAAAACCAGAGCCACCCAGGCTCCTTCCCATTTGTCTTATTCATGGAAGGCAATTTCCTCCCCTTGCTTTATGTAATTGTCCTGTCCTCAATCTAATATTCCAGGTTTATGAGGAACAACAAATCAATATTCTCTCTTTTTTTTCTTTCCCTTTTTTTTTTTTTTTTTTTTTTTTTTGGGGTGGGGGTGGAAACTGATGATTAATTAATTGCTGGTGGCTGCCTGCATGCTACAATTGTGTTAGATGTCAGCAGTAATTAATTTTTAGAGGAAATTGGGTTTGCTCAGGTTTTTTTCCTTTGACCAGCAGCTCAGATCCTGTCTTTGCTGCATATGCATCTGGAGGGACATGAGGCTGCTCCCTGCAGGGGCATAATCCTGACTGATGGGGTGAGGAGCCAGCCCAGCTCGCAGGGGAAAGGGGAAGGTGACATCTGCACTGCAGCTCCAGGGACTCTCGCAGCATTTTCAAATTAAAGATGTTACTTTGGCTGCTGGGAAAGTGAAGATGCCTGCAGAAAGCTGAGACAGAGATGGAGATCCCTTTGGAAAAAGTGGAACCATCTACACCAATGGAGAAAAAAAACCCAACACAAGGTCCCCTTCTGCTGCTCCCCAGACACATTTGCTGCTTTGTCATCTCTACTTTGGGGGAAAATCAAACCTCAGTTTTTCTCTCAGCTCTCAGTGTAAGTTTCCAGCTGATAAACAGGAAGGAAACAGCTTCCCTCTCCTCCTCTTTCCTGACTGGTGGTAACACCTAGTTCTTAATGCCTGTTTTCTGCCTTGAAGGTCAAGTGTGGAAGCTCAGACATGTCTCACTGCCTCCCACCTGCCAGGTCAGCTCAAGCAACCTCCATCTGCTTGTTCAACCTCCCTGGCTCCAGGGCTCTTCACCACGGCCCCTTCTTCACACTGCTGCTCGGAGCCTTCCCCTCTCCCCCCATGTGTAACAGAGACAGTGCAGTTCTTCACTGCTGTGAGCTCTCTGGTGGGTACAGGAGTGATGTGTGGCTGTCCCTTCACCCACCAGTGACCTGCAGCCACCCTGGTGCTGGCTGCTGCGGCTCCCTGGTGCAGAGCAGGGCGAGGGCACAGCTGCCTGGAGGCAGAGGGAGATTGTGCTCCCCAGCCAGAGACGAGGGGGATTTGAGAGTACCAGGATGTAATTAAACAAACTGGAACTGAGCCAGGCCAGCAGCACTAGCACAGTGTCAAACCCTCCAGAGTTCCAGGGGCTCCCAGGTCGCTGCCCTTGTGCCAGCTTTGCAGCTTAACAAATGACACCAGCGGCCCAGGGGGCACCAGCACAGCAGCAGAGCGAGCCCTGGGCCAGGGCAGCACTCCTGAGCTGGCCTCTCTGTGAGCACATGCTGCAGCCCCCAGGCTTTAGGCAGCAGGGGAAGAGAAGGGGGCCTCGATCCACCAGAATGCTTTAAAAATGAGCCCCCCAGTTCCAGTGAAACCTCAGCTCTCTCTGTTGTTCCAGGGACTGAAGCAGTCTCTTAATCTGACAGGCTCCTTCCTCTCCTTGTTGCCTCGGGGTTATTGCTGCAAAAATCACTTGCATTTCTCGTTCCATGAACAGATTCCAGTGCCACCAGCACTGATTTGCTATGCTGAGCTGAGAATTAAGGGGTCATTTGCCAGAGATGTTGACTGTAGTCAGTCCCCTTTCCCTCCTCAGCTTGGTCCTCTAAGGGGTGAGCTCTCGGTTTGCAGCTCTCAAAGAGCTGGTGGGAGGCAAAGGCAGAGCCTGGGGAGAGTTCAGCTTCGCCTTCCTGCTTCTCCCACTGCTGCTTTTTGGACCCCTTAATGCATTCAGCATCTCTGGCCCAGCCCAGGAGGTGAGGGGATGTCAGCTGGGCTGGCAGGTGCATCTCCTTAGGCCCTGGGAACTGGAACCACCTGCTGCTGGAGGAGCTGCAGAGCTCTCAGCTCCTGGAGGACTCCATAAAGTTCACTGCTCCATTATCGCTCCCTTGTCAAATATGGGAGGAAGGGAAGAGAAAGTGCCCAGAATGGAAAGTTTTTGTGCTGCAGCAGCCTCTTCTTTTGTCCCCAGACCTTCTCCAGCCTGCCTGCAAAGTGTTTGAGGTGCTGGGCAGCTGGGTGTTGGGCACGTGGGAGTGAGGTGAGCACGAGTCCAACTGCTCTGAGCTGTGGAGAATTTGTAGCACAGGCAAATTGAGACAAGTTTGTGGCCAGGACTGCTGCTCAGGCATCAGGCTGGGCTGTGTGAGGTGCTCCTGTATGCTCTGGGCCAGGGGTGCTGGGGAGCAGCTATGGACCCACCTCATCCACGGCGTAGCTGTGACCATACTGAGCGTGGTGGCTTCTCCCCTACGCAGTGTGGTGCTAGAAGATGTTGTGCCTTCGAATCCCTGCCCCCAGCTCTGTGCTTGGCAAGGGGGCAGAGGGAAGAGGCTTCTCCTCAGGTGTGTGCTGTGGTTGCAGCTGCACCAGGAGCTGTGGGCACAGCGGTGGGCAGAGAGGAGCCGCAGCTCGGGGCTGCATGTGCTAGAACCTCGGCTGGAGACCTGACTCTCACCCAGAGTGTTTTGGACAGAGGAGGAAGGGAAGGGAAGGAGGAGGAGGAGGACAGAGCCATGCCAGCTCTTCTGACCTCTTGTTTACAAACGTTTGGAGGTGCAGCAGCCAAGCAGGCTGGCAGAATATCTGTCGATAAATCTCGAGCCTGGCAGTTGCAGTTTCTATCCCGTGCTGGAAAAAGGATTACAGTATTTACTGCAGGGACAGGAAGATTGATTCTCACTTGGAAAATCTGCCAGATTTCTTGATTTAGAGAGCTGATGATTGGTGGAGTGCTTAGACTTGATTTATATCAAGCTTGCTTGCTTGCTTCCTCTCTTTCGTTCCCCTGCCCATTCTTTGTTGCCTCTACGTGAGGCAGTCTTACTCTGAACGAGTCTTTGTTCAACAGAGAATTGTTTTCTTTGGGTGTTTCTGATGCTCAGGTCAAAAGTCTCTCCTCTAGTACCTGCTTGCTTGCAGCAGTCAGTGTGCCTAGGCTTCACTTGCATGAAGTCCAAACAAAGTCACCGTGCATTAGGGTGAGAGCCACTCCGCCTCTCTGTGCTGTGTGGGAGGGCTTGGTCCTTCCTGAGGACCTCAGCTGGAGTCTTCAGTGTCATTGAGCGGCTTAGGTCACTTCCATCCCTCCTCCTGAGCCAGTCTGAACCCCCCACGTTAGCAAATAATTTGACTCCAGGGGAGGCAGGTTAGTCGGCTGGCACACAGAGACTCGGGGGTCTCCTATGGCAAAGGCTGCCCTGTGCCATGCCTGCTGTCCCTGCAGTGCCCAGGAGCAGCTGCCCACCTGCACCCTCCTCTCGGTACCCTGGGGATGCCCTGCTGTGGCAAGGAGAAAGGAAGGCAGAGGAGAGGGTGGGTTTGAAAGGCACCTACAGCATTCCCCGCCTCCCCAGGGCTCTTAATCCTGCTCAGGAACTCCAAATTCAGCTGAATAATTTAAAACAGAGGCAAGGAAGCAAATAAAATGAACCCATCAGAGGCAAAGAAAGTTAAAAGGGTAATTGATGCCCTGTCGTTATCACTAGAGCAAGCACCTTCCATCACAGCGGCAGTGCTCGGCACTGCTCTAGCACAAACACTTCTCTGTCATTCATTACACCACCAGCCCCTTGCTTTCCCTGCTTTGCTTTCTGGCCAGGCCAGCCAGGCTCTCACTGCTCCCAGGAGCTCAGCACAGCACCCCAGATCTTTGCTACCTGCCCCGCCCTGGGTGTTCTTTGGTCTCCTCTCCCTCCCCTGTTTTCAAGCAGTTTCATTTCCAGCGATGGGTAAGATGTGTAACTTTCCAGAACTGCTCCACCAGCTGAAATGATCATTAACCAAATGCCAGGCAAGGAGCAGCAGCAGCAGCTCTTCTGCTGTGTAATATCAGCAATTAGTGGTATTGATGAGGGATGCTCAGTGATTAGCACAGTTGCCTTTGTGTCAACCCCAAGTGATGCAATTAATTAGCAGAGAAAAAGAGGAGGGAAAGGAGGATTAAAATTATAGAACATCTGCAGTAAGGCATCCATTTGATTTGGTTGTTGGGTTTTCCCCCCTCCCCCCTTCCCATTCTGCAGAGGGATGCTTTGTGCATGAGAAGTTCAAACGCTTGGGGCAAACTCTTCCAGGCTGTGCTGCCTTGCACTGCTCCCTACACTCTGTCCCTTGCACCGAGGTGATGTCTGAACCATCCCAGCCCCACAGGGCAGGAGCTCCCCTCCCACAGACTTTCCAGCCCAACCTTTCAATCTGAACCATGGGTGGATGCCTACTCCCCCTATGGAAAGGTCTTACCCAGAGAGCGCTGCAGCAGGTTGTCCAGACCTTTAGTAACACCTGCCCCAGCCAAGGGCAGTGCTACAGGCTGGGGGCAGAGTGGCTGAGAGCAGCCAGGCAGAAAGGGACCTGGGGGTACAGGGTGGTAGTAGGCTGAACATCAGCCAGCAGTGTGCCCACGGGGCCAAGAAGGCCAAGGGCATCCTGGCCTGCATCAGGAGCAGTGTGGCCAGCAGGAGCAGGGAAGTCATTCTGCCCTGTTCTCAGCACTGGTTAGGCTACACCTGGAGTCCTGTGTCCAGTTCTGGGCTCCTCAGGTTTAGGAAAGATGTTGAGCTGCTGGAAGGTGTCCAGAGAAGGGCAAGAAAGCTGGGGAGGGGTCTGGAGCACAGCCCTGGGAGGAGAGGCTGAGGGAGCTGGGGTTGCTTAGCCTGGAGAAGAGGAGGCTCAGGGGAGACCTTTTTGCTCTCTCCAACTCCCTGAAGGGAGGTTGTAGCCAGGTGGGGGTTGGTCTCTTCTCCCAGGCAAGCAGCACTAGAACAAGAGGACACAGTCTCATGCTGTGCCAGGGGAGGTTTAGGCTGGATGTTAGGAAGAAGTTCTTCCCAGAAAGAGGAATTGGCCACTGGAATGTGCTGCCCAGGGAGGTGGTGGAGTCACTATCAGTGAAAGTGTTTAAGAAGAGCCTGGGTGAGGCTCTGGGTGCCATGGTTTAGTTGATCAGGTGGTGTTGGGTGATGGGTTGGACTTGGTGATCTCAAAGGTCTTTTCCCACCTGGCTGATTCTGTAAGACAGATCACAGATCCACGATCCCTCCAGGTCCTGCTCTTGTTTCCAGGACTCTGGGCACGGTCTGTCTCTCACCAAGCGCTGTGTGGTCAGCCAGACCCTGAATGCACACATGCCTGTAAAACGCTTACAAACGCTCCTCCAGCAGCTCCCCCTTAGCTCCTGCCATCTGCATCCATGCTTGGAAGGGAAGTTTTGCTTCACTTTCCTCTGGGGCTGAGCAGCAGCAGTCAAAGTGAGTAATAGCTGCACGTGCATAATCCTGATCTAATTACAGTGGTATCGAATTGCAGGTGAGGCATTAAATTGATCTGAGGGGGTGTGGAAATCTCTTTGCAAGTATCTAGTATTGATGGAAAGGTCACTACACATTTGCAGGGAAGTCTCTTCTGTGCAATGGGTTAGATCAAGGCCACTGCCATGCTGGTGCCTCCAGGGCTGGAGTGAAGTCAGGTTCTGCAGCAGGCTGAGGCCGAGCGGCGCAGGCACCGGTTTCGCCCTCCGTGCTTCATGCAGCTTTCAGCTAATTAGGAGACATCTGGATTTATCTCTTATTAAATCTGTACTGCTCTTTTTAACAATAAATGGATATATAATTAACACAGGCAATCTTATTACACCCATATTAGGCTGCTTATTCGAGACAACAGCAGTTTTTAATTGGAGGTGTTGCTAAGTGCCTCATGCTCTTATGGCGGCGATTGTGGCTCCTTGCTGCACGCGCCAGACCTGAGGCAGAGCAGAGCCCGCAGGATCTTCCTCAGCTGGAGAGTGAGCTCTGGATCCAGGCCAATTCAGCTCATTTTCAGTGTCTCTGCATGGCTGCTCTGTCAATGCCCCAGCTGTTTGCAGCTAGCTTCCTCCTTTTCTGCAGGAGTGGCCTGGGGTGGGCAGTGAACCCTGCACCAGGTAGGTGTTGGGAGGCACCATGGGCACCTCCTGGCAGGTGAGATCCTTCTGAGGTCCTTGTGACTGCATCAGCCAGCTTTAGTGGCTCCTCTCACTTCTCCAGCATGCCCCTACCCCAGAGTCCTGAGAGCATCATCTTTGGCATCATCTTTGCCCTGAGCAGTTTGCTTTTACCTTTCTCCTTGGTATCGAAATCTGCCTCACTCCATCTTCATTACCTTGACAGGAACTCTGACTTGGTTGACCTTGTGTTGACTGAAATCCTCTTTTCTTACTTTCTCTTTTTCCCTTGCTATCTCATTAAGCCTTGGGACAACTCCTGCCAAGAGCAGCTTGGATCCCAGGCAGTCCTGTCAAAATCCCTTCACAGCAGAGCATCGCCATGCAGGGGGCTGGATGCTGAGGTGCAGTGAAGGGCAGGCAATGCAACCCCAGAGGGTTTGGGTGGCAGGGGCATGGGCAAGCAGCCAGTCCTGAGATGTGGTCACCTGTGCAGATGGGTGTCTCATGGGACTGAAATACAGATGTTGGTGAATCAATGTCTTAAGACATGTCTTAAGTGATGTGGTTTGTAGTACTCCACCTTCATGCAGAAAGGAAAGTGCCTGGGGTACCTTATGGGAATGCTTTCAAACAGGGGCAACAAGCCAGTGCCTCTCCCCACTGTGGCCCAAGATGTGTTGGCAGGGAAGGGACAGGCGATGGTCTGGCAGCAGGGCCACCACCATGCTTCTCCTTCAGCCCAGTGGTGGCCTGGGGGACAGGGCAAGCTGGCAGTAGGGCAGGGTTCCTCTGCATCCCCTGCCACAGAGTCTGTTGGTCCTGATTTGGAGGCATCCCAGTGACTTTCTAGTCTTGGAAATTGTCCCCCAAGAGATCCATGGATCAGGACTTGGTCCCAAGGCAGTCTCCAAACTCTTCCTGTGGCTCAGTTTCTGCACCACCAGCAGCAGCCCCGACTTGGAATGTCCTGGGATGCTCTGAGCAGGCAGGGGGAGTGAAGTGTGAGGAGAAAACAGGAACTACTGAAACAAAGCAAGGAACTGCAGAAGCAGGTGGAGGGAGCTCAAGGTCATTTCTTGTTTTCTTTTGTATTCATTACTCAGACAAGCAAGAAGAAACTTTTTTTTTGGGTACAGCTGCTGTCACTGCTGCTATCCTTTCCTTCCCCCCGCCCCCCCCCATCATCTTCTCCTTGATGAATACGTTCAGATTATGTGCCAGAAATAAAAATCAGCCATCGTGTTCAGGAAAGTAGAGGTCAGGAGAACATCTGCCTTCCTTCCCTGCTCTGTTCCGCACTTAGCAGCGTAACAATCAAACCCAGGAAACATCTGCTTTGGGAGTAACTTCAGCAGGGGCGGAGCCAGGCTCTGCTGAGTCAGAGCATCCCGTGGTAGCTTCTCATCACCGCCGTTTGTTTCGTCTTCGCTGCCGCGCTGCCCTTCGCATTTCCCTGCCCAAGCTCTTTGCTTCTCTGCAAGACCAGGAGAAGCTCCCGGCCCGCAGCCCGGCCAGCCAAGGCGGTGCGCAGAGACAGGAGTGCGAGAGGGCTGTGGTGGCCGTGGCAGGAGTCCTTGTCGGGCAGTCCCCAGCGAGCCCAGCCGCTGAGGCTCCGGCAGCGCAGCGCCTGCCGCCCGAGCCGGAGGGAGCCGGCGTGTGCCTGGCTTACGGCCGGCTGACGCGTGCAAACCTTGGGGCAGGCGACTGAAGTAATCCTCCTGCTCTTCACAGCCGCTTGCTCCCCTTCTCCCTGTAGGCGAATGTGCTGAGTCACCTGGTGGTGCCTGTGCTGCGGTGCCAGCCAGGACCCCAGCCCCCTGAGTACTCCTTAATGCCTTCCTTTGTCATCACGGGGATCAGCCGGCTTTGGCCTCACCCCGGGATGAAGGCGATCCACCGAAGGAAGACCCTTCCCAGGCAAGGGGCTGGTAGAGGAGGTGGTTAACTTCCCCAGAGGGGCAGGCTTTCAGCTACACTTTGGGTTTTTGTTCCAATAACGTGCTCTTGCTGCATGGTTATTGATTTATTTACTTTTTCAAGCTCCTGAACGGCTCCCTTTACTGGCTCATGCAATCCTTCACCACATCCAGAAGCACCAGCCACAGTTTAGAAACATCTTCCCCATTCCTTCGTGGCTTGAGCAAATCATATTTCTCTTTGCCACTGAAAAATGTGAGAAGGACCCAGCCAAAGCAGAAGTTTCTCCTCCTTCTGTGGCAAGAGCAAGCTCAGGCCATAGTTCTCGGAGTGAAAAGTCAGGCTTCCAAAACCCTCACTGGACACTGAGCATCTCCATGTCTGAAGACATCTGGAGAGCCTAGCAGCTCCCTCCTCACAGTCAAGCCTGCCTGCACAGTCAAGCCTGCAGCTAAGGCATAGACAACAGCCTCAGCTCTGCACTCCCTGCCTTCCTCCTTCCTTATCCTGCCTTATTCGCTGCTCTGCCTCTCTCAGCAGCTCTGAGACGACAGAAGCGTGTCTGGGACTTGCAGTGTTCATTCCAAAAGGAAGTTCCACGTGGAATTTTGTGGGTTTTTTTCCTCATGATGGCCACGACTGGGACGCTTCAGCCCCAATTCCTCTTGCCGTTGTGGTTGTAATTAACGCCATTTACTCTGCAGAATATCAGAGTTCTGCAGCAAACATGCCCAGAGAGATTTGTCCTGAATAACAGTGCTTTATGAGAGATAATCCTTAGCTGCTCGGCTCAAACAACTTTTCAGAGCTGGAAATCTCTCACAGAGAAGCCAATTGTGAATATTAAAAGGGATTTGGAGGAGGAGGAGGAGGAGGCAAAAAATTACATTTTCAAACACTGCAGCGAGTTGGAGACTTAACCCAGCAGCATCAGCGAATCCCTGCACGGGCTCACAACCTCATTTGGGTTTGAGTTAAAAGGCTCTTGGCTGCATTTTAATTGTGTGCATAATATTATTGATATTTAGCAATTGTTTCTGTCACCTTCCACCTCAATCAGCATTGCAAAACGCAGCTTGAACTAACTGGAAAGTAATTTCCTGGCTAATATTCCCTCTCATCTCCGGAGAGGAGCTGATAGAACGGCGAGCAAAGCACGGATCAAACAGTGCCTGGCTCACAGATCTGCTCTTTCTGCAGGCTCCATGGCAGCTCCTGTTGCAGTGAGAGTTGTTTCATCCCTCCTAATGAGCGGATGGATGCTGAATTTTCCAAGCAGAGCAGCTCTTCTCAGCAGCGCAGGCAGGACATGCAGCGTGACTCGTAATGAAACGCGAGAGGCTCGCAGGAAGCGGCAGGGCGCTGATCCAGGTCCTGCAGGACCTGTGCTGGGCTTTGGCCACTCCGCAGTGTAGAGCTCCTGTGGCCAGCTCCTGTGGCTGCTGGCCACAGGCAGGGCTGTGAGCTCCTGCTCTCCACCAAGGGAAGGAAACAAAGAGAGAGTTTCCTCTCAGCCCCTCCTTTGACAGTCCAGACAGGCTCCATGGTGCTGAGCCCCATTTTCCTCCCATTAAAACATACAAACCCTTAATGAAACACTTCTGAGATTTACCCATGGTGCTGCCCAGCAGCTCGGGAGCCAATTGTCCTGTAAGCAGCACACCCACGGCTTGGGCCCTTCCTGAAGCAGCCCCAGAGTGTGTGAGCTCCTGCAGACACAGGTGATGGAACCACTGTTGATAATGTTCTTCCCTCTTGTCCTCAGCTGGGATCAAACATGCTCCCCGCTCCCCTGGAAGGCTCCTGCTCTGCTGCAGAGGCAAGAGCTGAGGTGAGGAGCTCCAGCTCTGCCTGCCTTGCAGCAGCTGCATGCAGCAGGTTTTGTACTTGCTGCAGTAATTGTGTTGCCTGCTGGATTTCCCCACTTGCCATTGATTTAATTGCTTGGTTGTGAGATGTTAATTGTTTATTGACATTGTTGAGCTCCATGCTGGGGTTAGACAAAGCTTCAGACTGAGCTGTGCTGCAGGCTGAAGTCTCAGATGAGTGTTTGCTCTGCAGGCTAGGAGAAGGTTGTCCCCATCACTTCTCATCTGAGCTCACCTGGGGTGCTGGGTTCATGCCCAGCTGGCTCAGTGCTGATGAAGAGCAGTGAGCAGAAAAGGCTCTGTGTGAAATCTGTCTGACTGGGCCTGGCTCTATGAAGTCTGTGTGCACCACGGTGCACCCTCAGTGCAGACACTGACCCTGATCCATGCCCGTGGGCAGTGGAGGCTGGAGGCTCTGTGGTGAACAGGAAAGGCAGAATTTTCCCTAGGGAGGCTCCCTGGGATGGATCTGTGCAGCCCTGGCTGTCACTCTGGTTCAGGCTTTTGGCATCTGGTGCTGCAGGTGCTGTTTGTCCTGCCAAGGTGTGCTTGCGGTTATCAGGCATTGAAGACATCCAGCAGAGATGGTTCATGGTGAACCCTTGTCCAGTTGTCAAAGACTGTGCTCATTGCATCAGTTGATGGAGTCATAGCCACACCGGGAACGGTTCTTGAGGCTTGTAACTAAGTAGATGTGGCTGTGAGGGTTTTGCTCCTCTGACACAGCACCAGCCAGCACTATGCCCATGCTCAGGGGTGAGCTCTGCAGGGCCAGCCAAGGCCAAGTTTCCAATAGGAGGAGCAGGTTTTCTTCAGTGAGCTTTGAGTCAAGCTCTAACATCCATCCTCAGCCAGAGGTGGGAAGGGAGGCCATTTGGCAAGGGGAAGCAGGGCTCTGTGTTCTAACAGCTTCTTGCTAGGTAGATAAAATTTGCTTGGCTGTTCTAATTGGGGTGTGCACAGCAGGAGAACGTGGAGCCTGTGCCTGGCCAGCTCCTGATTATGCTGCAGCAAGGAAGCTTTAATTTAACCTTTTGCTATTCTGGATGCCTCAGAAGGACTCTTTCTGCTGGGTCCTGTAGTCATTTCCATAGCACTAAATTTCCCTAACAAGCCTGCACTCTAGCAAGGAGCTGTGAGCTTTGGTTCCCCCTGGGTTTTAATCAAATGCATCACTACAAGTCAATAACCTGTCAAGTGCTGCTCAGCCAAACCAGCCCATGGGCTCTGCTGGGGACAGGCATCCATGGCGTGCTCAGGGACAGCTCCTCCCGGGAGCAGACATCTATGGGATGCTCAGAGAGAGCTCTGAGCCCGGTCCTCTGCGGAAGGGGAGCGGCTGCTGCCAGCGGGTGCTGGGCTCTTAGGGCGGCCCCTGCTCCCTCCAGCTCGTCAGAATTTCCAAACCATTCCATTTGCATTCCTGCCAGTGGATGCTGAAATGTCTGAAATCCCTGAGGAACTCGGAAAGAGGCTTTCTGGTACTGACTGTGCACAGCAAGCCTTGCTGTAAAAGCCCAGAGCTGTCCAAAACTGTTTTCCACCCCCTTTCCCTTCTCATTCTAATTAAAAGGTGTGAGGAGAGAATTCCTTCCTGATATCACTCAGAGCTTTCAAAACAACTTCTTGAGCTGATTGCTTGAAAGAGGATTGTGAGATAAATTCCCTGAAGCCAGCTGTAGGAGCTACGAAATGGGCACAGGACGAGCGTGCAGTTGTTTATGGTTGCCAACAAAGCAGTGCACCTGATATTTGTTACCAGGAGGGATGCTCCTGTGTTCAGGAGGTGCTGATCAGCTGCATCTGTGATCCCAGCTGCTTTCTCTCCTTCCTCTTGCTTTCCCCAGAAGACTGAAGCAAAGGGTCAGCAGACAGACGGACAGACTGCCCCTGTGAGCTGCACCCGTGTCAGGAGGGGTTCTGGGCCCCTGGTTCAGCAGCGGGATTGTGCAGAGGGTCTAATTATAAATCCTTTGGTAATTAAAACAACAGCTGTTATAATTAAAAGGCTCCTCATTAAATCACTGGTAATTGAAGCTCAAGGTGGGCTCCCAGAGAGCTGACGGCAGCGCAGGACTTCCGAAGCAAGAAGCAGCACTGGGGAGGAGGCAAAGGCTCCTCAGCAGAAGATGAAATGATTCCGTTCCCTTTTTCCCAGTAGAAATGCTTATAAAGGCTTCCCTGGAAGAGCCAGAGCAGCAGTGTCAGAGCCTTGGACTCTTACAGGTCTTGCAGGAGCAGCCAGCCACTGCAGCCTCTCTTGGGTACTGACCCAGGGGAAAACCACGCAGAGGCTTCTTCTTTCCCCCAGCCCCCACCAGCCCTGACACACGACACAGCCTGATGGCACCCAGGGCGATGTCAGCTTGGAAAGCCACTCAACCATGAGCATCCCCAAAGGGCCAGCAGCCACCAAAACAATCGAGTCCCCCAAGTTCAGCCAAGACCAGGCAGCCTTGGATGCCGTGGAAGGAACAAAGGCCCTAAGGGAGCTGCCCCCGTGGCTGTCCTGTGCCAGGTGCACATGACTGCAGGAGCCAGGGCAAGGTCCTGAGCAGCCAGAGAGGATTCTTTAAGCTCCTTCTCCACTTTGCAGCTATTTGGCTTTCATTTATTTTATTATATATCTTCTTCTTTTTTTTTTTTTTTCCCTGCTGCTGATTACACATTTTGCAGGAAGACATCACCAAAGGGATTTTGCACCAATATCCATGGAAACAATAGAATGTTTCCATCCAACAGACACATTAATTCCTTTCCAAGCTGTTATTAGCTGTTCCTGCCAAAGGGGTTTAAAGCAGCATTAAGAAAAGCAAAACAACGAAGCAAAAGATGTGGAACAGGATGGCTGTGACAGCAGTTATGGGGAGGGGGATTTTATTATCACTTTTTCTTCCCCCCCCCCCCAAGATATTTTCTCAAACTGTTCCTGTCTAAGCCCATTGTGTGAGGCTCAAAGAGCAAGACTGTTTTCCTTGCTGGAAGGAGCAAGTCAGTGCCATCTAACTGCATGCTAACGTGGCTCTGAGTCCACAGAAACCTTAAGGAGCTCTCATAAAAGTCAAACCTGAGTCAAGGCCGGGCACAGGAGAATGCTGTCAAGCTGCCAGTGACAGCAACCAACCCTCAGCTCCTGCAGGAAACAGGGGAGGCTGAAATGGCAGAGACAGGATTATGGCAGAGTTGTAATATCGTGATCATTACTGATTCCTGGAGCATTCATTATTGTTAGATGAATCATAATGAACTCATCCTGCATTCATGTAAATGTAAAATGCAAATCCATGCAAATTCCTCTGTAATTCAGCAGCATTTTACTGTGCCCTTAAACTTCTTCAGCAGCTTCCCCCAGCTCAGGTCTTTCTCTGAGAGATTTCAGCTATTACTGAAGAAGACAAGAGGTGGCCATTTGGCTATTGGGCACCTCGTGGGACTAGAAGAAGGCAACAGTCAGTTGCTGTGACTATTAAGAAGAGAGACTTCTCAAGCCAGAGATTAGAAGGGAGCATCATGAGGACACTGCACAATCCCAGCACCAATTAAAGGCCATTTCTTTCCTTTCACTGCTCAGGAGCTGTATCAGATCTGGGCTGCTTTAATTAAAGGTCCATTTTATTGTTTCCCCCACTTCCTTGAGCTATTGATGTGACTCTGAGCTGCACTGTTTGGAGGAGGGGGAGGCAGGCAGAAACTCTTTGAGAGTGGTGAAGCCCTGGAATGGGTTGTCCAGGGAGGTGGTTGAGGCCCCGTCCCTGGAGGTGTTTAAGCCCAGGCTGGATGAGGCTGTGGCCAGCCTGATCTAGTGTGGGGTGTCCCTGCCCATGGCAGAGGGGTTGGAACTAGATGATCCTTGTGGTCCCTTCCAACCCTGACTGATACTATGACACTATGAACTGTTCTAGCTTTGCAAACCTGTCGTCTGATGTTCCTCATTTTCCTGGGCAGCTGGGAGATGCTGATCCAGAGGGGAGTGGGTTCCAGAGGGGTGGGGGGCTCAGTGGTGACTTTTCTGCTCTTATTTCTGGGAATACCTCCTTTGTGTTCCTTTGGATCTTACCCACACTTGCAGTTTCACCCAACTCTGCCTGGTTGAGACCTCCAGCAACCATCCTGGTTTAGCCAAAAGTCTCCGGGATCTGCATCTCCCAGCTGCCCAGGAAGAGGAGGAGCATTGGGAAACAAGTTTGCAAAGCTGGAAGGGTTCCCAACGAGTTTCTGCTGCCTCCTCCTCCAAGCAGTGCAGCTGAAAGTCGCATCAATAGCTCAAGGAAGTGGGGGAAACACTAAAATGGACTTTTAATTACAGAAAGCCTGCACTGAGGGTGCTGCCTGGAGAGTTTTCTGCTCCTCTCCTTCCACAGAGGTTCGTGGGATGCTTCAGCAGAAAGTGGACTTGTGCTTTCCACTGCTCGGTGGGATTTTGCTCTTAAGAACTGCCCGAATTTGTCTAATTGAAATTTGAAGGGGGGCTGGGGGGAGGTAATGTTTTGTTCTTAATTGGAAGAATCTACTTCAAAATTGTGGAAATGCTTTTGACATGGAAATTGCAGCTCCCAGCCTGAGGGAGAGGTGCGCGGAGTACCCCTTGGCGTTTCGCGCATGATTTAAGATCACTTTCCTGATGAAACTCCTCCTGCTGCTTTCATCTCTCGAAAGAGCAGAGACCCACCTGCCCCGGGGCTTCACCGGAGCCTGCTCCATTCCTCCAGCCCCTTTTACAGGGGCGGGGAGGAGGAGTGGGCCAGAGGGGAGAAGATGTCATTTTTTTTTCACCTCGTGGTAATTTGCAAGGCTGTAACAGTGCTGTAATTAATTATTCACTGTCCTCGCTAGCAAAAAGCAGCAGAGAACAAAGGAAGAAACCATTTCCTTTCAGGAGGCAACGTCTTGGAAATCAAACCAACTTACAGCACACAGGAGACACCTGCCTGATTATCATAATTAATTTAATTACAAGTATTTGCTCACTTTGGAAAGGATGAAGAGCGCTAAATACTGGATGTCTCCTCCTTTAACAAAACATCAGCACATGAAAGGAAGACGTTTGGAGAGCAGATCAGTTTCCATTCGAGCAGCAGCCTTCATACGGAGTGTGATGAATTCACCTCCTGCAGCTTCCACCACATCGCTTTCAATTAGTGTTAGAAGCAAGACAGAGGGCTGGACGTGTGCAAGTGTCTCTGCCTCAGCTGTGGAAGGCTTCCACGAGCAGCTGAAGTGGGGTAGAGCGGAATATGTCAAGTGACTGGGAGCCACGTTCAGCACAAAGGGAATTTTCTGCGTGGAATGAGTAAAACTGTGATGTGTAGGAGAGTTTGAGAGGGGGAGAGTTTCTTTCCTTTCCTCTGTTCTGAGGAGAAAAAAAACCCAACCCCAAAGATCTTTTGCATGACCAGGCCAAAGTGCCTTCCGTTAGAGAAATGCACCTTACAATTGCTCCCCAGCCCAGCAGAATATCTGCTTGCTTCTGCTGGGAGGCACTGGGACAGGCACTGGGACAGGCACTGCTCCTGCTTGTCCCTCCCCTTGTGCCAGCAGAGTGACAGAACGGCAGTGGAACTGCTCCTTACTGAGGCTTTACTTTAATGGCCTTTTAATTGATGTGAGATTCTTGCTCTGCCTCAGGAAGAGCAGAGCTGGGAAGTGGTGAGCTAAGAACGAAGTGAAGCCAATGCAAATGAGAGGCAGGGAAGGGCTGCACTGCTGCATGGCACCACCGGCACAGTGCTCCTGCGCCATGGCCCCACAACGGGGGAGCACAGCTTTGCTCCCAGTGACAGCAGCCCTGCAGTGGGGCAGGAGACAAAAGGATCTCATGTGGCTGGTGTCATCATATTGATCTCTCCAAGCAGAAATTCGTGGGGGTGTTCCTCCTCTTGATTGCTCCGGGGCTGGCAGGGAAGGAGATGCTGGGATTCTCCTTGCAGTTGCCTCTTACCACAGCGCATACCCAAGGCTGTTCTTTCTGCCTTCCTTTCTTCCCACTTTAAACGTTTTGCCCACTGGGTAAAGTTTTGGAGAGGAATCTTCAGCTCTTAATATTGGGCAAGATCATTTCTACTAATATAGGTGAGCAGTGAAAGGCTTAAATTACCCTGGGTCTCCCTCTGAGCTCGGGCACACCTTTGCAGCAGCGAAGTGATGAAGGAAAATGGTTGTTCTGTGTGGCTGGGTACAGCTTCACCTGGTCTGTCTTCTTCCAGGCTGAAGGTCTGTGTGTCCTCTCCTCAGGTCATGAAAGTTGCAACGTTTTGGCAGCTGTTTTCTGCAGGGGCTGCCACGTTTCCTGTTTGAGTGCCATTCCCATAAATGTCTGGTGAACATCTGGGCACGCACACGGCGAGGGGCTTCCAGGTCTGCCCCGCTTTGACGGATCAGCACTTTCCTCCTCGTTGCTCTCCTTCCAGCTTCTGTTTAAATGTTCTCCCCTGGTAATTGAATATGTAAAACTCCAACCTTGTGAGCAGCCAGGGATCAATGAGGGCTGATGTGGGAGCACAGCAAATATATGAGCTAATGGCTCTGCTTTTATCGAGCCCATTTAACACGCGGCGACAAGGGGCCCGGCGCTCCCCTCGCCGGCGCCCGACGTGTAAATCTGTCCCTGGCCCCAGCAAGATGAGCCTGCCTTGAGCTCTGGCCAGCAGGGTGGTTTGTGTGCCTGGCTTGAAGAGTCTGCTGAATCAGGGCCTCGTCGAACTGAATCCAATGTCTGGTGCGGAAGGGGCGAGAGGGCAGCAGCAGCAGAGGTGGATGGAGGGAGCTGGCTGCTCACGGGGCCCTTGGCTGCCCTGCCACAGGGGAGCAGGGTTTCACCCAGCCCCTCTCACCAAACATCACAGAATCAACAAGGTTGGAAAAGACCTCAGAGATCATCGAGTCCAACCTGTCACCCAACACCTCATGACTAATAGACTTCAAGTGCCACATCCAAACCTTTTTTGAACACCTCCAGGGATGGAGACTCCATCACCTCAACCATGCAGCACATCCCAATGGCCAATCTCTCTTTCTGGGAAGAACTTTCTCCTCACCTCCAGCCCAACCTTCCCCTGGCACAGCTTGAGACTGTGTCCTCTTGTTCTGGTGCTGGTTGCCTGGGAGAAGAGACCAACCCCCACCTGGCTGCAACCTCCCTTCAGGGAGTTGGAGAGAGCAAGAAGGTCTCCCCTGAGCCTCCTCTTCTCCAGGCTAAGCAACCCCAGCTCCCTCAGCCTCTCCTCACAGGGCTGTGCTTGAGGCCTCTCCTCAGCCTCATAAGCTCAGCCCTTCTGTCCTGAGGGGCTTGGTTCCACATCATCACCCTCCTAGGAGATGGGACACCCAGTAGCTCCCTGCTGACTGCAGTGGGACATGAGGTGGGACAGGAGCAGGTGAGGCCATCTCCATGGTGCTGCAAAAACCAGAGCCCTCCAAGCCCAGGGGTTAGGAGTGGGGAGCCCCCAGCCCCCTCCTGTGGGGCCAGCCCAGCCCAGCTCTGCCCACAGCAGGTCTGTGCAGTGGAAAACTCTTTCCCTGCATCCATCCTTTTCCCTGAGGTGGCACTGAGGGGAGCTGTCATCATATTTAGGTTTGAGTTATGAGTTTGTTCTCTTTTGCCACCAGCTGCACACTCGCCAGAGCTGGAGTCCCACCTGACACTGCTCACACTGTGAGGTTCTGGAAGCCACTCTTCAGTAATAATCAAACACCAGCCTTTATTTCCCACTCCCCAGTGGGGCAGCCATGCTTCCAGCATGTTCCCGGGCATGGCTGGCCCCTCTCAGCAACAAGAACAAGGAGGTCACAGCCTTGTTACTTGTGTGTGGTGTTAGCACCTTCCCTGGGCATGGGACTTGGGCTCTGAGCCCTGTGGCACCACAGGCACTTCAGAGCTTGATTTAGTGAGAGCAAAGATGGTCTGCACCTTATGGGCACCAGCAGCAGGAGGCTTCCCTAGGCTAAGGCCAGTGGTAGACAACATGGGTTTATAGTCATTCTCAGTAGGGTTTCGGGTTCCCTCCAGGCTTTGCCAGCCCCTTTCCCCGCCACCAAATCAAACCTGATCTTCATGGTGCTCATGTGTCTGAATGCAGGACTTTTCCAGTTTAATAGGGTCCTCAACCATGCAGAAATATTTCTGCTGTGAATGAGACCCTCCTCTTCCCCCTTCTGTGCCTTCCTAAAGCATATGTGCAGGGCTTGGGGCGTGAGCAGCGCTGCTGACCCCAGCTCCAGGGGTGAGCATGCGGCAGAAGGGGGCAGGAAATACAGCACATGCATAAAGAAGGACAAATTCCTCAGGAAGCCAAGCTCCTGCTGAGCTCCTCTTGGACAAATGGCAACATCTGTTCTCCAGACTAACTCCAGTTCAGTTCTCTTCTTGCCACCCTCCCTGAGACAGTGTTTAATGGCTACTAAAGCAGCGTGCATGATGCTGAGCATGTGGATGAGTGTCTGGAATAAGCTCTCTCAGGGTATTATTTTTGTGTTGATTTCCAACTCAACTCTTCAATTGGTAGCATTTTCATTATGATTTTGGGTGGGTTTTTTTTTCCTGTAACGATTAAATAGAATCACAGAACTGTCAGGGTTGGAAGGGACCTCAAGGCTCAGCCAGTTCCAAACCCCCTGCCATGGCCAGGGACACCTCACACCGCAGCAGGTTGCTCACAGCCACATCCAGCCTGGCTGCAAACACCTCCAGGGACGAGGCTTCCACCACCTCCCTGGGCAACCTGTGCCAGGCTCTCACCACCCTCATGGGGAAGAACTTCTTCCTGACATCCAGTGCATCTAAGAGAGGTGGAGAGCACAAGAGACTACGATCAGCCAGGTCCTTTGTGCAGGTTTTAACAAGCAGAGTGTTGCTTTCCTTTCCTGGGTGTGTGTTACACTGCAGCTTCACCTTTGCTCATGTTTTGCCTCCCCAGCTACCCTCATGCAGATGTCAGAGTACACCTTTGCTGCCAAGCTGATCCCAGGCTCTGCTCAAGCCACCAGAATCCTGAAGCGCCACTGCCCACCACCCAGCCTTAGCCAGCACTGAGGCTCTTCAAAGAGAAGATCACTTTGGGTGCATCAAAACCAAGCTGAGGATGCTGGGCTTGCATTTTCTCCATTCAAGAGGCATCAGTCATGGTGAGCTGAGTAATGTTTTCATTTCCAAGCCTGCAATTACTGTGTGGCAGTGAGGATCTGGGCATGGGGAATGCACAGCCCGAGTTGTTTGGTGTGTGGAGGGGATTGTGAGAGACAAGAGGCTCGTAGCAGAGATGCAGGGGATCGGGGAAGCCTGCCTCCTGGTTTTATGCACAAGAAGTGGGAAATTACAGGCTTTGGGACTGCAGAAATGTTGAATGACAAGTGGGTTTCACTGGGAGGTGCTGAGAAATGCTTCACATGAAAGGTTTTTGCTCTCCATCACTCAGCATGGCTGAGAGTTTCCAGGGAGCATCCCCTCAGCTCTCCACAGGGGCTGCTCATCCACCTCCTCAGCAGCCAGGTCGTGGCTGGTGTCACCTGGCAGAGCTGCCTTGATTTTGGTGACACCATGTGCCTGCTGAGTGCTGACACTGAAATGCTGGCCTTGCCCTGCTCACTCTGCCTGGTCCCCATTACAGAGGAACATCCATGAGAAACATGGAAAAGGGACACAAGAGCCACCCCCTCCAGGAGAGCTGGGAGACTGCTGCCCCGGGTCTTGCCTGACCTGCTGCTTGGCTGTGCAGAGGTGCAGGAGCACTTTAGTGCTCCATCCTGCCTGGGGAGAGGTCCTGCACCAGTGTAGTGTGCCTCTCTTTGTCTGTCATCATCCTTCCCCTCAAGGAAGTGGGAGGATGCTTGGATCTTGCCTGGCCTACTGCTTGGCTGTGCAGAGGTACAGGAGCACTGTGCAGAGGTGCAGGAGCCCTGTACTGCTCCATCCTGCCTGGGGAGAGGTCCCGCACCAGTGCAGTGTGCCTCTCTTTGTTTGTCATCATCCTTCCCCTCAAGGAAGTGGGAGGATGTTGGATGTGTTCCGGTGTTGACAAATTAGAGGCAGAACGTGCTGCTCAAGCCCTGCCTCTCCCAAAGGAGGCTGGATCCTCAGCTGCTGCCGGCACCCTTTGAATTGACACAGGTGGAAAGAGGCCCCCAGACTTCCTCTGCCTTCCTTCCCTGGTGCCTGGAAACCTAGAATTACAATCAGCACTCAACTGCAGCTGGGATTGTCTTACAGGATTGCCTCAGATCCTTGTTGCCGCTTTTGAATTCGCATTCTCTGCTTCCTTTATTTCAGAGGATGTGGCCTGTGGGGCTCAGACACATTCCTGTAGCTGCAGGCTGGATAGCACCACCTTTAGTACGGTTTAACAGGGACTTCCTCCCCTCCTCTGATCCCATGGAAACAGGAGTTGTGCCCGAGAAGATCACAGGGGAGCGTTAGGCTAACTTTGCTCGGTGTCAGGAGATGATCCATCAGAGCTTGCCACGAGCACTGGTGTGAGGAAAGGGCACAGGCCCCGAAGCTGAGCTGTGCAACCTTTAGAAGTCCTTCAGCTGCTGGGGAAGGGATCTGGAATGCAAATCCCTGGGCATTATGCTCCCAAACGTTCCAGCAACTTCCCAACTGCCAAACGATCTGAGGGGCAGAACTGAGGTCGCTCCTGCCCCTCCTCCTCCTCCTCCTCACCCTGCTCCTCTCTCTCTGGGGCTCCAGATAGGAAAGGCTGCTTGTGAGGGAGAGATGAAGGCTGTTAGCATGCAAATGGGGTTCCTTCCCCAGGTGAGGAATGGAAGACAATCTGTGCAAGTAATTTTAGTGCTAAGCTACCTATTTATGGTGGGTCCTGCACTCAGCCTGCATGAAGTAGATGTACAAATACTCCTTCCACCCCAGGGCTACATCTTGGCCAAGGCTCTGGCAGGATGCACAGGGTCCATATCACTTGAGAGAACTCCCACAGAGGAATGATTTCCTTTGCTTACAGTGGTGGTGGTGGTGGTGGTGAGGGGGAAAGGCTGCATGGCAACGTGAATGGAGCTTGTGGATGTGGCTAAACATGATTGAAATGGTGCTGGTGAACGTGGGGAGAGCTTGTCAGTGGCTCTTTAAACATGAGTAATACCAGTTTAATTGTTATCCTCGCTGCTATAGATCACAATAAGGTTATGTTGATGGAACTATCAAGCAGAGTAAATGCTGTAAGTACAATATGTTAGTACTAATTGCAGAGTAATTTAACACCAGTCTGTGTGAAGAGGGCAATTTTGCATTGCCAATTCGCCACAGCACAGTTAATTGTAGGGAAGAAGGGGAAGGCAAAATATTTCCAATGAAGAGGGCCGTGGCAGACAGTTGGGTTCCTTTCCCACTACCTGTGGCACTCCTGACTCCTTTTGAAGGGGTCACTGCCACTTCACCTGACTGAGCAATCCTCTGGTGTCTGCATCTGCACAGGGCAGAAGGGGTTTGGGGATTGTTTGCTGGACAGCAGCCCCGGGAGGTGCTTCTGCCAAAGCAAAAAATCTGTTTGCATTGAGGGAGGGAAAGTGGGAGGTGTGCTGGGGTGAAATGTTGATGGAGAACAGGCACAGGAATGCCACCTGTGCAGTCACAACCAGGGAAGCACTCCTGGTGCCACAGCATGTGGTGGTGAAGTGGGTTTTACAAGACCTCAGTGCTTTGGGTTGTGGGCATGGACCAGGCTAGGTTGGGGCTGATCTGTTGGAGGGCAGCTCTGGGGGTCCTGCTGCACAACAGGGTGCCCATGAGCCAGCAATGTGCCGTTGTGGCCAAGAAGGCTTCCTGGGGTGGATGCTAACTTTTTGCCAGCTCAAGCAATGGCCCTTGACAGCCCTGGCACAGCAGGGGGCTGACTCCTGAGCTCTGTCCCTTTCTGCCGAGGCTCAGGTGAGTTCAGAGGGGGTGGCAGCAGAGAGATGCTTTCTGCCTGGTCTTGAGAGCAACAAAAGCTCTCCAAGCTTCTTTACGTTCTTTAGCTTGAGACTCTGGTTCCTCTGGGCACCATTTGCTCATAATTTAACTGTCCTTTTATTCATTTTCTTTTGACTCATGGCCCAAAGTGAAAGGTTGCTCTGCTGTGCCTTTGGGGGTTTGGATTCGACAGACAGCAGGAGCTGTTCCTGGGAAAAGAGGTCTTTGAGGGCTCTGTGCAGGGACCAGAGCCCCTGTGAGCTGATGTCCTCAAAGACAACATAGGTCAAAGGCCCTTTTCTGTCGTCCCTTTTCACCTGTGCCCTGTGAGGGTGCTCACCTGGTGGCAACTGAGCTCCTGTGGGCACTGCTGAAGAGGGCAGAAATGGTCAAGAAGGGAGCAGTGACAGCTCCCCAGTCCCAAGGGCTGTGTGGAGGGCACCCAGTGACTGCAGAGTAGCCCAGGCTGTTTGTAGCCCCATGTTTGTGGGGGCAGTACCTGTCCTACACTGACTGCACAGCTAAGGCACCACTGCTGTGAGCCCCTGCCAGCCTGACCAGCTCCAGCAGTGCTGTGCCAGGCTGTCTGCCACCTCTGAGCATCCCTGGTTGCTCCTGGTCTCGTCCTGCAGCACCTTGCTGCAGCTGTTCACAAGCCAGCGGGGTGCTGCAGCCAGCGACCCCAGCCTGTGTGACATCCCGAGGAAGTGTGGCCTCCTGAGGAAGGCTTTTGTCCCTTTTCCCATGGACTTGCAGGGCAAGACTCCAGCCCAGGCTCTGCAGCCTTTCAACCCCAGTGTCAAGCAGTTCCTTTGCAGAAGCTGCTGTCAGGATTCTTTGTGGAAGCTGCCCCGGGAGGTGAGGGCAGCGCCAGGCGAGGCGTGGAGTTGCCAGATGTGGACTCTGAAGAACGAAACGCCTGGGGAAGCTGAGGGGGAGCTAACAAAGAGCTTTTAGTTTGAAATCAAATGCAGAGGAAACCAAAGAGACCCTTTGGGTCCCAGGAAGGTCAGGCTGTGTCCTTGCTGCTTTGATGCTGCCTCTTCATGGCCGTTAGGTTAGTTGAGCTCCGTTAAGGTCTCGGTGCAGCTCTCAAGCCGCAGACTCTTCTCTCGGGAGTGTTCTTCAGCTGCCCCTTTCAGCCTTTGGCAGTCGTTGGCTGCTCCCTTTCCCTGCTGAACCAGGAGGGCTTGGCCCCTTTGTCTCACCTTTGGGCCGATGGAGTCCTCCCTTTGCAGGCTTTCTGGCTCCATCCCACAGCCTGTTTGCAGAGCAGAGGATGCTGAAAGTGCACAGGCAGGGCATCCAGCCTGATCACCTCCTGAGCTTGGAGCCTTTCCATGGTTACCAGCAGCTTGTCCTATCGATTGCTGGAGACATGCTCAGGACTTTTAAAAACCATTTATGGCTTTTGTTAAAAGTTATTTAATGCAGGCATTGACAGGATGGCTCCTGGCAGCAACCACCTCAAGCCTGAGGTCTGCACAGAGAGGGAATAACAGGCCCTGGGGTAACGAAAAGCATCCAGGTGCATGGATCTCACACGGAGCAGTCGATGGCTTTCGGTGTTGACAGTGGGAAGGTGAAGGAGCTATCACCCTCCTGATTTTTGCCAGGAGTAGCTCTCCTCTGCCAGGGGCAGCACAAGCTGCTGGCAGCCACAGCTTGGGAGGGTGTGGGGGTGCCAGTCCTCTTGCAGCCAGTGCCTGCAGAGCTTTTGGTCCCAATTCTTACCAAAAGAAAGCATCAAATTGCCCTCAAATTGCCCCCCAACGCAGGGACTCATTCAGTGCCCTTCCCGTGCTGCCATGGAAGTGAAGGGGTAGGGAAACGAGGATTTCACAAAGGAAAAGCAGAATTCATTTCAAGAAGCTCTCTCCACTGCGTGGTGAATTGTGGCTTCGAGCTAGAACGAGGCAGGAGGATCTTTTGAAGCTGCAGAGGACGAGCCTGGCCTTGGCTGGGGAGTTTTGTTTCCTTTCTTTCACTCAATAAACAGACACTCGGGAGGCACAAAGCAGAGCTTGTGCAGAGAGCAGCAGGGAAGGAATCTGAATGGAGGCAGATAGAGAGGGGATTAATGAGTTAGCAGCGCAAAGGAGAAGTGGGAGGCATGTACCCATGCTGGAGAGAGGCTGAACTGTCCCTTGTCTTGAGGCTTGTCAGATAGCAGCACAGTTATTCCTAGGCTGACTTCTTAGAAAGAAAACATTGCTCAGTGGCAAAAACAATTCAAAAGGCTGCTTTGAGTTTGGGAGAAAATGAAGCAATATGGGGAAGCTCTGCTTGGCCTGATTAACTGAATCAATATCTTGTGATGTGTGTTTGTTGGGTTTTCCCCTTCCCTGAGGCTGTATTTGGTTTGCACTGTTGTTAAAAACAGGCTGAAACCGACCATTGTGGTTTGGGTCCAGTCCCCAGGTCAAGTTGGTTCTGATTTTCACTGCCCATGAGGTTCTACACCAGCAGGGAGCCTTCCTCCCTCTCTGCCCCTGGCAGAGGCCTGCGGCTCCAGCCCCTTCCCTGCCAGCACCCTGCATGTGCCCTCTCCCCTCTCCCTTGGGTATCAGCACAGGTCCCACAGCTACTCTCCTTGCCCCTTGGCAGGACAAATCACAGCTCTGGAGTTAGGCTGAGAAAACCAAGTGGAATGGTAAAAAGTGCTTGAGCTGTGACCCCCTGAGAGGCTGTGGCACAGCATCACACTGGTGTTTGTGGGGTGCTCAAGGACTAGGTCACTGTGCTTTGTTCAGGAGTCCTCAGGATCAGGGCCAAGCTTGGGGTTAGATCCCTCAGGAAGTCAGGAGGAGTCAGTAACACCATGCCAGAGAGTTCCCACTCCTGCCTTTCATCAGGCTTCCCCATCAGGATCAGCCCCTTCAGACTCACTTTGGAAAGGCTTCTCCCCTCTTCATGCAGCCTAGATGCTTTTCAGGGTGAGAACAAGAGCAGCGGGCTCCCCACTGAAGGCCTGCAGGCATGCTGGCTCTCATGGCTCTGCTGGCTCTCTGCTTGGCTCCAGCAGTAACCTCTCTGCATTTCTTTGGTGCTCAGCTCCGGGAAGGCTTTCAGCTCAGGTTCAGTGGGGCAGGGCGGCAGAGCTTGCAGTGCCATGGCCAGAAAAGGATCGGTGCTTAGAAGCTGATTTCTGGGCTGCTGACTGGAGCCAGTGGGTTTGTAGGACCCTGGTCCTTGGCAAGCTCAGTGCCACTGGCTTTGGGGAAGCAGAAGGTCCCTCAGAGCTGGGTCCATCCGAGCTGGGTCCCTCAGAGCTGGGTCCCTCAGAGCTGGGTCCCTCCCGCAGCCCCTTTCCTGGAGCTGCCCTTGCTTTATGGGCCCGTCCTCTCCTCCTCTGAGACCACAAGCAATGGCTCTGCTTGAACAGGCCACAGAGAGTGGCTGCAGAGAAAAATCTGTGCTGCTCCTGTGTGCCTTGGTGCCTGCCCTGGTAATGATGTGTTGAAAACAGGATGAGCCAAACAAGGAGGAGGCACCGTGCAGCTGGGGCATTAGCTAAATCTGTTTGGAAACCTCATGCTAATATTTAAGTTGCTTCCCTTCTTAATTGACATATTTACTTCTGGGAAGGTGGAAGACAGAGGCATTGCTTGCAAACCTTCCTGGCATTGCCACAGCCACAGTGGGTGATAAATACCCATCCTGCAGAACAAATAAATATGTAGAAGCACTCTCTCTGGAGGCTCAGCAATGAGAAAATTGTGAGCTAAAGTGCTGGAAAAATTAGCAGGAGCCTGCATTAATTGAAAGCCAGTTCTCTATGTATATCAGCCCTTTATCCTTCTGGGATTCTTAGCAGTAAGAAAGACAGAGCAACAGATTAAGCTAAATGTAGGCAACAACAGAGATAAATTGAGGGCTTAAAGCCTGCGCTGAGACAAATTACTACTAAAAACCTGCTTGCTCTTGTTCCTTGGCTCCCTGTAAGCCCAGATCCTCAGCAGCACTCCCGACCTGCTGCTTGCAAACCTGGCTGGGGCAGGTACAAAGGGAATTTAAGCTTCGTGATCCCCTTAATGTTTTCCTCCCCGACTTCAAAGCGGCTGCTGCGGCAGCTTTCCGCTGCCTCTCCTCAGCGCCTCGTCTCACATTTCCTCTGCTTCAGAGCTGGGCTCCAGTGCTACTGGGGTGGCCAGAACTAACAGGCTGAGAGCAGAAGAAAGTTGGGGGGGGTGGGGTTATGCACTCTGGGTCAAAAAGAAGCCAGTGTCTGGATTTAACAGGTTGAGATCAGGAGAAAGTTTGGGGGTTTTGGTGCCCTTTGGGTCGAAAAGAAGCCAGTGTCTGGATTTAACAGGTTGAGATCAACTGAAAGTTGCCTTTTTGGTGCACTTTGGGTCAAAAAGAAGCCAGTGTCCAGATTTAACAGGTTAAGATCAGCAGAAAGTTGGGGTTTTGGCGCCCTTTGGGTCACGAAGAGGCCACTCTGCAGGTCTTTGTGGGGTGCTTGAAGCAAACCTGCATTTTTACCTGCAGCTGGTGTAGAAGCCGCCAATTGGGTCTTTGGTGCTATTGTTCTGTTAATTCCCAGCCCCTCTCTAGCTCGCAAGCACTTGTTTAATTTGCAAGTCTGCAATCAGGCTTGGGTGATGTTAGTGGGGTTTAAATCAGCATAAATAATGGAGAAATTAACCACCTGAGAGAGCAGGAATGGCTCAAAGGCCGTCAGAGGCTCTCTCTGCCTCCTGAGCTTTCCGTGCCTTGCTGACACGCTGCAAATGATTTCCGGAGTGCTTGTGCTATTGTTTGGAGTTTAAATATGTGCAGTGACTGCTGCCGGGCCCGAGGCAGCCCTGCTGAAGCAGGAAGGCTGCTGCCTGTTAGTCATCCTGATCAAAGCAGACACGTAGCCCAAACCCTGCTGCTGAGGCAAAGGACAGCTCCCCAGGGTCAGCGCTGAAATGTCTCATGTCACACGCTGAGAGGCAAGGGGAATTTCATAGTATCATAGAATGGCCTGGCTTAGAAGGGACCTCCAAAGGTCACCCAGTCCAACACTCCCCCTCTGCAGTCAGCAGGGATATCCTCAACCAGATTGGGTTGCCCAGAGCCCTTTCACTGAATTGCAGCATAGAACCATAGAACTGTCGGGGCTGGAAGGGACCTCAAGGCTCAGCCAGTTCCAAGCCCCCTGCCATGGGCAGGGACACCTCACACCGCAGCAGGTTGCTCACAGCCACCTCCAGCCTGGCTGCAAACACCTCCAGGGATGAGGCTTCCACCACCTCCTGGGCAGCCTGTGCCAGGCTCTCACCACCCTCATGAAAAGTTGTTTAAGATCATCAAGTCCAACCATTAATTATCTTTTTCCCCCTCTTGCTCTGTGCTGGGTTTTGTGGGGTTTGTTATTGTTGTTTTGTTGCTGTTGGGTTTTTTGGTTGGTTGGGTGTTGTTTTTTTTTGGGGTGTGGGTGGGGGTGTTTCTTTTTAATTATTTGGGGTTTTTGTTTTCAGTGCTGTTTGAAAGTAGAATAGAATTAACCAGGTTGGAAAAGACCTCTGAGATCACTGCATCCAACCTATCACCCAGCCCTACCCAATCAACTAAACCATGACACCGAGTGCCTCATTCAGACTCCTCTTAAGCACCTCCAGTGATGGTGACTCCACCACCTCCCTGGGCAGCACATTCCAGTGGCAAATCTCTCCTCCTGTGAAGAGCTTCCTCCCAGCATCCAGCCTAAATGATTCAACTGGAACAACCAAAAGTTTATAGGCCTGAGGCTGGGCACTGATCAAGCTGTAGCTGTGGAATCCACAAACAATGTCCCAGGTGCAGTGGATTCAGCACTCACCAATGGAGGGTGATGAATCTCTTGGACTCACCTGCTTCTGGATGTTTCTGTGATGCTGTGGCCTGTTTGGGGAAAGGCTGAACCAGGTCCCACCTCTGCACAGAGGAAAAGATGCCTGGGGTTAACTAATTCCAGGTCTGACCACTTAGACCTGCAGTGCCCTGGGCCCCCTTTGCCAGCAGCCAGAGCTTGCTTCCAGGCTGGGCTCAAATTAAACCATAAGTGTCTGCATTTGTAAGCAAACAGTTGTTAAATTCCCTCAAATATTCAATTTGTTCCATCCCAAGGATTTCCAATCAATATTGCATTCTAGCAGGGGGAAAAAAAATAGTGTAATAAGCCATTATTAGAATAATGTTGTGTTTGGTGGTGTGATGCTCTGGGCTGACAGCAAATCTTTATTTTAATTAATTCTTAGATTAAATAAGAGCCATTCTCCTCTGCCATCCTGCTCTCCTGAAGAAGTCTTGGTGTGCTTCTCCTACAGGCAAAAGTGGGAGGAGTGACCTGGGGTTTATAGAATCCCAGACTGGCTCAGGCTGGGAGGGATCTCAGATATCATCTGCTCCAACCTCCCCACCGTGCCCAGGGACACCTCTCAAGTAGACTCAGCTGCTCAAGCCCTCATCCAGCCTGGCCTTGAACACCCCCAGGGAGGAGGCAGCCACAGCCTCCCTGGGCAGCCTGTGCCGGAGTCTCACCACCCTCCTACTGAAGAACTTCTTCCTCAGCTCCAGTCTAACCCTGCTCTGCCTCAGCTTCAAACCATTTCCCCTTGTCCTGTCCCTAGACACCCTCCGGAAAAGTCCCTCTGCAGCCTTCCTGTAGGATCCCTTTGGGTACTGGAAGGCAGCTTTGAGGTCCCCCTGGAGTCTTCTCTTCTCCAGGCTGAACACCCCCAGCTCCCTCAGCCTGTCCTCACAGCAGAGCCCTTGGATCCAGCCCTTGGATCATCCTTGCAGCCTCCTCTGCACTCACTCCAGCAGCTCTGTGTCCTTATGCTGGGGACACCAGAACTGGAGGCAATATCTGAGGTGAGGTCTCAGCAGAGCAGAGTCCAGGAGCAGAATCCCCTCTCCTGCCCCGCTGCCCACACTCCTCTGGATGCAGCACAGGCCATGATTTGCCCTCTGGGCTGCAGCAGCTCACTGCTTCTCGCTACCTTCTGTCTCTCAGCACTGTGCAGGCCTGTTTGGCTCCTGGGAGCTGGTTAAGTGCAAGCAATGATGTGGGTTTCCATGGACTGCTGTGGAAGCAAGTGGTTTGGGAAGGTCTGCTCTGCACAGGTCTGACTGAAGCTATTTTGCATATATGCTAATGTTCAGCAATTCCCAGCCTGGCTGTATTTACACTTAGCATCTCCCTGTGTGCTGTTGGAGCACAAGCTGCAAACTGTGAAGCTGATGTATCTGAACTGGAATCTTTTCCAGTGAATGCTGCTGTGTCAGCTGCGTCGTTGTTTTACTGTCCCTCCCTCCAAGGCTATTTTCTTAACTGGGGACACTTGAAAGTGGCCTTTTCCCATAAGTGGTTTTGGACAGAGCAGGAAGAGGATGCAGGATGCTTCTGTCAGCATCTTCTAGCTGGTAGCTTGCCACTCCCCTGCGTGCTTGAGCCACCTGAGTGGGAGAACTGGGGAGTCAGTGGAATTCATTGATCTTTCTTAGCCATGTAATTAACTGAGAGGTGCTTAGGTACCAGTTATGGGCACCAACACAAAACCGAAGCCAGACTAAACAAAGCACTAGATAATAAGCTGGAGCCCCGGGGAATATCCTGTGCTCTCAAATTGCTGGGCTGGGGAGCCTAACAGGATTGCTGTCCCTGGCAATTAGGATTAATCCTGCTCACAGCAGGGAAAGAGTTGTCAAAGGCAGAAGTTCTCTTGTCTCTCTCCTGGCTGAATGAATGTTAGCCCTGTAAGCCCTGGCCTGCCTCAGCCTTCAGTAAGGACATCTGATCGTGACAGTGGTGAGTGAGAAGACATCTTTGAGGCAGAGCAGGGAATTTGCAGGGGTGGTTTGGGTGTAGAAAGAGGTTTTTGTTGGTATCTCAAGGTGTGAAGGGACTGATTTACCCTGGTGAGCTTTTAAAGGTTTTGGTTTGCGTCTGAGGTGCAATTTATTTTCGTCTCCATGCAGTTTATTTCAGGTTCCATCTTGATGACTTTTCTCCCTGAATAATAATAATAATAAATAACAACAGTAATATAACAACAACAATAATATAACAATATAATAATAATAATAACAACAATGACAACAAACAAGAAAATACAACCAACCAAAAACCCCAAACCCAAACCAAACCCAACACTCCATCAGCTGCTCTACTCTTTGAGACTGCTTAGTCTGGAGAAGAGGAGACTCAGGGGTGACCTTATTGCTCTCTACAACTACCTGAAGGGAGGTTGTGGACAGGCAGAGGTTGGTCTCTTCTCCCAGGCAGCCAGCACCAGAACAAGAGGACACAGTCTCAGGCTGTGCCAGTGGAGGTTTAGGCTGGATGTTAGGAAGAAGTTCTATACAGAGAGAGTGATTGCCCATTGGAATGTGCTGCCCAGGGAGGTGGTGGAGTCACCTTCATTGGAGGTGTTCAGGGGGAGACTTGATGGGCTGCTTGGTGCCATGGGTTAGTTGTTTAGGTGGGTTGGATTGGCTGATGGGTTGGACGCAATGATCTTGAAGGTCTCTTCCAACCTGGTCTATTCTATTCTATTCTATTCTATTCTATTCTATTCTATTCTATTCTATTCTATTCTATTCTATTCTATTCTATTCTATTCTATTCTCTCTCTTCAGAGCCCCTCCAGGGCTCCTGTGCACAAGTTCTGCGGTGTAGAACACAGGTTTCAACCTTCCCAGGCTCACGTGTGCTAGGTGTACTCCAGGTGCATCCTAATTTCTCTTGTGGTAATCAAATCCAAACTCTTAATTTATCAACTCATTCGGACTAAATTGCCGTTATTATTCCTCAAACCAGAAATAATAGCAGCACTTGCTCCCCTAAGGCTCTGGCTGTGCCAGGAAAGCCCTTGCCGACAGACGTTTGGACAGGCTGCACACTTAGTCAGTGGCAAACTGGCAGCTACACCTTTTAATGCCACCTCGAAGTGCTCCAATTCCTCCCTCCTTCCTTTTGGAGAACCTCATGCACATTTGTAGCCTGCCAGCTCTCAGTTCCACACTGAGGAGAAAAGTACACGCTCATTTTAGGTCACTTTTCTTCCCTCTCCCTCTGCTGTTTAATATTAATGATGTGAGTCGCTTTGTCACAATATTAAATAATTGTAACCTGTATCGGGGAAGGAGTTTTATTTTAACCTCTGAAAGCGGTATTTACATAGCTTAGCACACATGAATAATGCATGGAGTCAGGCACTGAGGTTCTATTCAAAGTCAGTCATTCCAGGATCAAGCTGTAGAAAACAATAAAAGAGGAGAGAGGTTTCTTTTCTCTTCGCCCTCCCCCTTGCTTTAATTCCCCAGCATTCAGGAAATAGCATTGAAGTCTGATGCCATTGGGGCTTTCTCACTAAACCTCAAAGCTTAATTTAGTCTCTGCTGGAACGAGGAGAGGCAAAAAGCAGGCACGGTGGAATTCATTTAAATGAGTGACTGCAAAAGCAACGCAGCTTGGGAGGAAGCGAATGTTCTGCGTGGTCTAAAAAATCCCCGGCGGTGCCCGGGGGCTGAAACGCAGCCAGAGCTCATCCTGCCGGTGGCTGCTCAGCGTTGTGCTGCTGGGAGTATGGATGGGGTCCTGGCCCTGTGCACCCCAGGGCTATGGATGGGGCTCCCGGCCCCGTGCACCCCAGGGCTATGGATGGGGCTTCCGGCCCCGTGCAACCCCAGGGCTGCTTGGGAGGTGCAGAGGACTCAAGGTCCTCAAGCCGCCGGTGCCCTGGCAAAGGCCACGGGGCCAGCTGCCCCTGCAGCCAGACCTGCAGTGCTTGCACACAGTGGACAATTTTCCAGGACATCATTTTAATAGGGTAAGGCAGCATGGAAGATTTGGTTTATTTTCCAGCATATTTGATGCTTCATGAAGGATGCAGCTTCACTTCAGACGGCTCCTTTATAACCCTACTCGTCAAAGCAATGTTCTTGTCATTAACAAGGTGTTTCCTTTAAATCAGTTCCCTATCTGTATTTTTTATCCATTGTGACATGAATTTTCTCCTACCGAACGAGCTGGATAATTTTCCGAGGGCACCGCTAAGTGCTTCATTTCAGAAGCATTCCAGGTTAATGCAGGCTTTGACAGACCTTAAAGCACCGAAGGCTGCGGCCGTTTGTTCTGCCTCTGCGGCGGCTTTCCGGTAATTGCTGTAACCCACCCGATGCAGATCTGCAGGAACCGCTCCAGCCATGCAGCAGCTCAGCTGACCCACCCTGCTCGGGCAGCGCTGACCTTGAAAGGTCTCTCCGTCCATGGTCCACACCAGAAAACTATTGTCCCTTTCAACAACTGCAAGAGCTTGCGATTGCCCAGCATCTCCTGCCTGCAGCCCTCAGCGCTTCCCATTAGCTACCACAGAAGGCAGCGGCGGGCAGGCAGTTATTCACTCTGCTGGGACAAGACCTGTAGCAGCTCTCACTAAGGCTTTGGTGCGCCTGGAACCTCAGAAAAGTCTCACGTGGTGTCCTCAGAGTGGGCTGGAGCCAAGGTGGTGGCTGCAGATTCTTCTCTCCAGGGCAGGGAGGGGGTGAGCAGGCTCCAAAACTGGGCAGAGAGACAGCTCTGTGGCAAAGGGGCAGGGGGCAGACTGCTTGATGACATTAATTAGAACTGGTTTAATTAAAAGCCTTTGTGCCTGGCACACCATCTCAACCATTGCATGACGCATTTGGTTTTAATGATGCCCTTTAGCTGGATCTCAGTTATTGGAGTGCTCGATGCCATTTCACGTGACCAAGAGCAGCCTTTCTTTACAGCGCCGCCAAAAACACACAGCCCCAGCAGCGGCCATGCCCTGGGTGTGGGGATGAGAGACTTCCTGACGTGTGTCCTGCATTTCCTCAGATGTTTGCATGGAAAACAATGTCATGGTGACGCTTGAGAGGCCTGCTGGCTGGACCTGGACCGTGGTGTTTGGCTGGTAGGCTGAGCGCTGCAACAGGAAAGGCTGCTGAGCCAAGACCCGTTAATTGAAGATAAATAGAAGCTGTAAGGAACAAGACCAAATGCTGAGAGGGAGATGTGTTGGCTGCTCTGAGTATGAAGAAGGCTAAAAAAGGCCTTCCTGGGAGACATTGTGGTTCAAAGGGGAAGAGCTGCTTTACACTCCATTATAATTTGTACATCTGGAAATTTCTTGGAGTAATTAAATGCTAATATAAAAGGGAGATTCAAAGGGATAGCTTCCCTTAAAGATTGCTTGCAGCTCCCCAGGGTCAAAAGTAAATGATTAGTAATGTAGTGGAGAAGTTGGATCCTTCTGGCTGAATAGATGTCACAAGTGAGAAAAGTGGTAACTCAACTGTCCAGAGCTGAGCAGCTCATTATGGCTGAGGCCTTTGAAAGGCACATTAGGTTCCAGGGAGGTGACACCTAAGGTCTCATGCTGATAATCCATCCTTTAATTATTTTATGGAGGTTAATGTTGCTGTAGTAGAGTAGTAGCTTGGTCTTAGCAGTGAATAATAGGTTTTAGTAGGAATGAGTTTAATGGGAAATGAATAAAGTGGTGCAGAAGGGCTGAGGTGCAGACGGAGGCTGCCGGTGACGTCTGTGCTTTGCCAGCAGTGCTCTGAAGGCTTTGTTCTGCACTGGGCTTCCAGGAAGCAAACCTGTTTCCTCTCTTATTCTGGTTTCTGCTCCTGGGCACCTTTGCCCTTTTCAGTTTTCCTTTTTTCTTTCCCTCCTGCCCTCTCTAGAAGAGTGCATGGGAGCAGTGTGTGGATCTCTGCCTGAATAACCACCCCCGACTCTGTGTTCCGGACCTTGCCTTCAACAGGAGAGAGGAACTTGCTGTCCCTGTCTTCAAGCCAGGCCTGGCCAAACCTGGGTTTGGCTTGTGCCATTACAGAGTGTCTGCTAAATGTGTCTGGTCTGTAGGGAACATGTCCACTATGATCTTTGGTGGGGCTACCTTGAGCCACCAGGCTTAGTGCTTAGTGCTGTTGGAATGCTGCTCAGGGTATAAATCACAGATGCATAAATGCTAGAAGGGACCTCAGAGATCATCTACTCCAACCTCCCTGCCATGGGCATGGACGGCTCTCAGCTAGACTCAGCTGCTCAAGGCCTCATCCAGCCTAGCCTTGAACACCCCCAGGGAAGAGGCAGCCACAACCTCCAAACCAGCCTGAAGTAACCAAGCTGCTACTCAGGGCCAGGATGGAGCTTGCCCAGGTTGCAGAGCGCAGCAGGGCAGACTGGAGCTGCAGTTTAGCAGAGAATCTTGATTCCTCCTTGTTTGTTGTGCCAGTTGTTCACTTGGAAGGACTCAAGTGTTCATCTCCCCTCCTTTCTCAAACGGAGCATCTCTGCTTTGTTCTGGCTGCCTGCTTATGACTCATCATAGCCTTAACTTCCTGAAGCAAATGGGAAGCTTGAGGGAATTGCAGGCATGGTTCTGCTCTTAATATGCTGCTATTGAATACAAACTAAGAGATGTACGTGGAGTGCACATCAACGTGGCTCTTAACGGCATGAGAGCTGCCTTCTCCCCCCCACCCCTTTTTTTTTGGAACTAAACATCCTGGTTAATTAAAGCTCACTGTGCTAAGCACAGAGCTCATGGAGTGCAGGGAAACCTGCCTTGCAGGGAAATTGCCTGGTGGCTTGGTGTTATTCTTCATCTCCCCTCCATGATCCATTAAAATGGGGCAGAAATGATGACAATCTAACATCCAGCAGTAAGCTGCTGCTGTGGGACACTCCCCACCACAGCTTGCTGGGTGGAAGGCACTGTGCTCTCTGTGTGTGTGTCTTGGGTTAGAAGTGTGGCCACTTGTGCTATTTAAAGCCAGCACTTCTCTAATGTTCTTCCCACCTGCCTTTCTCTGGACTTGCAGCGTCCTGACTCAGTTGCTGCTCTTCAAGCTCTGTCACTTGCATAACCAAAAGATCTCAGCTTCCCCCGAGAGCCAGCTCAGACAACCCCCATCCTGTGCCACTTCCCTGTGGCCCCAAGGGTCTTTGCTGCTGGGGATTGGGATGGGGAATGAGAGCCCCCAGCGAGGCTTGCGCCAGCCCCAGGGTCCTGAGCACAAGGAGAAGCCACACGTGGAGCACAAACAGGGAGAGACTCAGGCCAAAGTGTGCTCTGTGTCCTGTATTTTTTAAAGCACCAATGATACACAATCAGAGGGAGTCCTGCTCCCTTTACAGAAACTTTTAGTTTTATTCAAACTAGGGCTTTCAATCAAGTCTTTGAGGAATCCTTTATTTCACACCAACAAAAGCATCTTGCAGCAGGGCAGCCCCTTTGGCTCTGTGGTTTAACCACCTCAGACCCGCTCTGGCAGCTCCTGCCCGCAGGCAGAGCCACAAGGCCATCCCACACTGTGCTACCACCACACACAGAGCCCAGCATGGGATGGAACAAACCACAGGAACCACAGTGAGAAGCAAACCACACTGCTGCTGGGGGTGGCCCTGCAGAGCAACTGTAAGCAGCTTAATGCTTTTCAGGCTGGGCTGCCAGTCTTCCTCCATGGGTGGCAGGTGGCATCCTGCCTGTGCTGGGGCTGGCAGGGCTGGGGCTGATCCCCTTTGCCGTGTGTCCAGGCTCATGTCACTGCTGCCTGGCCACAGCTGCTTCTGGCACCAAGTGCACCGAGCGTGGCGACATTTGGCCCCAGTGTGACCCACCATGGCTCTCCTGGTGCAGAGCTGGAGCCACAGAAACCCATGCTGAGCACAGCATAGATGCCAGTCCCTCCTCTCCCACCCCTCTGGGGCCAGCTCTTGGGTCTGTTTGGGACTGGTGACACACAGGGGTTTGTTTTCTCTCTGCTGGTCCCCAGCCATGTGCCTGGCTGTGGGGGATGCTGTGCCCCCACCTCCCGGCAGAGCTCGTCTGGCCCTGGCCATGCTGCTCCTGCAGGGGTGCCTGGGGCTGGTCCTGGAGCACTTTTCTGCCCAGCATCCTGAGTGCCTTTGCCCAAGTGGTGCTTTTCTCTCCCTGCCCCTCTGGCACCGCAGTGGCAGGCGGCCCAAGCAGCAAACCCAGCAGAAGGAAGCTCCTGGGCCGCAGGAAGCAGCAAGCAGCTGAGTTTTTTAACAGCTCTGATGGAAATGGTTGATCAGTGCCAAGGCTTCTCCCCCTCCCTCTGGGTACATCCATTTTAGCAGAGCCCCAGCAGCCCAGGCAGGTGTCTGTGGTGGCAGCAGGGGCGGAAGGCAGGGTGGGTGCCTGCTGCAGGGGCAGGGCTGCCCCCTGTGAGGCTCTGTGCAGGGAGGGGCACAGGCAAGCAGACCCCAACAGCTTTTTGCCTTGGTTTTAGAATCCCAATTTCCATCCTTCATTCCTTGCCTCCTGGGGCACTTAGTGCCCTGAAGAACACCCAGGAGTGGAGGGAATTTGCCCTGCTCAGCAGCCTCCACAAGCATCTTGGCTTTCACAGCTCTAAAGGCTCTGGGCTTTTTTTTTTTTTTTCCTCTTTTTTTTCTTTTTTCCTTTTTTTTGTTGTTTTGGTTTGGTTTGGTTTGGTTGTTGTTGGGTTTTTGTTGTTTTTAGAAAAGATGATTTTACTTTTCAACACAGCAGAGTGCTGCCAGGCTATCATCTTGGCACATACTCTCTGGGCAGCCCCGTGAAGTTTCTTTCCCTCAGGGCCTCATCCACTGTCAGGATGTAGCTGTTGATCAGATCTTTCATCTCCTGGGTGAATGGCTCAAAATCCTTTTGCTTAGCACCAGACCGTTTGAAACTCCCGTCCCTGTTGTTCTCCACGCAGAGCAGTCTGTCCTCTGTCACTGTCACGTTCAGGAACTCCACCATCTCCTTCAGCTTGGGGATGAGGCTCTGCTTCAGGTCCTCGTAGTGGACGACCAGCAGGCGCTTCCCATACTTCAGCCAGTCCAGGACGTGGGAGGCCCACCACGAGGCGTAGCTGTTGACAAAGTCAGGCCACTCTGGGGACAGAAAACAGGAGAGTGACACCCTGGGAGCCACCTGGCAGCAGCTTCCCAGGCTTCATCCCGTGCCCAAGGCTGGTCCCGCGGAGCCGGCGCGGCGGTGCCTGCTGAAGCGCGGCCTGGCTGGCTGCTGGGGGCGGCAGCTTGGCTTGGCAGCTCCAGGCGTGGGGACAGATGGAGCTCAACCCTGCTGCCCCCAGTCACCTGGACCAGGCAGGCTTCAGAGGCCTTGCCAGGAGGCTGGATAAGGAAATAGGATTAGCAGGGAAGATTGTTCTGTTCCTGGCAGATGGGAGGGATGGGAGGTCATCTACCAGGACCGTGGGGACAAAGCTGACTGAATTATTTCCCCGCCTTTGCCTTGGGCACTGATGACACCTCGATCCCTATTTGCTCTCTGTGGTAATTTAATTTCCTGAGGATCAGGACAGTTCCAGCTAAAGCTTTGGGGCTGGACAAAGAGAATTTGTGGCTTCAGTGTAACAATTTGCAGTCTGCAGGACAGGAAAGCCATTCCCTGCAGAACGTCTCTCTTTTCTAAGGGCTACTTTGTCTGGGTTTTGATGAGTAGGTGTTGAGTTGTGACTGATGAAGGATGATACTTGGGAAAGAAATCTGCTGTGACAGAGGAGGCTTCCCCCAGCCCTGTGCTGTGTGGTTTGCCAAAGCACAGCTCTAACTCCTAGGTGGTGCAGGAGGAGAAATGCAAGAGCCTCTGCTCTGCTGCAGTGGGGAGGTCAGAGCTGCCCCGGGACATGGACAGTGTGGGGCAGGCACCTTCTGAAGCCTCTGCATGAGTTCGAGGACTGCTGAATCTCAAATCCCCTTACTGCCATCACCTTTATTTATCTGCAGTGCAGTAGCACCTGTGCAGTGCTGTAAAACTCCTCTCAGGGCAGGCTGTGCTCCACTGGCTGCTCCACATCTTGCATTGGATTTCTCGTGCCCGCTGCGGGGCAGGTTTTCTCCCCCTACCCCCCCAGGCTGGTGAACGGCTGTTGCACCTGGAGGCGTTTGCTCTGCCACCAGCACCGTGGCAGCAGCAGCAGCCCTGCTGTGCCACCCCCTCCTTTCCCTGGCGGTGGATGCAGAGCAGAGCCACAGCCACTCCTACGCTGCAGCTCCGAGCGCTTTTGGCACCGACCTCTGCTGCCGGGTGGCTCCTGCCACCGCAGGGCCACGCTCAGGCCTGCCCCTGGCACGCTGTGAGGGCAGGGTGTGAAGCCTGCAGGGGCAGCCTGGGGCACAGGCTCACCTTTGCTGCGCCAGGCGCGCTCGGTGGCGTAGCCCAGGTGCCCGGCGTACTTCCGGTTGAACTCGGCCACCAGCGACTTGTAGGGGTTCCTGATCAGCAGGATGGCAGAGTCAAACATCTCGATCTCCGTCCTGCCACTCTCGTGGGTCTTCACACAGATGGTCCTCCTGCTTCTCCAGTGGTCTTTTTCCCCTTTAAAACCTGGTTTACAAGGCAGGGCTGTTGGCTTTTGCGCTGGACTGCACGCCTGTGCCTGCCGCACTCCCAGTCCTTCCCTACAGGGCTGCCAAGCTGCTGTGAAAGTCCCACTCGAACCAGTGATAGGGCCAGGGCATGGGGCACGCCCCGGGAGCCTGGCTTCCCTCCCCTGGGGATGGCTTGTGCAGCACCTCACTGCAAAAGGGCTGCTTCTCACAGGGCCAGGGCTGGGTGGCTGCCGAGTGGTATGGCTCCTCGGGGCGCTGACCTCTCAGGAAGGCTCCAAAGTTCAGCCCTTGTACAGCTGTGGGATCTCACCCTCAGGGGTTAGCTAACCCCTTTTCATCAGCTGGTCCTCAGGACCAGCTTCGTGGCTGGGAGCTGTGCACAAGCCCAGCAGCACCAGCACAGGGGATGGGCACAGGGCACAGGTGGAAGCCTGGCTGCGGGCTGTGAACAGCTGCCAGGCTCAGCCCGGTGCTGGAGCTGGCCCTGCCCTGTCTGTGCCAGGTGAGACCGCGCTCAGGTCCTGCTAAACACACCCATGGGGACAGGCTGTGCCAGCTCCAAGTAGAGGCCAGAGTGAGTGAATGAGTGAGCAAAGCTTTGAGCCTCGTGTGGACTCTGCATCCCACCCCTCTGGGCAGGCTACCTTTGTTGTAGAGGGCTCCATCGAAGTAGTAGCTGCCGGTGTAGTAGCCTGTGGCGTGCTCGATCAGGTGCCGAGCCCAGGTGTTGCCAGCCCCAGGGAAGCTGGACAGGGCAACAAAGACTTTGGACTTGGTAGCCAAGAACTTCCTGTCTGTGCAGCGAGTGTCTGTGAGCACACAGGGTAAAGAATCATAAGATCACAGAATGACTCAGGTTGGAAGGGATCTCAGACATCATCTGCTCCAACCTCCCCACCATGCCCAACTAGACTCAGCTGCTCAAGGCCTCATCCAGCCTGCCTTGAACATCCTCAGGGAGGAGGCAGTCACAGCCTCCCTGGGCAGCCTGTCCCAGAGTCTCACCACCCTCCTACTGAAGAACTTCTTCCTCAGCTCCAGTCTAACCCTGCTCTGCCTCAGCTTCAAACCATTCCCCCTTGTCCTGTCCTTAGACACCCTCCGGAAAAGTCCCTCTGCAGCCTTCCTGTAGGATCCCTTCAGGTATTGGAAGGCAGCTCTAAGGTCCCCCTGGAGTCTTCTTTCCTCCAGAGGCCGAACACCCCCAGCTCCCTCAGCCTGTGCTCACACCAGAGCTGCTCCAACCCTTGGATCATCTTTGCGGTCCTTCTCTGGGTACCTCATTGTTGGCACTGTGACATTTACTGATTCCACTGACAGCTTTGGATTGCAGGGTTTACTGCTGCTCTTCTTCTCTCTTACAAATACAGGCTATCAATTCAAGCCCAGTTGTGTGTCAGCTACGTCCCAAAATCAGTGCAGTCAGAAGAGCCCAAAGAGCTTACCCTCACAAGAGGTTTCTGCTGGGTTTGTGTGTGGCAAACCCCTGCACTCACCAGCAAGTTGTGATGCAAGCCCCTGGCTGCCCCTTGGCTAAGGGTTATTTCCCTGGCAGGCTGGCTCCTCAGTGAAACCCTGACCGTGCCATTACACCTGGGAACAGTGAGATCTCAAAGGAGCTGGGTTTCAGCTACACCCTGTGCTGCTCCTCGCCCAGGGCCGGGCAGCCAGCAGCCCACACTTCATTCCTCTCCCAGAGGGGTGAGACCTCTGCTTCCCATCCCCAAATCCTAACCTTACTTCCTAGTGTGCCAATAAAAGCAAGGATAGGCTGACAACCAGTGCTGATCCTCTGTGATGACTCAACAAGAAGCCAGGAAATAAATTAGGAATTGCTCTCCTCATTCTTCAAAGCAGCCTCTGAATGAAACCATGGCTAGAAAGTTCCAGCACAGTCCAAGGGAGGTTGTCTTCTGCTACTACTGATCTACACAGATGTGGGAAGTAGCAGCAAGTTCATGAAAGCAGGTGTTCTTCTTGCATGATCTTTTCATGTGCTGGTGTCTGCAGTCTACCTCTGAACTGGGAGATGGAGGGGAGGAAAAAAGGGTGTTGAGCTAAAGCAGCAATCCAGACAAGCACTGAATTTGCTTGATTTTAAGCCTGTGAGGAGTTTCACTCAAGTCTGGGCACATCGCTGCGTGGAGCAAGCTGCCGGTGCCACCTAAGTGGTTTGCTGGATTGGAGCCTTGCTCTCTGCTTTATTTTCTGGCTTTGAAAGATGCACACAGATGACTGTGGAAGAGGAAGATGGGTGAAGCAAAATGAGAGTCTGCAGAGCTGCCTTGGTGGTTGTGTGCCCCAGGTGTGCGTAAGGAGCAGAACGGGAACCAGACCATGGGGTCCCCAGGGTGCTGCGTGGCTCAGGGTGTGCCCGCCCAGGCTCTGCCCTGCCCCACCTGCACAGCCAGTGCATTCCTGGGGCAAGGGGTTGTGCTGCTTAAAGAGAGAAGGGGAAGGTGCCCACCCATGGGTGAGGCTGGAACCATACCTTGCACAGGTGTCTGATAGACCTGGCAGTACCCAGCCTGGCCGGCGCTGCAGAGCTGCACATCGGCACCGTGGCGCAGCGGGAAGCGCCCGGTGGGGTACCCACAGTAGCACTCCTGCCCTGGGATGACTGCCAAGGGAAACTCCTATGGAGGAGAGAAAATAGATCAGTGCATGGATGGCACAGCAGCAGCAGCAACAGCAGCAGCCCAGGGGTGCTGCTGTGCAGACAGAAATCGATCTGCGCCCAGCCGCTGGTGAGATCAAAGCTGAGCCTCAGCTCCTGCTTCTGACGCTGCTGCTGCCTCTGCACACAGCAGGCTCTTAACGGCTGGGCTTCAGACAGGGGCCTTGGAAAGCTGGAGAATTCCCAACATTCTGGGTTCTTTCATTACTCATAATTTTATAACAGTCCTGCAGCACTTAGCTCATAATTCCACCTGGAAAACCTGTCCTTATTTACCCCCAAAAGAAGCCTTTTGAATTGGAGCATCTGTTAAACTTCCACTTCTCTTCCCCCAGACTGAGGGGGCAGCTGTCCAAGGGTTTGCCTTATGCAGTCGATTTTACCAGAGGTTGTTTGTGTGAGGGAATCTTGCCCTTAAATGTGAAGAATTTAAGCCAAGAAGGAAATTTAGACCCAGCAACTGCTGCAAGCATGTTTAAAAATAGAAAGCAGTCAAACCATGGCAGAAGGATGTCAGCCAGCCTGACTTCTCCAAGGTCTGCAAAACATCAGTGTGTGGAGTGGGGCGGAGAGAGGGCATGAGTGCTGCTCTGGACCCTCCTGGGCAAGCTCTTTAGAAATGTGATGCCAGGTCCTCCTGGCACACCCACCCTGAGGGATGAGGACAGCCAGAGGGCTGCCCCTGAGGCAGCAGGGCTGCAGTGCCTAAGGCTGGGCTACAAGGTGGGTTGCCTGTCCCCTGGCTCTCTCAGTGGTGCTGGGGGTGCTGGTGTGCAGGGCCTGTAGTGGCAATGGCTTCAAACTAGAGAAGAGTAGATTTGGCTTGGATGTTAGGAGCAAGTTAGAAACAGGTTGCCCAGGGAGGTGGTTGAGGCCCCTTCCCTGGAAATAGGATAGGATAGGATAGGATAGGATAGGATAGGATAGGATAGGATAGGATAGGATAGGATAGGATAGGATAGGATAGGATAGGATAGGATAGGCATTAACCAGGATGGAAAAGACCTTCAAGATCATCAAGTCCAACCTACCACCCAGCACCATCTAATCAACTAATCCATGGCACCAAGTGCCTCATCCAGGCTCTTCTCAAACACTTCCAGGGATGGTGACTCCACCACCTCCCTGGGCAGCACATTCCAATGGCCAGTCTCTCTTGTTGGGAAGAATTTCTTCCTCACCTCCAGCCTAAACCTCCCCTGGCACAGCATGAGACTGTGTCCTCTTTTGTGGTGCTGCTTGCCTGGGAGAAGAGACCAACCCCCACCTGGCTACAACCTCCCTTCAGGGAGTTATGGAAAGCAAGAAGGTCTCCCCTGAGCCTCCTCTTCTCCAGGCTATGCAACCCCAGCTCCCTCAGCCTCTTCTCACAGGGCTGTGCTGCCGATATTCAAGGTGAGGCTCGATAGGGCTCTGGGCAGCCTGATCTAGTTGGGGATGTCCCTGCTGACTGCAGAGGGGGTTGGACTGGATGACCTTTGGAGGTCCCTTCCAGCCCAGCCCATTCTATGATTCTGTGACCAGCACAGCCACAGAATAGCTGAGGGAAACTTGGAGCTCTTTCAGAACAGCTATGGGACACTTGGAGCTCTTTCAGCACAGAACATCCCATTCCACCTATTCCACATCAACTCTTTCTGCCTTTTAAAAGTCTTTTGGAGTCTGAGAGCACCTGACAGGACTGCTGAGCAGCTTATCTCTCACTCTTCCCCACGTGTTCCTCCTCTGATAAGGAGTCAAATCCAACACATGTGCCATCTGTGCCCAAACAGCCAACATTTGCTTAGTGAATGAGAGATGACATTGTCAGGAACCATTTACAGATTCGATCCAAGGGCAGCACAGTTCAGTTCCTACCTGCAAACAGCAGTTCTTTCCTTTACAACAAAGCAGCCTTCCTCTGTTTGAGAAATCAATCAGCATCCTGGCCCTCAGACACGGCCTGGAATAAAGATGTACCTGGTGCCTCATGCCAAGTGGCACCTGCAGGCACCTGGCTATTCGGGAAGGCTGGAAGCGTTGTGAGGAGCCCTAAGGAGCCACTGCTCCCCTGCTGGTGCCTGGTGCTGGTGGCTCTGGTGCTCTCCTCTGGAACTCTGATGCATCTCTGGGCATTTACTCTGAGTTTTGTCCTTTGGAAACTCATTTACAAATTCAGAGCTCCCAGGCACTACTCTCTCTGCTGTTCCCTCAGTAGATTAAAATTTAAAATAAGGAAGGAGGGGGA